>CM070577.1:78356807-78965574 GCA_036346355.1 Rhipidocladum racemiflorum
GGAGGGGATGAGACATGCAACATTGCCATATGTGCACTAACTATATCGATATATACTATGTGATGAGCTTATAAGCATGTAGATAGATTTGCATTGCATCGCTAATAATAAACCTTGATTAATGAGATAAATGATTACGTTATTATTTTATTCCGTGCTTTTTGTGTCGTAAAGTTATCCTTACTTAATTAATGTTTTTAGGTGAATAATGAAAGCGACATGCATAGGATTAGAGTTTTATCATCACTTTACTTGTCACATCATCTTCCAAATTAAATTATTTAGTATTAGTGATTACTCTTGGATTAATAAAGTGTCTAATTGTTCTAGTTGATGACCTTTTATAATCATAATAATGGTCATGTATACTTAGTTAAATTCATAAATTATTTGAGAAGTTTAGTTGTTTATTCAATTTTCATTAAATCCTTAGTCTTTGTCGACGCCAAAAGGTAGCGATTGCACCCGAATGCATGTGATCTGGGTGTTTCCGAGCACATGGTCTCGGGTGTGCTTGGGTGTATGGTTCCAACATTATTTTGGTTATTGTTCTTGCTCATGTTATTATGCAAAATTCTTGTTAATCTTGTTTAATAGAAATATTAATTGTTGAGGGAAGCTTGCTAAAATTGTTGTTAAAACCATAATAAAAGTACTTAAAGAAGTAGATTGTGGTAATATCTTTAGCACTTGAAGTGTTGGGGTGTTACATAGGTCCCACATGTAAATGTCATACTCAAGAGTGAGAATGTGTGTAAATGTGATAGCCTTCTACTTCTTGGGCACTATTTAAGTAAGTGTGTTTGCCTTTTTCGTATATCACGAATTGATTGAGTTTGATCTTAAAATTTTCACAGACATACAACATACCCACCCTACACTACTGTTAAAATCCTCATCACAGCTGGTTCACAAACTACATCACAGATGGTTTTATGAACCATCATTAACAAACTGTTAGTGATGACTTATAGTCATCACAAACGGTTTTCCAACCGTTTGTGAATAAAGTCACCCCAAACGGTTCTAGTTTGGAACTTTTATGAGATGAAGGGCTCATCACAGACGGTTCTAGTTTGGAACCATCTGTGATGTTGATTTTACATTTGTTTTAGTAATTTTGATTTATTGGTTAGCCTCAAAAAATTCTAGCCATGCCTTCTAAAATAAAAGACAGTACATAGCATCACCGGTATCTTATTATGACATACGTTTCAGAAATGAACTCGATTGGATCACATATTACAACATACATCGCATCTATTTTAAAAATCAACTCTCATCGCATATTACAATGTACAGTGCAACCATTTCAGAAATCAACTCACATATATAAGAGCCAATTGAATTCATAAATACAACTGACTAATTCATAGCACAAGGTTCACAAATTGATCCAAATGGTATCTAACAAATTCACAACTCATCAGGCGAGGCTTGAGTGGAATTCACCTTTTGGATTAATGACCTCACAATTCAAGAAGGCGCAGAGTTGTCCTCGAATACTTAGCAGGTCAGCCTATTCCAACAAAGATTCAGCATATTGCGAAGCCTGTCGATGGGAAGAGTAAAGTCTTTGCATGTATATAATTTAATAAGTGAAAACAATTGTTTCAAGATTGATAAACCTTTATGTCCTTGATCTTCTTTGAACCAATGAGGAGTTGCATGTTGTGGCAAGCATAGAATCTACATAGGTTACTGGCCGTTGGCTGCTGGTGGCATTGCCGAAATATAAATAGGTTAATTAGTTCGAAGGTTTTATTATGAAGTGTGTGAATGATTATTGCGTACTAGCGGATACCGAAAAGCTATAAGTATGCTTCAGCTTTGCCAGGTCCTTCTTGTGTGGCCCTCCATGAGCTTTGTAGATAAAAAACGACGCATTGAGTAGATTTTTGATAGGCACCGAGTCGTGGATGTCGCCCTTTTTGGATTAGCGTAGATGTTGTACCTGAGCCATGCCGCAGGCTGCCCAAAGTACATATAAGCCTAGTTCGAATCTTGAACATCAGACCTATTTAGATGCCATTTATCAGCACATACCGCAAAGTCGTGATCCATCTGTGGCCCCTGCAAAATCACGCGTATTGGTCAAGCTTGAACACTTTGACCACTGTAATGCCATATTTGCACATATTAGTTGGTAGGTTGTGATAATCCGAATTACAAAAAAAAGAGGGAGCCTACAGGCGGGCTCGGCATGCGTACCGGATCCGCGCTTAGCCGGCCCGGCCTACATACAACATACCCAACCTACATCAGCTAATTTGAAGGGAATTTTTAGAAACATATGTGTTTGTAATTTATAATTTGCTTCTTGCCTTTTGAGAGGTAAGACCAGTCTTAGATTCCACCCATTCATTGTTGAAGCTTCTAGTGCAATTTTAAATCAAGGCTGTCAAAAGCACAAGATCATTGCTGCATTAAGTATTTGCTCCAAATTTTTGTGTATCTGATCGAGATAATAAACTTATGGACCAACCCTCGTGATCCTTCTTTTCTGCTCTCGTCGTTCTCATCTGTGATAATTGGGTCATCACATACGGTTCCAAACTAAAACAGTCTATGATAAATGAATCATCACAGCCAGTTCCAAACTAGAACCGTCTGTGATAAAATGGCTTATCACAGACGGTTCACAGATATAACCATTTGTGATAATCAATTTATCACAAACGGTTCAAAAATAGAACCGTCTGTGATAAAATGTTTATCACAGACGGTTCTAGCTTGGAACCATTTGTGATGAATTTGTTCAGTCTGTAATGACTATGAGTCATCACTGACAGTTTGATACAGACGGTTCACAAAACCGTCTGTGATGTGGTTTGTGAACCGTCTGTGATGAGGGTTTGTATAGTAGTGCAACATACATAATTTAATTATCCTTTCATCTTAAAAGTAGCATGTATTATTTGCGTCCGATCAACAAGACACAAAAAATCTTATCACAAGCCATTTGCACAGATGGTCCAATCATCCACAAAAGATCCTTAGAGAAACATAAAAATCCCACAAAGTTATTACAGTTGTTAAATATGAGGGTGGGAACTGTATTGATATCTGAAAAACTGTACTCCCTCTGTCCCACAAAGAGTGCATTACTAGGATTTTTAAGATAGATTAGTGTACAAGGTAAATGACTAATGTGACCCTCATTACTCCATACACAAGCATGTTGGTGCTTCGGTTTCCACAAGCACTTAAATGAGCATGCATACACTTACAGCTGGGCCCTACGGACTAGAAATGCACTCTTTGTAGGACAAAATTTGAATACTAGAAATGCACTCTTTGTGGGACAGAGGGAGTATGCACCAAAGCCGGACAGTACTCAAAGAGCCAGGCAATTCACGCTGACATTCAGATTTTTCATGTATTGCTTTTCTTCGATTCCACGGTATTCGTGATTCTGCACTACGTGGGTGTGGGTATATTGCAAAAAGGTTGCATGCAACATGGGAAGCAAGCATCAAGTCAGATCTAGCTAAACTTCAATTCTCACTCTTCCGAAGCACTGTAATTAATCATCGACTGTTAATCGCCGATTCCAATTATTCACAATATTAATGAGGGAGCTGCTAGCCCACGCTATACCGTTGGAATGCATTCCAATGGTATAGCAGTTTCACCTGGTTTCACTAGGTTTCATCCATGTTTCATTAGGTGTAAAAGGAGATCCAAACCTGTTTCAATAAATTTCAATGGATTTTAAAGATGATACTATAAGTTTCATCCAGTTTTAAATATGAAACTTGATTAAATATGACTTTTAGAAGAATTTCAAAAACAAAGTTAAAAGTTTTAGAGCACGTTTCGCAAGTTTCATCAGTTTGAGTGTTTAGTTTCACAAGTTTTAGTATTTAGCTTCATGAGTTCCAATGATAAGTTTCATGAGTTTCAGTGTTTAGTTTCATGAATTCCAGCGTTTAGTTTCATGAGTTTCAGTGTAGTTTCGGTGATAAGTTTCATCAGTTTCAGTGATAAGTTTCATGAGTTCCATTATAATGTTTCACGAGTTTCGGTGATAAGTTTCATAAGTTTCGGTGTTAAGTTTCATGAAACACTAGAAAAAATCATGAAACTTATCTTACGGATAAGTTTCATTAGATTTCACAAATAAGTTTTCATTAGGTTTCACGGATAAGTTTCATTAGGTTTCACATATAAGTTTTATGATTTTTTACAGATAAGATATTTCATAAATGAATTTCATGGAAAAGTTTCATGATGTTTATGTCCATTTGATCACTGATAAAGTTTCTAATGAAATTTGGAACACTCGTAGGGAGACAGCATGGAGTGGATAGTAGAGGAAGTGTCTGGGACAAGGCATGCATGCAACTAGGAGCCAACTTGTTGGGAATGGGATTCCACCCGCTCCTGTCGTTTTATCGAACGCGAAGCCCGGTCACGCGCGGTGGTGGCGTATAATAATAGGGAACGCAGAGCGAGGCTTCCGTTATTTTGCGTTTAAACGGTATACCGTTTTTTAGACTTTCCCTATTAATGAAGCATATTTTCAGTGCTACTTCACTTCCACGGCCATAGCCGTTGGGTTGGAGAGAATGCACAAGCGGGATTGTTTGTACTATATTACTAGCTTAAAATTGATCCTTAGAATTGTAACTTAAGTAGTTGCACATAGACCGTTAGATTAAAAAACGATGGTCCAGATCTTCCGAGAATACTTCTCAAAAATACTATAGCAACAACTATTGAGCGATCTGGACCATTCGTTAGATCATCGGACACTCCGCACGCCCTTTCCACTAGCTCGTTCGTCCAAAGATAAATTCAGGCTAGAAGCTCTTTATTTTAAACTCTTGAGAAGAGATACAGTCGTACTGAACACAATCGCAACATGCACGAGTCCTGAAGAACACACAAATGTTAGAAACATGACTGAAATCGAAAAAGAAAGAAAGAAAATAGTCGAATGGTATATAGCAAAACTGTAAAATATACTATGTCGACAACTTCATATGGGCGCGCAAGCAATCACGGCTCACGAGTACATGTCGTATGCAATCATCAAGTAGTCGAGTAACGGAACGAACATATTTCGTCTCTATAGTTTATAGTCTAAATTCAGGGAAATTTGAAGTCGTTTGATACCATTGGGAATTTAACAACAGTGAAATCTAAATGCGTATTGTCAAATTCTTTAAAAAATTTAAAAAGTTTGATCATGATTTGTAATTTGTATGGTAAATTATTCATGCTCTCAGTACCTTTCTTAAATGGTTTTAAAAATTCCAAGATGATTTAATAGCTGGAAAATAAAAACAGTGAAATCTAAATGTATTAGTAGTATTGTCAGAATTTTTTAAAAATTAAACAATTTTGATCATGATCTGAAATTTATATGGTACCTTATGCATTCTCCCCGGTCACTTCTAAAAAAGTTTAAAAAATTTCCAAGATGATTTAGTAGCTGGGAAATTTAAAACAATGAAATATAAATGCATTACTAACATTGTCAAATTTTTTAAAAGTTGAATAAGTTTAATTATGATCTGAAATTTTTATGATAGTTTAGGCATGCTCTCAGGACCTTTTTCAAAAAGTTTTAAAAACTTTGAAGATAATTTAGTAGCTCAATTAAATTAGTTAAGTTGAAGAAAAGAAAGCTACAAAATATTGCAATGGACATGTGTAGGATCGATATAGACTAATATGGCAATCAGAGGGGGGTGAATGATTGCGTGGAAGCTAAAACAAAATTTTAATGACTATCAAAACACCCCTAAATAAAATATAATGGATTGCTTCGGTTTCACGCAAAAACAGATTGACGGATGTTCACTAAATCGTGAATTTCCGGAGATCCAACCGTCGGAATGACATGACAATTTTACTGTAGAAATTATATTCAATTTAGAAACTAACCCAAGAAGAATAGACTCAATCGGATCTACGGATCAAAAGTTATAAGCTTTACAAGTTGACTGTTTTAATAAAACCGAAAATAGATTAACCCTAATTTCATAATTAAACAAAATCTATAAGGAATTAACCAATCAAACTTTTTAGATCACTAACTTTTTAGATCAAATCAAAATTATCATGAAGAAATAATGAATCAATCTAGGATTAAATCTAAATTAGCAGCAGTGATGCAGAGACGTTACTAAGCCCTATATCGGATTCACAAGTTAATTAACTAACCACAACAATGCAGAACGAATAGCAAGCATGCATTCCTTCCAAAGTGCATGAGTTAATCAAGATGACTCACGCTATGACCGTATTGCATAATTACCAGGTGCTGCATGTTGCTTTCCCACCTTTTGATCTTGCGTCAGGAGGACATGCAACTTGCTTTTGTTTTCCTCCCTCTTTCCTTGTGCAATACAGTGCCAAGCAAGTTGATGCTGCCTTCGTTTCTCTTCGTTGCCAGAGGAAGTTCTGCACCGTGGCGTTCGCTAGGTGCTCCTTGGCCGCAACGATGCGGCACGCGACGGACAGACGTGCAAGCCTCGCGCACGTAGGCCGATCGGCTCGTTCTTCCCTTTTTTTTTTCCTTCGTCGTGCACTTGCGCCGCCGACCAGAAGCTCTGAAACTTTTTACTTTTATTTTTGTTTAAACTGTTTACAGTACTCCAAATAAAAGAGTACAACCCTAATCCACCCTTAGATCGTGTCCTCAACAGGAGGTACCTCCGCCCTATTTATACACAGTAAACACTCCTAATCTTAGAAGGAGTCCTAATCCTAGAAGGAGTCCCACTTCTAATCCTAGAAGAGGTCCTACTCCTAATCATAGAAGTAGTCTGTATTTAACACAACTTTACTTGGCCTAATCTGACCGAGTACAACTCTTACACGCGTATGGCAACCCTGCCATATACACGTGACTAACAACTCTGCACGCGTATGGCCCACCTGCCATACTCACGTGACTAACCATTCTTCATGTGCACCGTCCTCTAGCCCGAACGTCCCGCATGACATTCTTGACCACCAAGACCTCGATTCCTGCAGAACCTAGTCCCGAACCTCAGTTCCTCCATGAACCTAGTTCTAGTCCCGTCATCGACCACGTTCGCCCTCGAATAACACCTGCACATGAACACACACAAACCATGTACGAGCACAAGTCCACGACTTGACTCAAGATCAGTCCATGCAACCACTCACACGAGTGCATTGCATCAAACAAAACAACTACCATGCTATCACAAGCGTATCATTTAATCATCAGAAACAACACATGCACATGCACCATACATGCTATGAGCACAATCACTTTGCAATGGCAAATTCAACATTAAACCAATTTTTCATCACTTGATTTCACAACATGACTCCATCCCTAAAGCTCACATGCGAAGCAAAAGCTGTACAAGCTGAGCTAATGATACCTTCTGTGTAACAGTCTTACAAGCCTACTGATAGGTGGGGACTGCCCGCGAGGCCAAGCCAGCGAAACGTGCTTTTCTTTAATACAACCTCAAGCAACGTGCTTTTCTTTTTTTATTCTTTCATACAACCTCAAGCAACGTGCTTTTCTTTTTTATTCTTTTTTCTTTTGCTTTCTTCCTTTTATGAAGATTGTAGTTTTTAGAGTGTGTTTGGTTTGTAGAATGAGGTTGAATGAGATAGCATGATCTTATACTATTTGGTTCTATTATTTTGGATAGTGTCTATAGAAAATATTCCTCAAATTTATATCATTCAACCAAACATATGAATAATTTTTTTCTTAAAACATCTCATATATATAACACTTAGTACAGTACAGACAACCGAACTCAATTTTAATTGGCTTGTTCGAGTACTCCTTAATTTTGTGGGAAGCGGATTTTTTTTTTTTAAGCAGAAGACATTGCCTCCAATTTCATTCTGGAAAACAGTTCTACAACTCCACGCAACGAGAAATTAAAACGCACACTACAAAGCTAATGAGCATCGTTAAACTCTCTGCTGAAGAACTACCGAGCATAAACAACATACAAAAAGTGGGATAATCATGGATGAGTATAATATCTCGGTCTATTATTGTGAAGAATCATAATTCTTATATAGAATGGTGATAAAATTAGTTATAATTACTAGTCTAAAGCAAGTTGCGATAGTATATAATATCTGTTAGGTTTAAATATAGCACATTTGGATTAACCCTTTTAGACAAAACGAGGAGTAGCTTCACCAACTCAAGCCCTACAGCCAATCCAGAAACAATAATGGAAGCAGCAACAATTAGTGGATTCATGATGAGTTCCTAGTGTCAAAAAAAAAGGGAATGGTTAAGGATACAGTCAAGCAAGAAATTCTTACTTCTAAGCTCTACCGGGGAGAAGTAATTAAAAAGGACAAATTGAAATAATGATCTGAATTGTCTGAACTACTTCAAGATCTTATTTTTAGTTTCTAATCATTAGAGGTTTGTGCAAATCCATATGATTCTTATTATTTTATTCTCTTTTTTTTCTATCAACAAAAGTGTAAGTGGAGTATTATACATACGTACGTCCATCTTATAGTTGGGTTGGGCATTGAACGAAATTTGAATCAGGATGTTACAGATGGTATCAGAGCATCAACCTTCGATGCATGGTCACGTGTAGGACGTGTAGGACAAGGACACTGACATATGACGCATGGCACGTGTGGCTACAACATATGGTATATATGCCGGCACTAGATGAACGAAGTGCACAGAATGCATGGACATGTGTGGGAATACTAGCTGGCTGTAAATTGTAAATCAACATCTCCTTGGTCTCTTACTAAAAAGCCTAAAACGGAAAGATCTTTCAATGAGGAGCTTAGGGCCAAAGTTAACCTTAAAAGACGACAGAGGGACGTAGAGCCTAATTAGTGTTATAGTTGGGCCTTATCAAGTTGGGCTTAGAAAAGAGATGCTCTGGCTCCTGAACCCGCCGTAGTGTTGTCATGTACCCTTGAACAATACCGTTGATTAATAAAGCCTGCCTTCCTCTTAAAGAAAAGAAACTGTTAGGAAACGGATTCGTATCCGATATGGACTCTTCCTTATCTCTAAGCAGAACCGCTATATATAGGAGGCAGGGGGTCACCCCATTGTACAGAAGCATACAGAATAATAAAGCAGACCCGTTCTTCCTCATATTGTGTCTCTCGCCCTCTCTCTCTATTCTCCACTTGAGATCTATTAGGCAACCCCGGACTATTCGATAGCGAGGTTGTCTAACACGTTATCAGCACGAAGCTCTACCGGAGAAAGATTGAAAGGTGAGAAAAGACAAGAAGCGAAGGATCATCGACGACGACGAACGTCTACTACCGGCGATTGATCGCCCGATCCGATCTGCAATCAACTCGCCATCAAGCCGGCATCCACTCGGATTGCCGAAATAAAAGTCCTACGCGACTCTATCCTACGCGATAGTCTACCGGAAAGCAGATTGAAAAGTGAGAAAGGTGAGAATCGAGTGATTTAATCTAATCGCTCGTTTGATTCCTATGCAAGCATCTACGTGGCACGAAGCTACGAGTTCGCGGTGATTTTTTTTTTTTTCTTGAGTACACCGTATGAATGCATCTATAGTACTCAGCAACTATTACAAATCTATAGCATCATGCTACGATACATTGAATCGGCTGAAGCCGTTAGCATAGACCACCGTTGCCGGCCAGGCTCGAAGCCGCCGGCCGATCTCTTCGGCCAGGAAGCACCATCAAGGCACGAAGCCATTGCCAATCAACAGTACAAGGATCTACATGGCAAGAAGCCAGTGCAGATCCCATGAAGCACAAGCACCAATTAGCATGCGCGCGCCGCCGCATGAAACGCCGGCTGGCCGCACCGGCCGCCACAGCAAGCCGGTCAAGACGGCTGCGGCTCCGCCAAAGCCTCCGGCGACTTCGGCTCCTCTGTTCGGCCTCGCAGCCGCGCTTCTAACCGTTGCAGCGCTGCCTCAGCCTTCCGTGATGATCGCGGATCATAGCCGCGATCCGCTGGCGCCCGGCCGTCGCGCTTACCGGCCGCCGTCGCGGATGGTCGCTAAAGTGCTCACCGCCGCTTGAAGTCGTTGCACCCACCGCACGGGCCCGGCCTCCATGCGCATGAAGCGTCAGCCGAGTTCGCCACACTTGACCGCCATACGCCGAGCCGGCCGATCGCGCAAGGTCACCGAATCCGGCCGCCACCACTCCGCAAGGCGGCCGCACGCCTAGTCCTCGTGCCGCCTCGACCGGCTATCGCTACCGCTTGATGGACTACAACGCACGCACGTAATGCTCCAGCCGCAAGAACTCCGGACTTGGACGTGAAGAAGTCCAATGCACGCATAAGAGCAGCAGCGTCATAATTAGGAAGAGAACGCAGGACAAGGAGCCCTTGGAAACCATAGTGGGAGTGCCTTCCGGTAAATTAAACTGCACGTGAAGAAGTCCAATACTAGAAGGACGTGAAGTGCAGACTTGGAGCCGATCGGAATTGAAAACGGCTGGAAGCTAAATTGGATTCGGTCGTGGCGCACGGGGGAGAGGAATTTACCCCATTGCCCCCGATTTTTATTATTCTGTTTTTCATTTCTAAAATTGCATTAGAAATTTAGAAAAACGACTAAAAAGAAAAAATCCAGCAATTCTGAAAATATCTAAAAAAAAAATTCCAGGAAAAATTTATGGCTCTGTTTTATTTTTGTACTTAGCCTTATTTTCTATATTTTTGAATATTTGCATGAATTTTTGCAATAATTGCCCTGTTTAGAATATTGGAAATTCATGAGAATTTACTTTCCCGCATTTATGAATTATGGAATTTATTTTCCTGTTTTTTATGAATTATGCAATTATTGTTTATTTTGAATTTATGAATTATGTCATGTTGATATTTGCTGAAATTCAATTTCCTGTTGTAAAGTAATTCTGAAAATTGCTTGGAAATTAGCAGAAATTATGAAAAGTGTTAGGAAAATTCCAGAATTTCTCATACAACAGTTTATGAGAACATGAGTGGTTGGGATTTGATTTTGGTAATGAATAAACAGATATGAGACAATTGGTGTCTAGGAAAACACACATGAGGCTTGGTTCTTTAATTGGCACCCGGAAACGGGAAGTGCTCCCTCCCTCATGTGAGCCCTAGGGGCAGGTTGACCTGGCCAAGAGTCAAATTGACAGAGATATTCATTACCTGTTTTCGTTCCCAGCCATCAAGAATTATATAAGTTGTAATTAGACTTATGCCATGTTTAATTCATGTTGCAATTTATTTTCTGTTATCAAGTGATGCTGGAAAATTGCTGTATAATTAACAGAAAATTGCCAAATACTAAGAAAAATTCTGAAATTTCTGAGAATTTATTTCCGCATTTATGAATTTATGAATTGTGCAATTATTGTTTATTCTGAATATTTATGAATCTGTGTATATATGAATTTTGCAGTTATGAATACTGTATTGATAAATCCTGCACTTATGAATCTTGTACTTATGAATTTTGCATTTATCTTTGTATATATGAATCTTGATATTATTGCTTTCTTTTAGTTTGCTGGAAACTCATGAGAATTCAATTATGCATTTTATTGAATCTAGCAGCCATTTCCTATTAGATTGCACGTAGTAATCTAATGGAAGAACCTTATGAATGTGCAAAGGTGTGGCATTATCTAACGTGAGTTTTTAAAAAATTGACATGAATTGTCAGAATTATCTCACATAGACATCAGATTGCATAATGAATAGTAAGCTCTCGAAGAGCATACTTTTCTCATGAATAGAATTGCAATTTACTCTTTATTCCAAAGTATTCTTTATTTACAAGCAAATTTTTGAATTACTCACCAATTTGTATGATTAGAATTATTGTTCTTTTCATCTAGAAATCGTGGTAGCGCCCAATGGAGGAAATATGCATTGTTGATAGTGGCACAACAAATACCATCTTAAGAGAGTAAATACTTCCAGGCGATCACGAAGAACGCCGGAAGGATTACAACTATCGCAGAAGCGATACGCATATAATAGGCTCAGAAGAGCCACAATTATATTGCCAATGGGTACAACTTTGGTAATTGAAGAAGCCCTCTTGTACCCTCGAATCAACCCGCACTCTCTTAAGTTTCAAAGATATCCGCGCCAATGGGTTTCACGAGAAACCAATGAAGAAAATGGCAAAGAACACTTGTGCATTGTGAAGCACGCGAATATGGAAAGATGGTCCTAGAAAAATGTCCCTCATATGAATCGGGGTTGTACTACACGAAAATCAATGCACACGCAGGGAAAACTTCTTTGAAGACTGTCTTTAGAAGCTCTGAATTATTTGCTTTATGGCATTGTAGATTAGGTCATCCTGGTCTTAGATTGATGAGAAATATAGTTAACAACTCACAAGGTCATGGCATTAATGTTAAGAATTTCCCGAATCACGAAGATTTTGTGTGCCATGCATGTGCCACCGGGAAATTAATAACTAGACCCTCTGTTATGAAAGTGCAACATGAAATCCCTGCATTCCTGGAACGCATTCAGGGGGATATTTGCGGTCCGATTCAGCCCTTGTCAGGGCCGTTTCGATACTTTATGGTGCTCATTGATGCTTCCTCGAAATGGTCGCATACATGTTTGCTGTCAACAAGGAATCATGCATTCGCAAAACTGATCTCGCAGATCATCAGAATTAAGAATGCTTTTCCTGATCATCGCGTGAAGTCCATTCGAATGGACAATGCCGGTGAATTCACTTCCAAGGCATTTGATGATTATTGCACAAAGAACGGAATAATCATGAGCACTCACCGCACGCCCATACGCAAAATGGGCTAGTCAAGCACTAATAAAGAGGATTAAATTCATTGCCGCACCGCTCTTGCAGAGTTGTAACTTGCCCAACACTTGTTGGGGACACGCAGTCCTGCACGCAGCAGCACTCATCAATTATAGACCATCGGCCTACAACATCCATTCACCTATGCAACTAGTGCAAGGGGTCATCCCGAAGATTTCCCATCTTAGAAATTTTGGTTGTATGGTATATGTACCTATACCACCCCCACAAATGATCGCAATGGGCCCTCTCCGCAAGTCCGGGATATACGTTGGTTATGAGAGTGCATCCATAATCAGGTATTTGGAACCCATGATCGAGACTTGCACACAAACCGATTCGGCCGATCAGATCTTTGACGAGGACCGTTTCCCGTCATTAGGGGGAGAGAATCAACCATTAGATGAAAAATACCGGGAAATAATATGGCATTCCACTGGGATCCCCGCGCATGACCCTCACACTAATGAAGCAAATCAAGAAGTCCAGAAGATAATTGATTTGGCAATTTAGCAAATGAATCGCCTCGATCATTTTTGTGATCTCAAGAGCGTGGTTAAGTCGCATGTACCAGCAAGAAATGCACCAGAGAGGGTGGAAATACCAAAGAAAGCAGAAGGTATCCTCATCCTGCTCAGAGGCCTCAAAGAAAAGAACAGGAGATCTGGCTTCTCAAACCCAAAGTACTGAGACGTCTGGGAAAATCAAGGCGAGAGGACTTACCACAGCCAATCACAAAAGTGTCCCAAAGCAAGAAGGGGAGCCAGTTGAGACCTGGCACTGGAAAGAAGCCTGTGGAAAAGGCAATTCCAGATCTGAACCTTCCATTGGAAGAAGCCGCCGGAAATAATGTGTGCGCACACATTGGCGGAGAAAAACTAAAGGAACTTGCTCCTGGAATGGGAAATAGCAATGAAGAGCAAGTAGAAGTGCACGAAGCACCCCATGATGAAATGGCCATAAACTTTGTAATAACGGGAGAATCAATGAATAGAGCAACAGCCAATGTCGATGCATATTTTGCAAAGAAGATTGCCACGATCATTAATCATGATCCCGAGCCCGCATCTCTCGCAGAGTGCAAGAAAAGGCTCGATTGGGAAGATTGGAAGAAGGCAATCACCGCAGAGTTAGTCTCTCTGAACAAAAGAAAGGTGTTTGGGCCTGTGTGCCGCACGCCTCCCCATATAAACCCCGTAGGTCACAAATGGGTTTTTGTTCGCAAGAGAAACGAAAACAATGAAGTTGTAAGGTACAAGGCAAGGCTTGTCGCTCAAGGTTTCACTCAACGTCCTGGGGTTGATTATGAAGAAACCTATTCTCCGGTCATGGGTGGAATTACCTTTAGATACTTGATCTCAATGGCAGTCAACTTGAAGTTGAAAATGAAGCTAATGGATGTTGTCACAGCATATTTGTATGGAAACTTGGATTCGGAGATATACATGAAAGTACCGGAAGGTATCCCTATCCCGAACCAAGACAGAGCAAACAGAAACCTATACAGTGTGAAATTGGAGAAATCATCGTATGGGCTGAAGCGATCGGGAAGAATGTGGTACAATCGCTAAGTGACTTTCTTTGCAAGAAAGGCTACACGAACAAAGAAAGATTGTCCATGTGTATTTATACAACGATCCACGAATGGATTTTGTATAATCTCCGTCTATGTAGATGACTTGAACATCATTGGGACGGATGAGGAAATTGAAGAAGCATGCACATACTTGAAATCTGAGTTTGAAATGAAAGACTTGGGTAAAACCAAGTTCTGTTTAGGCTTGCAGCTTGAACATGTCCAAGGCGGAATCTTGGTACACCAAGCATCCTACACGCAGAAAGTGTTGGAGAGATTTGGCTTTGAAAAGGCATACCCCGCAAAGACCCCAATGGTTGGAAGGTCACTCCAAGCAGACCTAGACCCGTACAGGCCTAAAGAAGAGGGGGAGGAAGTCCTGGGAGCGGAATTCCCATACTTGAGTGCAATTGGAGCGCTCATGTACCTTGCGAATAGCACTAGGCCGGACATTGCGTTCGCCGTGAATTTGCTAGCGCATGACAAAGGCGTAACCCACCAAAAGGCATTGGAAAGGGGTGAAGGACATCTTCCGTTACCTTCAAGGAAGCAAAGACCTCGGCTTGTTTTACAGAAGAAACAATGAATTGAATTTAGTTGGCTACGCCGATGCTGGGTACCTATCGGACCCGCATACTGGCAAGTCACAAACTGGGTATGTTTTCCTTTGCGGTGGAACAGCAATTTCTTGGAAGTCGTCTAAGCAGACTCTTGTCTCGACGTCGACTAACCACTCAGAAATCATTGCATTGTATGAAGCCTCTCGGGAATGTGCATGGCTTCGAAGAATGGTTCACCACATCCAGAAGTCATGTGGTCTGAACATGGAACAAACCCCCACTATTATCTATGAAGATAATGCAGCTTGTGTTGCACAAGTACAAATGGGATATGTGAAGAGTAACCTTACAAAGCATATCAACCCCAAGTTCTTTTATGCTCATGAAATGCATAAGATGAACGAGATAAAGATATCGTGATACTAAGTCGTGTGAAAATCTCGGCAGATTTATTCACTAAGTCACTCCCGCATCTTCCTTTGAAAGATGTATTAGAGGAATCGGGATGATGAGGCTTAGAGAAGTGCAGATTTCAGGGGGAGATTTTTCACATACTCCTACATAAATCTCAAACATGAAGTTTGAGTACCCAACGTAAATCTTGAAGATTAACATTGAAGTTTGGGTGGATTGTACTCTTTTCCTTAAGTAAGTTTTTCATTGAAGTTTCCTTACATAAGGTTTTTGATGAGGCAATCCGTGCAACACAAAGAAGCGTGTGCTATGTACTCTTTCTCCAATTATTTTTCCCAATCGGGTTTTTATGGAGTTTTAATGAGGCATATGCATCTCGCAGTGAAGAGTCCAAGGGGAGTGTTAGGAAACGGATTCGTATCCGATATGGACTCTTCCTTATCTCTAAGGTAACCGCTTATATATAGGAGGCAGGGGTCACCCCATTGTACAGAGCATCTGAGAATAATAAAGGCACTGCTTCTTCCTCATATTGTGTCTCTCGCCCTCTCTCTCTATTCTCCACTTGAGATCTATTAGGCAACCCCGGACTATTCGATAGCGAGGTTGTCTAACAGAAACAAACGGCGTTTCTGTTGAAGTATTGGTCCGGTTGCTTAAAGATAGGGAGAAACTAGCAGCCGGATGTCTGATTTTTGTTTTTTTTTCGGACGCCGCGCAATATTTTTTTGAACGTATGAAACATTTTTTTTGAATGTATGAAATATTTTTTTGTACTGTTTGTCGAAGAAAAATATTTCACTACGTAGAAAAAAATATTGCAAAAAAATCAGACGTCTAATCCCTAGCAATTCCGTTAAAGATATAGAGCTGATAACCTCTCAACTTTATTGCTCTCATCTATAGATGATGTATGCATGTACAATATGCAGCCCCCTCCATCCTGTATATAGTGGTAAGAAGGATGCCTTTCTTGCATGTCAAGGGACTAGTAATTATATAGGACTATGCTTGTAGGTAAGTGTATACACAGTAATATCGCAGTATTTCCCTTGGACACTTGCACAACACCATGCCTATGGCTCGTTAAAAATTCTTTCCAAAAAACACAATGGGAAAAATCAGCAAGGAGAAAAGTGTATAGTTCACCTTCTTGCCATTGCATATGTTGCCTCATCAAGAACATTCAATTGACAAAACCCATTGGAACAAAACCCAATTAAGGAAAAAATAGTACAACATTAATCATTTCGGATTTAGTTGTGCTTTTCACAATCTCATTGTTTTGATCCTTTACAGCAAATCGATCAAATGGTATATCTTCGCATGAAAGTAGGGATGTGATCGGATCGGATACGGTCGAATATCGTTCTATTCATATCCGTATCCGTATTTTTTTTATCGAATACATAATCGAATACGAATAGTGTCAAATACAGAATCGAATAAGAATTATACAGGATAATATCGGTTACGAATACAGATCGAATACGGATCGGAATCAACATGGATACGAATAATATTAGTCGGATATTTTAAAATCCAATTTTAGTTTTTTTCCAAAATCAATCCAAATTTAAATTCAAAATTCCAAAAGAAATATATTTGTATGTCTTTTTTTTTGCCTTTTTATCCCTAGCTTGTCATACATGTGACTCTGTGAGTAACAATGTACCCCATTGCAATAATTGAACCAAATGATTTGCAGCTGGCATATGCTGCTGAATCCTAAGTAGCCCTCCTGAAACACCACTTGCCAATTTCTGTACCACCTTTGCCCAAATATCTCCAAATTAGCATCTAGCACATATGAACACATTATATCTTGTCATCCAATGCAGACCCCAGTCTCTGAAACAGTGAAACATGTTAAATTGTTAATGTGTTATTCGGATAATATCCGTATGTCATATTCGGATATTATACGAACAAAAACTCGGATATTTCGTATCCATCGGATAATTAGTGTTCCATATCCGTATCCGTATCCATGTAAATTATCTGTATCCATATCCCTATCCGAGAAATCAACTGGATATCTGTGAAACTATCCAAATCATCATCCAAATCAATTCGGTCGGTCGGTCGGTCGGAAAATATCTGTACCAGTTCCATCCCTACATGAAAGTTTAGCAAAGCATAAGAGACTAAATTGCTCCCCTTGGACATGGGAGCCATAGGGTATCAAATCTGAACTTTCATACCTTATTTGTGCTAAGAATCAAACCCTAGAGCATGAGAAGACATTAGATATTTGCTCCTATGAAAACAACAACCATTGTAGTCTTCGCATTCCATTGCCATATTGTCATCCCATTAAATAGATGTAGGCAAGGACCTTGTGAATATAAATCGATAATCACAAATATCTTTAGCCAAACTTATAGCTCACTATCCGTATAGTAATCGTGATATGTAAAGGACCGAAATGGCGATCAGAGGGCGGGAATGATCACAACAAATTTGCCCCTGAAAGGATCCAACCAAAACCCCACTTCAATCAATCAAGCGCAAAGGAGCAAAATCATAAGTTGCTACAATGGATAACACTACCGCAGTTTAGGAGTGGTAGTGCGGGCTTGAGGTGCTACCATTCCTCTAGGGCGGTAGTTGTAACGTCCTAAATTTTAAATAAAAGAGAAGAATAAAATTCCAAGGTGTACATTTGCTTTAGTCGTGAATTTTATGATTTTCTAAATCATTTTAATGTTTTTCTTTAATGAAAAGTCACTTAAATTAATTTAGTAAAAAGATAAAAGTAAAAAGGTAAAAGTAAATTTCAATATAAATTTATAAAAATGTTTTTAAATTATTATAAATCTCTGGAAACACTCTCATGCAATAATTAATGAGCTTTGACTACAAATAATGCGAAGAAAGATTTTTATAAAATTTTACTTATTGTATCATTAGCTCACATTTTTACCATACACTCCCCAGATCAACATTTACCTTTAGTAAAAATATTAGAGATTACTAATTAAATTTAAGGCCTTTCCAATTTAAGATTTGAAAAATTGAAAATTGAAAATTTTATTTGGAAGATTTACTAGAAAATAATAAATAATGTTTTAAATTTTGAATTTTTTATGCAAGATTAATTAAGTTATTCCAAACTTTTCCAAAAAAAATTTTTAAAATTATTAACTTCATTTATACCCTCAAATAAATAAATTACAGAAAATGAAATTTTAAATAGTCACCTTTGTCAGAATTTTTTTGAATTTATTTATAAGGAATTTTCTCACCTAATTTTTACTGAAAGTATCAAACTTTCCCATGACCTTAAATAAAAAGTTTAAAATTTTTAATTGCAAGTTCACCCCTTATTTATTTGGTTCTTTATTGTTTGTTGCTCCCTCCGTCCAGCAAAAATGGACGTGTTACGGTTTTTATTTTTTTCCAGTATTGATCGAAGCATAAGGAAGCATTCCCTCGTTTCTCTCGCTGCGTTGTTTCAGTTTGCGGCTGTATTGAATGGAATACGCGCATCGCGTCTGTCTCTTCGTATACATGCATGCATGCAACCGGCTAGTTTCTCCAGCTCTCTGCATGCAGCGCATTCTTATACTCCCTCCACCATTCTTCCCAGTCGACGACGAGATTGAGCAAGCACGATCGCTGATGGACGACAGGCTCGTCCGCTTCCTGAACTGGGCACCGGACTCCAGCGACGAAGCAGTTGACGATGAAGCTAACGGCGAGATCGAGCAAGCAGGCAGCGAAGAAGCTGACGGTGAGCAAGCGGATGGCGATCAAGTGGACGACGATGAAGCGCTCGCCATGTCCGACAGTGAGCTAGGGGGCGGCAAGAAGACATGCTGGAATCGAACAATGTCCAGTACGTACTCAGACACCTTTGCTAGCGAGACAGAAGTAGAGGATTCCTTGGTCAGCGAGACTGATGTTGTAGCTGCTGCGGAGCTCGCGGATTCTATTGTTGGCATGGATGAAGCGATCAACATCGCGCAATCGCTTGTGCGCCTAGCCTCTACCGAGGAGTGCACATACGAGTCTGACAAGCAAGTAGCAGAGGTCGCCAAGTTCATGTTGCCTTTGCTTGTTCCTCGGTTGTATGGAGACCACGATGGTGATGTCCGTGATGCTGCCGTGACACTACTTGCAATCACATGGATGATTGATTGCAAAATTTGGTAAAGTTTGTTTTCATTAGTGCAAACTTTGTTTTCTCGATGCAGTGAAAATATGTAGCACTGGTTTCGTGCATGATTTGCAATAGCAAAATATCCTCAAATATTCTAAAGTTCATGACAAACAAATTGTAACCTAACCGACAAATTGTACTGCTTCATTGTAAAGCTCTATAGGACACTGCAAACTAGTTGGAAGATCACCCTGCATCTCCAATGTTTGCTTCTTCATGTGTGGGATGTTTCCGAGAATTTTGCTTCTTCATTCTGCATGCATGCAGTTTGATAGCGCGGCAAACAAACCGGGATCGCGGATTGGGTCGTCAAATGCCACGCGAGCGCTCATGCAAATCAACTCCATTAGCGGTGAGCGTGCGACACGGTGCTGGCGGTCGAAAACAAGGTGACGTTGCGGCCAACTCGACGCAGATTAAATGGTTTACGCTAGTATTTACTTCCTGCCTTGGTCTTGATGCGTAAGCCAAATATGTATTTTTCCTAGACGGAGGGAGTAGATGATAAGGATTGAATTACTCCTTTCTTTGACCAACAAGTGGGCCATCATTAAATGCACCCTAGCTAGTCAGCCCTCTCTCTCTCTCTCGCTTAGATTACCAGGTGGCCCCTCACTTTTGCTCGACCCATATGTCATCCCCTCCTCTCTTTTTTCTCTCATAGGCGCCGAAAAGTGAAGCCTGACCCCACTTGTCAGCTCTCTTCCTCACCTCTCCTCTCTGCTTGCTCTCTCTCTGGCCGAAGCAAACCGCCTTGCCGCCTTGTCGCCTTCTAGCTGCATCCTTGCACAGCTCGAAACCTTCCCATACTGTCCTTATCGCCTCACCCCGCCGTACTATGACCCCGAGTTTCCCGGCCTCACCGCCGAAAGACCGAGCCACCATGAATCCCCTTCGTTCAAACACTGGCAAAACAACATCTCCCCTCTATTTAAGGCCATTAGAGCATCACTTAACCCTCATCAAGCATTCCCAACCTCTTCATCCCTAATCGAGCTCAAATTCGCTTTCTTCTTCACTTCCGGTCACCCTCTACCGCAACCAAATTCTGGCCCAACCTTCCCCTGCACAACTCCAACTTCAAATTGCTCGCAACCAAAGCAACCTAACCATCCCACAAATTGGACCCCTTGGTCAATTTGGGCCCATGGATTACTATAGCGCCCTAGCCACAAGCCTCATCGTCTCCAACTTCGGTCGCCTGTTGCGAGCTTTGTGCGAAGCTCCATCGCCGAGGTGAGACAGCTTTTACCACTCCCTTAACCTCACTGATGCTCACGCACCCTTCACATGTACTTGATTTGGTCCTAGTCATCACCATGGGTCATCAACGTGTGTACATCCTCCCCTTATTGCTGAGAGCTCATTTGGCCACCTTTGGATGCCACGAGTATAGCCCTAGGATCCCCTCACCGAGCCTACAGCTTGCGACCGCCGCCCATTCTCACCATCGACAAACCTCACTGTTGCCTCCCCTGTCCCATCTCGCCGCCACGTGGGATCGTCTTGTTAGCTTCTATTTGCATCAAAATTCGGCTTATCGGCCCAAATTGGATATAAGTGTTTTTTATGGCAAAGATAAACCGGCATCAACAAGGAATCCGTTGCGAACAAGGAAAGGGCATCGGGTCAAGGGCCGACTCGGACACAGTTGTTGTATCCGAGCATGACTCGGATCGGCCAAAGCATTATAAAAAGAGCGGACCGCGAGGCAACGAAGGACCAATTCAACACCATACACATCTACTTTTTACAGCTCCTTTTTCGTCGTTTTAGTTTTACAAACATCTCTCTGTAAGTCGACGAGATCCATAAAGTTGTGTATCACCAATTGTTGATCTTGACCGATTTCATCCAGGTTCGATCTGCTTTGTGTTGTTGCGCATCGCCTCTCAAAGCCGATTTCGCCTTATCTTCGGATTAGCCGTAATTGGTTGATCTAGTTATCTCCTGATCGGCTTTTAGCCGACTAGTGTTAAGCCGATAAGCGTTGATTTATCGGCTTTACTTGATTTAGAATCTTCACCTTGTCAATTACATGTCAAATTGACGGGCACGCTCTGCAAACCCGGCGTTTGTCTCGTATGTTTGAAGCTGAGAACACTGCTTCACGTTTTTAGCGCGAACATATTTTGGCACGCCCAATGGGATCGAAAAAATTCAGACATGTCGTCGACTGACAAACCCACAGTCACCGCCGACATAAACACAGAACCTATAATCGCGCCTAAATTGGCCGATTTAAACCCCAAGCAGTGGAAGGAGATTGAAGATCGGAAGGCAGCATTAGAGGAGATGATGCTGCAATGTTTCCAGAAAACACGACGAGGTGGCGTTACCCAGAAGACTGCACTTCCGACAATCAACCCTATCAGCGAATCGCCATCTGACCCGGTAAGCTGATACGCTCCCGCTCAAGCCGATCTATCCAGTATGATTGAGCAATCTGTACACCACGCACTAATCAATCAGTCATCGGCTCTAGTATCTACATTGAAGCCGATGATCGAAAATAGTGTCAAAACAATTGCTTAGGGATTGGCCGCATCTGGAAACCTACTAGACCCATTACAACCTCTCCCTACATATCTGGTGTACTCTATACCGCCCAATGCCAACACAGTAAATGCGTTGGCTCCAACACCTCCCACTATGCCGACCCAACCTACTGTGTTAAAGCCTAGTACATAAGGGGGGTAGCACACTACCATGGACAAACGGATGGGGCAAAAATAAATATACCAAGCCCGTCCAATATGTCCTCGGCTAGCGAGGTCGGTCTATCGGCTACACGGCCGATTGAAACAGACCAGGTTCTGCGATTTCAAGGAATAGCGGCCAGAAACCCAACACCACATAGGGTAATGCCACACGTTGAACCTTTTTTACCTATACCCGATGCATTGGTCGTTAGGAGCCATGATTATGATCAAGTCCCAAGACCCCCTGCAATGCGATATGGACAGCGACACGGGTTTGCACTCGGGGGGGCAGGGTGCAGACAACGATAACTGGCGAGGTCAGGCTGCACCGCAAGCCGACCATATTAATTGGGCAGAACAAATCGCTAATGTTTTGAGAGAAAAGTTTGGCTTACAGCCCAAAGGGAGGGTGATCGGCTACAGGAAGCCGTATCCCGATTACATAGATCGCATGCCCTACCCCCATAACTATAGGATACCAGATTTTGCCAAATTTTCAGGCGATGATTCCGTTACCACTATTGAACACGTCGGACGATTCGTGGCTCAGTGCGGGGAAGCTACACAGTCCGACGGGTTAAAAATTAGGCTATTTCCTTTATCACTGTCCGGGGCAACGTTCACTTGGTTTACCAGTTTACCTCCAAATTCGGTCCACATCTGGAACGATTTGGAAAGCCGATTTCATGAATACTTCTTTTCCGGAACTATGGAGCTTAGGATCTCTGATCTTAGCTCAGTCCGACAAAAGTACGGTGAATCGCTCTCCGACTACATCAAAAGGTTCAGAGGCGTGAGGAATAGATGCTTCAGCGTCACACTTCCCGATGATCAATTAGCTGATCTGGCATTTCAAGGATTGATCCCGCCATTAAAGGAGAAGTTGGCAGGGCAAGAATTCTCCGACCTAGGTGTGACACCACGGAGTGTCGAAACCTTATATAATGTGAATGTTGAGGTCAAACACATTATGAAATATGGAATTGGAGGTTGAAACCATACGGTGTGAGGTTTATATGCGTTTCCGGGCCGTTTCCGGGAGTTTGGGCCTTTCCAAGGGAGTTTGGGCCTAAGGGAAAGGTCTGTGGGCTTTGGTGGGATGGTGTTCGAGTCCATTTAGGAGTAGGAGTCCTGTTTGGGGGCCTCCTCCTGCCCTTTTGGGCGCCCCACCCCTGCTTGGTGTGCCCCCCACCTCCACCTCAATGCCCTAGCCGCCACCTCCCTCACTCTCCCTTGCTTGCGCCCCTCCATTGCTCCCCATTGCGCCACCACCACTCCACCACCTCTCCACCTCCCTTGCTGCCCCTAGGGGAGTTCTCCACCTCAACACCTCGAAGATCCGTCCATTGGAGCGCTCCGCGACGAGGAGATCCGGTGGATTTGGAGCGAGGAAGGAGATCGCGCGAACCGAGAGGAGATCCATTGGGTTTTCGTGCGTCGAGCGAAGGTATGGCCATGGGAATCCTTGGGGTTGGTCTAGGTTCTGTTCTAAGGGTTATTTTCATGTTTTTAGATCAATTGGTGGTGCTGGAATTGAGTAGATTAGATTAGATCTAGAAGTTGCCACGTTCTCTGTTTCGGGCAGCATGAGCAGTCGACCTAGAGTTTGGTTTTTCGCCAATTTAGATTCAGAATTTGGTCGTCCGCCTGTTGAATAAGTTGTAGATAACTTCCATACCTTTCAGTGGGTATAAAGAACGTTTAATTCCGCCTAGCCGTTTGAAAGTTATGCTTGTTTTACCGAACGTATTAAAATCTGTGACGTGATTGGAACAGATCACGGTATTCTGTAGATTAAACCACTTTAGATTCCGAATCAGTCTTTCCATATAGTTAGAAAAAGTTAGGAAATTTCCTAAGCTTCGCGATGATGTACTCGTTTAATTGATTCGGAGTTTTAGAACTCAAGTTGTGCCTTTTGGAAGACTGCTGTCCCGACGGGACAGAACCTCTGTTTTTGGGTTTTGTGAGTAGTTGGCGATGTTGGGGTAGAAGAGGATTTGCGTACTATTTTTGTGGACATGATTGTGAGTGTGTGGTCCCTATGTGCAGGTGGTGTGACCCCGGGAGTGCCTTCTACTTCTCGCCAATCCGTCGCCCGTGGTTGAGGCAAGTGTATTGGGATGGGTAGCGGGTTATTGTTTGCTAGATCTGTTGTGATTGAAATTTTATACATGATATGTTCACATGCTATGCTTTAATGATTGCCAATGATATGATGAATATGTTTACTATGTTATGATGCCATGTGTTAATGTACAAGTGATTTATGATGTTGGCATGATTGCATACATGACATGACACATGGCCCGGGCGGTGAGAAAGTCATAACTAGTCTGGGGAAGGTCGGTGAGAAAGTTATGACTATTTCGGAGAGCCAATGAGTAAGTCCTACATCGTGATTCCATCCACCGCGGTGTGGGGAAGCGAGGAGTAGGCACCCTCCATCTTCGGGATGGAAGGGGGGAGTGGGTGCACACCGACGGGTGTGTACTCAACCATACCGGTATGAGTTTCCAAGGAGATATGAGCATCGCATCGCATTGCATACATAATGTAGGTCCCTGGAATGTGTATTTTTAGTGTCATGCTATAGGGTACAACTAAAATGTGATGTGGAATAACTTAGAAACATGGCTTAGGTTTTCACTAAAATTTTGTTATAGGATAGCAACATTAAAAATTTGCAAAAGTGGTATAACTAATCTAAAATTTGACATATATGGATGCACAGTAGGAAAAGGGTATGGGTATCATTTCCTTACGCTTAAATGTTGTATTTAAGCTTTGATGTTGAATGCTTCATTTGATAATGCATGTTGCTATGTCAATGAGATAAATGATTGAATTGTTTGTGTTATTGTGTTAAAGTGGGCTTGTGGTGCCGAAGGGTTTCGGCCACCTCTCTTTATTCATAGTAAGGGTGAGGTTTGACGGTGTGGCCGGTTAGCGCCATCACTGAAGAACTATTAACCCCTGTAGGAGAAGAGTGCTTACCCTTTCTGTCGTAGATCGGGTAGTTGACTGGAGTCAAATAGAAGAGTTTGGTGATGGATTCCTTCGTATGCTCTTTACCGTTCTAATGGTCGGTTTTGGTTAGTTTTCTTGGCTCTGGTTGATTGAGACCAAAAGAAAAGTGTTTGGTATTGGCTTTTCGCGGATTGTTCCGTATCTGGTTCGTGGTTTTGTCTTCCTTGGTTGAAGACGTAGAAGAAAGGTTTTGTGTTGCACATCTGTTGGTCGCTAGTTTTGCTTTGACACCGATTTTGTTGGTCATTACGGACTGTCTTGGGGAGGAAACTTTTGTGGTTGTTGTTCTCCCTATCTAGGAAAAAGTGTTGGAGTTTCCCTTGTGCAGGCCTTGAGTCGGTGGAGCTAAGTTTAAATCTTTTATCGGAAAAGATTTAATGAACATTTGATTTTTCTTTAGTGCATCCTTTTTCCTTCTTGGAAGTATAGATCTTGAGATTTCTTGAAGAGTTTTGTGGGAAAATTTGGGATATTGAGAGTTGAGCTCTCCTGCATTCCTGTTGGAGTTTTGTTTTTTCTTCCTTGCCTGGAAAGGAGAAATTTTCTATCGGTGTTTGTTCTGGTTCTTGAGTTGTGGTTATTTTTAAAAGTTGAGTTGCATCCTGTTTGTAAAGAGTTCATGCCCCATGAAGGTGTTTAGAAAAGTTTATGTCCGTGCTATGTAATAGGTAACAATGTGGTTTACGGAATGATGTGTTGCTAAGTTAAATTTTGAGTTGAATCAATTCAATGTGATTATCATCTCTAGCTGGAGAATAAATAGACTACTAGTGTTGTAGTTTACTCTGTAGCGAGAATGATTAAATGCGTTAATGTACATGCTTAGAATCTGTTGCCTTGCTTTAAAAGTGCTTATGATCCTCGTTAAAAGTTAAAAGGTTAAACCTTGATGCATAGTTAGAACATTAAGATGATGTAAATTAATGATACTATTAAAGAAACCATGCTGGTTGTTTAAAGATGTTCTAATCTAACGGGTTAATAGAGAAATTTAATCATGTTGACTAGTGGCGTTAATTTGGAAGTTGATTAGAGTTGCTATTTATGTGGTTGCAAACTACTAGTATATTCGGAAGTATGCAGTTGTGTCTCTATAATGCTAGTGTTGATATCAATTGAGAAGACATAAGACTTATTGCTAATGATGTTGTTAAGAACATTGTGCTTATCTAACTTATTAAATCCAATTTAATAGTTGGAGTATGTTGTGTAGTGACAATTTGTTGCAACCTATGTGTAGGGTAGCTAAAAGCAATGTTGTTGATTGATGATTATGCAAAGAATTGATAATGATGCCTTGGTAGTGTTGTTAATTGTTGGAAACCATTGATCCAATAGAAGAAAAGTGTAACACTGTGGTATTATGTCGAGTACATGTTGTGATGGGATGAACAATGGGTAATAATCATGATGCAAGATTTTAACCTCAATGAATGTTTATCTTAGAATCTCCTTTACGAATTTTATCTTGTAGAGATATTACTTATTTGTTGAAGTCATTTTATTGATTGCACAAGTTTCAATTGTCAAGATTTTGACATATGGATAGTATAAAATTGATAGGTTGACCATGCTCAAGTAGCTGTTGAAGTACTGTGTTTGGAATATAAAATACGTTGTTATATGATTTGGTGATCCGTGGAGATCATGTCAATGTAGTCTTGGTTGGGTGCCTTTGTGATAAGTTTCTTAAACCTTAATTAAAAGTGCTGGGAATGGTAACTAGAGAAAGAAATTGTTATGTAAATCTTGTTAAATCCGGTTGGACTCTCTTGATGAGTAAATAGTGATTATTGAATGCTTAAATGGTAAGTGTAGTGGAATACAAGTTATGGTGGGATTCATGCTGAGCTGGTGTTTAAAACCTTTTGAACTGGTGTGGTTGTTTGCCATTTTGGTTGAATGCCTTCGGTCAAGGTATTCCTTGTGTTGTGTTTCCGAGTTTCCATAAAACCCGTAGCTGTTGGTGCCAATCTTTGGTTTTGGCTATTTTGTTTAATTTGTGTTATGAGTATGGATTTGCACCCAAAAGTTTTTGAGTGGATCGCGCCCTTTCGCGTTCGCACTGAATTATCTTTGGAATTAATTTTAAAAGGAAGCAGATGGTCATAAAGGATTGTGTTGGAAACTTTTGAGTTAAGCCCTTGATGTGTAACTCTATTTGGCTAGAGTTGGAGTCATTTGGAAAATGTGTCTGGTGTGCGGATGTTTCACAAGTCTGGATTTTTATGAATGTTTCATAAGTGAATTTGGTTAATGAAGAGTTTTCTTTTGGGATTGAGTTTCCCTCTCTATCGATAAAATTTGTGGTGGTTGTGTGTGCAAATGTTTGACTTTGGAGTCGATGTCACTACTAGAAAAGTGATTTTTAATGACGGTCCAAACTCGTCATCATTAGTACCGAAATCGTCATTGTAGGTTTTTTATGACGACTTTATGACAAAATTCAATTTGTCATAGAAAGTGCGTCATAGAAAGTTTTCAATGACGAACGGCTTATTTTCGTCATAACAAATCAACTGTTCTGTGACGAATTACATTTGCGTCATCGAAGAGTTCAATTTTATGACGACTATAGCCGTCATTAATTGTACCCAAAAAGTCATATATTTTCGTCATGGATTACCCTAGTGCCACGTAATCAGCTTAGGTGTGTGGGGACGTGGCACTTCTTGTGACGCAAATGTTTCGTCACAGATTAGTGCCACGTGGACACGCATTTTTGTCATGGAACAGTCCAATGCCACGTCAGCAGCCAGGGTGTGGGGTGACGTGGCACGTCTTGTGACCCAAACATTTTGTCACTGAAGATTGTCACGTGGACATGAATTTCCGTCATGAAAGTAGCATCTGTCATTTTCCATGATGAATAATTTTGTAATAGATAAATGTAGCATCGCATGAAGTTTCGTCATTTAACACCTCTGTCAGCTCACATATGATTCATTTTTACAACCACAACACAAATTTCATCCACATCACACAATATTTTGAGGATACTAATCAATACATTTCACAAAGCAGCACGAAATATCCACAGATGCATTAAGAGTCACAAAATGTGTTCACAGTACTTAAACCACCACTTCAAGCTAGTACTATTTATCCAAGTAACCAGCCATGCAAAAATAAGTATCCTTGTCTAAATAGATCCACATGTTACTAGTGAACAGATTCATAAACTCACAAGTTGGCTTGACCAGCCATTCGCATGAGACGGCAAATAATTACATCATTCTCCTCTTGCCTCTTCTTTATATCTTCCATTTCCTTTTGGGTTCTGATCAGTGCATCATCTGATGCTTGAGCTTTTTTCTTCAAGTCTTCTACTTCTTGCTGTTGTTGCTCAACGGTCTTTCGAAGTTCAGCGACTCCTCGTCTCTCCTCCTCAAATTTGTTCCTCAAGAACTTGTTCTTTGGAGCCCTTTGCAGAGTTTGTAGTGGTTGATTGTAATCCAACATTCTTCAAGAATTTGCTTGTGGCGTTGTTTTGAGATAGAACCTTGTCAACAATCTCAGTACTAGACATTGTTGCCTGGCCCTCTGCATCAGGCTCCATCATAGCTTCCATCTCAGCCTAATATATAGAACATAACAAAATCAATACTGAAATGGGGAAAATAAGGCATATACAAATGAAATTTTCATCATAGTCATGCAAGATACAGTATGAGAAAACATGATGCCTTTTGCCAATACGAGCTTTTTCTTGTACATCTGATAATTAATTAGTTTATATATCAAATGGCTAATGACTATGAAAGTACGCGGATTTAATTGAGCACAACCTGGCTTTAACAGATAAGGAAATAACATATCTCCGATTCTTTACTCAACAATTATATTCCGTAATTTCTAACATAGATTTGACAGACTATACACCAAGTGCTTGAAGTCTTCGCAAGCTTACCAAAGGAGTGTTGTTAAAAAAACATAGAGGGACTGTTGTTGCTTAATGCTTATAGTAAAAACGAATATTTGATGAGAGCATAGAGTTGGGATGATTAAACCTACCAAGGACTGAAGTCATGCAGCCACACTAGTTAGGACACATTTCCTCCTATCATATTTACCAGGCTTGACTTGAAACATTAATTCATGATGTAATAGAAAGTAAAGCAACAGAACTGATGCGAGGTTAGTTTTTGTTTGGCAAAGCGTGAGCAAGAAGCTCTTGGGTTTTGTCAAGCTGTGAAATTTGAAATGCTGAGAGAATACAACAACATAGGCCCCTAGGACCATGAAATATTTACAACAAAAATGAGCATTTCAATTCCAATAAGAAAGAAAGATGCAAAATTTGGAGTTGAAGGTATTTGCACAAAAATTGACATACCTATGCTTAGCTGTGGACTATTAGAAGTACCAATTAATATCACACACTTGACTCCACAAGTTTACAAAGATTACAACCTAATTCACAGGGACAACTGTAGCATGGTCATATTTGTTGTGTCTAAGCAAGCACAACAGAGTGCCTTTATTTGTTTGAATAACTATCAGCCAACTCTTTCAAAGTATGTAAAAGAAACAAAAATAATCATCGTATGAACACATTCATGTGTTTGCCTAGAATTCCTATGCTTCTCCAGATTGCAAGGCAAGGAGGCCTATCAGTATCTCAACCAGATTTTCTTAACATACCTAGATACAATATCTTGAATCTAAATGATGGAAAACTAAATTGATCATCTGCAGGATAGAATGGCAGAAGGACAAGGAGGAAATGTAGGGTCTTATAACTACGCGTTGCACAGGTTCAACGAGTCCCTTCTTCTTGCTGTTGTGGCACTCCTTGAACAAGTCCACAGCAGTGAACTGTTGATCCTTGTTTCTCTCTTTCTACAATTGGAAGAAGAAACATAATAAAATGTATCAAGTAGAAAAGTTCTTCCTAGCTACATATGGCTTTATTATAGGCAAGGATTCAACTCAATAAGAGCATATAAAATCCTCTCTTTGGTTATCAAGTAACAAGTGATGTATGTGTAATTCCTACCAAGTTTTGTGGATCCAAAATGAATAATGAGACAGCGAACATTACTTACCAGAGCATGGCAGTGTGCAATGTAACTACGAGACCCTGTGGCCTGATGGAATTTGACTTTGGCACGATTTTGTTTGTTCTTTTCAGATATTTCCTACAAAAGACGGTTTAGTTAGGCACATTCATGAATGGAATCTGAATATGTTCAGAAATCTTACCTTGCTTTTCGGGTCAGACCATTTTTGGATGAGTTTTCTCCACTCCTCATCTGTCATGTTAGGTACTGGACTAGTTGCACAGATTTCATTTGCTGGGATACCATCGAAAAACCGCTTCTTCAGCAAATACCTAGTTTGCCGCACCCCACCCTTCAAAATGTCAGCACATGCATCCTTGGTTGTCCTATCACTGGTGTCCAAGGCCAGCCTTGTCTAGCAAGTTAAATGAATCACATTAATAAGTTATGCAATCTAGTGTGGAAGAAGAGTAATTGTTCATGCCCAAGAATGAAACCACTTACAGACAGTTTTCCCATGAAATTATCCAAATGAGTCGTGTTGTTCTTATACTCTTTCCAACTAGTGAGGATAGGGACATTATGCCTAATTTGAACGCCAGCCTCTGATGCAAACTTTGCAGCTTCCAACGGCTTATGTGGCCTTCTCATCCCCTCGGCAAATTGGACGGGCAACCTTTTTCCCATAGTTCTAGTCATCTTCTCAAGCATTTTCCCCATTGTTGATGCCCTCTTCCCTCTTTTAGAAGTATTTGAGTTATCTACGAAAAAGGCATTGAAGAGATTAGTTAATTGATTAATGTTTGTAATCTGTGAAAACAATCTGAAATATTGTTCTTAGTCACAAGTGTAATAAAGCTAAAAAGAAGAATGCCCAAAAATAACTTGCCTTCATCATCTTGGTGTTGGTCTGCATCATCCTCTTGATGCTGGTTTGTATCATCTGCCAGATGGGTCCAATCTGTGACCGGACTTCATCCAAAGAGTTAGAGAACAAGAACTATACAGATCATTAAAGGAGCAAGGTAAAAAAACATGCCTGCATTGTTTGACTGGTTGTTCTCATTAGGGGCAACAGGTTCACCACCTTCGTCCGCATCTAAACCTTCTCCTTCATAAGACCAGTCCCTAACAGTTAAAATGCTGATTTTGGTTAAAATGCGAGGTTTTGCAAGTTTAGCTTTCGAGAAATGGTGGGTTCTGACATGACGTGGTGTTTTGCTGTTAACGGTGTTTCCATCATAGTTATATGATTTAACGCAACCGTCAATGTTATGTGTGTTTCAAACATGTGATACCGAGGAAGTAGTCGTTTGGTGAATGATTACTCGGTATTGTTGTTACATGGTGAATGAATGGTGAAAAGGAAACATGGCATCGTTTATGTTTATTCAATCATAAAAGAGTCGATGAGCCAGGTCGGTGAGAAAGTCATATATGGAGATATGACTAATCCGGAGTGCTCTTGAAGAGTGTGCATGCATGTCATGAACCGAGATGTTCATTTCTTTCTAGTATGAAAAGAAAGAATGAAGAATTTCTGGTATTTTGGTTGTGGTGTAGGGGATTTATGCTTCCTTTGTGATTTGGCTTGGAGGTTGCCGAATTCTTTCCAAAATGATTATTAACGCTTGGGGTTTGAGTTGTCGTGTGTGGTCCACTTGCATTCAAAAGAATTGTACTTCTCTTGCTCTATACATGGGAGTGAGGGTATAAATGTTCTTGGTTTATGGTTGAATATGCGAAATATGTGTACACTTGGGCTTGATAACTAAGTATTTTTGTGTGAGGGCGAGACCCTTTTAAGAAAGGAACCAATTGTGGTTTGGTAAGGTTTTACGATCCTAGCTTGGGGCTAGGTGTTGAACCTTAGGGGTATAAGGGTGGTTTGTGATGGAGGTTGATGACGTATGGGTTTAGCCTTTATTAAGAGTAGTGATGGGTGGAAGTGAAGTTGACGGTAGTTCGGTGATAATTGTCCTGCCGTGAGCAATGGTATTAACTAGTTGTTTTTGGGTTTGAGTCTTGCCTGGGAGAGGATGGAATGAAATGTTAGCATGATCGTGTATCGGAAGGGCAAGTGTGCCTTAATAAGTTATTCCCCTCTATGGAAATTTTCGAGAATGTAAAGAGTTCGTTAAAGGAATTGTGACTTGCTTTGATTGTGTCAGGTTAAGTTTAATGAAGTGTGGTAGTCAGGTTGGTTGTGATAGTAGTGTGAAGTGTTTGTCGTGAGGTTTCAGGTGTTTTGGGTTGATGGAGCCCTTTGTGGTTGAAACGCAGTTTCTGTTTGGGAATTAATGTGAAGATGGCACCGTGAGAGGTTGCACTCTGTTGAGCTAAATCAACATTTTCTCGCTAGTGTTGGTTTTGAGAACTCGCTTGTCGTTTGTTCCGGTTTTAGTCTCTGTGTGAAGGTTTTGGTGTTGCAAAGAAGTCTTTTGTCCCTTGGGGACTTTGTTGTTGATTTTGGCGTTCTTCGGATTCGAGGTCGAATCCTGTTTAAGAGGGGGAGAATGTGACACCACGGAGTGTCGTAACCTTATATAATTTGACTGTTGAGGTCAAACACATTATGAAATATGGAATTGGAGGTTGAAACCATACGGTGTGAGGTTTATATGCGTTTCCGGGCCGTTTCCGGGAGTTTGGGCCTTTCCGGGGGAGTTTAGGCCTAAGGGAAAGGTCCGTGGGCTTTGGTGGGATGGTGTTCGAGTCCATTTAGGAGTAGGAGTCCTGTTTGGGGGCCTCCTCCTGCCCTTTTGGGCGCCCCACCCCTGCTTGGTGCGCCCCCCACCTCCCCCTCAATGCCCTAGCCACCACCTCCCTCTCTCTCCCTTGCTTGCGCCCCTCCATTGCTCCCCATTGCGCCACCACCTCTCCACCTCCCTTGCTGCCCCTAGGGGAGTTCTCCACCTCAACACCTCGAAGATCTATCCATTGGAGCGCCCCGCGACGAGGAGATCCGGTGGATTTGGAGCGAGGAAGGAGATCGCGCGAACCGGGAGAAGATCCATTGGGTTTTCGTGCGTCGGGCGAAGGTATGGCCATAGGAATCCTTGGGGTTGGTCTAGGTTCTGTTCTAAGGGTTATTGTCATATTTTTAGATCAATTGGTTGTGCTGGAATTGAGTAGATTAGATTAGATCTAGAAGTTGCCACGTTCTCTGTTTCGGGCAGCATAAGCAGTCGACCTAGGGTTTGGTTTTTCGCCAATTTAGATTCGGAATTTGGTCGTCCGCCTGTTGAAGAAGTTGTAGATAACTTCAATACCTTTCAGTGGGTATAAAGAACGTTTAATTCCGCCCAGCCGTTTGAAAGTTATGCTTGTTTTACCGAACGTATTAAAATCTGTGACGTGATTGGAACAGATCACGATATTCTGTAGATTAAACCACTTTAGATTCCGAACCAGTCTTTCCATATACTTATAAAAAGTTATGAAATTTCCTAAGCTTCGCGAGGATGTACTCGTTTAATTGATTCGGAGTTTTAGAACTCAAGTTGTGCCTTTTGGAAGGCTGCTGTCCCGACGGGACAGAACCTCTGTTTTTGGGTTTTGCGAGTAGTTTGCGATGTCGGGGTAGAAGAGGGTTTGCGTACTGTTTTGTGGACATGATTGTGAGTGTGTGGTCCCTATGTGCAGGTGGTGTGACCCCGGTAGTGCCTTCTACTTCTCACCAATCCGTCACCCGTGGTTGAGGCAAGTGTATTGGGATGGGTAGCGGGTTATTGTTTGCTAGATCGGTTGTGATTGAAATTTTATACATGATATGTTCACATGCTATGCTTTAATGATTGCCAATGATATGATGAATATGTTTACTATGTTATGATGCCATGCGTTAATGTACAAGTGATTTATGATGTTGGCATGATTGCATACATGACATGACACATGGCCCGGGCGGTGAGAAAGTCATAACTAGTCTGGGGATGGTCGGTGAGAAAGTTATGACTATTCCGGAGAGCCAATGAGTAAGTCCTACATCGTGATTCCATCCACCGCGGTGTGGGGAAGCGAGGAGTAGGCACCCTCCATCTTCGGGATGGAAGGGGGGAGAGGGTGCACACCGACGGGTGTGTACTCAACCATACCGGTATGAGTTTCCAAGGAGATATGAGCATCGCATCGCATTGCATACATAATGATGATGATAATGATTTGTGAACATGAAAGAGATGATATACATGATGTGAGTTGTTGTAGCCATGTAATTGTTTTTGTTTGTACCATTGCAATATACTTGCTGAGTGATGAACTCACGCTTGTGTTTATGTTGTTTTTTGTTGGTACCATGACACCGGCATGTGGGATAGGGCATTAGCTGCACATCTTCACGTAGTTCCAGTCACATTTACCAACCTTGAGTCATGATCATAATAATAGTGCCCTGAACTAGGTGTATGGAATAATTTTAATGTGCTGTTGATCCTCTTTGCTTAGCTATAGATGTTTGTGTGGTTGGTTTTGGTTTAATTGTTTATGATGATGTTTTATACATTATATATTGCTGCTTTAGATGTCTTATGTTATGAAATATTTTTCTATGATATTGCTATTGTTCAAATCATGATAAAACAAAGGAGATGCTGCTGAAATTTCGGTGTTTAGTATTTGTGCCTTTGCTGAAATTTGTCTTCATTTATGGTATTTAGTTGATGTTTAGTCTATGTTTGGTAGCATTCAGGCATACTAGATGCCGGGGTGTTACACTAGGCCATCTACTCCATCGTGTATCGGCACATGAAAGCTGATATGTGGAAAACAAGGGGTTCAATGATAAATTTAGAACAAATGGCAATGAAAAGGCCAAAGTGAACATGGTAGAATATAATTCAAGCGACGCTTCTGAAGACGACGAAGTAGATATAAATATAGCCGAGTGGACTAAGGGCTCTAAAAAGCCACTCGTTTGCTCTTTGCTCAAGCCAACAAAAAACAAAACAGAAGTCAAATATTCATACGATGTGTCAAAATGTGATAAAATATTCGACTTATTGTTGCAAGAAAAACTCATAAAATTACCGGAAGGACACATCATCCCGTCGGCTGAAGAAATAAAAAAGCGAAGGTATTGTAAATGGCCTCACTCTTTCTCGCATAATACTAACGATTGTAATATTTTTCGACAACAGATTCAATCGGCTATCTCCGATGGACGGTTGAAATTTGAAGAAGAGTCGGCTATGCAGATAGACGTAAGTCCTTTCCAGATCAACATGGTCCAGTGTTCGCGGAAAGGAAAAGAACTCATAGGAGAGGATATCAAGCCGACTAAGAAAGTCAAAATACGATCAAAGGGAGACGAAATAGTGCAAATCACTATCGGCTCAATACAGATCGAAGCCGATAAAAATGGGCAAAACTCGAGGACGGTAAAACCAAAGGGAGACTTGGAGGTTGGAAGATGGTACAAGGCGGAAAAGGCCCCGAAGAAAACCAGCTTTAAACCTAAGCCAACCTTCTCGCAACTGCTGGAAAAATATGAAAGGATAAGCCAGAGACAAAATTCCCATCAGCTAAACTACTCCAACCGACCAAGCACTCACCAGCCAGACAACTACTATCAGCTAGGTGCACCTTCTTGGCCAAAAACCGAAGAAGAAGAACATCGGTAGTGTCCATTTTGGCAGTTTTGCTGGGATAGAGGGATGACCTTACCTACAGTGCTATCATGCCCCATGCAGCACCCGGCTAGATATCGGCCAAACCGATCGGTTAAAGATAGGTTGTCAAGGCCAGTACATGATAGACTAGGTACAGAGAATAGAAGGCCGGTCCATGAAAGATTATCGATACCAAAACAAGGCGAGTCTTCCCAAACTCGAGAAATATCGGCCTCCAATGACATGATCAGGACAGAGTCCGACAGTGAAACAAGCAATCTGGCCGGTAAGATTAGAAAGCCGATAGAACCTAAACCAAGGTGGTGTCCTTCAGGTCTTAGCAAACGCAACGCAGAAGGCTTCAACGACTGAAGACCCAAGAAGAAAGGGAAGCCAAGAAGGAAAAAGAGAGAGATCGGGTATTCAATAAGCTAAGGCCTATACCGGTTGGAAAACAAGAATGGAGAAAAAAAGAGCAAACTGATAGTGATTCAGATCAATCGGTTGAATCTGGATCTCCAATGATCCGTGACGATACACCACCAATGGACATAAACATGGTGTTCACTTTACCCGCTGAATTCAAAACCGAAGCAGAATCGGCTGAGCAAGTATTCGCTCAGTTGTGCCTTGGCGCACCAAATGCCGTATTTGAAGAACCACAAGATATGCATCGGCATCTAAAGCCACTATATCTCAAAGGATATATCAATGGCCGACCAATATCACGAATGTTGGTCGATGGTGGGGCGACAGTTAATCTTATGCCTTTAAGCACTTTTAAAAAATTGGGCAAAGCCGATGAAGACTTGATCAAAACAAACATGGTGTTGAACGACTTCACAGGGGACCCCACCGAAGCTAAAGGCGTGATGATGTTGGAATTAACAGTCGGCAGTAAGACTTTGCCGACTGCATTTTTTGTGATAGAAGCAAGGGGCAATTATAATGTGCTCCTCGGACGGGACTGGATCCACGCTAATTGCTGCATACCATCGACCATGCATCAGAAATTAGTGCAATGGAACGACGATACGGTTGAGGTTGTATCTGCCGATACATCGGCTCATATTGCCATGGCCAGTCCTGATACTAACTGGCCACACGAAGCAGCCGAATGCATATCGGGAAAAGTCTTGGACGATTGTGATTTCATCTGCATCGAGAAGTCAGGATTCAAGCCGATCAGTGTTAAACCCAATACATTTGATTGGACAAATGAAGTAGTGAGAAGATGGAGTCCAAAACAATAGCAATATTACAAGAAAAGATGAGGAACTATCGGCAAGAAGAATACGAGGAAGTTATCGAAGATTTTGAAGAAGAAAGACGAGGGCAAGGATTCACCTCTGCCAATCTGCTTGAAGAGGTCGATATCGGAAAAGGTGACAGGAAAGGACCAACGTTTGTAAGTGCTAAATTAGAGCCCAGCTACAAAGCAAAGTTGGTCGAGATACTCAGAAACTATAAAGATTGCTTTGCGTGGGAGTACTATGAAATGCCAGGTTTAAGCCGACAGTTAGTCGAACATCGGCTACCTATAAAACCCAGGTATCGGCCATTTAAATAGTACCCGAGATGATTTAATCCCACACTGTACGATGCCATAAAGGAAGAGGTAGGGAGATTACTAGAGGCCAAGTTTATCAGGCCTTGCCGATATGCTGAGTGGGTCTCAAATATCGTCCCTGTAAAAAAGAAAAATGGCAAACTTCAAGTGTGTGTCGATTTTAGAGATTTAAACAAGGCCACGCCAAAAGACGAATATCCGATGTTTGTAGCCGATATGCTCATCGATGCTGCATCTGGAAATAAAATCATAAGTTTTCTTGATGGAAATGCCGGATATAATCAAATATTCCTGGCAGAAGCCGATATACCCAAAACAGCCTTCAGATGCCCAGGGGCTTTAGGACTTTACGGATGGACTGTCATGACGTTCGGCTTAAAAAATGCCGGCGCTACTTATCAACGTGCTATGAACCATATTTTTCATAATTTAATCGGCCATACCGTGGAAATCTATATCGACGACATTGTCGTGAAATCCAAAGAGGATTGGCAACACCTAGCCGATTTGGAAAAAATGTTCAAAAGCACAAGGGCACACGGGTTAAAAATGAATCCGCTCAAATGCGCTTTTGGAGTATCGGCCGGACAATTCCTTGGGTTTACAATGCATGAAAAAGGGATTGAAGTAAACCAAGCGAAGGTGAAGGCTATAGCCGATACTAAAACCACCGACAAATAAAAAAGAGTTACAAGTATTGATCGGCAAAATCAATTACTTGCGACGCTTTATTTCCAATTTGTCCGGGCGAATTCGTGCTTTTACCCCACTGTTGAAGATAAAAGACGACCAAGAATTTGAATGGGGAGCTGATCAACAGAAGGCCTTCGATGATGTGAAAAGTTACCTGATGAATCCCCCAATACTGGTCGCACCGAAGAATGGCATACCTTTCAAATTATATATATCGGCTGAAGAAGATACGATAGGGGCAGTTCTGACACAGGAAGCCGATGGAAAGGAACAAGCCATATTTTACTTAAGCCGACGAGTCCTGGACGCAGAAATCAGGTACCCACCAGTAGAAAAATTATGTTTATCTTTATACTTCACTTGCACCAAGTTAAGGCATTACATCTTGGCATCAAAATGCGTTATAACCTGCAAGACCGATGTAATTAAATACATACTATCCGCACCAATTCTACGAGGTCGACTTGGTAAGTGGGCGTATGCTTTAACCGAGTTCGACCTAACATACGAATCGGCTAAATCTGTGAAAGGACAAGCTGTAGCCGATTTTATTACAGGGAGTGCTACGTTAACTGGGGCAGCCGATGTAACTCCTTGGCAATTGTACTTTGATGGATCTGTTTGCCAAGAAGGTGAAGGCATCGGCATAGTATTAATCTCACCTAAAAACAAGACTTTGAGTTCATGTATAGGCTAAATAGCCGGTGTTCTAACAATCAAGCAGAGTACGAAGCACTGCTGAGAGGGCTACAGTTGCTGGATAGCATCGGGGTAAAAGATGCCGAGGCCTTCGGGGATTCAATGTTAATTGTGCAGCAGGTCAAAGGGGAATACCGATGCAATGACAATACATTGGCTCAATACTTTCATCAATGCCTCCGAATTATTGAGACATTCACAACGTTCTCCATAAAACATATCCCCAGAGAAGTCAATGACAAGGCAAACTTATTGGCACAATATGCGTCAGGCTATAGAGGAAAAAGCCGACAGGAATCAATCGAGCTAAACAGTTGGCCGATCATGTGTGTCCATCCTATCGACTGGAGAACAGAAATAAGGGATTATTTATTGGATCCTTCTAAGCCGACCGAGCAGAAGGTCAGGCGTAAAGCACTCAAATACGTTCTACTGGAAAACGTATTATATTTTCTAACCATGGAAGGCTTGTTGCTAAGATGCTTGGGGATGGAGGAAGCCAAAATAGCAATGGGAGAAGTCCATGAGGGAATTTGTGGATCACATCAATCGGCCCAAAAAATGAAATGGATGCTAAGACGAACAGGATATTTCTGGCCGACGATGTTAGAAGACTGTTTCAGGTATTACAAAGGATGCCAAACATGTCAAAAGTTTGGCAACGTACAATCGGCACCAGCTGTGACACCACGGAGTGTCGTAATCTTATACAATGTGAATGTTGAGGACAAAAACCTTATGGAATGTGGAATTTAGGTTAAAACCCTTCGGCAGAGGTTTACTCGCGTTTTTGGGTCGGTTGAAGTGTTATGTCGCCACGGAGTGTCGTAACCTAATTTATCGTGCATGATAAGGTTAAATACAGTGTGAGGTGTGGAAATAAGGTTAAAACTATAGGAATTGGAGGTTAATAACGTTTTCAGGCCGTTTCCGGGGTTTTGGGCCTTCCCGGGGGAGTTTGGGCCTTAGGTGGGCTTTGGTGGGATGGATTAAGAGCTCTTTTAGGGCTAGGTTTGGGTGTGGGGGCTGGTTATTTGGCCTCCCACCAGCCTTGGTGCGCCCCCTTGCTGCCCTTGTGGATGCGCCCCTCTCCTTCCCCCCTAGCCCTAGCCCTAGCCGCCCCCAAGCTCCCATTGCCGTGCGCCCCCTTGCCTCCCCACCTCTCCACCTCCCCACCACCTCTCCTCCACCCCTTGCTGCCCTTGGGTGGCCTCCCCACCCCTGCATCCTCATGGATCCATCCGAGGAGCGAGGAGCGAGGAGCGTGGAGCGAGGAGCGATTCCGCGAGGAGATCCATTGGAGATTCGTTCGTCGGGCAAAGGTATGATCAAGGGAACCCTGGGGATTGATCTAGGTACTGTTATTAGGATGTTTATGAAGTTTTTAGATCAATTGGTGGTGCTGGATTGAAGTAATTTGGGTTAGATCTAGACTTGTCCACGTTTCTGTTTTCGGGCAGATTGAGCAGTCGAGCTAGGGTTCGAGTTTTCGTCAATTTAGAGTTCGAATCTGACCGTACGGACTTCTAGGAAGTTGTATATAATTACATTATCTTTCCGTGGACGTAAAGCACGTTAAATTCCGATCAGCCTTTTGAAAGTTATGGCTGTTTTACCGAGCGCCTAAAAATCTGTGACGCGATTGGAACAGATCTCGGTAATCTGTAGATTAAACAACTTTAGAGGCCGAATCAGTCTTTCCTTATACCTAGAGAAAGTTGGGAAATTTCCTAAGCTACGCAAGGATGTACTCGTTTAATTGATTCGGAGTCCCAGAACTCAAGTTATGCCTTTTGCAGGGCTGCTGTCCCGCCGGGACAGAACCTCTGTTTTTAGGTTTTGCGAGTAGTTGGCAATGTCGGGTTAGATGGGGGTTAGCATACTGTTTTGTGGTTGTGATTGTGAGTGTGTGGCATGTATGTGCAGGTGGTGTGCCCCCGGGAGTACCCTCATTCTCTCGCCAATTCGTCGCCCGAGGTTAAAGGCAAGTGTGTTGTAATGTATAGCGGATTGTAGGTTGCTTGTTGATATTGGATGAAAGATTGAATACTTGCTATGATCACTTGCCATGCTTGCTGTTTTCCAATGATATATTGAGTATGATTATCACGATATGATGCTATGCGTTTATACTTATCATGATTCGATGCCATGTGTCTATATTTGTCATGATGAGATGCCATATGTTTATGTACAAATGAGATATGATAATTGATATAGTTGCATGCATGACATGAGATGGGGCGAGGGCGGTGAGAAAGTCATAACTAATCCGGGGAAGGTCGGTGAGAAAGTTATGACTAGTCCGGAACGCCATTGAGTAAGACCTACATCGTGATTCCATTCACGTGGTGAATGGAAGCGAGGAGTAGGCACCCTCCACCTTCGGGGTGGAAGGGGGGAGAGGGTGCACACCGACGGGTGTGTACTCAACCATACCGGTATGAGTTTCCAAGGAGATATGAGCATAACATTGCATTGCATTGCATTGCAATACATATTTAATGATGATGATGTTGTTATGTGCTCAAGTATGAGATGTTATATGTGATGTGAGGTATTATTGTCTTGTTAATGATATTGTTGTCCATTACAATATGCTTGCTGAGTTTTCGAACTCACGCTTGTGTTTTATGTTGTTTTTAGGTACTTTGAGATCGGCATGCGGGAGAAAAGGGGTCTAGCTACACTTCTACACGTAGCTCCACCAACGTAGTCCATAATTATTCACTTGGAGACATGATTTAAGAATTGTGCCTTAAACTTAACGTATGGTTTAATCTAGCATGCTTGTGATCCCTTATTTGCTTCGTTATAGTTTATGAAGTGGTTGAGCGTGGTATTATTGGCGTAGTTTGATGATACATCCATTTATGTTGATGTTTTAGATGTCGTGTGCTATGATATATCTTGCCATGATATTGATATTGTGTTAATTCATGGAAAAACAAAGGAGATGCTGCCGAAATATCGGTTTTTAGCATATGTACCTTTGCTGGAATTTATGTTTAAATGTGGTTTTTAGATGTTGTTTAGCTTAGGTTTGGTAGCATTCGGGCATATTAAATGCCGGGGTGTTACACCAGCATCGTCTTTATATCTGATCGTCAAACCATGGTCGTTCAGAGGATGGGGCATAGATATAATCGGTCAGATATTCCCGTCATCCAGCAAAGGACATAAGTTCATTCTCGCAGCAACCGATTACTTTTCAAAATGGGTAGAAGCCATACCACTCAAAAAGGTCACCAGCAGAGAACTAATCGGCTTCGTCAACGAACACATTGTCCATCATTTCGAGATTCCCCAAACGATCACAACCGACCAAGGAACGGTATTCACGTCCAAGGAATTCCAAGAGTTTGCGAAAAGCCTAGGTATCAAGCTGCTTAATTCCTCGCCTTACTACGCTCAGGCCAACGGACAGGCCGAGTCATCAAATAAAACGTTGATAAAGCTAATAAAAAGAAAAATTGAAGAAAGACCAAGGAACTAGCACTCAACGTTATCAGAAGCTTTATGGGCTTATCGGCTATCTTACCATGGATCGACTAAATTATCACCCTTTCAGCTAGTGTATGGACAAGAAGCCGTTTTGCCCGTGGAAATCAACATCGACTTGGTCAGGGTAGCTGAGCAAGATAAAATGTCGACCGATGAATACAAGCAAGCGATGCTAGATAATCTGGACGACGTGGCCGATTTAAGACTGATCACATTGGATCGGCTTAAAAGGAACAAGGAAAGGATTGCCAGATCATACAATAGGAAGGTTGTACCAAAATCTTTTAATCAGGCCGATTTAGTATGGAAAATCGTGTTGCCGATCGGCTCTAAAGATAATCGATTTGGCAAGTTGTCCCCAATGTGGGAGGGGCCTTACAAAATAAATCGGCCGATCAACGGAAACTCATACATACTCGAGACTTTAGAAGGGTTCGTGCTACCTAAAGCGATCAATGGAAAGTATTTGAAAAAGTACTAACCTAGCGTCTAGATCGGGTCCTAGTAAGCAGAAATCAATTAAGAGGCCGGTTACATACACGAACAGACTAATTAGCTGAACGATTAAAAAGGCCGGCCAACAATCGTTCGGGTCACAGCACATTGTTTACACCATCACGATTTAAAACATTGTTTTACATCACAAAAGGTCGATAGCCGATACCATCAAACAGTTTCATCAAAAGTTTAGTCAGCACCCTATGCATGTTCGAATTAGTGCAGGCCAGATCTAGGCAAATGCGCTCCCAAAGCCGATAGTGCCACCGCAGCCCTGCCAATGGTGGCTTGAACGCTATCTATCAACTGTTGATCGGCCACTGCATTGCCAGGGACAGGGACTATCTTGGCCGATTGAGTTTTGACTTGAGCAAAGACTTCACCTATCTGCTGCCTCTGAGTTGCCAGCGAACACGTTGAATCTGTTATCTTTATCTGGCATTCTGCAAGCTCTTTGGTGACTAAGGCCAGCTGCTCTTCGAGCCGTTTCTTAGTCGACTCCAGCTCCTGAACCCTGCCTCTGGCCAACTTGAGGACGGCGGTACCCTGGTCGAATGCATTCTTCTGGAGCTTGGCGTCAGCTATGAGTTTGTCCAAGATCTGCTGATCGGCTTGTTGAGCCTTCCTCTGATCAACCCTCGGTCTAGCCGCTTCCACGTCCGACCGACGAGCGTCCAAGTGGCAGACTTCTAACAACGCACTCATAGTCACGGAGGGAAGATCGGCTTGCACAGCTGCCATTACATTTCTTAAAGGCTGAGTGTCGGCCAGAAGGGCTGCCTCCGACTGTATCACCTCGTGAAATAAGCGATTGAGGCGCTCTTGCATGCCTGGCTCAGCGATCACAGTGGCCGATGCAGGAGCGGAAGCAGCTATTATGCGTTGGATGTCTGCCGGGTAGTCGTTGGTGGCCAGTACCTCCGGTTCGTCAAGCTCATCCAAAGTAAAGCCCAGGAGATCGGCTGGGTCTGCCAACAGCGCCGGAGAGTCAGATACATCAATTGGCGGCGGTGGCATAATAGGGAGCGTCGGAGATAGCATAGGCGGATGAGCCGACGAGGTGCCTTGAAGATCGGCTAAAACCCCTGCCACCTGCACTGATGGCGATTTCTGGAAAAAGAAGAAGACTGTGACCAACACTGAAACACACCATTCAAATGACAGAACTGGACTAGACTTACGTCAGTAGCCGAGTGCTCCGGGGAGCGATCGGCTGAACGCCTCACAGGCCTTGGCGATCGCCTGGTCGACTTCTTCTTTCTCTCTGAAAAGAAAACACTGGTTAGTATCAGCAAAACAAGAACTATAGAGGCCGATGCAAGGAAAGCAACTTACTTGCAGGACGTTGACGGGCAAGGTCCGATAGAGATGGGCTCCGGATACCCAAAGTACCCGAAGCATAGCCCGTGGTACCAACCGTCTGACCTGGCCACCTATGTCGGCTACTGCCAGCAGAAATGTTTGGATCAACTGCTGGCTCTCCGACGTCCGTAACAGTCCTCGCCTGTGAAAAACAAAAAGCTCGATAAAGCCGATCGCAAACAGAACCTACGAAAAAAGAATAAGCGCAGGTACCTCTACGGCTATTGAAGAATTGGTATAGCCTGAACTCTCACTCAAACTGCTGGTAGCTGCTACTGTCGGCTTGCGAAAGTCAGGTAAAAATAAGGAGATGATAGTCGATGGAGTTCGATCCATCAGAAGGTCGTCGGATACCAAGGACCACCAGTGAGAAAACGACCTTGACCGACGGGTGTTAAGGAGGAAATGTGGCATGTGGAGGATTTGGAATTCATCGGCCAGCTCGAGAATGACCTTAGGCTCGATTGAATTGGTTACCCTGGTGCGAGGTTCGATACGCTCAAGCAAAGAAAAGCTAGGTATGGCTTGACCAAAGCCCAACTGTCGGGCATAGACAGAAGGGTGATAAAATTCATATGATGGTTGAAAAGTGCGGTTTCTAGTATTTAAACCGACATGGAAGATACAAGGAGATAGGAAGATTTTGTATAAATCCAGAGTCAATTGGGGCATTTGGGCACTATCAGCGTCTAAATGAAGAAAGGAGGGCCAAGGATAATCGGTTGCATCAAGATAACTGAAAAAATCCTGTTGGCCAAAGGACAATCGGTCTATTGTCAAGAAGAAAGAGAGATACTTGTGCGTGCCAGCGGGAGTCATTTTTTGGTCGTCAGTGGAACACATAATGAACTTCTCCCCGTAAGACCGATTGGCTCTATATGTAGGGATTGTGTTTTCTGGGTAATATTCACGGGGAAAAGCCGATGTATCTATGGGTTCAGAAAGAACGGATCGGTTGAACATGCAATACAACCAAGTTTGGATAAACCACAAAGGACCCCCTATGTTGCCGACTACGAAATCGGCAAAGCCAGAAAATAGTCAGCTCCGGATAATATGCATCGTTTGAAACACAGCCCCTAGAAACAGTTTTCCTAAAGCAAGCCGACGACCCTCTATCAATCGTTCTGCTACCAGCTGGTAAGTCTGGGTCGGGCCGAGGGAAGCTCCGCAGAAAGAAACCTATCAAGCCAGAGGTTGAGAAAGGCAACGTGCTCTTCATCCGATACCAGCCCATTAACCTTGTTATTGTTTTGATTATAGTGGCGCCAACCTTCCCCTTTCTTACGAATCAGCTTATAATGGGGCTTACCACTAAAAGCCGATAATTATTCATCGTCTGGTCTAAGACAGCAGAGCTGAGCAACATCGAGGAGAGTTGGGCCTACTGGACCAGTTCTAAAGAGAAAGGCATTGAACGAGTCGGACCAAAAGTAACAAGCCGATGCTACTAAAGGTTCATTAGCCTCTGGGTCGGCTAAACTCATAGGGAGACATTCGGCTATTCCTAACCGTTCCCACTCTGCCCTTTTTTGAGCCGACACTCTAATATACCACGATCGCCACCCTTTAAGAGCCGTGGGTCAGGCTCTAAAGTTTTTTCCCCATTCTTTTATATTGTACCCCGCAGCCGATAAAGGAAGCCTAGGGATTTCCTCGTTGATCACAGAATCGGAGGTTACGGTTCCTATCGGACCAAGGAAGAATTGATATGTGCTCTGAGGAATTGGTATAAATACCTGGGTTGGGTCCATGACAGCCGATCTAGGAAAAGGAGAATTCGATGCGAAAGAAGGAAGCCGATCACTGGTGATTCGAGAGCTCGAAGACGTTAAATTGACTACGGGGGACCCGCCTATATATACCGAGGTAAAAAGATGAACGGGCGGGAACAGTTACTCGCATTTAAAGCGCACTGAGGTTTTGAAGGCGCCATTAACGAGGCAGGTATCGAGGAGGCGTCCCGTAGAAATTGGTTGACAAGCCGATGTAACCAGAGAGTGATTTTTGGAAGAAGACTAGTCATCTCCCAAAAATGGGGGGCATATGTTTGCATCAAAATTCGGCTTATCGGCCCAAATTGGATATAAGTGTTTTTTATGGAAAAGATAAATCGGCATCAACAAGGAATCCGTTGCGAACAAGGAAAGGGCATCGGGTCAAGGGCCGACTCGGACACAGTTGCCGTATCCGTGCATGACTCGGATCGGCCAAAGCATTATAAAAAGAGCAGACCGCGAGGCAACGAATGACCAATTCAACACCATACACATCTACTTTTTACAGCTCCTTTTTCGTCGTTTTAGTTTTACAAACATCCTTCTGTAAGTCGACGAGATCAATAAAGTTGCGCATCGCCGATTGTTGATCTTGACCGATTTCATCCAGGTTCGATCAGCTTTGTGTTGTTGCGCATCGCCTCTCAAAGCCGATTTCGCCTTATCTTCGGATTAGCCGTAATTGGTTGATCTAGTTATCTCCTGATCGGCTTTTAGCCGACTAGTGTTAAGCCGATAAGCGTTGATTTATCGGCTTTACTTGATTTACAATCTTCACCTTGTCAATTACAGGTCAAATTGACTGGCACGCTCTGCAAACCCGGCGTTTGTCTCGTATGTTTGAAGCTGAGAACACTGCTTCACGTTTTTAGCGCGAACAACTTCATAATGTTAGGAGCAAACATTTCATATGGAAAATTATGGGATCACTAAACAAGAGGTATTTCATTTTTTTTTTTAAAAAAAAGAACTGGCCTTAACCTCGTAATTTTCTGGAAGACTGTGATAACAATCGCAAAATAGTGATAAATTCTACAATTCAAAACTGTGGAACTATGTCGCTACCTGAACATATTATATAACAATTCATTTTGAAAAAAATAGCAAAAAACTGTGTTATCCTGAACATATGCATTAAGAAGTAGTTAGCCAACCAAAGCTAGAAGGCAATCGTGCATGATTTTCAGTTGTTTTCTGATTTTCAGCTGTAGTTTTGTACGATATTTTCGATTTGTGCCTCCCAACAGCTGAAGTGCATTTTCCAAAGATGTTAATATTTGAACAATATATTTTGAGTGTACAATTTGAGCATATAGATGCTACAAATTGACATCAATTTATTTACCTCTTTTCAGTCTAAATTGAATTTGATGTGCCATAAATAATGGGTTTGAGTGTATATAATTTCTCCCATAATAGTGACTTCAGGAAATGCCATTTTTATGAGAGGATCGAGGATGGACGCCTAGAGGGGGGGTGAATAGGCGATTTAAAATTCTCTAGTTCAATGCAGCGGAAAATAGATCGGAACTTCCGATATGGAGTCGGAGGTTCCGGTGTCTAATCGGAATATCCGATACGAGGTCGGAATATCCGATTAGAACAGAGTCTAGAGAAATGCTAAACGAATTATGCCTATACACAAATTGATTTCTACTCGAAGCTAGCACAGGCAAATATTAGCAACTAGTAGTAAAGCTAGCTAGCGAAGTAATCAACCCTAGATAGATCAATTCAATACAAGATAGCAAAGTAAAGCAATAAGCACATGTAAAGAATTGACACGGTGATTTGTTTACCGAAGTTCGGACTTCCTCCAAGGAGGTTCCTATGTCTTCGTTGAGGAGGCTCGGTCACACTTGAGCCGGGTCTTTTCCAACCCTATTCCTCGCCAATCTCGGTCACACTTGAGATGTGGCTTCACTTCTTGATTTCTTCCCTTTCGGAGGCGAAATCGGACCTTCACAAACTTCTCACGGCACACCACACTCGTTGGTTGCTCGTGAGCGACGCCTAGCCGTCTAGGAGTCTTCAAACTCCAAGAGTAACGAATCCAACAAATGGATGATCTAGGACAAGAACTCTAGTGCTCAAGATGAATCTCAATCTATCACACTCTTAGCACTAACTCTCACTTCCCACACCTCACTCAAAGAGGGATCACTAAGATCAAAGGAGAAGGAGACAAGGAGGATACTCAATCCACTCCTAATTAAAACACAAGTTTTTAGAGCTCTCTCTAGCTAATGAGATGACCAAGGAGCAACAAATGCATCACAAGGTAATCTCTCTATTCCACTAGCTCAACCTCTTGTTTAGCCCTTCAACAATATCCTCAACTCACTCTCCCAACCGGCCAGGGGGGGTATTTATACCCCACACCCAAACACTAGCCGTTGGAGCAAGAAAACTAGCCGTTTTACACACATCGGAACTTCCGATCCCAACATCGGAACTTCCGACCAGGCAAAAACTCCAGAACAAACTCAATCCAATAAACACATCGGAACTAACATCGGAACTTCCGATACATCGGAACTTGCATCGGAACTTCCGATCTGGGCAGAGAGGCACCTTACAAAAACCTTTCAAAAAGTTTCTAAGTCTACATCGGAACTTCCGATCCAACATCGGAACTTCCTATACATCCACTATACGACGGTTCACTTACAGCGACCTACGGTTGGTTGCTAAAAGCGGCTTCAGCGACCTACGGTTAGTCGCTAAAAACCCTTAGCGACCCATAAGGATGGTCGCTGTAAGTGCCGTCGCTAAAGGCTTTAGCGACCGACATCTTTTTAGCGACCGAACGTAGGTCGCTGAAGTTGTATATTTAGCGACCAACTGTGGGTTGTTGTACTATAGATTTAGCGACCAACCGTGAGTCGTTATACTATACATTTAGCAACCAACAGAAAGTCGCCCTCTTTACGCTTGTTATTAATAATAATATACGATTAATTATATATACAAAAGCACCACAAATCACAGATTTTTATACACATAATCACATAGACATACAAAGTATAATACCACAATCATAGATCCATCACATAAACACAAAAGCACCACAATTAGATATTCACAAAAGCACCACAGCTTATATTACTCACAACTAGATCATTCACGAGATAGCTAGCTAGATCATTCACAAAAGCTCCAGAGCTAATCAGTCACAAAAGCACCACAGCCTACATCACTCCGCTTCAAGCGGTTCAAAAGCCCACAACTACATCACTAATGCTTCACGACACTCCAGCCTACAGTTCAAAAGCCCACAGCTACATCACTCTAGCTCCAGGTCTTGATCACCACAAAAGCACCACAACTACATCACTAATGCTTCAAGCAGTTCACAACCACTCCAACTTCTTGTATGACTTATCTACCAACTTCAGCTGATGCAATCAAGGTTAATCATCAGTGAATGATTGCTCATATAAATCTAAACATAAACAAGATAAGATATAGACTATTACTTTCTTGTAGGGCCATGCAAGCGACATCATGTAAGCATCAACCATAGAGTCCACATTGGCACAAGGACGAGGCAAAATCGTATCTCGCTTCAAAGACACAAGTTACAATAACTTAACAATATTGGCTTCCAAGGGTCTGACCTCCAACTATGGTGCTTGGTTTAGTTGAAACAATTGTCCCTTTAGCCACAGGCAAATCAGATCTCAACATAGCATATAATATGACATCTTTTCCAACCTGATGCAAATGATTAAGAATAATTTAGTTCAATGTTTTTGAAGGTTTATGAAAATAAAGGTAGAAAATGTATGAAATGAATGAGAGCATTACAAGATCATCATGTTTAGAGTGTGAAGCTTCAGCAAAGTGCCTTGTAGATCTTGGTGAGTTTGCACCTTGCATCTGGTCAAATATTTGATCCTCCTCATCATACAATTCCTCATCTCCAGAAGCACAATATTCTTCATTGTCTTCCTCATCCTCATCAACAAACTTGTTCCTTATCACCTTAAGAATAACAATTTCATAGCATAGCACAAGGAATCTAGAAAATTAGGATAAAGTAGCATGAATGAAAATATTGAATACCTTATGTTGAAATGAAGTAGAGCCGCGATGTGACATTGGCTCATCCTCATCAACAAACTTGTTCCTCATCACCTTAAGAATCACAATTTCATAGCATAGCACAAGGAATCTAGAAAATTAGGATAAAGCGGCATGAATGAAAATATTGAATACCTTATGTTGAAATGAAGTAGAGCCGCGATGTGACATTGGCTCTTCACTTGCCCGATCTGGTTGAGCCCTTTGATCAATTTGAGTTTGTAGCTCAAGTACACGCTGTTCTAAAGCAACCTTCTCACTTTGAACCTTTGTACGAGCAAGAACCTCCATTTGTAGTCTTGTTGCAGTATAAGACTTCAACTCTGGAGTGCCAATATCTTGAGGAGTAGGGCCTAAACCCAAAACACGAACATATCCTTTGGCTCTTTCGCTCCACAAACAACGAGAGAATGCATCACCCTCTTGAATTGACCGGTCCTTTAACTCTGGATATACTCCAATAACATCATTAAGTTTGTCCTATAGAGAATTAAAGATGATTAACATCATAAAAGGTTATTCGGGTAGAAATGCATATTGTACTAAAAATTAATAACAAAGTCTTACAATTATTCGCTTTGCCTGCTCAGAGGAACTCCATTTTTCTCGTATGGGTTTGGATAAAGTTTTCATCTCTTCGTGGAGGACGTCCTAGTTTCACAGCTGCACACATACTTTGTTATTTGGGCCCCACTTTTTAGCAAATTGTTCAACCCAAAGAGATTCTTTATATGAGCAATAAGGACTAATAAATACCATATATAAAGAGTTCAACCTAAAAATGAATCACTCCGTTTCAAAAGGAGGAGAGCAAAACTAAGTGTACTAGTGGCTGCTTGGATAATAAAAATTATTAAGTAGTCAAATTACATATACAAAAATCAGTAGCAGAAGATATACACAAGTAGATAGGGCCATGTTCTGTTGTGTTTGCATTTCTGGTTTTTTAGTATACATATCTTTTTATCTTGTAATGGCTGCAAATAAATGGTTTCACGCATGTCATATGTATGCAAGAGGTAGTTTACATGAAGCTGCAAATAAAAGATGCTGCTCAGTGTTTGGAAGTGGAACCAGTAGGATGTATCATGAATATGAAGGACTAGATTAAGCGCTGCTACTATCAAACAACACTAGAAAAAGCTCAGCCAATATGGAGGAGCAGCAGGATGTAATCATGAATATAATAGGGATAGTAAAATAGAAAGAACATATTACCAAATCATGTTCTAAACATGCATAGCTCACACTCCCAGCTGTATGGTGCATCTTTAGCTTTTGTCGATTTATTTTAGCTTTTTCTGAGCGATCCTAAAAATAGAATAAAAAATAAATGTGTTACAGGATTGAAGTAGCAGTTGCATTTGAACTAAAGTGTAGTTCTTACCTGAAATTCAGAAGACATCCAATTGTTGTATATAGAGTGCCAATCATCATCATTAACCCTCTTATCAGGACATTCTGGAATTTCTTTTATAGACAATTCAGATTGAAGTATCGTTCTTTATGGATGCTTTAAATTGCTTCCACTTCTTCCCAAATTGCGCATCACCCAATTTAAGGCAGAGATCTACATCATAATACGTCTTTATATCCTCCCACAACTCATACTTCTTGTTTATATCAACAAGCCTCCAGTCCATGGTAGCAATAGATAATTTCTTTCTAACTTGACACCCAATAGCACTTGAAAGTTGTCTAGCACTTTTACCAACAGGCTGACCTCGATCATTGAGTAAAATTTTGATTTTTGGCATTTCGGTGACCTTGAGAATACTTCCTCCATCTTAGTTATGCCCCTTGCAGTCCTATTTATTGTAGATTTGACTGGATCATTCTCAGTACCTTCAACTGAACCAAATGAAAAGCACACATTGGTAACTGTTAAAAGAAGACATTGGTAATGTATATACATGATATATAAGTATGAGGATGTTGAATCATCACCATTGTCGGTGAGAAAATCTCCCACTGTCTGCAAATCAGCAATCACTTGTTCGTCTTGAGGTTGAGCATTTTGTCTTTGTGGCCTTGGTCGCAAGTTTGGAGGTTTAGTAGTTGGAACACTTTGTCTTTCTGGCCTTGGTCGCAAGTTTGGAGGTTTAGTTGTTGGAACACTTGTCTTCAGCTTTTTCTACAAGCAAATGGCATGAATGTGAAAGATCCATAAATAGACTTAAGTGAATATATACATACTTTGAAATAGCTTCATAGAAATAGCAGACTGAAGTGAACTGTGAACTTAAGTGAATATATGCAGATCGTGAAATACGTAAATATATACTGAGTAAATACATCGCAGTAGTATCATGTATAGTTCACATAAAAGGTACATATGAGGTTAAATGTAGTCTACAGAATAAAAGTATGGACTGCAAATTTTAATATGTGTGTAAGCGATTTCCTAATGATGACAAATAAGAATAGTTCTTGCAATGTGAATCAAACACAATGCTGATGAGGTGGCCGAGGGAACTGCAAAATTACAATTAGTACGAACTGTTCTGTAAATCAAGGAGAGCTCCTCATATTGCTGCATATATGCTTTCAAAGGCATTTTGTTAACTAAATCCTAGGCCTCCTCTTAATGACTTAATTAATCTCTTAATCAGTTTGGAGGTTTAGTTCCAGCATCGAAATATATGCAGTTTGGAGGTTTAGTTGTTACTGCAGCTTCTGACTTATAGTGCTTTATAAACTATTTTAGTGCATTACAAAATGTAGAGTTGCAGTTTATAGAGTCATACAAGCTATATGAACTTTAAATTCATGTGCAATGTATATATGAACTTTAGTTTATGCAACTAAAACAGATAGTCGTTATCGCAGTTTATGCAACTAAAACAGATATATGCAAATGTATATATGAACTTTAGTTTCATGTGAGCTGTACATAAGCCGCAGCTTATACGAGAAATATATGCAGTTTATAGTGAGCTGTACAAGCTGAAGTCTTTCAACGCTTTAGTAAATTGAACACTAAATAAGCACAAAGAAATAAGGACTAAAACAGTTAGATCACAGGCACTTAAGAGCTACCCACCTTTGAAATTTTTTGGATGGACCTTCTTTCTCCATACTCCTCGACGATTTCAGTGGATGTTAAGAGCTGCCAACCTCCTTTTATTTCTTTCAATATTTTCTCGCTTCACCTGCTCAGATTCACTACATGATCCATCTTTATTGCTTTCTCTTGCGCTTGACATTTTTTTCCTGAAATAAGTGGCAACAATGACATTAGCTATTTATACTCAAACAACAAGGAAGTGCATACATATATTAAAAAATATCATCAAACATGGAACCATCAAGTCAAGGAGTAAAAATATCAAAACTTACTTTCTTGTTTTTTCCCTTGTTTTACTCCACTAACAATGACACCATCTATATCTGTTTCTAGCACATGGGACACATCCAACAATAAGTCTTTCAAACACATTAGAGTGCAGATCAAGGATTGCCGGACCTACATCATTTTCATCATCAATGATACCATAATCAACATCACTTCCATACAAATCTCGTGGTTCTGGCTGAACAACAAAGAACTCCATTCTCAGATCAACTGGGTCAACAACATAGTAAACTTGTGTTGCCTGTGATGCTAATATGAAAGGTTCATCCAAGATCTTTTCACCAAGATTGAATAAATGTTTGAAATTCACCGTGGTAATTCCAAATTGATCCGCTCGAACCCATTTGTTGTTTACACGGTTATCAACCCAATCACACTTGAAAAGCACAACATTTCCTTTGTGGTGGTAGTTCAGTTCAAGAATTTCTTTTATGATACCATAAAAGATGTTTTTCCCTATAGTATGGTTATCATCATTTCCTCTTTCGAAATGAGTTGTCTCAGCAGCTACCGCTACCCCACTACTTTGGACAGACCTATTCTCATCATATGACTGTGTACGAAAGTTGAAACCATTTATTGAGTAGCTGTTATACTGATGTGCAATCATCATTGGTCCCTTAGCTAAAATTTTGATCTCTTCTGAGGCCTCCTCACATGTTTCCTCAACCTGTGGTACCAATACTATTGTTAAAGTGAAATCCTTTATGAGATTGTAAATTCACTTCTCCTTTTATACTTACATGTAACCTGAACCACTCATGGAAGGTTTTATGTTGCATGTGGTTGATCTCACGCTGATTTCGAACACCAATTGAAGAGAGGTATTGAGCATGTTTGCTGAAATGGCCAACATGAAATTTTTTGATGGTCGCTATTGAGCAAAACGAAGAGTAAATAATCACACGATACTCGTTGAGTTAGATAGCTTACTTTAAATATGTTTCTATATTGGAATAGTTGAAAAGGACATATCTATGTGCTTGAAGCCATGTCTTGTGATCTAAATTGACAACACACTTTCCAGCCAATGCTCGACCAATTTTGTGAAAGAATGGAGTTGTAACACAAACTTGTGTTGGTAGGCGATTTCTAACTCTATGGTTGAAGTGGGTCTCATCTTGTAAATACCGAGAACAAAGCGTGAGAGCCTCATCAAACAAAGAACCCTCCATAATTGATCCTTCCGGGTGACATTTTGCACGCACATAGCCCTTGCATTTTTTTAGATACCTATACATGTAAACAATAACACTCATCCCATTATTGAAAAATAATAGGATGATTTGTTTGCTATGTAATATACCAAAGAAAATTACCTCTCCACCGGCCACATGCTTGAAAATGGATTGGACTCGCCACTCTTGCTTGGGCAGGAAGATGTACCATCAAATGTACATTAATGGTAAAAATGATGGAGGGAAAATAATCTCTAAAAGGCTCAAGATTTCAGCTATCTCAGATTCTAGCCTTTGCATGTCACTTATTCGAATAACAGAGAGTACAATTTTCTAAAGAACGTGCTTAAACGAATCAAAGACAAAGACTAACTTCTTGAGGGAGAACTCTCCTGACAGCAAGTGGCAAGAATCTTGTAAAAGAATGTGGTTGCCATGAGTATTAAGATTAACTATCTTTTTCATTGACAAGAACATTATGTCGTATATCACCTGCATATCCATCAGGAAACTTGACCCCTTTTAATACTTGGACAAAACAATTTCTTCTCACAGAGCTCATTGAGTAGGGTGCAGGAGGCAAATAAAATTGATTAGCTTCTAGTTCAATAGGATGAAGGTCGCTTCTAATACCTAAAGCTTGAAGATCCAAGCGAGCATTCAGATTATCCTTAGATTTTCCAAAGCAATGTCCAACAAAGTATTAATTATATTTTCACACACATTCTTCTCTATGTGCATGACATCAAAATTATATCGAATTTGCAAGTCCTTCCAATATGGAAGAGTGAACCAAATAGGTCTCCTTTCGTAAAGACTAATGGTTTCCCATCCTTGCGCTTACGATTCCTTATTGGCTTACCTCGATGGGTTCTTGCCATAAACCTGCTTTGATTTTTGTACAATCCAAAATTTCATGCCCTCGAAGAGGAGTAGGTGCCGGCCTCAACTCACTTTCACCAAATGAATCAACATCAGACTCTAAATGGGTGGTCCGGATGTAAGAACTCACGATGTCCCATGTAGCAAGACTTGCTACCATTTCCAAGTCTCGAGAGAACAAATCAATGAGTGGCAATCAGGACACGCCGCTTCACCGCAGGTGACAAATCCGGATACACCGCCTAAACCAGGGAAATCGTTGATGGTCCAAATAATTGCAAAGACGCAATCGAAAGTATTCACCCTTTGAGGCATCATAGGTCTTCACACCATTAACAAACATATCAAGCAGATCATAGACAAGGGGCTGAAAATAAACGCCCATATCACTACCCTAGAAGATCGACTCAGAATTAAGACAGATAAGATAAAGTTTGAATCCTTCATGCACATCGATGGTGGAAAGTTGAGTGGAATCAATATGCCGTGCCAACATCAGAATTCAACATTCATTGTCCTATATGGATTGAAACCATCTGTAGCAAATGCTAGGCGGATATTACGACTATCCATAGCAAATTCTCGGATACTTTTGATCAATATCTTTCCATAAGGGTGAATCGGCAGGATGCCTAAGCAAACCATCTTTTACTCTGTGTTCATCATGCCACCTTGTGAGACTTGCAAATTTACAAGAAACAAACAATCTTTGGAGTCTTTTTTTAATAGGGAAATAACGAAGCACCTTCCTAGGAACTTTGTACTCACGCTTCCCATCTAGACTCTTCTTTCTCGATTTCCAACGTGAGACACTACATACCGAGCATGAATCAAGTTTATGATGCTCCTTCCAAAATAGAATGCAATCATTTTCACATGCATGAATTGTAGTGTACCCAACTCCTACAGATTTGACCACTTTCTTTGCTTCATGAAAGTTTCTAGGAAGTGCCGAACCCTTAGGTAGTGCATCAACAAGTAAATCTACCAACAAATCAAAACTTCTATCTGTCCATCCTCCAAGAAGTTTGATGTGAAGCAAACGAACTAGGAAACGTAGCTTTGAGTAGTTTTGGCAACCCGGATATAATTCTTGACTATTGTCTTCGCTAGCTTACGAATGGCTAATGTGTCCTCATTAGGTTGCTCAAAAGACCCGTCATCCTCCATATCCCCTCCATCATCTAAACCACAAGCTAAATCCTTTAACAACTCAGATATTGCATCATCTTCTCAGAGGATGCTCACTAAACTCATCATCATTGTTACCATGATTCACAAAAGAGGACGAAGCTTCTCCATGTAAAGTCCACGTTGTGTACCCTTTTAGAAAACCATCACATATCAAGTGTTCTCGCACTTCACCGGCCTCTCTCCAAAATGAGTTAACACACTTCCTACAAGGGCATAGTATCTTGTTTCCTATTGCTTCGAATGTCTAAATGCAAAAGCTAGGAAACCATTCACCCCTTGTTTATAAACCTTTGTCTCCCTACATACAGTTCCTATGTTACATATCAATATAACTATAGAATAACATAAGAGTTGCTTTGTGAAAAGTTGCTTTGTACCTAGCCTCACTTGTGATCCATGATTTATCCATACTCTTTATGTAGGATTTGAAACGACTTTCAACTCGAATCTAAGATCATATAAGCACAAAGAACACAGCTTGCATACTATAGTCATGTCCATACATAAACAAACCATGAAATAAACAAAGAAGTAATATTAAAGGGAAATAAATCACCGGACGGGACGGCGGGGCGAGGCGGGGGCGCGGCCGGGGCGGGACAGGGCGCCAGCGGCGGGACGAGGACGCGGCGGCGAGATGGGGACGGGACGCGCGACAGGGCGAGGACGAGAACGGAACGGAGGCCGGTGGACGCGGCATCGACGGGACACGGCGAGCGGCGGGGGCGGGGGCGGCGACGGGCGGCGAGGGCGGGTGGCGGCTAGGTTGGGGAGGGGCGGGGCACGGACGGAGCGGCTAGGGTTGGGGAGGGATCGGGGCACGGACGAGCGGCGCCCTTGTGACGCTGACGGCTGGGTGGGTCCACCGGTCCAGGGCTCCAAGTAGTGACCCCTTCTCTATAGCGACCCACCGTTGGTCCCTAACGACATCTATAGCGACCAACCATAAATTGTTAAATTTCTAGACTTTTAGCGACCGACTAACCGTCGCTACAAACTCATTTAGCGACCAACCGTCGGTCCATAAGTTTTAGCGACCAACCATCGGTCCCTAATAAGGGTCGCTAAAGATCAACCGTCGTATAGTGATCGGAACTTACATCGGAACTTGCATCGGAACTTCCGATCAGGCAAAAAAATCAGCACACTTGCAAACTAAAAACACTGATCGGAACTTCCGATTTTCACGATCGGAACATCCGATTTGACCAGAGAGCACCCTTTTTGAGTTTAACACTTATCGGAACATCCGATCCTCACAGAGAGGCACCCTTACTAGAACTAGCTCGAAAAGTTTCCAAGTCCTGATCGGACTATCCGATCACATGGGTCGGAACTTCCGATCCTCACAGAGGAGCACCTGAGACTTAGACAACTTAGCATCGGACCTTACGAAGAATCGGACCTTACGATCCCCTGATCAGAACATCCGATCAATCCAGAGAGGTTCTAGACTCTCACCAACACACCACTGGATTTACCGATGGATCAGAACATCCGATCCCTGATCGGAACATCCGCTCTGCATAAAACAAAAGACAAACAATCCTTGCACGTGATGTGTATTGTGTCTCTCATCTATTTAAGGATAGATAACACTTGAGCACAGAGACACTTCTAAATCATCCACGTTGCATCCCTCTTAATAGTACGGCACGCCTATAACAAGACACCCTATCTAGTTTCCTTTGATGCCGCACGCGATCAATCCCCTTTGGGGCCTTTATGATCTTCAATCATACTTCATTTCCCCGGGATTGTCACATCGCTCTCTCTTGAAGTCCTCATGATTTACGATCATCTTCTCTTCAAGATCGTCACACAGCTCTACTTCTCTTTTACCGGATCATCACCCGGCTCTCACAACATCTTGTTCATCTCCTCTTGATGAACATTCTTTTCTTTCCTTCTCAACGGGATCTCCTCTTGACGTTCATCACCTCATGATGTCGTCCTTGTCCCGTTTCTTTATCTTAACCATCATTGGACCTAACCTGGCTCAATCATCACTTATGAAAATAGTTAGTCCAAGATGCATAGTTGTCTCAATCATCCTTGCACTCAATTAACACATAATGAATGCCTTCATAATGATTGAGCACAACCTAAATCAATTTAAATGAATAATTGTATTTGTGTCTTAAGTATATTGATACAACTAATGTTTCGTTATACTCAAGAACTATCGATTATCCTTAATCGATCAAAAGAACACCATTAACTCATGATGCAATGTTCTTTGATTATTAAGAGATAAACGACCTCAATTTAAATCTTCATTTAAATTGATATGAGTATACAATAACTACACAGGTTTTCATATACTCATGTTGATGGAAAGTAATGATCCATAATATGTGGAATGTATGGAAATGATCATTACTCTAATCCATCAACTATAAGATAAACTCCACAAAGATATGTGCATACATATAATTGATCTTGAATCAATATGCACGTATCCAATTTTATTTCTTTGGAGCATATCCTATGATACCAAGAGTATACTACAACTATGCATGTTAAATGTATACTCAAAGATCTAGTTTCAATGTCTTGATCCTTTATATGTTGTAATGAGGAATAGATCAATCCAATGAAACATTAAGTTAGAGTGTGAACTCCCCCTAAATGTGTGCATCCATGTAATATATGGATTGGGAAACATGATACACGCTTTTGGTTAACGCAAAGGGAGAAATTCATACTTCAACTTAAATCCTAAGTATGCAATAAAATAATGAACATTGATACAATGCATACCTTGGGTTTTCCATTTTCTATCCAAATGTGAGGCTACTAAACATAAGCTCAATAAATATGTTAGTCTCATTAACAATTAGTTTTGTCAGTGATCATCAATCATCCTTGATGAGATGAAAATAGTAATTACCTAAACATTAGTCTCATATTAGGATTTGTCATTAATCACCAAAACCAACTTAATGGACCAACCTAATGGAGGTTGTACTTACAATCTCCCCCTTTTTGGTGATTGATGACAAACCCTTTTTTTTCACAATTGCACTAATGGATATATATCAATATGGAACAAATATTAAGCATTTTATATCCATACCATGGCATGCTATGCACATGATGCATATGAAGATGCATGAGATAAGCACATGTGCAAGGCAATTGAGGAAAGCTCACATAATTCTCCCCCTTTTTGTCAATAAGCACCAAAAACAAATGAACAACCAACTTAAAGTAATGTGAGGGAGAGAGACTTGAACTTCATAAGCTTGAACTTACAATCTCCCCCTTTTGGTATTGAACAAATTAAGCATGAAGGAGGGTTTCAATAACACCGCCTGTGGCAATTTTTGTGGCTTTATACCAATTAAAAGACAAAATACCAAATGATGGCTTGATACCAAATGCAAGGCAAAGCAAACAAGTTTAGCAAAATTTTTGAAATATGGTCAAGAAGAGCAAACACTTGAAAGGAGACCATATTTTGAGTTTGGATACCAATTGAAACCAATTGAAGGAATTTAAGCTCAAGTACCAATTGAAAGGATTTAAACTTAAAGTGCAAATGTGGGTATCACAACAGTTATTTGAAACTAATTCAAATAAATCACTTCATTTTATTAGGCTTTACGATAAACACCATGATTCTCTTGTAGAATCTATAATTTTGCCTAATAGGGTTAAGCGAGAAACCCAACACAAAAGTCACTTAAGAAATGAGATATCAATTTTAAAATCTATCTCAAGGGTTTTGCTTGAAACTTTTCATTCAAGAACGAGCATAAAGAATTATTCATAAAGAATAATGCTCAAATAAAATTTCTCCTTTTTATGTATTTCAAATCATAAAGAACCTCACACAAAGAGTTCTTAAGCGATTGAACTTACAATGCATTTAAGCTTATGGAGAATCCAACTTAAAAGAATTTGGGTATCAAGGTAGAGGCTACAAGAGGCAATCAAAATACCACTTGTAGGAGGATTTTAAATTCATTGATACCACTTTGAAAGAATTCAAATAACCGAGGATGTCATTTGTAGGAATGAACAATAACCTCAGTGACATCACAAGTTGAGAAGACAGGTATCCAAAGATACCACTAGTAACCACAATAAATGAATAACGCTCTCTTGATACTACTTGTTGGATCAAATCACATAGATATTGATACCAATTGAAAAATGATTGATTGAATCGATGAGTATCAGAGCAATTAAGCATTTAAGGGTATCAAAGCAATTGCAAACACAAAACTAGAGCATGAAAAATAAAAGTTGCAAGGTTTTGCTTTTTGAAATCCTAAACCACACAGATTTAGAGAAGACGTTAGAGATTTACAAATAAACTCATGAGGGGTTAAAATAAACCTTTGTAAAGATCAAATCCCCTTAGTTTGAATTTGATTTTTGAAACCACCAAGATTTTATCAAAAACAAGAGATCAAAGCAAAACCAAAGGTATCAGAGAACAACTTGAAAACTTAGAGTTAGTTAAACAATTGAGGATATCACTTGGAAGCATTTAAGTGCCGAAAACTTGACATAAATGAGCTCCCCAAGATATTCAATAAATGAATCATGGAGCCATTTGCATTTGAATTGCACAAGTTTTGTCTTGCTATAAGATCAAGTGAATACCACTTTTGAAATCAATTGAATACTCAGGACTGATACCATTTGAAAAGACTTTCATGTAAAATGCAACACTTTTGAATTTTTGCACAAAGATACTTTGAGAATACAAGAATCTTTCTCACAAGGAATTCTTGAAAAAGGAAGTATCAATGGAAAGATATCCCAAAGCAAAATTCGAAACAAAACTTACAATCAGGCTGTATACAGATCGAATATTCCGATATATGGATCGGATATTCCGATGTGTACTAAATTCCAGAATATCGGATCCTCCGATTTAAAATCGGATGTTCCGATGAGTTGAATTTTTCAGCCGATTGAAACTCAAAGTTCAGTCCACCTTTTGCAAATTTATCAAGAATTTTTGCAAATGAAGTCCAAATAAATTGAAATCATTAGGGAACTAACTTTGGACTATTTCAAACATTTTTAGGATAACTTTTATTTGCAAAGTATTTTCATATAGCTCATTTTGGCAAAATGCGCTTTGAGGTACAAAGATGAAAACAAATTTCATAAACCCTCAATGTGCAACTTCAACTTGGATTTCACCAACAATTGAACCCTCATGGCTTGAAGGATTTGAAATGCATTTTTGAAGCCATGACAATTTATAAAACAATGAAATCCAATTTGAATGCCAAAATTCAATAATAGGCTCTTTTTTGTTGAAAACAAGGACTTTGAGTCAAAATAATTTTTAACATAGAATTTTCAAATTGAAAGCTTGTAAAACATTTGAAATACATAGTATAATATTTTTACAAAGCTTTTTGCAAATTTGGATCTATTAAAACATAAATTTTGCTTTTAGTCTAAAGAGGGTTCTTCTGAAGAACCACGAGAAAATCCAATAAATCAAATACTCAACAACACAAAAGATCAAATCCAATTTAAGAGAATGAGATAGGATTTAGAGATTGAACTTTTCTGTATGAGTTTGAAATACCATTTTGAACTAGGATATGGCACAAGATCTAGTCCACATGGTGAAACTTACTAAGTGCAATATTTTGACCTATATAGGTTAAACTAGGATTTTTTTTTTTGGCAAATTTCAAAAGCAAACATCTTTTGCTAGGTTGGTTTTTTGAAAATCTTTTGAACACGAAAGATGTTAAGAATGACCAACTCTAGGATTTTTGTATTGAAACTGTTTTCAAAATCTTTTTACTTTTAACTCTATGAAAATTATACATTTAAATCCAAAACAAGATATTTCTATCTAGGTTTTTGGTATAAATCTCATTTTATTTTCACAACAGATTTTGTGAAGCAAAAACCTTTGAAAAACATTTTGAAAGCATTTGTATACATTTCTCAACTAGTTTTTCAAAAGATTACTAATAGATTAGCAAATTTTGAGTTTTGGCTAAAAGGTTGATTTTGAAAAATATATAAGCACTTATAATAAATATGGGCACACGTAGGGATGTGATACACATGATTATGAATTAGCACTCCCCCTAAATGTGCCACTCCTAACTTGCTCAAGATTACAATTAAAGCACAAGTAAGAAGCTTGAGCAAGGTACAATTAACAAGCAATTAAATTGTTTTTCATGAAACTAATGCATCTAAACCTACACAAGGCTAGAAGCAACAAAATAATCAATTTAAATTGCAATTTACCGAGATGGCATTGGCTCATGATTGGCTTGAATTTCCTCAAGCTTGGTTCCATGTACAAATAATGAAGTCTTCATTTTCTTCACGAGACCAAGCGTCCAATCCATCTTTCATTGCCTAAAAACCTTTTAGGCTGTTTTTGGTACCCAATCCTTGTTGGGTCCAACAATGTTAGTCACAATAGATTTAGGAACCCAAATGGCCCTAACTTTAGCATTAATGGAATGACTAACATGTCTAGGAATAGGTTTGCAATATTTATGTGATACTACGGAATGACGGTATGAGTCATTTTTGATCTCGGCCATAAGGTACGACTCTTGTAACATGTTTTTGCGCCGTTTCTGCAAGTGTGGGCCTTTCCGGGATTTTGGGCCTTTCGGAGGAATTGGGCCTTCCGGGAGTTCGGGCCTTGGGGGTCCATGTGGGCGAAGGTGGGACATATTTGGGCCTTTTGGAGGTGGTCTAGGACAGCAAAACTGCTGCCCTAGCCCTACCTGCGCCCCAAACAAGTCCCTCCCTAGCCCTAGCCCCCACTTGTTTCCCTCCACCCCATTGCCTCCTCCTCCCTAGCCGCCACCCCTCCCTCACCCTTGCGCCTCCTCCCCCACCCTTGCTGCGTTCCCCTCGCTGCCACGCCACGCCATGGTGCTGCCCTCGCCGGTGGGAGGATCCGCGACGAGGAGAACCGGTGGCAACGTCGCGTGGGAGCGAGAACGGGCGATCGAGAGGCATTCTTCGTGTTCGTCGTTCGTCGGACTAAGGTATGTCCATGGGGAAACCTTGGGGAAGGTCTAGGTGCTGTTCTCATGGTAGATTTGGAGTTGTTAGATCAAGAGGACGTGCTGCCATGGAGTAGATCTGAAAAGAACTAGAGTTCGTATTGTACTCAGTTTCGGGCAGATTTGGAGTCCATTTTAGGGGGTGCGATTTCGCAATTGTAGAATCGGAATTTGGCCGACCTCCTGTTGAAGAAGTTGTAGGTATCGTAAAGACCTATTTTTTGTATTTTTTTGAGAATTTTTGGAGTTACGGTCTGAAAGTTATGGCCGTTTTGGTGGGCGCTGTCCAATCTGTGTCGAGGTTGGGACAGTCTGTGTTCAACATTAGATTAAACTAATTTAGCTTTCGAATCTGACCGTACGGACTTCTAGGAAGTTGTAGATAATTTCAATACCTTTCAGTGCATATAAATAAATTGAAATTCCGCCCAGCCGTTTGGAAGTTATGGCCGTTTTACCGAGCGCTATCAAATCTGTGACGAGATTGAGACAGTTCGTGTTCAACGTTAGATTAAACAACATTAGAGTCCGAATCAGTCTTTCCCTATAACTAGAAAAAATTGGGAAATTTCCTAAGCTACGCGAGGATGTAATCGTTTATTCAATTTGGAGTCCTAGAACAGAAGTTATGCCCATTGGAAGGCTGCTGTCCCGAAGGGACAGATTTGCTGTTTTCTGATTTTAGGAGTTGTAAGCGAAGTCGGGGTAGTGGGATATATGTGTGCTGTTTTGTGGACTCGATTTGAGTGTGTGGCACGTGTTTGCAGTTGGTGTGCCTCCAGGAGTGCCCTCAACCTCTCGTCACTTCGTTGCCCATGGTTGAAGGCAAGTGTGTTGTGATGGATAGCGAGTTGTAGGTTGCATGTTGAGATTAGATGAAATTGTCTATATGATATATGTCCACTTGCCATGTTTTAATGATTGCTATGATATGATGAGCATGTTTAAGATGTTATGATGCCATGTGTTAATATATGAGTTTTATATATTGTTGGCATGCTTGCATACATGACATGTTACATGGCCGAGGCGGTGAAAGTCATTAACTAATCCGGGAAGGTCGGTGAGAAAGTTATGACTAATCCGGAGAGCCATTAGAGTAAGTCCTACATCGTGATTCCATCTACCATGGGTGGTGGAAGCGAGGAGTAGGCACCCTCCATCTTCGGGATGGAAGGGGGGAGAGGGTGCACACCGACGGGTGTGTACTCAACCATACCAATATGAGTTTCCAAGGAGATATGAGCATAGCATTGCATTGCATTGCATTACAATACATATTAAATGATGAGGATGTTGTTATGTGTTCAAGTTTGAAATGTTATATGTGACGTGAGGTATTATTGTCTTGTAAATGATCTTGTTGTCCATTACAATATGCTTGCTGAGTTTTCGAACTCACGCTTGTGTGTTTATGTTGTTTGTTTATTTAGGTACAATGAAATCGGCGTGCGGGAAAGGGATCTAGCTACACTCCTCCACGTAGTATCATAATCTAGCTAATTCACCTGTTTTGGAGACACGACAATAAGTATTACAATAATCATTAGTGTATGGTCTGAATGTTTGGTTGTTTCCCTCATGTATATCATGTGGGGCTATGGAGGGAGTTGTTTTAACTTCCTAGAGTTAAATTGATGCTTATTATTTTGCTATCGATGCTTATTGATGTTTTAGTTGATGATTAGCTATCCTTATCGCTGCGTATGGATATCTCGTTTGTCTTACATATTGATATGATGCTATGTTGTTAAGTTTCATGCAAAAACAAAGGAGATGCTGTCAAAATTTCCAATTATTCCAAATGATTACTTGCTGTAATTTACCTTAAATTATGGTATTAAATGTGTCATGATCTATGTTTGGTGACATTCTGGGCTTAGTAAAAGCTGGGGTGTTACAATTTATTCCTCCTAAGCATATAATTGTCATTGAGTTGTGAATGCTTAGGAAGGCAAACATATTTGGCAACCCTATTTCTACTTTGATCTTTTCTAAGCAAGTGATAATCATTTAAGTGAGAAGGCTTAGATGATCTAGTAGATCTAGCAAATAATTTGCTATTGTTATTTATCCTAAGCAATTTATTTGAATTGCTTTGAGTTGGCTTAGGAGCCCTAACAATTTTTGCAAATCCACTTCTAGATTTACTCTTCCTATGCAAATGAATAGCATCATTTGTAGCGAGCATAGAGGACTTGACAAGCTTGGCAATTACATTACCATTCTTGTCCTTCCTAAGCAAATAATCATTATAATGAATAGTAGGCTTAGGGATCATACCATTAGGACATTCCTTACCAATATGCCCCTTTTGCCGACAATTGAAGCAAGTTCGACTTCGACTTCTTCTTATCCTCTTACGGTCTTGCTTCTTGCCGTCAAGCCTCATCTTTGATGACGTTCCCGTGCCATCAACTTGATTAGGGCACACCGAGGCAAGGTGACCCTTCTTGTTGCATCCAAAGCACCTCTTGATCTTCGAGAGTTTTCCATGGTGCTTTGGCTTGTTCTTCTCCCTCTTGGAGATGTAGCCAAGTCCTCTTCTATCTTGAGGCACCCGAGGCTCGCTCAAGATCTTGTCGAGGACGGCTTTGCCCTTGTAGCACTTCTCCAAGTCACTTTTCAACCTTGTGACTTGTTTCTTGAGCTCATTGTTTTCCTCTACAAGATTAGTATCTAACAACATAGAGGAACTTGAAACAATATCATTAGAGCATAAAGGTATATCAATGCTAGGAGTAGACATATCAATTTTGGATGAAATGCAAGGAATGACATTTGAGCAAATCATTTCATCAATTAAATCACATTGAATACTAATGTCTACTCTAGACTTAATGAATTCCTTGAGAAGGATACTTTCATGATTTTCCTTAAGAACATCATAATTCTTTTGAAGTGAGTCATACTCATCCTTCAAAATTTTGTACTTAGTTTTCTCCTTCTCAAGAGATTCATTTTTCACCTTTTCTTTAGCAAGATCACTCTCAAGTTTAATATTTCTTTCTTTTTCAAAGATAAGCAAATCTTCTTGCTTCTCGAGAGTGTCCTCTTGCTTTTCTATTGTATCAAGCAAGACAAGCATTTTGGATACTGATATTTCTCTAATATCACCAAACCTATCATCATAATCGGTATCACTATCATCATCACTCTTACCAGAATCATCTACAATTTGAGATTTGGATGTGTGTGACACCTTCTTCTCCTTTGCCATGAGGCAAATAGGAGTGTTGTCATTGCTTGGAACGGAAGAGGAGGTAGATGGTGATGTCGGTTCTTCATCACTTGATGTAGAGGTTGAAGAATCATCAATCGGCATCCGTTCTTGCATGCAATCCTCATTTGATGAAGTGGACACATCATATTTGTCTTGAAGCATTGTCCACATATCATGAGCACTCTTGAGGTTGTATATCTCATTAAATATCTCTTCGCTCACAGAACAAAAAAATAGCGTTAGTAGCTTGAGCGTCTAGATGTAAGCATTTCTCTTCTCCTTTAGTTGGAGCCACTTTGTTTAGACGAAGAGAAAAGCCGACATCTACGATCCACCATATTTGTGGGCTCATGGATTTAAAGAATGAAATCATGCATAATTTCCAATGAGCATAATTATAACCATAAAGCATTAGTGAATCGTGAGAGTGCACTAATCCGCTAGTCGTCATCCTTTTTACTCTCTAAGCGGTAAAGCCTAATATGAGAGTGACCGTGGCTCTGATACCAATTGAGAGGATCGAGGATGGACGCCTAGAGGGGGGGTGAATAGGCGATTTAAAATTCTCTAGTTCAATGCAGCGGAAAATAGATCGGAACTTCCGATATGGAGTCGGAGGTTCCGGTGTCTAATCGGAATATCCGATACGAGGTCGGAATATCCGATTAGAACAGAGTCTAGAGAAATGCTAAACGAATTATGCCTATACACAAATTGATTTCTACTCGAAGCTAGTACAGGCAAATATTAGCAACTAGTAGTAAAGCTAGCTAGCGAAGTAATCAACCCTAGATAGATCAATTCAATACAAGATAGCAAAGTAATGCAATAAGCACATGTAAAGAATTGACACGGTGATTTGTTTACCGAAGTTCGGACTTCCTCCAAGGAGGTTCCTACGTCTTCATTGAGGAGGCTCGGTCACACTTGAGCTGGGTCTTTTCCAACCCTATTCCTCGCCAATCTCGGTCACACTTGAGATGTGGCTTCACTTCTTGATTTCTTCCCTTTCGGAGGCGAAATCGGACATTCACAAACTTCTCACGGCACACCACACTCGTTGGTTGCTCGTGAGCGACGCCTAACCATCTAGGAGTCTTCAAACTCCAAGAGTAACGAATCCAACAAATGGATGATCTAGGACAAGAACTCTAATGCTCAAGATGAATCTCAATCTATCTCACTCTTAGCACTAACTCACTTCCCACACCTCACTCAAAGAGGGATCACTAAGATCAAAGGAGAAGGAGACAAGGAGGATACTCAATCCACTCCTAATTAAAACACAAGTTTTTAGAGCTCTCTCTAGCTAATGAGATGACCAAGGAGCAACAAATGCATCACAAGGTAATCTCTCTATTCCACTAGCTCAACCTCTTGTTTAGCCCTTCAACAACATCCTCAACTCACTCTCCCAACCGGCCAAGGGGGGTATTTATACCCCACACCCAAACACTAGCCGTTGGAGCAAGAAAACTAGCCGTTTTACACACATCGGAACTTCCGATCCCAACATCGGAACTTCCGACCAGGCAAAAACTCCAGAACAAACTCAATCCAATAAACACATCGGAACTAACATCGGAACTTCCGATACATCGGAACTTGCATCGGAACTTCCGATCTGGGCAGAGAGGCACCTTACAGAAACCTTTCAAAAAGTTTCTAAGTCTACATCGGAACTTCCGATCCAACATCGGAACTTCCGATCCAACATCGGAACTTCCTATACATCGGAACTTACATCGGAACTTGCATCGGAACTTCCGATCAGGCAAAAAAATCAGCACACTTGCAAACTAAAAACACTGATCGGAACTTCCGATTTTCACGATCGGAACATCCGATTTGACCAGAGAGCACCCTTTTTGAGTTTAACACTTATCGGAACATCCGATCCTCACAGAGAGGCACCCTTACTAGAACTAGCTCGAAAAGTTTCCAAGTCCTGATCGGACTATCCGATCACACGGGTCGGAACTTCCGATCCTCACAGAGGAGCACCTGAGACTTAGACAACTTAGCACCGGACCTTACGATGAATCGGACCTTCCGATCCCCTGATCGGAACATCCGATCAATCCAGAGAGGTTCTAGACTCTCACCAACACACCACCGGATTTACCGATGGATCGGAACATCCGATCCCTGATCGGAACATCCGATCCAGACAAAAAGACAAACAATCCCGGTGTACGTGATGTGTATTGTGTCTCTCATCTATTTAAGGATAGATAACACTTGAGCACAGAGACACTTCTAAATCATCCACGTTGCATCCCTCTTAATAGTACGGCACGCCTATAACAAGACACTCTATCTAGTTACCTTTGATGCCGCACGCGATCAATCCCCTTTGGGGCCTTTATGATCTTCAATCATACCTCATTTCCCCGGGATTGTCACATCGCTCTCTCTTGAAGTCCTCATGATTTACGATCATCTTCTCTTCAAGATCGTCATACAGCTCTATTTCTCTTTTACCGGATCATCACCCGGCTCTCACAACATCTTGTTCATCTCCTCTTGATGAACATTCTTTTCTTTCCTTCTCAACGGGATCTCCTCTTGACGTTCATCACCTCATGATGTCGTCCTTGTCCTGTTTCTTTATCTTAACCATCATTGGACCTAACCTGGCTCAATCATCACTTATGAAAATAGTTAGTCCAAGATGCATAGTTGTCTCAATCATCCTTGCACTCAATTAACACATAATGAATGCCTCCATAATGATTGAGCACAACCTAAATCAATTTAAATGAATAATTGTATTTGTGTCTTAAGTATATTGATACAACTAATGTTTCGTTATACTCAAGAACTATCGATTATCCTTAATCGATCACAAGAACACTATCAACTCATGATGCAATGTTCTTTGATTATTAAGAGATAAACGACCTCAATTTAAATCTTCATTTAAATTGATATGAGTATACAATAACTACACAGGTTTTCATATACTCATGTTGATGGAAAGTAATGATCCATAATATGTGGAATGTATGGAAATGATCATTACTATAAGCCATCAACTATAAGATAAACTCCACAAAGATATGTGCATACATATAATTGATCTTGAATCAATATGCACATATCCAATTTTATTTCTTTGGAGCATATCCTATGATACCATGAGTATACTACAACTATGCATGTTAAATGTATACTCAAAGATCTAGTTTCAATGTCTTGATCCTTTATATGTTGTAATGAGGAATAGATCAATCCAATGAAACATTAAGTTAGAGTGTGAACTCCCCCTAAATGTGTGCATCCATGTAATATATGGATTGGGAAACATGATACACAGTTTTTGGTTAAAGCAGTGGAGAAATTCATACTTCAACTTAAATCCTAAGTATGCAATAAAATAATGAACATTGATACAATGCATACCTTGGGTTTTCCATTTTCTATCCAAATGTGAGGCTACTAAACATAAGCTTAATAAATATGTTAGTCTCATTAACAATTAGTTTTGTCAATGATCATCAATCATCCTTGATGAGATGAAAATAGTAATTACCTAAACATTAGTCTCATATTAGGATTTGTCATTAATCACCAAAACCAACTTAATGGATCAACCTAATGGAGGTTGTACTTACATTTTGCCTTCCAATCATGCATCAATTGTGTCCCCTTAATCACTAGCTTACTGATACTTTTAAGTGCCTAGCTATTTCTAAGGTCTTCAAATATTGTAAATTCTTCGAATTGATCCGTTCTAGTTTCAAACAAAAATAAAATCCGGACAGAACAAAACACACATCGACCGATGAACATATCAGCATCAAGTAAACATACGTACTTGATGCCTTACAATTTTTCATAACACCAACACATATCAAGATTTTTCACTGCTGGTCACAGGATTGTAAGAAAAAGAAGAAGAGCTAAATACCTTCTTGACCGGCGGTAGAATCGAACCGGTGTCCGGGGCGGCCAGGAGGTGACGAGGAGGGTTAGGAAGGGCTTGTGTGGGGGGGGGTCGTCGGGGGAGGGGGCGAGGGCCCGTCGTCTGTGTCGACGGGGCTTGTGTCACCCGAGAGTTGATTCAAGAGGATGTGATGGGGAGCCGAAAGCTGGCGAAGGGTAGAGGGGTAAAAGGTTTTTGTGAATCGGGTTGGAACTGGGTGGAGATCGATTCAACAACGGCGTGGAAAAAGGAGAAACGATCCGAGTAGAAACATTCTGAGACGGTCTCCGTTTGGATGGGTTTATTCTAGATCTGATTAGAAACGGTTTGGTTCTAAGTTGCCAAACGAGATCTTAATTATCATTTCACCTTAAATTTGCATGCATTGTCTTTGTGTCTGACCAACAAGCCACAAAGAATATCTTACCACAAGTCATGTGCACAAGTGCTCTAATTATCCATAAAAAATCCCTTAGAGAAACGTACATATGCATGTTTGCACATATTGATCCGAGAAAATCCCACAAACTCACGAGGTGGAAGAGAGATGGTAGACCCACAAAATTGTTAATATTGTTAAATGTGAGTGCTGAAGACGGTGTTGATATCTGAAACGTGACATGTACAAAAGTTGGGCAAAGAAGAGACCAGCAATTCGTGCTGGCATTTAGGTTTTTCGTGTCTTGCTTTCCTCGGATTACACGGTATTCGTGATTCGATGATACCACGTGGATGTTGCAAAATGGTCGAAGCAAGCATCAAATAATCAAGATCTAGCAAAACCTCAGCTCCCCCTCATCCGACTATTAATGAAGGAAATTTTCAATGCCTCTTGAGAAGAAATACAATCGTACTGAACATATCGGCAACATGCATGAGTCTTGCAAACATGCAAATGTTCGAAACACTATTGAAATCGCAAAAACAAAGAAAAAAAATGGCGAATGTTATATAGTAAATCTGTAAAATATGCTATGTCGATAAATCAATATAGGCACTGCAGCAATCATCAAGTGGAATTTGAATATATTCGCTGTACGTAGTGTCCTTCACACGTACGGTTTTCTTTTTATTATCTAAATGTGCTTGTTCCAAATTCTTTAATACAACCTCAAGCAACGTGCGTTTTCTTTTTTTATTCTTTTTTCTTTTTCTTTCTTTTTTTTTTTTAAAAAGAGAGATTGTAGTGGCTTATTTGACTTGGACGCAGAATTTTTTTTTTGGAAGCGAAGACATCGACTCCATGCATGAAGGAAAACAATTCTGCTACTCCACACAACGAGAAAATAAAACGCACACTACAGAGCTAATGAGCCGGCGTCATCAAACTCTCTACTGAAGAACTAGCACTTAGTATGCCCAAAAAGTGTGATGGCCGTGGATGAGTGTAATACCCCAATCAATTAATGTGAAGATCTATATGGCTCATATGGAGTGGTGGTGAAATTCTTTCTATTTTGCTTGCCCAAAGTGAATTATAGTAATATATAATACCTGTTAGATCTAAACATAGCACTTCAGGTGTGACACTACGGAATTTCAGCATTACGGTACGACTTTTGTATCGTGTTTTTGGGCTATTTCCGGGGGAGTTGGACCTTGGGGGAAATAGTTCGGGCTTTGGGGGACCTTCTTGGGCCGAAGGTAGGGGATCCTTGGCCCATGTGGGGGAGGGATTTGGGCAGCAGCCCTGCTGCCCCTGCGCCGCACCCCTTGTTGCCCCCCCCCATCCCCTTTAACCCTAGCCGCCACCTCCCCCTTGCCCCCCCTTGCCTCCTCCACCTTGCGCCTCCACCCCTCCACCTCCTAGCCGGTCCTAGTAGGGATTCAACTCCCTCTTTGATGCCACGCCCTTCCCCTATGATGGTCTCCTCATTGGGAAGCTCCGCAACCGGGAGGAACCAGCGGATTCGGCGTTTGGAGAGAGATCGGGATCGGGAGAAGTTTTTTGTCGTCGTCGATTCTTCAAGAAGAGGTAACGAATTGTGGCTCTCTTGAGGTGGTCTAGGTACTGCTAGATGGGATAATCCATGCCTAGAATTCAGGTATAGGTGTTGTTCCTAGATGGGATTAGGATAATTGCAAATCTGTCCAATATTGTGTTCTCGGGCAGATTGGACGCTTGAGGTTAGGGCTCGGTTTTGGCAATTTTAGAAGCGTTTTCTGATCGGCTGGTTGTTATGTAAGTTGTAGGTAATTCAATTATCTTTCAGTGGACGCCAAGAACGTTAAATTATGTTCAGACGTTTAAAAGTTATGACTGTTTTACCGAGCGCTGTCAAATCTATGACGTGATTGGGACAGATCGTGTTCAACTGTAGATTAGATAATTTTAGAGGCCGATTCAGTCTTCGCGAATACTTAGAAAAAGTTGGGAAATTTCCTAAGCTTCGAGAAAATGTATTTGTTTACTTGATTTGGAGTTGTAGAACTCAAGTTATGATCATTGGAGCGCTGCTGTCCCGGTTGGACAAAGTGTTGTTTTTCGGGTTTCGGGAGTGGGTTGCAAAGTCATTGTAGATGATCGCTCTTGTACTGTTTTTTAGGCAAGTTTTGAGTGTAATGTACCTATGTGCAGGTGGTGTGACCCCGGGAGTGCTCTCAACTTCTCGCCACTCCGTCGCTCATGGTTGAAGGCAAGTGTATTGGGATGGATTTGGGGTTTGGATGGTTATTAGACTTGCATAGGTGCAATATGAGTACATGATGTGTTAGCTTTCCATGCTTGTTATTTGCTTATGATATGATGAACATGATTACATATTGGCTATGAAATCGTCGTATTAAGTATTTATGCAAGTTCATACATGTTCATGACAAATGTGCATTCATAATAGAAGAGGCAACCCATTCTGATGCGGGCCTCTGTTGTCAGGAGCCGCCCAGATCGTCCTCGAGTGGTTGGATGAACAGTTGCTCCCATCGGATTTGGATCCTAGCAACCAATCACCGGAGGTGATCTTGATGCTAATACCCAAGCCTAATGGAGACAACCCTACGAACGTCCAAACGACTCGACAACAACCCCGGTATTCCCCCGGTATGCGACCCGAAACACGCCCAGGATCACCGCATACCGGAAAACAATACGATATCAATTCAATTTGCATAAAGGGGGCAACGAACCCGAAACTTTGAACCAACACGCAAGCGGATAACAACAGCACAAAGACGAACCCGACAACCACCAACCAAGATTGAAAACCACGCCAAGACTCCAAACTAGGCAAAAACGGAGAAAAGACCAAGACTCCGAAAACTGGAAAATTTCGGCATGACCTTTCTAGATTCTACGGACATCCACTCAGCAGACAAGAAAACACAGTTGATATATATATATGGAAAGTAAAAACGACATCCACAAAGACCACAAAGCGTATCAACGGCTAAAGAAGACACAACGGAACCCGACATACGCGTAAGCGTCCATTACCAAATCCAAAAGCCCATCGAAACGCCTATCTATACAACAAAAGAACCAACCAACGCATTTAACAAAAGTAAAGCAAATCCCCGGAAGTGTTCTGCCCCTGAACACTCCCGGCGTAAGCGGCATCGCCAAGCCGCTACTCGGTGCCCGCTTGATCAGAGACAAGATCTGGCAGAACTTCGCACTCGCCAACCGGATCCTCACCTGAAAACCACAAAGCAGAAGCATGAGTACGAAAGGTACTCGCAAGACTTATCCGTGGGTCCATATATGACCGACTCCAAAGGATTATGCATTTAGTTGTAGCAAGGAGTAAGCTTAAGGTAAAAGTGCGGAAAAGCATTAACATTTGTAATATAAGTGCGACAAACGAAACAATTACAAGTTTAAAGCAGTTATAGACCGCACTTACTTCTAGTGTGAAGTTGAAAGTGACAACAATTAAAGTAGAGCAATACATAACCAATTTAAAGCTCAAGCCCAACGGCGAACCACAAGTTCAAGTTGTTTACTACGTGACTGTGCGATGAAAGAGCTTGCTCATATCCGAGAGCGCGGCAATTCGAATCGCTTAATTAACCCTGCAGGGAAGCATTGATCGCACGACACTTACCACAAGGGCCTAGTGTCAACCCCCTCCCAATCATACCCAATCGTGAAGCGTCCTCCTGTGGCCGAAAACCTAGCACCCCTCGAGCAGCCCCAAGCCCGGCTTGGCGCCGAGAAGTCGACCTAAGCCTCGCCCTCAACCACGTCCAACCACAGTAAGTTACGGTCCATCGATTCCGTATGAGAGAAAGAGTGGCTTACCGTACCATAATCGGGCATGCGACCAACCGGGGTGTGCTCGATCAAAGGGCAACCATCGAATCGGTCCTTAATCGACTCAGACGGGGCTACACATTTGAGTCTCCATACTCAAATGAACCAACTCCCCGCCCGGTCCACAATTTATCAATTACAACTCATAAACATACCCATTCCAATCCATCATGTGTGAAGTGAAACAATTGTTAATAATCACAAGCGGGAGAACCATCCCCCACTTGGCCCAACCCAACATCTAAGCAAAACTAAGCGTAGACTCGTTATAATTACCCATATTTTGGTTCCGAAGGGAGTGTTCCACAAATTCAAGGAGTGTATGTGCAGCAATTAGGTTCTAACCCTGTTCCCACCATTCAACTCCTAATGCATACTTAATCGACCAAATAAGCAATTTAATTCTCTAAGATAAAATCATATAATGGGGTAAATATGCTTAGGTGCTTGCCTGGTGCTTCTGCCGGAGTCTCAGCGACAACCTGCTCACCGCGATCGCCCTCGATCGCGGCCACGTCACCCACCGCGGGATCGTTCTCTACACGAGTACAAGGTATGCGAAAATGAGATGCATGCTATGCCGATGACATGCAATGAGAATTGAAAAACAACATGCACACATTCGACAACCAAAAGGAAAAACAAAGCGAAGGTCTACTACAAGCGAAAAAATAAACGTTAATGCCCAACATTATTTTAACATCTAATCCTTACAAACGGAAAAACGACTAACGACAATACTCACTCATTGAACCACTGCATAGAACTATCCATTATCGGTTAGCTCAACCCATTACGACCTTTCACGCATAATCAATCACATCTAATCGAGCACCCACAATACTCCAAACCTAGATTACCGCCATGCACCACATGACCTAAATAAGGATCCTAGCATTTCACATCGTGGCTTAGCATCGATCCAACATCCGCTAAGCACACTCATTTACCAATTGACCTCAATCACTAAATAGAACCTTGTTGGCATTCAATCGAACACCCAGTAGGCGCACTTCAACTACTACACCATAGCAATTTGCATAAGCACTCCCAAACCACAAATCTCCCCCATGGACATTTCATCAAACACCTAGCATGCACTAAACTCAAACCCTAACCATGCCTTGGAGAGGGAGAGGGAGAGAGAGAGGGAGGGAGAGGGAGATGTACTGGGGTCGCCGGGCGTGGAGGAGGCGGCGGTCGCGGCGAACGGGAGGTGCGGCCTGGTTGGGAGTGGGGCGGCTCAGGGGGCAAGGGGGCGGCCGCGAGGCGCTGGCCGAGGCTGGCCACGGGGCGCAGGAGCGGGCCGGCCGGAGGGAGGTGGCGGCGCCGAGCGCAGGACGGCGGGGAGGGGCCGGCGTCGCCCAGGTGGGGAGCGGGCCGGGCACGGGTGAGGAGGGACCGGGTGAGGGAGGGAGAAATAAGTGGGGAGTGAGAGAGAGAAAAAAATGAATGGTGGGGAAAAAATAGGGAGGGGAAAATTACCTACTTACCCCCATGGCACTCACATGGAAAACTAGGGCCATGACAAATCCTTCCCCCTTAGGGGAATCTCGCCCCGAGATTCAGAAATGATCGTACAATCAGGAAGACAACTACAAGGGGAAAAGCTGAAGGATCAGCAAGTAATACTCACATGTTTTGGAAGAATTCGGGATACTCGTTCTTCAGAAGATCCGCGGGCTCCCAAGTTGCTTCGTCCTCCGTGTGATTACTCCACTGTACCTTATAGAATTTGAGAGTTCTTCGTCGTGTGTTGCGCTCCGATTCTTCTAGAACCCGGATAGGATGCTCCGCGTAAGACAGATCCGGTTCAGGCGCGACTCCGAGGTCTTCCACCTCGAGAGACTCGAACGGAGTACGGAGACACTTCTTCAGCTGGGAGACGTGAAACACGTCGTGGACCATTCCGAGCGAAGGAGGAAGCTCTAGCTGATATGCTACTTGGCCGCGCTTTCCAAGGATCTTGAACGGCCCTACGTAGCGAGGTGCCAGCTTTCCTTTAACTCCGAATCGACGGGTGCCACGGAGAGGAGATACCTTCAAATAGGCGAAGTCGCCAAAGGTCGAAGGAGAGGGTCTCCTACGGCGATCAGCGTAACTCTTACGTCGCGATCGCGCTTATCCTCAATTTTCTTGGATAGTCCTGACCTTTTCTTCCGCCTCCATAACCAACTCAGGCCCAATCAAGGAGCTGCTCTCCACTTTACGACCCAGTCAAGGGCGCCGACAAGCTGCGACCATAAAGCGCCTCGAACGGAGACATCCGGACACCGGGTTTGGTAGCCGTTGTTGTCACGCAAACTCGGCGCACGGAAGACACTCTTCCCACTTTTTCCATAGGACAAGATACAAGCCCTCAACATGTCCTCGAGGATCTGATTGACCCTCTCGGCCTGGCCGTCGATCCCGAGGGTGGTATCTCGAATCAGAGCGACCGTGCCCAAGGCCTCATGCAGGCTTCTCGAGTGGGAAGTGGGCGAGAGCCTGCATGCGAAACTATCCGCTTGGGCACTCCATGCAGACTTACGATCCGGGAGATATACAAGTCCGCATACTTCTTGACGCGATACTTGGTGCAAACGGCCAAGAAGTGTGCAGACTTCGTCAGTCGATCGATGATTACCCAAATCGAGTCATGGCCTGAGGAAGTGGTCGGCAGGCCGGTAATGAAGTCCATGGTGACATCCTCCCACTTCCAAACTGGAATAGGAAGAGGCTGAAGGGTACCGGCTGGCTTGAGGTGTTCGGCCTTCACCCTCTTGCAGACGTCGCACTCTGACACATAGCGAGCGACTTCGCTTCATGCGAGTCCACCAAAGCGCCGCCTCAGGTCTTGATACATCTTGTTGCTGCCCGGGTGAATGGTAAGCAAAGAGTTATGCGCCTCATCGAGAATCCTTCGCTTCAACTCCTGGTCATCAGGGACAACTATGCGGTCGCCGAACCACACGGTTCCCTGATCATCTAGGCGGAACTCAGCAGCTTGCCCCAATTTCAATTTATCCCGGATTTGGGCAACTTCTTCATCCTTCAACTGTGCCTCTCGAATCTGATCGAGCAATGTAGACCTCAACTCGATATTGGCTATGAATCCCTGCTCGCCCATCTCCAAGCCGAGTCTCTGGAATTCGGCACAGAGGGAGACACTCGGGGACTGGAGAGTAAAGCAGTTGCATTGGGCCTTACGACTCAATGCGTCAGCTACCACATTCGCCTTCCCCGGGTGGTAATGCACCTCAGCATTTGTAATCTTTGATCAACTCAAGCCATCTCCGCTGCCTCATGTTCAGATCTGCTTGGGTGAAGATGTACTTGAGACTTTTATGATCAGTATAAATATTGCACTTGTTCCCCAGGAGATAGTGGCGCCAGATCTTCAAGGCATGCACCATCGCCGCAAGCTCCAAATCGTGGGTGGGGTAGTGCTCCTCGTGATGCTTCAATCGCCGAGATGCGAGGGCAACAGCGACTCGGCCTTCTTGCATGAGCACACAGCCGAGCCCAATGCCCGACGCATCGCAATACACCTCAAAAGGACTGTGGATATCCGGCTGAGTGAGGACAGGAGCCGTAGTCAAACGTTGCTTCAGAGTCTGAAAGGCGCCCTCACAGTCCGCTGACCATTTGAATTCAACTCCCTTCTTGAGCAGCTCAGTCATCGGCTTCGCAATCTTTGAGAAGTCCTGGATGAAACGGCGATAATACCCACCACCCAAGAAAATCGCTGTGATGTCCGTGATAGTCTTGGGCTGCTCCCATTTGAGTACATCCTGTACCTTGCTCGGGTCAACTGCCATGCCTCGCTCAGAAAGGACGTGTCCCAAGAATGACACTTCCCTCAGCCAGAACTCACACTTGCTGAACTTCGCATACAGGCGATGCTCCCTGAGTCGCCCGAGAACAATGCGAAGGTGTCTGGCGTGCTCTTCTTCACTGGCTGAATATATCAAAATGTCGTCGATGAAGATGACGACAAAAGAATCCAGCTCTTCCATGAATATGGAGTTCATCAGGTACATAAAGTACGCCGGCGCGTTCGTGAGGCCGAACGACATCACGGTATACTCGTAGAGCCCGTATCTGGTGGAGAAAGCTGTCTTCGGGATGTCCTCGGCTCGGATCTTAATCTGATGGTAGCCGAGCCTCAGATCAATCTTGGAAAATACTCGCGCACCAGTCAGCTGATCAAACAGGAGGTCAATCCGGGGCAATGGGTACTTATTCTTGACGGTGACTGCATTCAGAGGACGGTAGTCAACGCAGAGGCGCAGAGAACCATCCTTCTTGGTCACAAACAGAGCCGAACAGCCCCAAGGCGAGGAGCTCGGTCGGATGAACCCCTTGTCCATCAATCCTTTCAGCTGGGTCTTTAACTCAGCCAATTCATTTGGCGGCATCCGGTACGGTCGCTTGGACACCGGAGCAGTCCCTGGCTGGAGCTCAACGACGAACTCAATGTCCCGATCAGGCGGCATTCCCGGTAATTCTGCCGGGAACACATCGGGAAACTCAGACACCACGGGAATCGAGTCCAGCTCTCTTCAACTTCGTCCCATTCGGTGAACACAAGGTGGCCTTGCTCTCATTAAGAAGTACAGTTGAGTCGCGCCGCCCTTCGATTTCTGAGTGACAGTGGTACGACTACAAAGAATCCAAAACAGCGGCCGTCGTGGTCACCCAACTCATCCTCAGGATGACATCTATCCCGAAGGTCTAGAAGCAAAGAACCGGCGGTGAACGGAATTCCTCGACCGCACTCATCGCCTTTCCGAACCATCTGCCTAACCGTGATCTTTGACCCCGGTGCCTCAATCACAAAGGAGGTGACACTGCTACTGACCCTCATCTGATGCTGCTCTGCAAACCCCGTGCGAATAAAGGAATGGGAGGCCCCTGAATCAAACAACACTCTAGCCTCATGCCCCTCAACAAGAAACGTACCAGCTAGCACGGCGGAGCCCTCAGGAACCGCCTCGGCGTCGACGAAGGTGACGCTGCCTCGGCTCGACGTAAACAGCGGCGGTGGTCTGCCGCGCCCGAAGGTCGTGGAAGCGCCCGGTGCGGTGACGCGACGAGGAAGCGATCCGGATGAAGTGGCCCGTAGCGTCCGCAATTGTAGCACGGACGGGACCGGGACTCGCTCACGGCTGCCGGTGGCGGTAGTGGGGGTCGTGGCCGGTAGACAACCGACGGCTGGGCCGGCCGACGCGAGGATCGAGACGGCTGAGCCGAGCGGCCTCGGCTGATCTGAGACCGCCGAGCTGCCACGCTGCCGCCATCGAGTCTGGCGTCGCGCTTCCTCTTCTTCTCCTCCCGATGAGCCCGCATCTTGAGCTCAACAAGAATCGCGCGGCTCACCATGTCATTGTAGTCGGCGGTCGCAGACGGACAGCCTATCCTGCATCTTCGCCGTCAACCCACTCACAAACCGACCGCTTCTTCCGGGTCGGTGTCAACCTCTTTCGGGGCGTCTGCGCCAGGTAGTTGAACTCTTGCGAGTAGTCAACCACCGACTTGCCGAGCTGTCGAGGGCGAGAAATCGGCCGCTTCTTCATGTCCATGAGGCCCTTCGGGATGTGGTACGCCCAAACGCCTCACGGAACTCAGCCAAGTAAATGGCGGTGCCGGCAGTCGCATCACCGCAAATTGGCCCACCAAGCACCAAATAGGCTCTGGAGCCGCTGCGCCGAAGTGAGCCTTCGGAGCTCCCCACGATCGATAAGAGCAAATTTACGCTCTATCGCGGCGCAGCCAGTCGTCGGCCTCCAACGGATCGGTGGCCCGTGAGAAGACCGGTGGCTGCGTGTGCAGGAAGTCGAGGTAGCTGGTGGGCTGACCTCGCCCATCACCGCAGCCACCATGCTGGACCCGATCCTGGACTAGCATCTCCAGGATCCGATTTGTCGCCTCCTGGTGCTGCTCGGTCCGCTGCAGAATGTCCAACACGTTGGGAGGAGGTGGCGAACAGCACCCTCGAGCTCTTTGTCGCTCAGCACCACCCTCACCCCCAGAGGTGGAAGCCCCACGGGTCCTCATTCTGTCACCAACAAGACAGACGACACAGGTTAGACTCCACAAGGGAAAGTAGACTCCAAGATTATTAAAAACCCTAACTTGACCTAGTCAGGACTGCAGCATCCCGCGCTGGAGCCCTACAAGCCCATCTTACACAAAAGCACAAAGTATGATGCAAAATGACATGGTAAACATATGCATGCATGACATGACATGAACCTCATATGCATAATATGGATGCACGATTCCAACGTAATCGTTTCTCCCACGCTCACCATTTTACGTAACTCTCCTAAATATATACCTAGGGCGGGTAATCAGTACTAAGCTCTACCTAATGCATCATGCAAGTCCTAATCAATCACCTAAGTGGTCGTCAAGTTTAAGTTCGTCTTTATGCACCTTGCTCTGATACCAACTTGTCAGGAGCCGCCCAGATCGTCCTCGAGTGGTTGGATGAACAGTTGCTCCCATCGGATTTGGATCCTAGCAACCAATCACCGGAGGTGATCTTGATGCTAATACCCAAGCCTAATGGAGACAACCCTACGAACGTCCAAACGACTCGACAACAACCCCGGTATTCCCCCGGTATGCGACCCGAAACACGCCCAGGATCACCGCATACCGGAAAACAATACGATATCAATTCAATTTGCATAAAGGGGGCAACGAACCCGAAACTTTGAACCAACACGCAAGCGGATAACAACAGCACAAAGACGAACCCGACAACCACCAACCAAGATTGAAAACCACGCCAAGACTCCAAACTAGGCAAAAACGGAGAAAAGACCAAGACTCCGAAAACTGGAAAATTTCGGCATGACCTTTCTAGATTCTACGGACATCCACTCACAGACAAGAAAACACGGTTGATATATATATATGGAAAGTAAAACGACATCCACAAAGACACAAAGCAGTATCAACGGCTAAAGAAGACACAACGGAACCCGACATACGCGTAAGCGCCCATTACCAAATCCAAAAGCCCATCGAACGCCTATCTATACAACAAAAGAACCAACCAACGCATTTAACAAAAGTAAAGCAAATCCTCGAAGTGTTCTGCCTGAACACTCCGGGCGAGGGCACATCGCCAAGCCGCTACTCGGTGCCCTTGATCACCGAGAGACAAGACGGGCAGAACTACGCGACTCGCCAACGGATCCTCACCGAAAACCACAAAGCGAGAAGCATGAGTACGAAAGGTACTGCAAGACTTATCCGTGGGTCCATATATGACCGACTCCAAAGGATTATGCATTTAGTTGTAGCAAGGAGTAAGCTTAAGGTAAAAGTGCGGAAAAGCATTAACATTTGTAATATAAGTGCGACAACCGAAACAATTACAAGTTTAAAGCAGTTATAGACCGCACTTACTTCTAGTGTGAAGTTGAAAGTGACAACAATTAAAGTAGAGCAATACATAACCAATTTAAAGCTCAAGCCCAACGGCGAAACACAAGTTCAAGTTGTTTACTACGTGACTGTGCGATGAAAGAGCTTGCTCATATCCGAGAGCGGCAATTCGAATCGCTTAATTAACCTGCAGGAAGCATTGATCGCACGACACTTACCACAAGGGCCTAGTGTCAACCCTCCCAATCATACCCAATCATTGAAGCGTCCTCCTCGTGGCCGAAAACCTAGCACCCCCTCGAGCAGCCCCAAGCCCGGCTTGGCGCTCGAGAGTCGGCCTAAGCCTCGCCCTCAACCACGTCCAACCACAGGAAGTTACGGTCCATCGATTCCGTATGAGAGAAAGAGTGGCTTACCGTACCATAATCGGGCATGCGACCAACCGGGGTGTGCTCAATCAAAGGGCAACCATCGAATCGGTCCTTAATCGACTCAGACGGGGCTACACATTTGAGTCTCCATACTCAAATGAACCGACTCCCCGCCCGGTCCACAATTTATCAATTACAACTCATAACCATACCCATTCCAATCCATCATGTGTGAAGTGAAACAATTGTTAATAATCACAAGCGGGAGAACCATCCCCCACTTGGCCCAACCCAACATCTAAGCAAAACTAAGCGTAAACTCGTTATAATTACCCATATTTTGGTTCCGAAGGGAGTGTTCCACAAATTCAAGGAGTGTATGTGCAGCAATTAGGTTCTAACCCTGTTCCCACCATTCAACTCCTAATGCATACTTAATCGACCAAATAAGCAATTTAATTCTCTAAGATAAAATCATATAATGGGGTAAATATGCTTAGGTGCTTGCCTGGTGCCTCGCCGAGTCTCGGCGACAACCTGCTCACCGCGATCGCCCTCGATCGCGGCCACGTCACCCACCGCGGGATCGTTCTCTACACGAGTACAAGGTATGCGAAAATGAGATGCATGCTATGCCGATGACATGCAATGAGAATTGAAAAACAACATGCACACATTCGACAACCAAAAGGAAAAACAAAGCGAAGGTCTACTACAAGCGAAAAAATAAACGTTAATGCCCAACATTATTTTAACATCTAATCCTTACAAACGGAAAAACGACTAACGACAATACTCACTCATTGAACCACTGCATAGAACTATCCATTATCGGTTAGCTCAACCCATTACGACCTTTCACGCATAATCAATCACATCTAATCGAGCACCCACAATACTCCAAACCTAGATTACCGCCATGCACCACATGACCTAAATAAGGATCCTAGCATTTCACATCGTGGCTTAGCATCGATCCAACATCCGCTAAGCACACTCATTTACCAATTGACCTCAATCACTAAATAGAACCTTGTTGGCATTCAATCGAACACCCAAGAGGGCGCACTTCAACTACTACACCATAGCAATTTGCATAAGCACTCCCAAACCACAAATCTCCCCCATGGACATTTCATCAACCCCCTAGCATGCACTAACCTCACCCCCTAACCATGCCTTGGTGAGGGTGAGGGAGAGAGAGAGGGAGGGAGAGGGAGATGTACTGGGGGTCGCGGCGTGGAGGGAGGCGCGGCGGCCGGGCGAGCAGGAGGTGCGGCCGGTTGGGGTGGGCGGCTCGGGGGAGCAGAAGGGCGGCCGTGGAGGCGCCGGGAGGCTGATCGGCTGTGGCGCAGGCCCGGGCCGGAGGAGGTGGCGGCGCCGAGCGCAGGACGGCGGGGAGGGGCCGGCGTCGCCCAGGTGGGGAGCGGGCCGGGCACGGGTGAGGAGGGACCGGGTGAGGGAGGGAGAAATAAGTGGGGAGTGAGAGAGAGAAAAAAATGAATGGTGGGGAAAAAATAGGGAGGGGAAAATTACCTACTTACCCCCATGGCACTCACATGGAAAACTAGGGCCATGACATCTGTGTTCACATGTTGTGAACACGAAAGATCTACCTCGTAGTCCCATCCACGGTTGTGTATAGGAGCAAGTCAGTAAGAGTAGGCACCCTCCATCTACGGGATTGTAACATCCCCAATTTCGGTCTTCGGGCAAAATCTAATTTAAACCAATTAAATACAAATTTTGGATTTTCATTGGTGTTCTAATTAACCTGGCATCCTTTTCACGTTCGAAATTGGAGTTCAATCTTTCATCATCTGAAAAATCGAATTTTCGAATTCTAGTCCGTACTTGAAATTTCACCCAAGTTCCAAAATGATCCATAAATCTCGAAACCTATTGCATTAGGTTCCAAATATTCCAAAAACATTTTGGAAATTTTCTCAAGATTTTTGGAAACTCTCTGGTATTTTATCGCTCGCGGCCTTTCGTCAAAAGCCTATTAATCATCCCAGAATTTTCTAAATTCCAAATTTCATCCAAATTCCGTGAAACCAATTTTATTAGGTTCCAAATATTCCCTAATATTTTTAGGATTTTTTCCGAGATTTTTAGACCCTTTTTTCTATTTTATCGTGCGCGCATTTTTCCACAAATTCCGGCCAATGAGGATGCGCCATGTGGTGGTTACTGTTCACACACCTTCAACCTGGCGATTGGATTTCCAGAGCTCTCGTTTCTCTCTCCGTTCATAGCGTCTCCACTTTGATTGCTCATAACTTTCTATTAAATGCTCCAAATCACGAACGGACAGATCCGTTGGAAAGGTATCGACGAGGAGAACCCATTCCCCACCTCCGTTGGTTCCAAATTCCGTCGGAAACGGATTAATCCCTCAAAATATGAAAATCACTTAAATGCTCATAACTTGGCCGTTTCTCCACGAAATCACGCGGTTCCGCTTCTCATCTCTTCATCTTGGAGCCCTCTATCCCGTGCTCTCACTTTCCCGTAGCCACCCCTCTCCATTTCGTCAGAATAGTGCAAGAACCATCGCTGGTTGTCCTCCGTCGACACCACCGCGTCACATTTTGCTCCAGTGAGCCAAGCTCGATTATGATCGAGTCATTGTGTTCGCGTCGACGCCCCGAGCAAAATCCCTCAACTAATTTCACTTTTTGTTATAGGACGACAACGAATTTCGCCGTTGAAATCTTCGTTGGGAGCTCGGTTTTTCATCGATTACTCTCAACCCGGTGAGCTACTCTCGAATCTGACCACACCGTTGAATTCATCTCTTCGAGACCAACGCAGTGCTCACTTCCTTTTTGTCGTTGCACTTTCCGAATTTTTTTTAAATATTTTGGGTGTCCTCACCGTCGACATGACCTTGGCCGGCGCCATTCCGGCCATCCTCCGGCCGAACCACCTTGTCACCTACCTCCCTCGTGCCGCACCGCACCTACCCTGCCCCTTCCCCGCCGCCGGCTGTGCTTGAGCTGGTCTCCCACCGCCCGCCGCTGTGGCCGCCCGACGCGCCACCGCAACGACGCTTCCCGGCCCAAGCCGGCTAGCCGGCTGGCCTCCACACGCCATCGCGAACCCGCCGCACTACCTTGCCGGCCCTGCCTCGCCTCCGTGTCAAGGCCCCAAGTTTCAAAGTTTCTAGGAAGTTCGGAGTCTCCGGATTTAACATACGGAATGTCCGGATATAACCTGGAGTATCCGGATAAATCATCCGGAGTGTCCGAGTTGGATCTGACCGAAGGCCCTAACCCGGAGTGTCCGGAGTATCCAGGTTAGTCAGCCGAACGCCCCAACCCGGAGTGTCCGGACTAATTGTCCGGAGTGTCCGGATTTGTCGGGGTAAGCAAATAAATGCCCGTTTTCTTGGCTCCCTATCTCATTTCTCTCCCCACCCATTTGCTCTCCTCTACTCCGGTGACTCCTCCACCCCTAGCTCCACTCCGGTGACTCCCCATCGGCCGGTGACCCTCCGTGGCTCCTCCCCGGTGACCTCGAGTTTCTCCTCAAGCCGGTGTTCTCCTTCCTCTACCCGGCTACTCCTTCCTCCTCCTCCTCCTTGAAGGTAAGGTCCTCTTCTTGGGGGTTGATTCATGGGTTTCTTGGATTCTAGGGCCATTCATGGTGGGTTTAGGACTTAGGTTTGGATTTGGGAGTTTGGGGATGAACTTTGGAGTTCTAGGGTTTTTGAGGTGTGGTGATTCTTGGGTTGGATTTAGGGTTGGATTTGGAATGTAGGGTGCTTAGGTTAGAGATCGGGTAGTAGCAAAGACATTCCTTGGCTTGGAGTTAGTTTTGGTCGGGCTAGTTGAATGTCGTCGTTTCCGTGCGAGTTGAGCTAGCTTGGAGCTTTTCCCGGCTTGCAAGGTGTAGAAAAGTCATAGATCGGGTCGTTGTGAAGCCGTAGAGAGTGGTGGGACTTGCATCCCCAAGTTATGTTGGACTAGATGCTCCAGGTCCGGAGTATCCAGACAAAAGACCCGGAGTGTTCGGATTATCCGGACTGTCCGGATAAATTGCCCGGACTATCCGGACTGGCTGGTCTGTCTCTCGCGCGGGATTTCGTCGGTTGGGCTGTTACTTGGGGGTTTTCTATTGTACTCCATTCATATACATAGCATGCATCTTATTATGCATTGTACTCATGTAGAGAGCGATCCCGCGGGACTTGACTCCGCGGTGACTGAGGGTACTACCGGAGAGCCAGCTACCGCCGATCCGCAAGCAGAAGACCAAGGCAAGCACCTAAGCATATTCAATCCTAATTGTAATTCTATTTTGTGAATTAACTGCTTATTGGATGTTTAAGTGTTGCATAAGGAATTGAAATGAGGGATAGGCTAGATCCTAATTGCTGCATATACCCTTTTCGTTGTTGCTTGTCGAACCCCTCCTTTGGAGCTAGATTATGGGTACTAATTGTGTCATGCTTAGTATGCTTAGAAGTCGGGTTTGGGCCAAGTGGTGGATGGTTCCACTGCTTGAGGTCTTACACTTTACAATCTCTGGAATGGTTTGGTTATGGTTATGTCATGGAAAAAGGTATAATTGGAGACCGGGCGGGAGAGATAGGCATTTGGGTAAGGAGACTCAGATGTGGTAGTCCCGCCTGAGTCAGCTAAGGACCGATCCGATGTGGTACCATGGCTGAGCACCATTAGGTTGATCACATGCCCGATTATGGTACGGTAAGCCGCTCTTTCATCGCATGCCGTTCGATGAGCCATGCCCTCATGCGGTTGGACGTGGTTGAGGGCGAGGCCTAGGCCGGCTCTCGAGCGCCAAGCCGGGCTTGGGGCTGCTCGAGGGGGTGCTACGTTTTCGGACCGCATGAAGATGCCTCAACGAATGGGTATGGGTGGGAGGGGGTTGACATGAGGTTCCTTCGTGGCACATGTCGTGTGATCAATGCTTCCCTGCAGGGTTAATTAAGCGATTCGAATTGCCGCGCTCTCGGATACGAGCACGTTTGGCCACTGCTATTACACGTAGTAACAACTTGAACTGAAGTTCGCTGTTGGGTTTGAGCTCGAAGTGAATGTGGTTAATTGTTGTGAATTGTTAGATGTTAGTTTCTCTTAGTGGTAGGTGCAGTTACAACCGCATTAAGAATTGTGAACTGAGTAGTTAAGTAATTAAACAATAAATGATAAGCATTTCAGCAACAGTTTTCCTCGAGCTTATTTCCTCGCCACGTCCAAATGCATATCCTTTTGGAGTCGGTCATATATGGACCACGGGTAAGACTTGCGAGTACCTTCTGTACTCAGGCTTCTGCTTTTGTGGTTTTGCAGGTGAGCATCCAGCGGGGTGTGAGTTCTGCCCCTACTGCCTATCGGTGACCAGGCGGGGCACCGAGTAGAGGCTGTCGACGCTTGTACGCCCGGAAGTGTTCAGGGCATGACACTTCCGGAGGAATTCTACTTTTGTTGTATAGAATAGTTAATGGATCTTTGTTGTAAAGCTACGCTTGTGTTTCGAAATGTCAGTTCGCCCCCTTTCTTTTTGTCTGTGTGCTCTTTGTTTGGTCGTTCTTTGGGCTTCCGTGTGCCGTGTTGTGTGTTTGTTTGCTTCCGCGTTTTTGCGCCTCTGGTAGTGAGGCTTGGGGCTCGATGCCCCTTTGTGCGAATTAATTGTGATATGGCAATGGGAACCGGTATGTGGGGATCCTGGGCGAGTTTCGGATCGCATACCGGGGGAATACCGGGATGGTTGTCGAATTGTTTGGATGTTCTTGGAGTTGTCTCGATTGGGCTTGGGTGTTAGCACCGAGGTCACCTCCGGTGATTTGTTGCTAGGATCCAAATCCGATGGGAGCAACCGTTCATCCAACAACTCGAGGACAATCTGGGTGGCTCCTCTCACTCCGTGTGCACCGCCGCGTCGCGCACCGCTCCGACTACCGGGTCCCTGGCCGTCGCCGCCCCTCCCCACCAGTCGCCGGTCACCCCAAGTCATCCCCTCGCCGGTGCAATGGAGATCCAAGGCCTCCTCTGTCCTTGGCTCAAGGAGGAAGAAGCCCAAGCCTATGACAGCATGACCCCACATGCCATAGAGTCAAGTCAAACTAGTAAATGATGGAAAAAGAAAGATGCCGGAATATTCCCTCGTTTCCTAATTTCCTTGATTTTCAAACTTCGAACGCTCATATCTTTTGCATCCGAACTCCGATTCACTCTGTTCAAATTCCTAAATTCATCTAAATTCATGATCTACTTGCCAGTATAACTTTTGTATTTTTTGGATTTATTTTATTTTCTTGTATTTATTTTGTGTACCGTTTTGCGCGTAGTCGAGGATCCCGCCGAGTCCGCAGACCCCGCCGCCGAACTTCAAGTTTTCGAGACCTTCGCCGCGACTGAAGGCAAGTCTCCTTGACGCATGTTGAACCCATGGTTGATAAATGTTTTATAATGTTTTACCAATTGCATTGCTATTTATATAAAAGGATGATGTTATCGTTCGGCTGTTAGTTATACCTGTTGTTTATACCTCCTTGATATTTTTATCCATGATCCTTTGTCGCCCTTGTGCAGTGATCCACCATAATAAATACTTTTGGGAAAATATTCTTTGATTAAGGGAATGACTATTTGGAAGACATTTTGGATAGAACAAGTAGTATATAATGTAAATTGGAGTTAGATGATTATTAATGATGATGTGGGGGTTGTTAATATGAAATTGATCTATGAATGGTGATCATTGAAATATTGAGGAGTTGGATGATGATAGTAGTTCGCAATAAAGTTAGTATGAATTGGGGGAATGGGAAAATGTATGATATTAAGGATAATAGTCGACAAATTAAATAAATGACATTGAGAATTATACTTGTGGAGCAACCAGAGTAAGAGGAGAATCATATTCGGGATATTTTAACAAAGCATACTATGTGATTTAGAGACGACAATGTGAAGGGTTAGATAGGTGATATTGAGAACGACATTCAGTGATTTAGTAAATGATATTATCTAATACACTCGATGGATGAAATGGATAGTATTGAGAATCATACTCGGTGGTTTAGTAGATGATTTTGTGTAATATGGTTCCGCGACAACCATTTATGTGGAAATCCAAACAATACAGAATAAGTGTGATTTGTTAATTTGGCATCATTGGTGATGGAAACCACTTTTGTCGATGAATCAATAAAATGATGGTTTTATGGAATCTTTCTCAAAAAGGTGCTTGAGGTGGAGAATATGTAATATTCTTTGTGAATTAAGTAGATTACAAGATTGATCGATGTATGGATGATGGAAAGTCAATAATGAGACTTATATTTTGAGGAGACTATTTCATATAAAATAATGTTAGTAGCTTAGCATGGTTTTGGAGTCATGATGGCACATGATATAGACTTTACTTGTTGGATACTATATTGGATTGGACTATTCAAATGATTGTAAAATTTTGGCAATTTAAGGATTATTGGCGATACAAAATTTACTATAAGGGTTGTAATCAAACCCTAAGACTTGTAGTTTATAAAATAAACTATTGGTGGAATAGAATAGTTCGGTAGAAATGCTTAGACTCGCAATCGGTCAGTATGCACCTATGGGTGAGAATTTCTTATAACTCTTGAAAACTTGTGTTGGAAATTATAGGCAAAGTGTATTGCCATTGGTTTGCAAAATAAAAATAAAAATAAAAATGGTTTGGACTTGGGCGGAATGGTTTGTCTGGTGGGTGCAGATAGAGCACTGGTCTTGGTTTGTGCAAGTACCGCCCTAAGTCAATTAAGGACCGACGCTTATGACTGTCCATTCTAAGCATTACCGTACAACCACATATCCATTATGGGTACGACCTGGCTGAATAATTTGTAGAAACCTAACTTAGACTCACCAGATGGTGGAATGTGAGTGCCGGATAGAGGCAATTCTATTTTCTCACACGGCGCAAGAGGGGGCTTCTGTACTGGGTAGATAGAACCCTAACAGCGGTGAAACCTCAGCGGGTGAGTCGGGTTAGGCGTATACATTGTAAAGGCCTTGTCATGATATCTCTGCCGGCACACCTAAGGAAGTGTGCTAATAGCTTGGCATCAAGAGAATATCATGTCTTGTGGGTAAAGCTGTACAACTCTGCAGAGTTAAAACTATTCGAATAGCCGTGCCTACGGTCAAGGGCAAAGCGAAGAATGCTTTCATATTGGTAGACCTTATTTATTTATTTTAAAAACTGATGATTTGGGATACGAGAGTGGTTAGAACTCTCGGGTGTGCTTCTGGCGGCTAGAGCCAGGTAGGTGGATTGAACCTGTTTTATGAACCATGGCAGACAAAGCCATACGGATGGATTGAACCCTGATGTTTTTGAGATATGGCGGATAGAGCCTGTATACTAGTGATTGGTGGGTAGAACCTTCATTAGAAGTTATAAATATTTGCAAATGTACAAATAATTGTAAAAATGGCTTTGTGAAAAATATTACATGTAAACTTTTTGAAAGTGTTGCTTTGCGCAAAAGAACCATAATAAGCCATCTTTGGATAGCCTACATTATGCATTTTTTCCAGACTTGCTGAGTACTTTATGTACTCACATGCTACATTCTAAACATATCTTAGAAGTTATTGAAGCTGTCAAAGGAGATTCGAATGACTAGGACGCGTACCCCACTCGATTGCCTTTGAGCATATGGATGGGTCACCACTTGGTGTTATCTTCTTCCGCTGCAGTTATTCAAGTTGTTCAGCCTACAAAGGCAGTAATGGTAAACCTCGACCATAAGGTCCTTGCTTTTATTTGGTGTTATTATTATTTGGTTATATATAATCGTGATATGGTTGTTGATTCATCACCGTTTGACTGTGTACTAGCTACTGATATGAGACTAGTACAGAATTACATAGGGGATTCTGGATAGCCGATCCGAGGGCCCACAGGGATGGAAGGGGAAAGAGGGTGCACACCGACGGGTGTGCAATCGGTAATACCGGTATGTGTTAACAAGGAGACATGTGCATTGCATTGCATGTATGATGATGTTAATGAGATGTATTTATGATGAATCATGAAATGCATACGATGTTGAATATGAGATGTAATGATGATGGTATTGAAAACTGTTTTGCTTGTTCCATTGCAATACACTTTGCTGAGTGATGAACTCACGCTTGTTGTTTTGTGATGTTTTTAGGTACCATGAAACCGGCATGCGGGAAAGAGACTTAGCGGCACATCTTCACGTAGTTTCATTCACTTAGACAACTACACTTTACCATTCGTAGTTGTGATAATAAGTTTATTGCGCTAAAACATAGAGTATGCCTTAATGTATGCTTGGTTCTATCGTTCACTTCGTTTTAGTTGATGAAATGGTTGAATTCATTATTCTGAACTTAAACTGTTGCTATACCTCCCGTTATTGTTGTTTTAGATGTCATTCATTATGTTATGTTTTGTCATATTATTGCTATTGCTTCAAATCATGGAAAAACAAAGGAGATGCTGCCGAAATTTCGGTTAAAGCATTTGCGCCATTGCTGTAATTTGTCTTTAATTGTGGAATTTAGTTGCTATTTCTACTATGTTTGGTAACATACAGGGCATACTAGATGTCGGAGTGTTACATCAGGATTAACCCTTTTTACTCGAAGAGGAGACGAAAGTTTAAGTGAGGTGCTATGCATGGATAGATTTGCCCCATAGGTGGGCTAGGCATTAAGCGAAATTTGAACCAGGCCACCAGGGTGTTGCACATGGTATCAGAGTATCAACCTTTGTTACACGGGCGCATGTGGGTAGGCGCATGACACGTGTGGGCCGAGAGTGACCGCATGGCATGGCAGATGAGCTGCATTGAATGCACGAACGTGTACCAAGGCGTAGTTCTGGGTATTTGCCATGTATACGATGGACATTTGCTGTGTATATAGTGTGTTGCCGAGGGTGTCAGCCCTTAGGGGGGTGATAATGGAGGGTGAATGTAATACCCTGCCCATTAATTTGACGGCCTATGTGGCCCATTTGGAGCTGTAGTGGGATTAGTCTCGCATTACTTGATTAAAGTGAGTTGTAGTAGTATATAATATCTGTTGGGTCTAAACATAATACCTCTAGTTTAACCCTTTTACACGAAGCAAGTACGAAAGTGTAAATGGGCGACGACACATGCACGAGTCCGCTTTGTAGGTGAGCTAGGTATTGAGCGAAATTTGAGACAAGGTGTTATCCTGGGAAGGTTCAAAAATTTTTAATGGGGTGGTTCAACGTCTAGAAAAATATTCACAAAATTTGTATATAAGCATCCATAATGGGATGATTTCGTTCAAGTAAATAAATACATAGGTTTCTTTTTCGTAAATAATCCCATATGTGTACTACTCGTATAAGCAACCAAATATATCCTAGAGACTGTGAAATCATGTGCTAAAAAATTGGTTTAGTGATGAATTTGGTATTACAAAGTGGTTGTGCTCATGGCATGTGTAGTGCATGTACGTGTGTTGTTTTAGATGATTAATTGATATGCTTGTGATAGCATGGTAGTTGTTTTGTTTGATGCAATGCGCTCCTGTGAGTGGTTGCATGGATTGATCTTGAGCCAAGTCGTGGACTTGTGCTCATATACGGTTTCGTGTTTGTTCATGTGCAGGTGTTGCTCGAGGTTGAACGTGGTCGGTGATGGAATCGGAACTACGTTCATAGAGGAACTGAGGTTCAGGACTAAGTTCAGGGAGGAACCGAGGTCATAGTGGTCGAGGATGTCATGCGGGATGTTCGGACTAGAGAACAATGCACGTGAATACGAGTGAGTCACGCGGTAGCGGCAGGTGGGCCGTACGCGTGCATGCGTGAATTTTGGGCTGTGCATATATTGGGCCATATGTAATTGAACTAGATGGATATGCATGCATGTGTTTGTATACAAACTCTTTAGGTTTGCTCATTATAAATAGGAGGTATCTTCTGTTTATAGAGAGCTGGACATTAGGGTTTGTACTCTTTTATTGAAAGTACTTGTTTGCACCAAAATTTGGCAAGGCTGATCTCGTGGAGATCGGTTTTGATAAGGATATGTCGGTTATAGCAAGTTGATACCATTTCGGATTGGAGGGCCGCGATTCAAAGGAAACTGAGTCCAATACGGGTAGGATAAGAGATTGAGTCGGATATGATCGGACTTAACATGGTAAGTAGAGATTGAGGCCGATACGGGTGATTGAAGAGACCAAAGAGGATACGTTCAGGCCGAGTGCTATATAAGAGGACTAGAGGCGAGAAGGAAAAGGCGCCCAGAGCCAACCCACAAACACGCTTTACTTTTCCCTTATTTTCCTGTCAACTAGTAGTAGTCTTTTAGTTTTAGAACCTTTCCTTTGTAATTGCTTTGATCAATAAAGTTGCGCATCGCCGATTGTTGATCTTTACCGATTACACCAGTGTCTGATTTGCTTTGTTTTGTTGCGCATCGCCTCTCAAAGCCAATCTACCTTTACCCTCGGATTAGCCCTGGTCGGCTAATCTAGTTATCCCCTGATCGGCTTTTAGCCGACCGGACTAGATCTTCAACGAAGTATTAGATCGGCTTAATAGCCGATTGAGTTACATATCATCCTCTGGCCGATTGTTGATTTGCAAGATCTTCAACGAAGTATTAGATCGGCTTAATAGCCGATTGAGTTACATATCATCCTCTGGCCGATTACATCGCCAGATTTCTAGATCGGATCTTCTAGCCGATCTGTTGACATATCCCTTCTTGCCGATTACAGGATCAAATCGGCTGGCACGCTCAAACCCGGTGTTTGTCTTGTGTGTTCGAGGCTGAGAACCCTGCTTCACGTTTTTAGCGCGAACATATTTTGGCACACCCGGTGGGACCACGAAGAAAATCAATCATGTCATCAACTGATAAGCCTGCGGTTACCGCCGATATCAACACTGATGCTATAATCGCGCCTCAAATGGCCGATTTAACCCCTGAACAACGAAAAGAAATCGAAGACCGAAAGGCAGCTTTGGAAGAAATGATGCTGCGGTGCTTCCAGAAAACACGCCGTGGCGTTACTCAAAAGACTGCACTCCCAAGCATCAATCCTATCGGAGATTCGTCATCCGAATCGGTAAGCCGATACGCACCCGCTCAAGCCGATCTATCAAATATGATTGAGCAATCTGTTCATCACGCATTAATTAATCAGTCATCGGCTCTAGTATCCACATTAAAGCCGATGATAGAAAATAGCGTGAAAACAATTGCTCAAGAATTAGCTGTAATCTGCAAGCCCGCTAGATCCACCACAAACCATCCCTACATACCCAGTATATTCCATAACACCCAACACCAATACAGTAAACATGTCGGCTCAAACACCTGTCATAATGCCAACTCAACCTACTGTTTTGAAACCAAGCATACAGAAAGGTGGGTTTACACACTACCACGGGCACACGGATGGGGCTAAGGTAAACACACCAAACCCGGCAAACGGACCCTCCAGTAGCAATGGTCTATCGGCTTATCAGCCGATTGAAACCAACCAGGCTCCACAATCACGGGGAACCACAACTATGAGGCAAGCGCCATACATAGTAATGCCGTACGCTGAGCCCCTTACACCCATACCCAATACGTCGGCTTTCAATCGCGATTATGACCAAGTACCAAGACCTCCTGCGGCGCGATTTGGACAAAGACCCGAGTTTGCACTCGGGGCAGACGCATAAACAATGAGAATTGGCAATGTCGGTTGCACCACAAGCCGACAATGTCAATCGGGCGTAACAAATTACCAACGCTTTTGAGAGAACAGTTCGGCTTACAGCCCAGAGGAAGGATAATCGGCTACAGGAAGCCGTATCCCGATTACATAGACCGAATGCCATACCCCCACAACTTTAGGATACCAGACTTTGCTAAATTCTCAGGTGATGATTCTGTTACCACAATTGAGCATATCGGACGGTTTATGGCTCAATGTGGGGAGGCTGCACAGTCCGATGGATTAAAAATTAGATTGTTTCCTTTATCATTGTCTGGCGCTGCATTCACTTGGTTCACTAATCTACCCCCAAATTCAGTTCATATATGGAACGATTTAGAAAGCCGATTCCATGAATACTTCTTTTCGGGGACTATGGAGCTTAGGATTTCTGATCTTAGTTCAGTCCGACAGAAGTACGGCGAATCGGTTTCCGATTATATCAAGAGATTTAGAGGCATACGGAATAGATGCTTCAGTGTAACATTACCCGATGATCAATTGGCCGATCTAGCGTTCCAAGGGTTAATCCCGCCATTAAAAGAAAAACTATCGGGCCAGGAGTTCCCCGACTTAGGCCACCTACTCCATCGCGTATCGGCACATGAAAGCCGATATGCAGAGAGCAAAGGGTTTAAAGATAGATTTAAGCCAAACAGTAATGAAAAGGCCAAAGTAAACATGGTAGATTACAATTCAAGCGATACCTCTGAGGACGAAGTAGAAATAAACATAGCCGAGTGGACTAAGGGTTCCAAAAAACCACTCGTATGCTCTCTACTTAAGCCGACGAAAAATAGGGCGGAAGTCAAGTACTCATATGATGTTTCAAAATGTGACAAAATATTTGATTTATTGTTACAAGAAAAACTCATAAGGTTACCAGAAGGGCACGTCGTCCCGTCAGCCGAAGAAATTAAAAAGCGAAGGTATTGTAAATGGCACCATTCATTTTCACATAACACTAACGATTGCAATATTTTTCGACAGCAGATTCAATCGGCCATCGCCGATGGCACGTTAAAGTTTGCGGAAGAATCGGCTATGCAAATAGATATGAACCCTTTCCAGGTCAACATGGTGCAGTGCTCACAAAAAGGAAAGGGACCTATGAAAGATGTTAAACCGACAAAAGGAAATGAAACAGTGCAGATTACTATCGGCTCCCTACAAATAGAAGCCGATAAAAATGGACAGAACTCAAGGACGGTAAAACCAAGAGGAGACCTGGTGTTTGCACCAAAATTCGGCATGTATTGAAATCGGTCTGAAACGGAAAGGAAGTGTTCGTATGGAAAGAAATCGGTAAACGAATCGGAAAAGGAATCCGTTTCTAAAAAGGAAAGGAAATCAGATTAGAGGCCGATACGGATAAACGCACCGTATCCATGTACAACTCGGATCGGCCAGGTGTGTTATAAAAGGGGCGACGCTGCGAGAATCAATCAATCCAACAATACACACATCTACTTTTTACAAGCTTTTCTTTTACATTGTTTTTAGCTTCATAGACCTCTCTGCAAGTCGACGGAATCAACATAGTTGCGCATCGCCGATTGTTGATTTTACCGACTTCACCCAGGTTCGATCTGCTTCGCTTTGTTGCGCATCGCCTTCTCGAAGCCGATTTTACCTTGTATCCGGATCGATTGTAACCGGTTGATCTAGTTATCCCCTAATCGGTTCTTGCCGACTAGCGAAAAGCCGATAGATCCTTGTTTATCGGCTTTGATCAAATTACAAACTCTACCTTGTCAATTTCAGGTCAAATTGACTGGCACGCTCTGCAAACCCGGCGTTTGTCTTGTGTGTTCGAGGCCGAAAACCCTCCTTCACGTTTTTTGCGCGAACATATTTTGGCACGCCCGGTGGGACCTCAGAAGGAAGTCGATCATGTCGTCAACCGGAAAATCCACATCTACCACCGACATCAACACAGATGCGATAATCGAGCTTACATTAGCTGATCTAACGCTCGAGCAAAGAAAAGGAAATTGAAGATCGAAGCCGCGCTTGAAGAGACGATCTTGAGGTGCTACCGTAAGACCCGATGGGGTGTTACCCGTAAGACCGCGCTCCCAACGCTCAACCCCATCGGCTGACGGCAAAGATCCCAACCAAGCTGATAAGCCAATACATGCCGGCTCAAGCCGAGTTATCGGCTATGATTGAACAATCTATGCATCATGCATTAACTAACCAGTCATCGGCTTTGGTTACAACTTTAAAGCCGATGATTGAAAACAGCATCAAGACAATTGCCCAGGAATTGGCTTCATCTGGGGGACTGCTAAACCCATTACAGCCACTCCTATCGTACCCTGTTTTCTCCATAGCACAAAACCCCAGTACGGCAAAAGGGTCGGCTCTGACGCCTGCGATGATGCTGACCCAACCTATGGTATTGGCACCCAGTGCTCGTTTGGACGGGATTACACATTACCACGCATACACCGATACGACGAAGTTAGGCAAAATGACCAACTTGCCATCGGTGGTTCCGGCCAACGCTTTCGTCCAATCGGTTCCTCAGCCGATTGAGTCAGTGAGGGTTCCTCAATCTCAAGGGCCGATCCCGCATAGGGTAGTCCCATACACCGAACCCTTTGTTCCTATACCCGATTCGCCGGCCGTAAAAAGAGATGAGCACAACCAATCACTTCAATATCAGTCGGTTCAGCCTAGCCGACAATCCGAGTTTACACTCGGGGGGCAGAGTGCCAGTTGCCACAATTGGCAGAACTCTAACGTCCAGTCGGCCCGAGCTAGCCGACCACAGAGCTAGCACTTTTCGGGGCAGGATGCCAGTTACCCTGATTGGCAGAACCTTGGCACTATGTCAGCTGGTGGTGTTAATTGGGCCGAACAGATTTCTACCATACTAAGGGAGCAATTTGGCCTACAGCAAAAAAGCAAGACCATCGGCTATAAAAAGCCGTACCCCGATTACATAGATCGGATGGCTTACCCACACAACTATAGAATCCCTGATTTCGCCAAGTTTTCAGGAGATGACACTGTTTCCACCCTTGAACACGTCGGACGGTTCATTGCCCGATGTGGCGAAGCCGCTCGGTCCAACGGGTTAAAAATCAGGGTATTCCCTTTATCTTTGTCGGGGACCGCTTTCACGTGGTTCACGAACCTACCCCCAAATTCGGTCCATTTTTTGAACGATTTGGAAAGCTGATTCCACGAATATTTCTTTTCTGGTAGTTCCGAACTCAGAATTTCGGACCTTAGTTTAGTCCGACAGAAATTCGGCGAACCTGTGTCGGACTATATCAGAAGATTTAGAGATGTGCGAAATCGGTGCTTCAGTGTCACACTACCCGATGACCAATTAGCTGATTTGGCTTTCCAAGGGTTAATTCCCCTATTAAAAGAAAAATTTGGCGGACAAGAATTCGCTGATTTAGGTCACCTCCTGCACCGAGTATCGGCTCAAGAAAGTCGTTTCTCCAATAATAATGGCTTCCAAGATGAATTCAAGAGTAATGAAGACAATATACAATCGGCTATAGAAAATGGTCGATTACAATTTTCGGAAGAGCCGACGATGCAGCTGAACGTCAATCCTTTTCCTATCAACATGATCCAATGCTCACGCAAAGGAAAAGAACCGATGGGCAAAGATAATAAGCCGACTCAGCGAGTCGATAGTCAAGCAGGCGTCCATGGCGAGAGGATAAAAATAACGATTGGCTCACTGCAAATAGAAGCCGATCGGGACGGCCTGAACTCTAGGACTATCAAGTCAAAGGGAGAATTGCAAGTCAGGAGATGGTACAAGACTGAGAGGCCTTCACCAAAAAGGGCAGCGACCAGGCTTAAACCAACATTCTCTCAGCTCCTAGAAAAGTACGAGAGAATAAGCCATCAGCGAAGACAGCGTCTTCATCGGCTAGATAACTTATATCGGCCAAATAACGAGAAAGAAGCCCATCGGCAGTGTCCCTTTTGGCAGTTTTGTTGGGAAAGAAGAATGGAATTGCCGACAGCGCGATCTTGTCCAATGCAAAGATCATGGGAGGGAATTGGCTGTATGATCGGTCAAAGACAGAGTATCCAGACCAGCGCCTGATCGATGAAACCGGAGAATAAGAAGCAGATTCATGAAAGGCTACCCACGTCAAATCAAGGCGAGTCCTCCGAAGCCCCAACTTCTCCGGGATCCGACGGCGCTCCCAAGTCTTCGGAATCTAGCGGCGAAACCAGCAATCTGGTCGAAAAAATCCAAAAGCCGATTGAACCCAAGCCGAGATGGTGCCCCTTTGGTCTTAGTCGATTGCAGCGCAGACGGCTCCAACGCTTAAGGACATAGGAAGTGAAGGAAGCCGACGACGTAAAGCCGACATGATTTTTGGAAGACAACAAGTTATCTTCCAAAAATGGGGGGCATATGTTTGCACCAAAATTTGGCAAGGCTGATCTCGTGGAGATCGGTTTTGATAAGGATATGTCGGTTATAGCAAGTTGATACCGTTTCGGATTGGAGGGCCGCGATTCAAAGGAAACTGAGTCCGATACGGGTAGGATAAGAGATTGAGTCGGATATGATCGGACTTAACATGGTAAGTAGAGATTGAGGCCGATACGGGTGATTGAAGAGACCGAAGAGGATACGTTCAGGCCGAGTGCTATATAAGAGGACTAGAGGCGAGAAGGAAAAGGCGCCCAGAGCCAACCCACAAACACGCTTTACTTTTCCCTTATTTTCCTGTCAACTAGTAGTAGTCTTTTAGTTTTAGAACCTTTCCTTTGTAATTCGTTTTGATCAATAAAGTTGCGCATCGCCGATTGTTGATCTTTACCGATTACACCCAGGTCTGATTTGCTTTGTTTTGTTGCGCATCGCCTCTCAAAGCCAATCTACCTTTACCCTCGGATTAGCCCTGGTCGGCTAATCTAGTTATCCCCTGATCGGCTTTTAGCCGACCGGACTAGATCTTCAACGAAGTATTAGATCGGCTTAATAGCCGATTGAGTTACATATCATCCTCTGGCCGATTGCCGATTTGCAAGATCTTCAACGAAGTATTAGATCGGCTTAATAGCCGATTGAGTTACATATCATCCTCTGGCCGATTACATCGCCAGATTTCTAGATCGGATCTTCTAGCCGATCTGTTGACATATCCCTTCTTGCCGATTACAGGATCAAATCGGCTGGCACGCTCAAACCGGGCGTTTGTCTTGTGTGTTCGAGGCTGAGAACCCTGCTTCACGTTTTTAGCGCGAACATATTTTGGCACACCCGGTGGGACCACGAAGAAAATCAATCATGTCATCAACTGATAAGCCTGCGGTTACCGCCGATATCAACACTGATGCTATAATCGCGCCTCAAATGGCCGATTTAACCCCTGAACAGCGAAAAGAAATCGAAGACCGAAAGGCAGCTTTGGAAGAAATGATGCTACGGTGCTTCCAGAAAACACGCCGTGGCGTTACTCAAAAGACTGCACTCCCAAGCATCAATCCTATCGGAGATTCGTCATCCGAATCGGTAAGCCGATACGCACCCGCTCAAGCCGATCTATCAAATATGATTGAGCAATCTGTTCATCACGCATTAATTAATCAGTCGTCGGCTCTAGTATCCACATTAAAGCCGATGATAGAAAATAGCGTGAAAACAATTGCTCAAGAATTAGCTGTGTCTGCAAGCCTGCTAGATCCACCACAAACCATCCCTACATACCCAGTATATTCCATAACACCCAACACCAATACAGTAAACATGTCGGCTCAAACACCTGTCATAATGCCAACTCAACCTACTGTTTTGAAACCAAGCATACAGAAAGGTGGGTTTACACACTACCACGGGCACACGGATGGGGCTAAGGTAAACACACCAAACCCGGCAAACGGACCCTCCAGTAGCAATGGTCTATCGGCTTATCAGCCGATTGAAACCAACCAGGCTCCACAATCACGGGGAACCACAACTATGAGGCAAGCGCCATACATAGTAATGCCGTACGCTGAGCCCCTTACACCCATACCCAATACGTTGGCTTTCAATCGCGATTATGACCAAGTACCAAGACCTTCGCTGGCGCGATTTGGACAAAGACCCGAGTTTGCACTCGGGGCGGGGATTTAAACAATGAGAATTGGCAATGTCCGTTGCACCACGCCGACAATGTCAATCGGGCAGAACAAATTACCAATGTTTTGAGAGAGCAGTTAAATTGAGGAAGAGTGATCGGCCACTGAAGCCGTATCCCGATTACATAGATCGAATGCCATACCCACACAACTTTAGGATACCGGACTTTGCTAAATTCTCGGTGATGATTCTCGCTACCACGATTGAGCATATCAGGCGGTTTATGGCTCGGTGTGGGAGGTCGCACAAATCGATGGATTAAAAATTAGATTGTTTCCTTTATCATTGTCTGGCGCTGCATTCACTTGGTTCACTAATCTACCCCCAAATTCAGTTCATATATGGAACGATTTAGAAAGCCGATTCCGTGAATACTTTTTTTCGGGGACTATGGAGCTTAGGATTTCTGATCTTAGTTCAGTCCGACAGAAGTACGGAGAATCGGTTTCCGATTATATCAGAAGGTTTAGAGGCGTACGGAATAGATGCTTCAGTGTAACATTACCCGATGATCAATTGGCCGATTTAGCGTTCCAAGGGCTAATCCCGCCATTAAAAGAGAAGCTATCGGGCCAAGAGTTTCCCGATTTAGGCCACTTACTCCATCGCGTATCGGCACTTGAAAGCCGATATGCAGAGAGCAAAGGGTTTAAAGATAGATTTAAGCCGAACGGTAATGAAAAGGCCAAAGTAAACATGGTAGATTACAATCCAAGCGACACCTCTGAGGATGAAGCAGAGGTAAACATAGCCGAGTGGACCAAGGGTTCTAAAAAGCCACTCGTATGCTCTCTGCTCAATCCAACGAAAAATAGGGCGGAAGTCAAGTATTCATACGATGTTTCAAAGTGTGACAAAATATTTGATTTACTGTTGCAAGAAAAACTCATAAGGTTACCAGAAGGGCACGTCGTCCCGTCAGCCGAAGAAATTAAAAAACGAAGGTACTGCAATTGGCACCATTCATTTTCACATAACACTAACGATTGCAATATTTTTCGACAGCAGATCCAATCGGCCATCGCCGATGGCAGGTTAAAGTTTGCGAAGAGTCGGCTATGCAAATAGATATGAACCCTTTCCAGGTCAACATGGTGCAGTGCTCACAAAAAGGAAAGGGACCTATGAAAGATGTTAAGCCGACAAAAGGAGACGAACAGCTTGGTAGAGATTACTATCGGCTCCATACAAATAGAAGCCGATAAAAATGGACAGAACTCAAGGACGGTAAAACCAAGAGGAAACCTGGAAATCGGAAAATGGTATCGGGCTGAGAGGGCTCCAAGAAAAGTCAATTTCAAACCAAAGCCGACTTTCTCACAACTCCTGGGAAAGTATGAGAGGATAAGTCGGAGACGTAACACTCAACACCAGAGTTTTCATCAACCAGATCAGAAGACAGACAACTATTATTGGCGGCCAAATATGCCACATCGACCAACTACTGAAGAGGAGAGGCATCGGCAATGTCCCTTTTGGCAGTTTTGCTGGGAGAGGGGGATGACCTTACCAACAGTTGTGTCTTGTCCTATGCAACACTCGTCTGCATATCGGCCAAACCAATCTGTAAAAGATAGGTTGTCTAGACCGATACACAATCAACTGGAAGTGAGAAGCAGGAGGCCGATCCATGAAAGGTTGTCGACATCAGAGCAAGGCGAGTCCTCCCGAAATCAGGAATTATCGGCTAACACAAGTAGAATGGAATCTGACAGCGAAATGAGCAATTTAGCTGGAAAGATAAGGAAGCCGATAGAACCTAAACCTAGGTGGTGCCCCTCGGGTCTCAGCAAATCACAACGCAGGCGGCTTCAGCGATTAAAGACACAAGAAGAAAGGGAAGCCGAAAAAGAGGGCGAGAGGGATCGGATGTTCAATAAGTTAAGACCAGTACCGGTTTTGAAAGAGTGGAGAAAGAAGGAACAGATCGATAGTGATTCAGATCAATCGGTCGAATCCGGTTCTCCGATGATCCGAGATGGTACACCACCAATAGATATAAACATGGTATTCACTCTACCTGCCGAGTTCAAAACCGAAGAATCGGCTGAAGAAGTGTTCGCCCAATTGTGCCTCGGAGCACCAGACGCTGTGTTCGAAAAGCCCCAAGACATGCATCGGCATCTAAAACCGTTATATCTAAAAGGGTATATTAATGGCCGACCAATATCTCGTATGTTGGTCGATGGTGGGGCAACAGTTAATCTGATGCCGTTAAGTACTTTCAGAAAATTGGGTAAAGCCGATGAAGACTTGATCAAGACCAATATGGTGCTAAATGACTTCACGGGAGACCCGACTGAGGCTAAAGGCGTAATGGTGTCAGAATTGACAGTCGGTAATAAAACTTTGCCGACTGCATTTTTCGTGATAGAAGCCAAAGGCAATTACAGTGTGCTCCTTGGCGGGACTGGATCCATGCCAACTGCTGTATACCATCAACTATGCACCAGAAATTGGTGCAGTGGAACGATGATACAGTAGAAGTTGTACCGGCCGACATATCGGCTCATATTGCCTTGGCTAGCCCTGATACCAATTGGCCACACGAAGAAGCCGGGTGTATATCAGGAAAGGCCTTGGACAATTGCGATTTTATCTGCGTCGAGAAGTCAGGATTCAAGCCGATCAGCGTCAAACCCAATACGTTTGATCGGACAGACGAAGTAGTAAGAAGATGGAGTACAAGACACTAGCAAAGCTGTAGGAAAAAGCAAGAAGCTATCGGCAAGAAAAATACGAAGAAGCTGTTGAGGATTTTGAAGAAGAAAGAAAAGGGTTAGGATTTACTTCTGCCGATTTGCTCGAAGAGATCGATATTGGGGAAGGTGATAACAAAAGACCAACGTTTGTAAGTGCTAAATTAGAACCCAGTTATAAAGCAAAGTTGGTCAAAATACTCAAAAAATATAGAGATTGCTTCGCGTGGGAGTATTACGAGATGCCATGCTTAAGCCGACAGCTAGTTGGGCATCGGCTTCCAATAAAACCTGGGTATCGGCCATTCAAACAGTACCCTAGGCGATTTAATCCTACATTGTATGACGCTATAAAAGAAGTAGGACGATTGCTAGAGGCAAAGTTTATCCGGCCCTGCCGATACGCTGAATGGGTCTCAAACATCGTCCCTGTAAAAAAGAAAAATGGCAAACTTAGGGTATGTGTCGATTTTAGAGATTTGAACAAAGCCACACCAAAAGATGAATACCCGATGCCTATAGCCGATATGCTTATTGATGTCGCCGGACATAAAATCATAAGTTTTTTGGACGGAAACGCCGGATACAATCAGATATTCATGGCCGAAGCCGATATACCCAAAACAGCTTTCAGATGTCCGGGGGCTTTAAGGCTGTATGAGTGGAAAGTTATGACCTTCGGTTTAAAAAATGCCGGTGCTACTTATCAGCGTGCTATGAACCATATTTTCCATGATTTGATCGGCAATACCGTGAAATATACATTGACGACGTAGTGGTAAAATCCAAAGAAGGCGGCAACATTTAGCCGATCTGGAAAAGATGTTCGAAAGCACAAGGTTACATGGGTTAAAAATGAACCCTCTCAAATGTGCTTTCGGAGTATCGGCTGGACAATTTCTTGGGTTTACAGTGCATGAAGGAGGAATTGAAGTAAACCAAGCCAAAGTAAAAGCCATAGCCGATACTAGACCGCCGACAAGCAAAAAGGAGTTGCAGGTATTGATTGGGAAAATCAACTACTTGCGACGTTTCATCTCGAACTTGTCGTATGCATTCTGCCTTCACACCGCTGCTGAAAATTAAAGACAACCAAGAGTTCAAATGGGAAACCGATCAACAAAAGGCCTTCGACGACATAAAGGGTTATCTGATGAGTCCACCAGTATTGACCGCACCAAAACATGGTATACCTTTCAGACTATATATATCGGCTGAAGGAGATACAATAGGAGCAGTCTTAACACAGGAAGCCGATAAGAAAGAACGTGCGATATTTTATCTAAGCCGACGCCTTTTAGATGCGGAAACCAGGTATCCCCTAGTAGAAAAATTGTGCCTATCTTTGTATTTTGCTTGCACTAAATTAAGGCATTATATGCTGGCATCGAGATGCGTCATAGTCTGCAAAACCGATATAATCAAGTACATACTATCTGCACCGATTTTGCGAGGTCGGCTTGGTAAGTGGGCATACGCCTTGACTGAGTTCGACTTAACATATGAATCGACTAAATCTATAAAAGGGCAGGCAGTAGCCGATTTTATCGCGGGAAGTGAGACATTAACAGGATCGACCGATGTAGCTCCTTGGCAGTTATATTTCGACGGATCCGTCTGCCAAGAAGGTAAGGGCATCGGTGTAATATTGATTTCACCTAAAAGACATGAGTACAACTTCATGTATCGGTTGAATAGCCGATGCTCGAATAATCAAGCAGAGTATGAAGCATTGCTAAGAGGGCTGCAATTACTAGACAGCGTCGGGGTAAAAGACGTTGAAGCTTTCGGGGACTCAATGTTAGTTGTACAACAAGTCAAGGGTGAATACCGATGCAATGATGATGCGCTAACCCACTATTTGCAGCAATGCCTCCAGATTATCGAGACATTTACTACATTTTCCATAGAACACATCCCCAGAGAAGCTAATGACAAAGCAAACCAATTGGCACAATGTGCATCAGGATACAGGATTGGAAGCCGACAGGAACCAATCGAGCTAAACGTTTGGCCGATTCTATGTGTCCACCCTGTCGACTGGAGAAAAGAAATACAAGATTATTTGTCAGACCCATCTAAGCCGACTGAGCAGAAGGTCAGGCGCAAAGCACTCAAATATGTTCTGCTGGAAGGAGTATTGTACTTTCGGACCATGGAAGGCTTATTGCTAAGATGCCTGGGAATTGAAGAAGCCAAAATAGCAATGGGAGAAGTCCATGAAGGAATTTGTGGATCACATCAATCGGCCCATAAAATGAAATGGATACTGAGACGAACGGGATATTTTTGGCCGACAATGTTAGAAGACTGCTTCAAATACTACAAGGGGTGCCAAACATGCCAAAAGTTTGGTAACATACAGGCGGCGCCAGCATCGGCTTTACACCCGATCATCAAGCCATGGCCGTTTAGGGGATGGGGCATAGATATAATCGGCCAGATATTTCCGTCATCCAGTAAAGGACATAAATTCATCCTTGCAGCCACAGACTATTTCTCAAAATGGGTTGAGGCTATACCACTCAAGAAAGTTACTAGTAAAGAGCTGATTGACTTTGTAAATGAACACATCGTCCATCGGTTTGGAATTCCACAGACGATTACTACTGATCAAGGGACTGTGTTCGTGTCTAACGAGTTCAAAGGTTTTGCGGAAAGTCTTGGGATAAAATTACTCAACTCTTCCCCTTATTACGCTCAGGCCAATGGACAGGCCGAGTCGTCAAACAAGACATTAATAAAATTAATAAAAAGGAAAATCGAGGAGAAACCGAGAAATTGGCATTCAACGCTATCGGAAGCCTTATGGGCTTATCGGCTATCTCATCATGGATCGACTAAATTATCACCCTTCCAGCTGGTATATGGACAAGAAGCCGTCTTACCCGTGGAAATCAACATCGGCTCAGTAAGGTTATTCAAACAAGACGAGGTGCCAGCCGATGAGTACAAAAAGGCAATGCTTGACAATCTAGATGATTTAGCTGAACTAAGGCTGATTACGCTAGATCGGCTTAAAAAGAATAAAGAGAGGGTTGCCAGGTCGTATAATAAAAAGGTGATTTTAAAATCGTTCAGTCAAGCCGATTTGGTATGGAAAACCGTATTGCCAATCGGGTCTAAGGATAATCGATTTGGCAAATGGTCCCCAACATGGGAAGGGCCTTATAAGATCAATCGGCCGATTGACGGGAATTCGTATATACTGGAGTCCTTAGACGGGTTCGTCCTACCTAAAGCGATCAATGGAAAATATCTAAAGGCATATCACCCAAGCATATGGGTCGGATCCTAACTACAGGAAGAAAAACATTAGGATCGATTACAAAAACACATGCATATAAAATCGGTCATACAGCCGACCGAGTCAGTTAAACAAACATCCATCATCCATCACGGATCAAACAAGTTTACAAAAATTGGCTGCACAGCCGATACTGATAATTCAAGTCTAGTGTAGTCCTGATCCGGGCAAATGGGCTCCCAAAGCCGATAGTGCCGCTGCCGCTTTGCCAATAGTAGCTTGGACACTATCTATCAGTTGTTGATCGGCCCCTGCATCACCCGGAACTGGAACTATTTTGGCCGACTGGGCTTTGACTTGTGCAAAAACCTCGCCAATTTGCCGCCTCTGAACGGCTAGTGAAGACGTGGAGTCTGTGATGCCAATCTGGCAGTCTGCAAGTTCTTTTGTGACAAAGGCCAACTGTTCTTCAAGTTTAATCTTGGTCGACTCCAGCTCTTGAGCTCTGTTCTTAGCCGATTTTAGTGTAGCAGCACACTGATCAAATACGCTCTTCCGAAGTTTGGCATCTGCTATAAGCCTGTCCAGGAGCTGTTGGTCGGCTTGCTGGGCCTTCCTCTGATCAACCCTTAGTTTGGCCGACTCCACATCCAGCCGACGAGCGTCCAAATGACATACCTCTAGCAATGCGTTCATAGCGGCGGGGGGAAGATCGGCTTGCATGGCCGCCATTGCATTCCTCAGAGGCTGGGTGTTGGCCAGAAGAGCCGCTTCCGGCTGCATCACTTCGTCCAGGAGGCGGTTGAGCCGCTCCTGCATGCCCGGTTCCGCGGTTACAGCAGCCGACGCTGGCGCAGAGGCAGCAATTATGCGTTGAATGTCGGCCGGGTAGTCGTCAGTAGCCAGAACCTCGGGGTCCTCGAGCTCATCCAGAGAAAAACCTAAAAGATCGGCTGGGTCCGTTGACGGTACTGGGTCAGAAGCAGGTTTTGGGGTTGGGGAAGCGGTGATTTGCAGTCAGAGCCGGAGCCAACAAGACAGTACATCTGCCTGCAGGTCTTCGGCATCGGCTGTAGCTTCCAACAACTGGACGGAAGGGGTTTCCTGAGAAATACTTTGCATTAAGATATAAGAAAAACCAAGGCAAAAATCAAATTAAGGATCGAAGCTAACCGCAGTAGCCGATCCAGCTGGGGATGATGCTGCATCACGACCAGCAGGTTTTGGAGATCGTTTGATAACGACTCTACGGCTCTTCTTTTTTTCTGAAAAACGGCAAGCATGGGGTTAGCCGACAGCAAGCATGGAACTTTGCCAACAGAAGAAATTTGAGCAAAAATGGAACTGGACATACTCTTAGTATGCTGCTCGGCAAGATCCGATAATGATGGGCTGTTGACCCCCAATGTGCCGGAGGATAGACCAGCAAGGGGGGCCGACGGCCTTTGACGTTTCGAACGATCGTCGGCCGATGTTGTCTGAGCTGGGGTCGACTTTTTGCTAGTCTGAAGGACAAAAAATATGGTTAAGCCAATGAAAAGCTTATTTTCAACGAAACATCAAAATAAAATACCTCTAAAGAAGAGTTAGCATAGCCTGAACTCGAGCTAGACCCGGCGGCGGTCTCCGTCGGCTCTTGAAAGCCAGGGAGGAAGGAGGATAAGACCTCATGGATAGTGCGCCTCCGCAAGAGCGCCTCAGCTATGGAAGCCCACCATGTGGTAAATTGGCCCGATCGACGTGTGTTCAACACGAGGAAAGGCAAGTCTACCACATGGAGCTCATCGGCTAGTTCAATAATGAGCTCCGCCGCGGTAACATTAGTAACTTTGTTGCGTGGCTTGATCATGTTGAATAAGGGGAGACTAGGTATTGTTTGTCCAAAACCCAGCTGGCGTGCATATACAGAAGGGTGGTAAAATTCATAGGTCGGCTGAAAGGTTCTATTACGGGTACTCAAGCCGACATGAAGGATGCAAGGGGAAATCAGCAAAGGAAGCAGATCAAGAGTGGACTGGGGCATTAAAGAGCTATCAGAATTTAGACGGAGGAAAGAAGGCCATGGGAGATCGGCTAGTTGGCTATACGAAAAGAAGTCTCGACGGTTGAAGGTGGCTTGGTTGAGATTCAAGAAGAAGGATAAGTACTTGTGAAAACCGGCCGGGGAGATTTTAGGTTCATCAGATGAACACATCATGAATTTTTCACCTGGAGATCGGCTAGGTTGAAATCTAGGGGTTGCACCCTCAGGAAAATCTTCCGTTGGGAAAGCCGATTCTTCCGATGGATCTGGGATAATAAGGCGGCCAAAAACGCAGTAAAGCCAGATCTGAATAAACCAAAGTGGGCCACCAACGTTGCCCACGACATAGGAACCATTGCCGGTAAAAAGCCGACTCCGGATGATATGCATCATATGGTACACGGCCCCCAACAAGGATTTCCCTAAAGCTAGCCGACGACCCATGACTAGTTGCTCCGACATAAATTGATAAACCTGGGTTGGTCCTAAGGAAGCGCCACAGAAGAGGAATCGGTCTAGCCATAGGTTGAGGAAAGCTACATGTTCCTCATCCGATCTGAGGGCTAAGTTAACTTGTTATTATTTTGTATATATCTGGACCAACCTTCTCCCTTTTTTCGAGTCAATTTATACTGAGGTTTCCCGCTAAAAGCCGATATTTGGTCTCCATCAGGCCTAAGGCAACACAATTCGGCCATGTCTAAGAGGGTTGGGCCGATGGGACCAGTTGGGAAAAAGAAGGCGTTAAAGGAATCCGACCAAAAATAGCAAGCAGCGGCTACCAAGGATTCATTAGGTTCTGGATCGGCTAAGGACATAGGAATACACTCAGCAATACCCATTCCTTCCCACTCCGCCTTTTTTTAGGCTGATACTCTAATATACCAGGACCTCCAGCCCTTGAGAGCTGTCGGCCAAGCCCTAAAGCTTTTGGTCCATTCCTTGATGTTGTAGCCAGGAGCCGACAAAGGGAGTCCAGGGATTTCATCTCCAACAACCGTATCGGTCTCTATAGTTCCTATTGGGCCTAGAAAATACTGATGGTCGCTATTTGGGATCGGAATGAGTACCTGGGATGCGTCCATTTCAGCCGATACGACAGGAAGAGGGGATTAACGCGGAGAAAAGCCGATTTCAAGATGAGCGAGAGCACGCCAGGGTGAAAATGACCGCAGGGGGGACCTCATATTTATACCTCGGTGAAAAAGGTGAGAAGGCGGGAACAGTTGCTGCATTAAAAACGCACCGAGGGTATTGCGGCGCTATTAATAGGGGAGTTACCAAGGTGAATCCTAAACGACAAGCCGATCACGGAAAAAGGCGAAGAGATTTTTGAAAGATAGCAAGCTACCTTTCAAAAATGGGGGGCATATGTTTGCACCAAAATTCGGCATGTACTGAAATCAGTCTGAAACGGAAAGTGTTCGTATGGAAAGGAATCGGTAAACGAATCGGAAAAGGGATCCGTTTCTAAAAAGGAAAGAAAATCAGATTAGAGGCCGATACGGATAAACGCACCGTATCCATGTACAACTCGGATCGGCCAGGTGTGTTATAAAAGGGGGCAGACGTCAAGCGAAAAGGAATCAATCCAACAACACACACATCTATTTTTTACAAGCTTTTCTTTTACATTGTTTTAGCTTCATAGATCTCTCTGCAAGTCGACGGAATCAACGTAGTTGCGCATCGCCGATTGTTGATTTTTGCCGATTTCATCCAGGTTTGATCTGCTTCGTTTTGTTGCGCATCGCCTTCTCGAAGCCGATTTTACCTTATCCGGATTAATTGTAACCGGTTGATCTAGTTATCCCCTGATCGGTTCTTGCCGACTAGCGAAAAACCGATAGATCCTTGATTATCGGCTTTGATCAAATTACAAACTCCACCTTGTCAATTTCAGATCAAATTGACTGGCACGCTCTGCAAACCCGGCGTTTGTCTTATGTGTTCGAGGCTAAGGACCCTGCTTCACGTTTTTAGCACGAACAGTACTGTAACCAGACTAAATAAAAATCACGGTTCATCCTTTCGCCTAGCCGCACAAACTTGAAAAGAAAAGGAGCGCTGTTCGGGCAAAGCACGGCGGTAACGTGCTGTGCGTAGAGGTCGTTCGACACGTTCTTGCTGCTGGGTGTTGGTGCCATCGGCGGTAACGTGCTGTGCCTAGAGTTCGGCAACGCAAGAACAGAATCGAGCAGAGGACGGCCACGCGAGGGAGTGCTTGGAGGCCAAACGCAGGTCGCTACGAGCCATGTGTGCGTGCGTGAACAACTAGCCTTCTCCTGGTGATACAGTAAATAGCGATCTACTGTAGCTACAGTATGTGTGAACAGTGCATGACTACAGCTCTTTACGCTGGTAATCTCGTTCCTCAGTTTCATGCCTATTTTGATTGTTGGATTAATTCTTTTTTTATTATGATAATTTTGATTTAATCTATTTAAAACCTCTCTAGGGTATTAATTTAATGTTTCTCAAAGTTTTATTGGTTAATTTTTTTGTAGATTTTGTTTAATCACAAAATTATGGTTTAATCAATTCTCGTTATTATTGATACAATCAACTTGCAAAGCTTATAACTTTTGATCCGTATATCCGATTGCGTTGATTCTTATTGGGTTAGTTTCTAAATTGAATCTAGTTTCTCTAGTTAAAATTTCACATCAATCCGATGACTGGATCTTCAGGAATTCACGTTTTAGTGAACATCTGTCAATCTGTTTTTTTTTAATACGAAACAATTATTTAATTCCGGATTATGGTGAATTTTTAGTATATCAAAAATTTAATTTTAACTTCCGCGTAATCATTCACCCCTTTAATTACTATATTAGTATGTATCGATCCAACAGAGAAACTCCAACAGAGAAACCCAAATTTTCCCTACTAGAACTTCACTTCGAGACTCCCTTCGCGTGCTAGCTATTGAAAAATCAGGACAAAACGGAAGATGTTGTGCAATGGAAAATAAACGACTAAAGAAACAAGCGAACTGTCCGCTCCTCGCAAAAAGCAAACAACTTTCCCAAAACAAGGTGAAATCAATCCAGACCAAAATCAAACGAATTCAACAAAGAAATTGATGGTTACTACAAGATGAAACCCAGCCCAACCAACCTCTAAGAAGCTCAAGATCAAGCACAGTCAAAACCAAGACTCCATCATTTCTTCGAGAACAGGAAATAAATTGAGCAAACACACAGACAGAAAAAAAAACTTAAACTTTGATCTTTATGCACTAGGAGGATGGATCCAAAGAAGATCATGCTATTCCATCACTTACCCATCGTTGCACACCCCAAAACCAAGAGAAAAGCAAGCAGGAAAGATAGAGAGCACAAGCCATATCAAATTAAACCACATGGAGCGGGCCGGATAAAAAGCAAGCACAAGAACACAATTAGGATATTCGTAATTTCATTTGTATTAATTACATTTGTGTTGTTTTGTGCGGTCTCCCAACTAAGCAACCATCCTACACAAATCGATCACTCACCAAAGAGTGCACCCACTTCTCTCCGGATCTACCGTTCTACCTACAAAGCCCTTGTCTTTCTCTCTTTTCTCTGCATGGCTCTCCGCAAGGCTCAAAGCAGTCGTACAAGATCCCCTCTCGTCTCCTGTTTTAAAAATATATGTTTTGAGAGCGGCATTGTGGGATGTTATTTGCTTGTTACTGTCAGTTGTCTTTGAATTCCACCATCTAGCCAGCAAGTGATCTGAGACATCGAAAATTTCCTTAACCAACGGTAGTTTAAATTCTCATATATTACGAGCACTTGTGGTGAAGTGGTGGGTGTATAACTTCACGCATCAGGGTTCAAATCCTATATCCACATATTATGCAGACTTGGGTCACTACTTAAAAAAAGACTTATATTAGACGACTCATCACAGACGATTTTGATAAACCGTTTATGATGAGAAACACCACAGACGGTTCTATAGTGCAACCATCGGTGAGAACATCACAGACGGTTCTATTTCGAAACCGTCTGTGATATACAGCAATATCACAGTCGGTTTTAGTATAAAACCATCTGTGATGACTCCTGTAGATATTCCACACGGTTAGCAAAAACATCATAACTTTTGGCTCGTAATTCCTATCGGAGCGTTCTTGTACTTTCTGGAACCAGCACGATGAGCTCTCCAATTTTTCTTTCGGGCAACAAGTCTGGTTCGATTTGCAAATAGGAAGCCCGAATATGTTTGGTAAAATGGTCATAACTTTTGACTCGTAACTTCGATTAGGGCGTTCTTTGGCTCGTTGGAAAGCTAAAAAGTAGTTCCATACGAAAATTGAGAAAAATCAGGAGGTCTTTTAATGATGGTTTGCGTGAGTGCGAGCGCGGCAACAGAATTCCAAAAAAAACGTCGTTTAAGACTTTAAAACGGCCTCCGAAGTTTTGTACCCATTTCGGAGTACGAGACAACACTAAAATATAGCTCAAACTATGTTTGGAGTATGATAACATTAAAATTGGTGTTTGTGTACTCTGCGGGGTTAAGGGGAGAGAAACACGTTACACATCACATGCGACCATACCAGCACTAAATTACTGGATCCTATTAGAACTCCAAAGTTAAGCGTGCTTGGGTGAGAGTAGTACTAGCTATGGGTGACCTCTCGGGAAGTTAAATATGCTGAATCCCGTTAGAATTTCGTTGGGCGAGAGTAGTAGTAGGATGAGCCACGTGAGGTTGACGCTGAATCCGGTTAGAATCCAAGACATCGTAAATTTGGAGACCTAGACGATGTAATATTATGTAGTGATGAATATCATCACAGACGGTTCATATTTAGCACCGTCGGTGATGTCTATTTCATAGATGGGACAACCTAGATGTAATATTTATGTAGTGCTGAATTATGCATATCACAGACGATCCTAAATAGGAACCGTCTGTGATGAATATCATCACAGATGTTTCCTATTTAGAACCATCAGTGATGTTTATTTTTACAGACAGGTCAAAAATCGTCTCTGATGATCTCTTTCATTACTGACCCAGTCTTACTAATGGTTCATAAAACCGTCTATGGTGACGTTTATGAACCGTTTGTGATAAGGTTTTCTATACTAGTGAGTATATTTTAGTAGGACTTTTGTGAGAGGTTGCGAATTTATCCCCGGCTTCCATCTGTCTAGATGTGTTGAAGCCTTAAAAGGAGGCGCATTCCCGTATATGGGCATGCGTGGACGCAGCGGCGGAGCCAGGCCTCGGGCCACCTAGGCCTGGGCCGGAGGCATGGCCCAAAAAGCCCATGTAAATTTCTCAAGATATTTTATAAATTTACAAATTAGCCCAATAAACTTTGGGCCGGCCCGAGGTCTGGGCTGGCTCCACCCCTCTGTGGACGTCTTCTTTGCAATCGCAAAAAAAAAGCCTAAAAAGAAAAAGGAAAAGAAGGTAAGAAAACTTCCCATACCCCCAGGCCTCAGCAAACTTCTGCATCCGGCGATTCATTCTCCATGTAAATTGGACCGCTTGGTTTTGCATTAGAAGAAGTTTTCCGCGATCTGTGATAATACTATATGTCACTCAGTTGCCTGCCATGATGAACAACTGCTTGTAGCACACACAGAACCCCTCTACACTTTCCCAGCAACAAATTAATCGTGTACGGAATATCTTTTCCATTGTGCGGTGAGAATTATGCTATTCTTTGTGTGTGTGCAGGAACACTAGATGGCTGTAAATTGTAAAATCAGCAACTCCTTGGTCTCTTACTAAAAAGCCGATAGCAGAAAATTAAAAGACCTTATTTTCAAGTTAGGGGCTTAGGGCCCAAGTTACCTTAAAAGACGACCGACGGACGTAAAGCCCAGTCAACATTATACTTGGGCCTTCGTACATTGTGCTTAGAAAAGAAACGGTGAGAATTCTGTTCTTTCTTTCTTTTCCCTCGGTTGTTTGGAGACTTATCTGGTTTATTAGGGCATGTACAATAAGGTTATATCAGCTGGCTTTTAATTTGTATATGTCAAATTTGAACTATATAAAAGAGTGAGAAAAGAAGAGAGAGAAGATATCTGGTTCTTATTTAGGGCATGTATAATAAATAAGACCACATCAGCTGGCTCTTAGTTTGTACATGTCATCTTTGGTCTATGTGGAAAAGTAAGAAAAAAGGATAGAGAGAATAGCTTGATCTTATTTAGTAGCCAACTTTGCACGGAAGTATAGGTAGATCATTTATATACAAAAGAGAAAAGATAGTTATTGCACAACATCTAGAGAGAGAAGAGATTGTTATTGCACAACATCTAGAGACAATATTTAGAGACGGTTATTGTACAAACTGACTTTTAGCTTACTATTAGCCTGCTGTTGGCTTTACTATTGTACTTTCTCTTAACCCGCCGAAGTGTTGTACTGTTGATTAATAAAGCCAACCTTCCTCTTATTATAGTCCTATTGTTCCATTGCCATATTGTCATCCCATTGAATAGATGTAGGCAAGGATCATGTGAATCACTACAGGAAAACAATCTTTTTTCGATGGTCGCAAGTATTTTCGTCGGCCCAAAACAAGCCGACGTCATTATACTTATTAGTTCGTCAGCTCAGACCAAACTGACGAAAATACCAATATTTTCGTCGGCTCGGCCGACGTTAACAAATCAACGCTTTATTTTCGTCGTCTCAGCCGATGTAAACATATATTTTCATCGGCTAGATATGTATTTTCGTCAGCTAGGCCGACGAAAATATCTGGCCAACTGACCCGCGCTTTTTTGAATTTTTGGTGACTTATTATCGTCAGTCGTTGCCTACATTTTCGTGGCTTGGCCGATGAAAATAGTGCCACGTCAGCCCCAGGCCCTATTTTCGTCAGCCAGGCCGACGCCAATATAGTGTGCAATTTTATATATCCCAGCCCTTTGCAGCTCGCCCTAATCTGCTAGCTCCTGTGTTGCGCCGCCGCCCCCATGGACCGCACCGCCGCCCACCCACGCTCGGCCACGTCCTCGCTTGCGCCCGGCGGCCCCACCCCCATCCGTACCCAGGCTGCTCATGCGCCCCACGCCCACGCGTCATGCTCCTGCCGTGCCGCCGGCTGCGCCTCCAAGCCGTCGGCCGCCTGGCCTAGCTGCGCGCCACGCTTAACCGCGCTGGCCACGCCCATGCCGATCGGGCCACACCCCCGGTCGACCACGCCCGACCGCGTTGTCCCTGTCCACGCCTCGATCACCCTACGGCCTGGCCACATAGTGAGTTTTCTCAATGATTATGTGTAACTCTACATTAGGATGGAGTAATATTTAATGTTTCATGAATGACTGAGCCAAACATAGTAGTTGTGAAAGCTTGATACGAAATATACAAGAAATTTTGTCATCATGGGTTAAATTCTTGCTCCTATGTTTATTACCATCTATTTTCATTATGGATGAAACCTTTGTCAACCTTGTCATGACAGTATAAATAGGTTTTCAAAAGCTTCGAAGTACAAACAAAAGATATCACTGAGGATCGAATTAGTTGTGAAAATGGATTGAGTTTGGTTTAGGTATTATTGGTATTTGGTCAAAACTAAATGCACATGCACACCCATATCTTGAGCTGAACTCATATACAGATATACCGCTTCAAATGTGTATCCATGGACTTGTGATACATTTAAATAGGGTTTTACTCTATTTGGACTGGCTTTAGGTAGTATATGTACAATGGTGAGGGCAATCGTGGTACATAGGACTATTGAATTTTGGTGCATGAACATTTGCTATGCAAAGTGCATTAGGATAATAACTGCACTACTGTTTCCAATCCCTTGGAATAACCATTGGCACATCTGTTCTGTTTGCTAGTTGGTTGATATTTTAGTTATTCTTCATTATCTTTTTGTCTTCCTTAGAGCACCGTAACTACACTTCTGGTTGTTAGTAGTTAATATTTGCAGCATGTTCAATTAAAGGGAGATGATATTTGCAGCGTTGTATGTTAATATCCTTGTTATTGTTGAAGCCTAATATAATTATTGCTTATTTTATTTATGTTGTGTGACTTCATTGGACGAAGGGTTAATTTTACTTCGAATTATGTCGACCAATCAGATGAGCCTGAGGATAGAATGGATGAGCTGGTCAATAATATTGCTCATTAGTTTGAGGATGTCCCTGGGCCAGAGGTCGAGAAATTCTTTAGGCTACTTTCTGCCTCAGAAGATTCTTTGCATGAGTCCACAGATGTGACACAACTAGGCACTGTATCATTTAGGCTAAAATCACTTCATAATGACAGTTTCAATAAATTTATTAAATTTATGTCATATGTGCTAGATGTGTTTTTCTAATTAATGCTTGTATGTACTTGGAATGGCGAATTTTGGTAATTAATGTTTGTATGTAATTTCCTATAGAATTGATCATTTCCTATAGAATTTTGATGATCCATGCTTGTATGCTTGACCATGTATGTAATTTCCTATAGAATTGATCATTCACATAGCATGAAGTGTAATGACAAATTTTGATGATCCATGCTCGCATATAGTGCTAATGGCCAAATTGTATGCACTTTTTATAAACTTAATCATTTAGTTTGCTAATTGGTGTCACAATACTTATATTTGTTTTTGTTCTTATATCTATAATTTTTTTAGGATATTTTAGCTACTCACCTTGGATTTGCTGCTGTTAACTTGCCTAAATTTCGTCCTCCTCCTGCATCTCCTTTCTTCCAATCCCCGCAAATGGTATTTACTAGTAACTTGTCATTTTTTGAACGTTGGTCTTTCCTGTGAAATTAACTAATAACCAATTTGATTCCTATAGGGTTCGATATAGGGTTCGACAACACCGCCTGCTGGACCGGGAACAAATGTTGGAGGCGATGTTGCTACTGGTTTGGGGACGCTTGTCGACCAATATCTCAATTCAGGAGTGATGCAGGTAGTGGCCACAACTTTCACACACCTCCAAGTTGAACAATGTAATTTTATGTTAAACGTGTTCTATGTGACTGCTTATCATCTTATGTACTGCTTCTATGAACGCTTATCGTCGTAATGTGTGTGAGATGAACGCTTATCGTCGTAATGTATATGAGATGAATGTTATAATTTCTGTGAATTTCTGTGTGTTTTCTGTGAATTGTGTGATTTTTTTGTGATTTTTCAGGTTTTCTTTTTTTAAAAAAAATATTCTATTTTCGTCGGCCTTGACGATGAAAATATTCCCCAAGTTATTTTTGTCGGCCAGGCCGATGAAAATAATGTGCCACATCAGCATGTACACCGGCAGTGCTCATCCAGGCAGTATTTTCGTCGGCCAGCCCAGACGGACGAAAAATATTGTAATTTCGTCGGCTGCCGACGAAAAAAAATGTATTTTCGTCGGATTGTTTTCGTCGGCAGGCCGATGAAAATATGTGTTTTCGTCGGCTTTTGGCCGACGAAAATATATCGCTTTCCTGTAGTGAATATACACCGATAATCACAAATATCTTTCTGCTAAACTTATATCTCAACATTTTTTGTAAGAATCGTGAGTACATAGAATTTAGAGCGATATCATTTCTCATATTTATCCTTTTACATAACCACTTCTTGATCTTGTGCAATACAAGTATATTCATTATCCTCGTAGAGGACTATATGGGCCTACAGTTGTAGCACCTCATTATCGCTGGATAGTAAGACCAGTTCCAATCATACGAGGCTTTATATATCCATTCAATGGTTCCCAAGATTGCGTCTGGTGTCTATCCAATAGACTTGTAACAAATGATCGATCGTACGTACCATCTCAGGGCATAATCAACCCCTGAAATTGCATGATGGGGATAATTATAAATTGTCAAAGCCTAAATACCACCAATATAACCAATTCCTTTAAAGAACTTTAGAGGATACAATCACTGTTACTCCAATAACCTTTGTTATGCAGATGCACTTTATATTACCATAATTAAATTACGAAATTACATGATTCAAACATGATCATAATTAGTGCATATACAAGTGTCCTTATGTGACAGTCAACCACATATGTTCTTATACTTTCTTTGAGGATATGCTTAATACCATTTAATAGCGTAGCATCATATATATACGCTAATAATATCAAGATGCAAGTATGGAACCTCATATTCCAACAGGTCAAGATGTGTCTTGTTCCACTTTAAGGATTATATGATCATTGTTGTCTTTAGCGCATGAAGTTAATTTTTATTAAACCTCCTCTACAATCATTTGCAGGTGCAATGACAGGTAATTTGAGTGATCCATGCATCATGATCAACTCGATCTTTAGCTAGGCATTAGGATTTACGTTCTTTCAGGTAAACATCTACATTTATTATATTTCTTGTGGTTCCGGTGACATCAATGTCAAATTTATATGGATACGATCCAATGACTCTGTGCATGATTTGTTGAGTGCTTTATGTACTCATCCCCTTGCAACACGCAACTCATCAGTTGAGGAGAAGTCTACGCCAGCTCTCGAGGAGGAGTTCCAGGAGGAGACGAATAATTAAGGTACGAGCCTTGTCAGTTACCTGTGGCAAGTTGATGGGTTACTACGAGTTTTTCTCTTCCACTGCAGTTTCTTTTATTTCTTAGACTTTGCCTTGTGTGGCATATTATTGTAAGTTGACCATAAGGTCGACCAAACTGGTTATATTAATAGATGAGATATTTATTTCTTATTTCGCTGTGTATGATTATGATATTTCATCTATATTAAGACTGTGTGCACTAGCGTGATCTTAAACTACTACTGAATACACAAAGGGTCCGAATTTACACATTCGGATCCTAACACAATCCCACGGCACCGACGGCGCGGGCAACGGGGTCAGCGAAGGAGAGTTTTCAGAATTTGACACACTTTAAAATTCGCATTTCAGAATTTGACACTCTGGCCACTGTCATACACACAGACGGTCCCACATGTCATTCAAATGCTCTGAAAGGCTTACGAATTGAGTGTCAAATTCTGAAATGACCCGTCAGCGAAGTTGGGGCATGCGGCCAAGCCAGGAGGATGCGCACGGGCTTGTGAGAGGGGAGAGGTCGAGAAGAAAAATCAAACCAACCTATTCCACTAATGTGAACTTGATCGACTAGCAAAATATACTAGATGGCATGCACGAGAGCGTTATAACGTGTTGAAGTATTGGTTGCATTGCCAAAGATCAAGCCCACACAAAAGTACTAGACAAAAGATATAATCCCAACAACTTCTCAACTTTATTGCTCTTGCCAGTAGGCGATGTATGCATGTACAATATGCAGCCCTCTCCATCATTTGTACAGTGTAGGAGCCGTACCTTTCTTGTGTCTCGAGTAATAAGACCAATAATCATATAGGACTATGTGTTTAAGATAAGTATCCACGTACCATAATATCACAACAGTATCACTGCAATCCCATTTTTATTAATGAAACCAGGTATGCAAGTTTCCGGCTCCAAATTCACCGCACATGTTCAGGAGATTGCAGAACTGAAGATCACAAAATAGAGTACGGTCTCACCGCACCTATTAGAATCTGAAAACAACCACATCTTACACTACTACAGAAATGCTTATATTAGACGCACCATCACAGACGGTTTTCAAAAACCATCTGTAATATATAATATCACAGACGATTCTATAAACCAACCGTCAGTGAAACTATCACAGACCGTTATTAATTAAACCCGTCTGTGATTAGATAAATATCGCAGACGGTTTTGTATTCCAACCGTTTGTGATATTATCACAAACGGTTCTATAAAAAAACCGTCTGTGATATAAAGTAATATCACAGACGGTTTTACTATACAACAGTCTGTGATATAATCACAGACGGGTTGTGTTTATAAACGTCTCTGATATTGCTTATATCACAGACGTTTTGTGTTTATAACCGTCTGTGTACTGCATTATAACATTTTGATGTTTTTATCGAACTACGTATTTTCATCGAAGGCCATAATTCGTTGATAGCTAGGACGAAAAATGGTAACAGCCATTTTATAACATAATGAAATTCGAAATTGCTAGTGATCGGACGTCAGTTTTTTTCGCAACATTTTCTTTCTACGTGTGAAACATTTTTCTTCGACAAACAGTAAAAAAAAATGTATGTTTCATCCGTTACAAAAAAATGTTTCATACATTCAAAAAAATCTTGCAATGCGTCCGAAAAAAAAAACGAGAATCGGACGTCCGGGTGTAAGTTTCTCCCAATGAAATTTGATAACCACTGTAACAGCCATTTTATAACATAAAACATTTCATTACATTACTACATTATATATATATTATTACTTATAAATTAAAATAATCATAAATGCGTCCGGAGGCGGTGGCGAGCTTTGCCATCGTAGTAAATGCGTTTAGCGCTCCTGATGAGCTACCGTCGTCGTCGTCGTCATCTGAGCTCCCCCAGTGCATGACGTCGTCGTCTTCCTCTGACTCTTCCTCGTCCCCCTCCCGCTCCTCCTCCTCCTCGTCCTCCTCCCGCTCCTCCTCCTCCTCTTCCCGCTTGCTTTTCCCGCATAGCGGCGACGCTGGGGGAGGTGATGGTGGAGCGGCGCCGGACGAAGGAGAGCTTGCGGGAGATGCCATTAGCTGACGAGCGAGAGAAGGAGAGCTTGCGGGAGATGCCATTAGCAGTAATGTGTTGATCGAATTCGATCAATAGCGGTGATTTAATAGTTCTCATTCAAAGGCGCGTAGGAAACGAAGAGACGAAGACGGACCGTCGCTATCACAGACGATTCTATAAACCAACCGTCAGTAAAACTATCACACACCATTCCTCGTCTGCCATCACGGACGGTTTTTGAAATAACCGTCTATGATATACCTATATATCACAGACGGTTTAGTTTACATAACCGTCTGTATAATATCACCGACGGTTGGTACACATCGCCGTCTGTAATCTTACTATATGACAGACGGTTATTACATAGAACCGTCTGTGATAAAGCTTACCTATATATAGGCCCGAGCGCAAGTTCGATGTTGTGGTCACCTGCTGGGATAGAATGCTAAGACCGTTATATCACCGACGGTTTGGCAATACAACCGTCTGTAAGCCTATATAATAGGTGATTCTTGTGATGTAATTAAGGTTAGTAATAGATAATTGCATTATATATATTAATTCAGATCTAAGGTTAGTATTGGATATAAAATTGCCTTATATATATTAATTCAATATCTAGCTTGGTTATGTAAGAAATTTAAGATTGTTTAGATCTAGCTTGCAGATCCATGTTTTGGTGGTGATCTAAGCTAGCTAGTAATTGGACGTTATAATTGCAATATTATTTTGAAGCTCTAACTTGTTAAGGAAAGTGTACTTAATCAGTTGAAAAGAGGGTTCTAATTGGATCGAATGTTACATGTGTAGCATAGATGGATCGAAGCTGGATGTACGCTGGGGACCGTACGAGTGTGGAGTACATTAATGGCGTCTCCACTTTTAGAAGAGCTGCAGAGGAGGATATGTTTAATAAGGGAGTGCAATATATGTCTTGTCCATGCATCGATTGCGAGAATATGATGACGTTTCGAAACTCAGCGCAGATCGAAGCACACTTGATTATGCGAGGTTTCAAAAACGGATATACATGTTGGACCAGTCACGGCGAAGAGCAGAATATACAAGAAGCAGGTGGTACTGTTAACATCTTCGACGAAGTCAACGATATGCCGGATGATCACATTGATTCTGCTTCCGACGAGGGTATGTTGCATGATGACAATCTAGAGCAGATGCTGCGCGACGCAGAAGGGAACCGTGATGAAAGGGAATATGAAAAATTCGTGGGTTTGATGGAGGACTTGAAGAAACCTTTGTTTGCTGGTTGCAAGGTGAAATACACAAGGTTGTCGTCCGTGCTTGAACTGCTGAAATTGAAGGCAAGCAATGGTTGGTCAGACAAGAGTTTCATAGCGCTGTTACGTCTATTGGCAGACATGCTTTCAGAGGGAAACGAGTTGCCGACAACAACCTACAAAGCCAAGAAGGTTCTTTGTCCCTTGGGAATGGAGGTAGAAAGAATACATGCATGTCCGAACGATTGTATCCTATACCGCAAAGAGTATGCAAACTTGCATGTATGTCCGGTGTGCAACGCATCCCAGTACAAGCGTAAGAGTCATTCCGATGAGGAGGTGAAGAATGGAACTCCTGCTAAGATGGCATGGTATCTGCCTCTAATTCCCCGGTTGAAGCGTTTGTTCGCTAACCCAAAGGAGGCCAAACTGCTGTGTTGGCATTCCGAGAAGCATAAGAACGATGGAATGCTATGACACCCTGCTGACTCCACCCAGTGGAGAAACATCGATAGGAGGTATGAAGAATTCGCTGCGGAGATGAGGAATATAAGGTTTGGACTGAGTACAGATGGAATGAATCCTTTCGGTAAGTTCCAAAAAAAAATGACGCTAGGCAGTCAAAATTAATACAGAATCGTAGCAAGTTGAGTACAAAAATGTACTCACAAGACTTTTGCAAAACATTTAATATATGTAGGTTGTATTAATAGAAAGGCTACTACGGTTATTTTGCATAAATATATGTAGGTTGTATTAATAGAATGTCGAATTTAGTAAAAGCAATGTAACAGATATAAAATAACAAGTATGCAAGCATAAATATAACAACTCACAGTCCTCCATGACGTAAGCAACAAGTTTTTCATTTTCTACCAACACATGGCATAAAACCAATCTTTGCTTACACATGACACAACAGTTGAAAACAATCTTGCCAACACATAGCAAAGTATTGAATAATCTGTAGGGTAAACTTTTCAATACCAAAATTTCCAATTGCAAACCATTTTATGAAAAATATGAAAACATCTAGCTAGTGCTAGTGCACCAAGACTTTCATGACTGTGGAAACGGCTTTTGAAAAAGATTTTCACTCTGCGGCTTTACCCACAAGACGTTTGGTGAATAACATTATTTCAATATTTTCTGTCCACCTTAGGCCCAACTGATGAGCCGAGTCAAGTCAAACCAACTCGCGCTCCAAGAAAAGCAAACAAAAGGCCAACAGGCCGATATAGCATCACGGCGATCGATCCGAAAGATGGGTCCCCTACCGGAAGTAAAAAGGTAGTGAATGCATTACGAACAATGTGCGGGATAGTTGCACGCGAACGGGTCCCCATCACATGTACATCCTGGAAGTCATCGACGAGGCCAGAACGACCGCTTACAGAAATCCTTTCCTCCTTCGATCTCCCAGAAGAACTCGAGGACCCTGTGCGACGGTATGCAATGCTAATGGCAGGAAAGGCGTGGAAGACCTTTAAGAGCACACTTGTCAAGGAATACGTCAATAAGGATAGGACTCCCTACTCTAAGTACGGGTTCATTAGTGAGGATTCATGGCGACGTTTTGTTCAGCTGAAGACGACAGATCAATTCTTGATTGAAAGCGAAGCACACAAGGCCCTACAGGCAAGGAACACCCACCCCACAGACTCGGCACCGGCTCACGCGGGAAGAGGATGCAATAGAACAGGAGGACAAGGGGACTCGCGCCATTTGCATCGATTGTCGATGGTAGCACACAGAGACTCGGCTAAGAGCGAGGTCATGTGCCACACCATCCGGCACCATCTCCTTTACAAACCACTCGCGGACGAGGAAGTCTGCCAACGTTTGGTAAGATATCGAACCACCATTTTGGTACGTATTTAGTTCCTAACTTCATAAGTCAAATAACTTGCTGCGATCTTGTAGGTAGAGTTGAGTGCACAATCTTCCGGTGGATCTTTTGTCCCAAACAGGGAGAGAGATGCACTCTCCACGGCATTGGGAAACAAGGAACACCCTGGTCGCACGCGAGGCAAAGGGGTTTTCGTTCCCTGGAAAACGGGCTTCGAAGACACTCACATGTACCGGAGTAAGAAGAGAGGTAGAGACGAGCGCGAGAAAAAGATCGTGAAGGATCTTGAGGACAGGCTGAGAGGAGAATTCGATGATAGGATAAGAAGCCTCGAGGAAAGGCTCAATGCTCAAAACACATAGCCTGTGGAAGGCCAAGGGTTCAGCCCCACTACACGTAAGAGCAGCTATGCGTCCGCCCCTGACCAGGGTAAACACGCCGGCAAATTCCCTGTCTGTGACATCAAGGTATACTAATTTAGATCTCTTGAATGCTCCATAGATATATCTTTTGGGCACATTAGCTAATTGAGTACCGTTGTGTAGGAGCCCACGCGGTGCAATCTCCAGGTGAGAGTTGCCAATTGCTCCCTTCCTATAAAGGCTGCTTGGGGCCTCGCGTATCCATCCATTGAAGGGGCGATGGTGCACGGTACCCTGCTAGCGCCGGGTTTCACGAAGGTCAATGTGGACGGCGTTCATGACATTTTCAAGATCGTCACGCTACAATTGCCTCCAAATGACGAGCTTCAGACACTGGGGGATGTCATCGGCACATTCATCCAGTGGCCCAGCAGCGACATATCTCTAGACATCCATCCTCCACCAGAAGTACCTCTACTTCCTCCGCCAGAAGTTGATCCAATTCCCCCCAAATCGGTTATCGTGCCCTCCCCACCCAAAAACATTGACAGTGAGTTTGATATTGACTTTGACTATGATTGCTCTCTACTCCCCTCGTCTCCCCCGAAGATTTCCGTTCCAACAAAGAAAGGGAAGGGCAAATCGAAAAAGATAGCGAAGGCCTTGGAGTACTATCCGATGGCCCAGTTGGCCTGGTATTCAAGCTAGGAGAGCCTTTATTAACGGAAGATCGCATGAAGACATTGACTTCTTGCTGCAAAGCCTGCATACATACTACATGAGACAAGCTAACAAGCCAGGAGAACGAACGTAAAACAAGTATCATGGTCCGCTACAAGCCTAAGCATCTGCTCAACGAGTCGGCGGGGCTACTTCAGCGGTCGGCTTCGGGACTGTTCGATCTCTTCAACCTCGACGCCCTCGACGCCTCGCTCTTAAGATCTGGACATTGTGAGTGTGTGCTCTCTGTATGCCGGATAAATGTGATATATATATATATATATATATATATATATATATTTGAAGTGACCCCTTTGCCTAACTTTTGTATATATAGATTCATGATACGCGAAGCGAGAACGAACAATACATCGGTGGGTTTCCTTGACCCACTCTTAGTCTCGCAGCCAACAATGAACCAAGATGCAAAAGCAGTAGAGGAATACGTACGACATGCCTTGGATGCTCAGAAAGATAAAAGTTTCATACTTTTACCCTTTAACCCAGGGTAAGTGCTGCCCGACTTGGTATACTCTCATTTGTAATGTGCACACAATACTTTGGTGCTAATTGACCATGGCAACATACCTATGCAGGTTTCACTGGGTTCTAATTGTAATTCATCTGGCCAAGAACCGGGTTATTTACGTTGATTCCTCACATACCAGCAACCACGACTTGAACCCTATCGCACGGTTAATCACCAGGTAACCACGTTGTTTAAGGTGCTTGTTGCTCTGGAATAGCTGAGGCTAACCTTTCAAATCACGTAGGACGGTCAAAGCTTTGCGAGATCCTACATTCAAAGCGGGGATAAGGCGTTGCAAAGACGATTTCAAGTTTCGGTATCCTCTATACAGTATAATCCTATTTCAAACTCCGTAGTCATGATTCTGGAACTAAGCAATTCTATTTTTGCAGTGCCACCAACAGGGACATGGCAATAACCGATGTGGATTTTACGTTTGCCATAACATGCATCTCCTCGTCAATGCAACACAAAATGAGTAAGGATAAAACTTCGTTGCAAGACAAGGATCTGGCGTCAATTCGAGAAAAACTTTGTTTTTTCCTAGCCACTGAAGTCATTAATAAAAAAGGCAAGTTCTACGCAGGTGCCTAACTGCAAGAGTTAGGTTTTTCTCTGTATTGCCACTTGTACTATTTTAATTTGTGAAGATTGTGGACTTGTAGTAGTTGAATTGCTTAGGAAAAAAAATATCATTCTTAGTCAATTCTTTTTCTTGAGAAAATTCATTTGTAACTTCTGTTTCCTTGCATGAGCGCTAGATGATAATAGAGTTGGGATTCTTTTAGTCTTTATACGCATTTGATATATTGTTTGCGATCTGATATGTCTGTGTTATGTGATCTGTGTGTGTTATGTCTGTGACTGTGTTATGATCACTTGTTTGTGATCTTATGTCTGTGTTATGTCTGTTTCAGAGGGCATGGCTAGCATTTCCTGAGGCTAGCCAATAAACAGAAAAATATCGATGTATGAAAACCACATCACAGACGGCTCTTATTTGTGAACCGTCTGTGATACAATACATCACAGACGGTGTTATTTGTGAACCGTCTGTGATAGGTTATATAACACAGACGGTTCGTACAATAAACCGTCTGTGATATCTATACTATCACAGACGGTTGGTACAATAAACCGTCTGTGATATCCATACTATCACAGACGGTTCGTACAATAAACCGTCTGTGATATCCATCTGTGGAAGAAATATATCACTAACGGTTCTGAATAAGAACCGTCTGTAATATTATTATCACAGACGGTTGTTGAAACCGTCTGTGATGTGGCTCTATTATCACTGACCCATTGTTAGAGACGGTTCATAAAGCCGTCTCTGATGATATTTGTGAACCGTCTCTGATAGAGTTTTCTGTAGTAGTGTTACAATGACAATTGCGACTCAGTTTTCAAATTATCTGTCACCCTTCCATCTTGAGCTTTGTGAACTTCGATCATCTTGCTCCTAGGATGTTCACATGGAATCAGCCAGCCTGGTATCTTCCCAGTGATCAGCTTCATCTCCGTATATATCAGCTTGGACGCTTCCCTGATCTTGGACTCCAATCGACAGATAAAGTGATCCATGTAAGATAAACTGCGGAAGTTGTAAGATTGTTTAGCAATTTTGATTCAACCGAAAAAAAACAACTTTTATATGTGCAAAAAGCACAAATCATCCTTTATATGTGTAAAAGCACAAACCCACCTTGAGACATATTAGGAATGCCTTGCATATTGAGTTTCTCTCCTCTCTTCCTTTTCTACTAATATTGTTCTTTTGATGATTAAAGAACAATGTACCTTTGATGTGTATGTATGTGCTAACACTTGCCTTTTAAGTTGCTACTGCTCTTTCTTGTTTCTTTGCTGAAAGATGAATAGCTCTAATACACATTGCCCTGTCCTTGTGCAAATGTTTAACCATGCTTTTATAGTAGATGCCCTCCCATGCGGTTTCAATTCTAATGGAAACAGTCCATTATTTTAATAACATGTTCACTTCAAAACTGAAGGACTTAATGAGCATTACAAGCACTAATACCACCATGTGCATGCGTGAACTGGTTTGGCACTAATACCACCATGTGCAACGTAATGCTTAATGAAGTAATAATCCTACACTTTATTTAGCCCACACACATTTTGTTTACAATATTTTAAAGGGAGAAGAGAGAGAATTTAAACCCATGATTCTTAATCTTTTAGTCTAGCAACCATCACACTTAGACCTTTTATTTTAAGAACCATTTTGTAATTTACATGGGTCATATTATGTTAAAATAATTTAACAATCCATCCTCAACTTCAGTGTAGGCCATATTATGTTAAAATAATTTAACAATCCATCCTCAACTTCAGTGTATCCTGGAAACGCATAGCTCTCCATTTTCGGAGCATCGATCGCCGCCTCGCCAGTTATCCTCCTCCACAAAACCTGCACATTGCACCATTGTTTACGCTGAAAATACATCTCATTTGTCTCTATCCTTTTTTTAACACCAAATACATCTAAGTTCCCTAAAAAATAAAGTTGGCCTCTGAAAAATTAAAACAAAACTTGACGCGCATGGGGCCTGTGCACAGGTCTAATTTTGTCCAAATTACTTCTTCTACTTCTTGCTGGTCTAAAGGACAAGGGGAAGACAAAAAGTGAGTAAAATCGTTTATCTATAATTAGGTACAGCAAGCTAAATTGTGAACGGTTCATAATTTCAAAACAAATATTGCGATGGCCCTAAAAGGATGTCATAATATTTTTTAAAAAAAATGAAGACAAAACAATATCATTTGGTTGGTGATACCAGTTGTCCAATTATCGTATAATCAGTGAGGCGCCATCGTAACAGAGGAATCACACGATGATCACACAAGGAAACATTAACACATCGCAAATGGTGTGGACTTCAGAACAAACCAACCGCACGGCGAACGTTTGCCTGCCTTGGTGTGCTTCGTTCTTTTCTGTTGTCCCTCTGAAACATTCTGAGTAGGCCTTAGAGCTAATTTCCTTCCTGTGCTTGTACCTTGCTAAGCAAGTCCGGCAAGTTGTAATAACTATTGTAATCGAACTATCTTTTTATCGACCCCATCTAAATGAATCGGTAGAGCTTCTGCTATCCATTCGGGAAAAAAAAACATGTGAAAGGACAAACGTATTTTCTCCGGCGCTTGAAGTTACATGAATCCTTTATTAGTTACAGTTCGGTAGTTATTAGTTACAGTTCGGTAGTGGTCGGTATTAATTAAGGAGTAATGCTTCTATAAGTCATTTTCTAATATAAGTTGTAGAAATTTTAAAGTAAACAAAAGGATAGGTAATTATCATCTACTTTTCATTTATATTTTAATATTTGTGTAATTTTTAAAAGTAATGCATACAAACAACTCCCTGTTGGAAACTAATCAAGACTTGCCACAATTATTGATTTGCCGTGTCATAAAAGGCAAGTAAAGATCATGATATAATAGACAATCAGACCAATCAGTTCATATTTAGAGTTTGCCTTGGTTGGCAAGTTGATTAGATGGACTGTTCACTATAAAAGGACATGTACCTATGAGTTTAAATATAACACAAGAGAATAACATAAGAGAAAAGTACTTCAAAACTTCTATGTGTTCGTGTGGGTTCATGATCCACGGTTAAAAACCAACAATTAGTATCAGAGCGAGATTCTAATCTTTGTTCGCGTTTGTTCTAGAGCAGGTCACCACTGCTCAGGGTACCGTTAAGCTGGGCGGCATCGGACAAAATGCTTGAATGTACAACACTTAAATACAAATATCAAAATTATACATAATTTTTTTTTTTCAAATTTGACGTGGCGGCCCGTATGGTCCCTGCCCTGGCTGCCGCCATGCCCTACGGCGGTAGCCAGGTGCCCTCGTCGCACAGCGCCTGCCCGCCCCCGCCAGCCTGGCTGCCGCCATGCCCTACGGCGGCAGCCAGGTGCCCTCCACTCCAGCCTCCCTCCCAGGACCCCCGCGAGGAAATTTGACCGGTTGTTTCAATCATGCATGCACTTTGGAATGCTTTCGGCTCGTGCATGTGGATGAACAGCAGCTGGTTGGTGATGAGTCGCGTCAAGTCATTCGTGTCTGAATCCAATGCCGCAGAAATTTTAAATTACGACTAATAATAATGCTAAATACCGTTATTAGAAATAAATGATAACGTTATGCATAAGATAATCGCGATTATTGTAAACGTCACAGTAATGACGTCCCCTTCTATATAAGGCAGGGCATCCGTCGCTCTACTCACGCTCTAATGTGTAGGCTCTCTTCACGCCATTGCTTGTGGCTTTGTAGTGCTCTCCCTCCCTTCGCGCTGCTCGCTTTCTTCGCTATTAGGCTTTGCGGGTTCTTGCCTATACAGCTGTATTGAAAGGTTTTGGTACTCCATTTGTTTTTGGTATGGGCGGTAAGGTTATATTACGGTGACGAGTATTTATGTGTGTATCTTTTTGTTGCAGACCATTTGTACGGGATAAGGAGCGTCGACATTTAATCGAGGTTTCTGTATAAGTAGAAGACGCTGGTTTTTCTACTGGTGTTCGGTGTGTTACAGACGTGCACAGCCGTGCTTTTGTTGAAAAGGTACGTTGGAGAGGTGTTATTTCATGTGCCACAAAAGAAGATAGATAAATGAAATGACCATTCATTTGTTGGCTATGTATAAATTATTTACTTTGTTAGAACGAACATGAAATGTAAAGTATGTGATGGCTTTGTGTGTAGCTGTAATATATGTGCTATTATGTGCAGAAAACGTGAATTTACCGTGACAACTCTAAATGTGTACGTAAGTAAGAAGATTCTAATTGAATAAAAAGTTCAAGTAGCTAGTACTACATAAAATAACAACATCTTTTTGGGACCATGAGTGTATGCAGAGGTCTGGACCCTCTGCCGAGGTAATGTTGAACTGTCTCGGGGGGCAGGACCCTTCGTTGACCATCGGACCTTATTTTTTTCGCACGATTATTCGCTTCAGCAAAGAACTGTTTTTATTTTTGGACGTAATCTCTACTTGGACCCGAAAGGAGTTGACCTCCTTTCTGAACTTAATAACTCGAACCAAAGTGGCTGATAAATCAGTATTAAATATTGGTGGCACAAAGGTCTAGACCGTGGTAAGCTTTTTTGCCTTATTACTTATGTGACTTCGTATTGTTGTCTTTTTCTCATGTAGGTAGCGACACTGCAGAGACCGCATACGTCGACCTCGACGCCATTCCAGAAAACTAAGAGCAAGGCAATCACTTCCCCTTCTTTCATGTGAATACCACGCTTTGACCTAGTTTATGTTCTTGTGATGAAATGCATATATGGATGGGTTACTTTCAGTAAACACCATATATTTCGAAATGGTCGATAAATCCCCACATTCCATAAAAATTACCAAATAATCGTATCACCTAAAAATACATGCACACAAAAAGATAGAAAAAGAATGACTATTACTTTCTTAGCATAGTATGTACTGGATTTGTGTGTAGCAGTAATCTATATGATATTATATGCACGAAACGTGAATTTACCGTGATAGTGATGACGTTTGGTTCTATATACCGAGGGCGTACGTGGCCTCGGGCTGCCGCAACACGCATATTGACTCAGTGTAATATTATGTGCATAAAAATATACCCGCATTCCTTGAAAATTACGAATTAATCGTAGCACAAAGTTGCTGCTTAATCTGACTTAAATACTGGTTGCACGAAGTTCTGGACTGTGTTAATTCGTTTTGCCTTATTACTTATTCGAATTCGTATTGTTGTACTTATTTTTGGACGTAATCATTACTTGGACCCGAAAGGAGTTGACCTCCTTTCTGAACCTAATAACTCGAACCAAAGTAGCTGCTTAATCTGACTTAAATACTGGTTGCACGAAGTTGTGGACTGTGTTAATTCATTTTGCCTTATTACTTATTCGACTTCGTATTGTTGTACTTATTTTTGGACGTAATCATTACTTGGACCCGAAAGGAGTTGACCTCCTTTCTGAACCTAATAACTCGAACCAAAGTAGCTGCTTAATATGACTTAAATACTGGTTGCACGAAGTTCTGGACTGTGTTAATTCGTTTTGCCGTATTACTTATTCTACTTCGTATTGTTGTACTTATTTTTGGACGTAATCATTACTTGGACCCGAAAGGAGTTGACCTCCTTTCTGAACCTAATAACTTGAACCAAAGTAGCTGCTTAACCTGACATAATTTTTTTTACCCGAAAGGAGTGTCTGCAGAGGTCGAGACCCTCTCGCCGAAGCTTACGCTTCGAACGTTGCTAATCGTATTTATTTTCATACGATGATTCGCTGCAGCGAAGGACTGTTTTTTTGGACGTAATATCTACTTGGACCCGAAAGGAGTTGACCTCCTTTCTGAACTTTACAACTCGAACCAAAGTAGCCACTTAATCCGACTTAAATATCGGTGGGCCGAAGTTCCACACCATTGTAAGCTATTTTTTCTTATTACTTATTGGACTTCGTATTGTTGTTTTTGCTTCGTGTAGGTACCGACACTGCAGAGACCGCACACATTGACCTCGACGCCGTTCCAGAAAACTCAGAGCAAGGCAAGCATCTCTCCCCTTATATCATACTGCTAGCACACTTTTACCAAACTTATGTTGTTACGATGAAATGTATGTATGCATGCGTTTCTCCGAGTGAACACCATATATTGCGAACCTGGTAGATAAATCCCCGAATTCCATAAAAATTGCGAATTAATCGTATTACCTAGAAATACATGCGCACAAAAAGATCGAAAAAACAGCCAATTAATTTGTTAGCTACGTATATTTGTTTTACTTAGTTCGTACGAACCTGAAATGTAAAGTATACAATGCCTTTCCGTGTAGTAGTATTTTACATGATATTATGAGTGTTGAATGCGGTTTTAGGATTTCATAAACTGCATATGTCTTGCGATAGTATATTATATAACATATATATAATTATATGTTGGCATACATTTTAAGTGTACGTAACCATAACATTTATTCTTTCGTAATTAAAATTTGAGTAATGCCAATATGTTTAAATATGTTAGCGGTGCGTGTGTGCAATTATTGATGACTACAATTATGTAATGCTACAGTCCTCGATGGCGATTCACTTCATATATGGCACGGGGAGCTCCGCAAATTTGCAGGCCCATTTGTCGACATGCATAATTGCGCACACATAGAGACAATCAGAATCCACCGATAGAGTTGTTGATAAGAGCAAGAGCGGTGCACGCGCTCTTAGTGTTGACCGTACATTGTACAAGCTCGTGGTAGATGGGGTTAGGCCCCATGTAGTGCCAAATAGCTTGCTTTACGTGTATGACCTATTCGAGTCTCAGAGAACGAGTGCTGGCAGTTCTACATGGAGAAGGCCGCACAGGAAGGGTTCGCACTAGGTGTTTACGTGAAGCTGGTCCCTCGCACCCCCGCTGGGGAGACAGGGACGAGCCGAGCCTAGGAGGAGGACATGGGGGTCAATGCGGACGAACAACCCGAGCCCGAAGAGGAAATTGCCATGAGTTCGCAGCAAGTCCCCGGTCAAAGGGGCTTGGCAGGGACTGGCGAGACGGATGCGCCCGTCCCTGAGGTTGATGCGGATGCCCTAGGGGATGACCCTCACCCTACTTATGGTGATGGTCCTGACGAAGATGAGGACCCAGGGCCAGCAATCGCTTTTTTGCACTCGTTGGACCTGGCCAACTGTGTTCTAGCCCGCTTGGAGGATATTTCTAAGCGTGGGCAAGACCATAGCGACATAGAACTCGACCAGGAGTTTGCCACAAAGGACGAAGCGATGCACTTCTGCAATAATTACGCCGTGGTGACCCGGCGTGACCACCTGCGGTGCATCGCCGGACCGAATCGCCGAGCTTAAATGTAAGAAAGGGCAAGAAGGATTCTATGTTCGTGCTCAGCGCCCTAAATATCAGAACCATTTCATTATACGCCGGTACACACCGCACGCATGCACAGAGGCGCTTGTTCGGAACACAAGCGGCGTGGTGTAATCAAGATTCATCGCGCAAATCCTATTAGACGCGTCTTGAAGGTCGACCGTAGTCTCGTGCCCGCAACCATAATTGCCGAGATGCGAGCAGGACGAGGATGTCCATAACCTACCTACAGGCTTGGCGAGCAAAGCAGATGGCTTTGAAAATGCTGTTTGGTAGTTTTATGGAGTCATTCAATTGGGCTCCACGCCATCGAGGCGGATAGTCGCAACAAACCCGGCCCGAATATGCTATCGTTGTTGAACCGTGCAGCTTTCCTCGATGGATCGACCGCCCGTAACACTACTACCTCCTCAGGGTGTTCGGGCGCTCGGTCCATGCATCACAAAGATTCAAAGAATCGCCGTCTGTTATATGCGTGGATGGGACATTTCTATCCGGCCAGTACAATGGCACCCTTCTTACCGCCCTAGTTGCCGATGCAAACAACCAGCTACTACCGCTGGCGTTCGCCGTGGTAGAGAGCGAAAGCAACGACAGCTGGTTCTGGTTCCTGTCCCTGGTGAAGACCCGTGTGGTGCGGGATAGGGCCGGGGTGTGCGTCGTATCGTACCGTAATGCAGGGCTGCTGAACGCCCTCGATAGAATGGCGGAAGATGAAGATTGCCCTTGCCAAGGTTTCAAATCTCGTTTTGAGTCAAATCTCGGAGGTTCCCGAAATCCGAAATTTCGGCGAGATTCGGAAATTTCGGACAAAATCCGGACGAATTGCAAAAACCAAATTTCAAATCCGGTTTTTTTTCTACCGGGAAATCCGAGATCTCGGCCGAAATCACCGAGATCTCGGCCGAAATCATCGAAATCTCGGCCAAATTGAACCGGCTGAAAAATGGTTCAAAACACGTCAAAAAATTTTGAATTTTTTTTGGATAGTCCTAACACATCACTAATGTTTCCATAAAAATTTGAGATGATGATCAATCATGAGGAATTTTAAAAAATCTAACAGTGGTAAAGTCGTGATAAAAACCGTATATAAAATCAGTTTTTGATTTTTCAAATGTAACAAATGAACTTCAAGTCATTTTAAAAGTTTTATATATGTTCCTATGTATTAAGGGAGATTCTTTTTTTGAAACCACCTGCAGTTCTGAGGAATGTTTTTTCTTTGAAACCACCTGCAGTTTTGAATTTTGACTAATAAGAAAAGGTCAATGCCATAAATATGAGCACTGATCATGTATATGTGAATCCCTGCCCATATATACATAGGTGAGTTAGTACTGTACCCATTTATAAATACATGTTATCTTAGGTTTTAAATTTTGTTTCTCAATATATGTCATTCAATAATTTTGAAGTGGGTTTTGTACCACTGTTTCCACTCCACTTCTCTCTCATAGGCATACACAGATTGATTTCAACTATCAATGTCAGTATCAGATATCATTTCTCTCTGCTGTTTCAATGCACTAGAAAAGTTCCTATGTATTAAAAAGTTCAAACCACTTTAGAAAATTTTGAAAATTTTTGTGAATGGTCCTAATACATCAATAATATTCCCATAAAATTTTCAGAAGATAATCAATCTTGAAAATTTTTAAAAAATTCGAAAAGTCCTAACCGACATATTGAACCGACCAAAAAATGGTTAAAAACATGTTAAAAATTTTTGAAATTTTTTGTGGATGATCTTGATCCTAAACCCAAGCAAATAGAATGCACAAAAATCAAAATCCGACAAAAAAATACCAAATCTCGCCCGAGATTGCCGAGATTTCGCCCGAAATTGCCGAGATCTCGCCGAGAAATCCGAGATTTGAATTTTTTTTAAATTTTTTGAATTTTCCGGGATTTTGAATCTCGGAGGGGTCCGAAATCCGAGATTTCGCTGGGATCTCGCCGAATTTCGCCGAGTCGGCACTGACTTTTGGTGATTACTGCGCGAGACTGGGCTCCGTCAAAACTGCTCAATTGTTGGAAACGAAGGAATGTACACACATTCGCGAGCATTTCGGTTTTTCTTCTGCTGCTCCGTCGCTACCAGGGTTTGGAGATATTCCTCCGTCTGGGAAGCCTTCCACCGCTGCGTCTCGACTATCATCAAGCTTTATGTCGGATTTCTGGAAGCAACACGGTGAATCCATCGCGAGGGAGTCAGTTCGTCGAGCTCGTGCCGTAATGCGTGACTCAGCGAAGGGCAAAGAGAAGCCGCCCCCTTCTTAGTTCGTATATTTTTGTATAATGAGATCCTTATTAACACCTGAATTGGATTATCCATTCTGCCGAATGCATACGTACATTCGTTCACTTCGCGTGTCTTTTCGCCTGAAGAATGTTCAGGTGCTCCCGACGGGGACCAGATTGTCAGTGACGAGTATTGGGGGGGGGTTTAAGGATTCGATTAACTTCTCGGGGGACATGGGGACGCCTTGGCTTCCCGCGTCCGTATTTAACCCAGGCCCTTCGCTTTCCTTGCTCTGGCCGACATTGCTGGTTTCAGCGTAAATGGTCACTCTCCAACTCTATTTTCTCTTATTTTTTCGATGGTCGATATCCCCTGGGACTTCCTGGAGGAAGACCTCATTTTTGCCGACCTTGGTGAGGAGCCGCCAGTGGCGGAGGTCCCGCCGCTGCTGGGAGAGGAGGAAGCCCCTATCTTGGTCCTGGACTTCCCAGATGACGCCCTCGCTCTCGAAGACCCTCCAGCTCCCGGCGATCATGAGGCCTTTATCGGGGGGCTGTGGGCGGACTTCGACATGATCATGGCCGAGGAAGAAGCGCTTGCCCGTGATCTCGCCAACCTCGATGTGCTGATCGGGATGGTGCCGAGGTTGCTGGAGGCCAAGGATGCTCTTGCGGAAGCTGTGGCGCGTGCACATCGTGTGTGAATCCATTTTATTACATATAGAAACCTTTGTTGGATTATTATATCATATGACTGGGATGGCATTATGTAGCCCTCTGCTATGTATTTCTACCAACGTTTATTTTTCATCCTACTTTCTCAAATTCTATTTGGTCATGCATTCTTAGTCCCCTACGGAATTTCGATCAGTAGCGTAAAACAATCTTGATTCTTCACTCAGCTCGGTACCAGGTTAGGGTATGAGGATAGGTGTGGCTACGTGACTTGCGAACACCTTCTCCTTCCCAGCCGAAGGAAGCGTAGGATATTGGCCCGGTTGTGAGTTCTCGACGGTCCAAATGACGCAATGCGGTGTGTTCTCGGGGCTGAGGAGGGGGTGTAACTGAGGTTTTTTAGCGTAGATGGTGCATACGTCACCTGGGGGCGAACCTGTACACCATGTGCAGGAACAAGAACATGGTGAAGCTATTCAAAACCCTATGCATGCAAAACCAACTGCGCAAGTTCGATACGATATTTAACCAGCTGAACGAGCGCTCAAAGGAATTGGTGGCGGAAGAGACCATGGAGGGCACACAGGTAATTGGTGGCTCGGAGGTCTCCGTACGGCGCAAGATGACATTCGCTCAATGGATAGCTCGTAAACCCGCTGAGAGATGGGCCTGGGCGCACGATACAAACGGTGCTCGGTAAGATAATGCCCTCTCTAGTACGTACGGTACCACATCATTTGACAGCACTATTTTGCACCTAAGCGGTATGCTTCTCTTCTGCAGATACTCCATCATGACGACGAACTTTGCCAAGTTGTACAACAATGTGCTGCGGGGGGCTCGTTGCCTACCCATTTGCCCAATCATTGAGCTCACATTTTTCAGGACCGCGAAATACTTTGTTGATCGCCAAAGGGCGGCGTACAACTGCGGCTCAACCTTCGCTCCCCATGTCGAGGCTTTGTTACAGCGTCGTAGGCAGAAAGCTCAATTCCACCGCACACGCATGATGGACCCTGCGCAGAACATTTTTCTCGTCGAGTGCAAGCGCAAGCACCGTTCGGGATACTCCGCGGGAGACACAAACTAGAGATGCCAGCTCGGCCCGATGCCTAGACTGGACGGGGCCCTTATCACCGCGTTGGTCGACAGATGGCGTCCGGAGACGCATACTTTCCACCTCCCCTTCAGCGAGATGACGGTGACCCTCAAAGATGTCGCCATGCTATTTGGCCTTCCACTTTCCGGTAAACCCCTCGTAGTGCGCAAGCCCTCCAAAGAGGCATGGAAGAACTATGTAGAGGAAATGTAATAGATGTGAAAGCACACGAACCACACTTATTTAGGAGCTAACGTGATTTCCTAACATGTGATTTTCTTCGATGCAGGTTTGGCACAACGTACACGGGGAACTGTGATCAGGGAGTCTCTTTCACATGGCTCGACAGTCTCCCGGAGGCTGGACCATGTCCTGAAAACGCTGACCCTGGTCAAATAAATAGGCACTTCGAGGTGTACCTCTATTTCCTCCTTGCAGGAATTTTATTTACAAACGGAAATGGTGATTCCGTTGCCCCCCACCTCGTTTGGGTCGCTCGGGAATTAGCCGAGCAGGTGCGAGAAGATGCAGCACCGGACATCTACGGCTGGGGCTCGGCAGTTCTCGCAGACACATATCGCGAGATGTGTGCGGCCTGCCGCCGGTCACAGCCAACTTCAATAATGGGAGGTTGCCCCCTGCTTCTACAGTTGTGGTCCTGGTCGTACCTACCCATAGCGCGACCAAGAGTGTCAAAGCGGTACTACCCAGTGCCCGTTGATGAAGCTAACTGGCATCCAGTCGCAAGGCCAACCTTGGGTTACAAATGGATGCATGCCAGACTTCGATAGGCCCAGGAATAAGACCGCGGCTCCTACCCCCGTCTCATGGGGGGCCTAGACTTCCTGACATCAGTGCAGGTCACGTGGGATCCCTTTTCCACCCAGGCCGCGGAGGAGGTTGCGTCGGGAGGCCATATCTCCAATCTGTGCACGGGGGAGCCTCATTATTGGATGACGAAATGCTTCCTCCTGTGCATGAGTGCCGTTGAGCCATACTCTCCGGAGCGTGTTCAGCGCCAATTTGGGTACCGGCAGTCTTTCCCTCCACCGCCTCCGACAGACTCCGAAAGCTCCCATGGGTATGTCGCTATATGTCACATTACTTTCACGCTTACTGTGGAAACCATTAATAACGTGTTGGATTGATCCGCAGGAGGAGCACATCGGGGCACAACTACAACTGGGTCGCACGGAATAGCCGGCATATTGAGAGGTGGAACTCGATGGCCATTGAGGACGTTTGGAACCCATCAGGCGCAGCCCACGAGACGGACACATTTGGGTACCTTGATTGGTACAGACCTCGCACACGGGCGGTGCTCCTAGACAGGGGTGTGGCGATGCCAGTGCAACATGGCTATGCGGAGGAGTACGCAGAGCGCATGCACACACTGGTACGGATCGTACCTATCACATATTAAAAACTAGGGATATACCCAATTAAACATTCGATACGTATTAATTTGCAGAGGCGTGAGGCGGAGTACATGCATGACCAAAGTGACGAGATCCTCACGCGATCCGCAGACGCAAAGAACGTCAATCAAGCAATCGCTTTACGGAACCTTCTTCGCCAAGACGGGCCACCGCGATAAGAAATGCGGTCGAGAGATGTTAGTGGCCATAGACCGTCTACCCAACGTGATTACAAGGATGTACTGCATTTAGGTGCCGCCGCACCGAGCCCCCGATGAGGAGCATGTCCATGGATAGACGTGGTAACGCCTGTGCCTCCTCGGCGGCGACAAGACCAACCCGCAGCATCGACTTTGTCCCGGTCCCGAGCCATGAGAGCGGCGGGGCCATGGAGGCGGCTACGTTGAAATAGGTCTTTGGGGCGAACGTTCAAGGAGGAGTACACATCAACATGTCACCGTCCCCATCATTGCCGCAGGAGTCTTTTAGTACCCCCGTCCAGCATCAACAAACATGGGAGGACGTGTCGAGGGCGTACGATGACCTTATGGGCTCGGGGACTACATTCACAGATTTGCTCGCGACGACGTGTTTGCAATCCCTAGGGTTGCATTCGCGTCCCAGTAACCCCGAGGAGGCCGGTGGATCGAACTGGCAGGAGCAACAGCCTTCGGACGTACTCTGCGCATCAGGGTACCATGTAGACCAGTCGATGGCTGGATGGGGCATCCACAGCGGCACATCGTACGTGGTCCAGCCAGTGCGATTCAACGCTGCAACGCGAGGTGCACGGTTAGGTCCAGCGCAGGCGGCTGGACTACGTATCCCCCATCGGCCCCGAACTTTCACACCGTCCGACTACGATAACCAGGAACGTCATGGTAGGGGGACGCGCAGGGGAAGAGGAAGGGGGAACACTAACCCAGAAGGCCGTTGAACCCGTTATTGATCAACCCGTTCGATTGTTTTATTTTTCCTTCAATGTAATGTTTTAATATGTGCAATATTGTGCTCGGAATGAAATGTATTATGGCACTAAGTTGTCTTTGCCACTTAGTTATACTGAGGCCTTTTGCACTGGCGTAATTTGCATGCATCGTGTGAAGACAATATTTTTCCATAACATGCTACTCCGTATTTCGAAGAGAAGATCATCTGCCTTATTCCAAAGAAAATAGAGTAATACGTGATATTTTACGGCCTACCCAATAGGCTTAAGTTGTCATCTTCGTTCGCGACTATTACACGAAGGGCATTACTAGGGCCAGGACACTGCCAGCTCCAGCTTGGCTTCAACCAGGCCCCCATCGGGTGCAGCTAACGCTGCCACGTGCCGCTTTCATGTCTCGGCCCCTAAACCGCTTGCGCTAATGTTACGCCACATGGTCGCCACTCCCAAGCCACTACCAGCTGCAGCGATTCTTCAGCCAGGCCCCCCGCAGCACACTGCACACGCTGCCACCTGCTGATTGCCTGTCTTGGCCCCTCGCCCTGCAGGCTGATGTGCCGCCAGCTGCGTCGTTCCTCCCTCGCTCCCTGCCTATAAATATCCCAGAGTGCATAAAGGTTTGAGTGAGTTTACAAACCCCATAGCGCGTAGAGGAGAACTGGTAGATTAGCTTTCTTTTTTCCAGTATTTCATTCCGGCTACGTGTTTTAGAGGTATTATTTACAAAATAAATTTTGTACGGTGAGTCACATTGTACATTAGCTTGCTGATATCCTCTTCTTCCTAATTACACTTGTGCGTTCTTCAATTGTGTGAAGGCCATGTCTCAAACGTCGAGCTCAATGAACCAGAGAGCTATTGCACTTGCCAATGCTAGGCGGGTCGATTTCCCTAATTGCCATGTGGAAGCTAATGTGTTGTACTCCACCACTTTGTCAAATTACGGCCGGGTGTTTTATAAATGCCATAATTACTCTGTAAGTGGGAATGTAGTTCGATTTCTCCATCCTATGATGATTGTTCTCTTCTTCGAGTAGTCTCTTATGAGCTCACAGCTCTTTACATGGTCTGAAAATATGTTGACAACGTTATGCAGTCTGCAGGATGTCAATATTTTCAGTGGGCAGACACCCTAAATACATTGATGGAGCGTCGTAGTACCGCAGCACCAGCGGGGATGCTTCCCGGCCTAGAGCAGCGGATGGACCCAACACTCGAGCAGAGGATGAAACCAACGCTAGAGCAAAGGCTTAACATGCTGACATTAAAGGTGGAGCGCATTTTAGATCATATCAAGTGGGTAGAGAAGATGCTGTATGTAGTTATCCTTGTGATAATTTTGTCTGCAATTGCGAACTAGATCATGCTTTATGCGTCACTTATGTTAACTTTATTAATCTATGTCGTGCAATGCAATCGTTCCATTTGTGTTATCTATTCTCTCATGTTTTTGCATCAATATTATAGTATATTATATATATCTCATATTTTGTATGCGTCACATATGTTTACTATTGTTTTTTTAAGAATGGATCAGATTTGATATATGATATACGGACTACCGTTCTGTACACATAAATTTCGTTTACACCTTTCTTTACAAATAAATTGTAGTACCGCAATATCCCCAAGTATCGTAGCCGGTAACCACCTTTTTGAAAAAATGGACTCAAACGTGACAACTTCATTAATCTATGTCATGCAATGTCATATTTGTTTCGCGACTATTATAATTAGCACTTTTCAACTATCCGAAAATTCATACAACAGAAGGTGTAATTACAATATTTTTCCAAAATATGGTAGTTCGTATAGTGAAGAGCAATCCAGCTGCATTCTTCCAAAAAAATGGACTCAAACGGGACATTTTACTGCCTGCCGAATATGCTCAAGTTGTCATATTTGTATGCGATTATTATAATTAGCCTTTTTCAACTTGCCGGAAATACATACAACGGAAGATGTAATTACATTTTTTTTCCATAATACGGTAGTCCGTATAGTGAACAGCAAATCAGCTGCATTCTTCCGAAAAAATAGACTCAAACGTGATATTTTACGGCCAGCCGAATATGCTTAAGTTGTCATATTTGTTCGCGACTATTATATTTAGCCCTTTTCAACTATACGAAAGTACATACAACGGAAGGTGTAATTACAATATTTTTCCATAATATCATAGTCAATATACAGAAGAGCAAATCAGCTGCATTCTTCCAAAAAAATGGACTCACACGTGATATTTTACGGCCGGCCGAATATGCTTAAGTTGTCATATTTGTTCGCGACCGTTATAATTAGCCATTTTCAACTATACGAAAGTACATACAACCGAAGGTGTAATTACAATATTTTTCCATAATATCATAGTCAGTATACAGAAGAGCAAATCAGTTGCATTCTTTCGAAAAAATGGACTCACACGTGATATTTTACGGCCGGCCGAATATGCTTAAGTTGTCATATTTGTTCGCGACCGTTATAATTAGCCCTTTTCAACTATACGAAAATACATACAACGGAATGTGTAATTACAATATTTTTCCATAATATCGTAGTCAGTATACAGAAGAGCAAAGCAGCTGCATTCTTCCGAAAAAATGGACTCACACGTGATATTTCACGGCCGGCCGACTATGCTTAAGTTGTCATATTTTTCCGCGACTATTATAATTATCCCTTAAGTTGTCATCATCCAAACTTTCGTTGCATTGGCCTGAGACGTCCTGTCAAAGCACTGCTGGCAAAGCCTGCAGGACATATCATGTCATCAAATGCATGCGTGGCAGAGAATGCCTTAGTCGTCCTGTCAAAGCATAGCTGCCAAAGCCTGACTGGCACCTCCCTAGCAGCTACAAAGCTGCATGCATTTGTCGCTTCCAAGCACAGGCAGAGCTGCAAAGGAATCCGATGCTCGCGGATTCGTTCTTGCTTCAAGTCTGTCGCTTTATCAATTTAGGCTATTTAACCCCCTTCCTGGCTTCCCGGCATTGCATCAACCGAACGACTGCTCCAATACAACAAAGAGAACCATCCCTCGCAAACCAAACGAGCAGCACCAATGGAGTTTCCCTCGCCCCCAAGGCACAGCGTTGTCCAAACCATCCCCGACGACATGGAGGTCCCCATGTGCCTATGCGGGGATCCTTGCCGCTTCCGGCAGTCCATAGACAACTCATACATAGACGGTATGAGGTACTGGAGTTGCCGCAACCACGACTCTGAGCCAACGCTGGGGATGCGGCTGCGGCGGAGAAGCCCAGTATGTTCATACTCGCATTTAGTGTTGCATCGAACCTGCATGTGTCTAACACCATGTGATGTGACCAATTGCAGCCTCCACTGTGCGAGTTCATCCGATTCTACGACGCGGAACAAACTCTCGAGATGGAAAGGATGCGGAATTGGGAGTACTCGCATCGGAGGGCTATGATGGAGCAGTAGTGGTGTGAGCAGGATCAGGAGGAGAAGCGCAAGCAGCGTCTGGAACAGATGCTTGCACAGAGGGAGGCCGAACGGCAGCGCTATGCCGCGGAGAGGGAGGCTGAGTGCGAGAGAAAGCGTGAGAGGGCAGCTAGGGCCAGGGCGGCAGGAGCTGAAGGATTGCGTAAGGGAAAATATCCTCGCTCTCGGTAAAATGTACGACAAGGGCCCTTCTTGTTGTTCCCTTTCCCTAAGGCATGTTAGGTTTAGTCCCAGGTATATGCCATTCTTTGTTTACTCATTAAATGGCCGTGCGTAATTTATCCGCCCATCTTTGACCAAAACTACACGAAGTCTCAAAAAATTATTACACAATTATCGATTACGATGTACAAAAAAATTATTACACAATTATCGGTATTTGCATTTCAATCGGATCCGGTCGAATAACCAGAGAAAACTAAAAAAATTAGGCGAAATAATGAGACAAAAATAAAAAAAAGGTCGTGGCGGGAACCGTCGGTATTTTTGCTATTTTTATTTCTTGTTGTATATTTCTACAGTTTTTTATTTACATGTTGTATATAAAACCGTTTTTCCCACCGACTAACAGAGCCAACCGCTCGAATATGGACGCGAATGACAGCCGGTAATGTCCTATACAGTGGTAAAGTCTAACATTCCACTAAATTTTAAGTGATACGGAAGAAACCAAAGAAGGAAAAAGGAGAATGAGACGGTATTATAGATAATCTATTGTATGAGTTATTTTTACATAATATAATAATATACTATAAATAACTGCCATCTATACTATTGTAAGATGTAGTGTGTCATCCGTCAATTAGCTGATGAATCTAACCGCTCATATGAGACGGTATTATAGATAATCTATTCAGTCGGGTGTTGTATAGCATTAAAATACAAGAAAGATACTACCATTCCACAAAGGTAAAATAGACTCAAACAAGAATACGAAATTAAAAAGGTATTACAAAATTATCGGTACAGTGTACAAAAATAATATTTAAAAATACAATTCGAAAGCATATTCTTAATCCATATGATTTGGCGAAAATTTATAAAGTTTTCTTATCAAATTTGGAGTTGTCTAGCGAAAGTTATTTGCATTTCAATGTCCGGTCGAATAACCAGTGAAAACTAAAAAAATTCGACACGAAATAATCAAATAAAAATCAAAAAACATATGGGGACACGTGGCGTATGAGGCGGAGCCACTGGCTGCCGCCGTGGGGCGTGGGCATACGTGTGGCGGCGAGGCGGTGGGCAATTTTGTAATTTTTTTTGTTGTATATTTTTGCTATTTTGATTTATATGTTGTATATTTGAGCTTTTTTTCCGGGCGGCATCACATTGGGAGGAGCTACTCGACAACACATGCGGAAAAAAAGCTCAAATATACAACATATTAATCAAAATAGCAAAAATATACAACAAAAAAAAATATTACAAAAGTGCCCACCGCTCGCCACACGTGGCGGCCGCCACCACCCATGGCGGCAGCTGCCGCCGCCGCTACGGCGGTAGCCAGGTGGCTCCGCCTCGCGCTGCCACGTGTCTCCCCGTATGTTTTTGGATTTTTGTTTGATTATTTCGCGTCGATTTTTTTTAGTTTTCGCTGGTTATTCGACCGGATCTCATTGAAATGCAAATAACTTTCGCTATACAACTCGAAATTTTCGCCAAATCATATGGATTAAGAATATGCTTTGGAATTGTATTTGTAAATATTATTTTTGTACCTAATCATCGATAATTTTGTAATACAACATGTAAGTAAAAAACTGTAGATATATACAACAAGAAATAAAAATAGGAAAAATACCGACGGTTCCCGCCACGACCTTTTTTATTTTTGTCTCATTATTTCGCCGATTTTTTGGTGTTTTCTCTGGTTATTCGACCGGATCCGATTGAAATGCAAATACCGATAATTGTGTAATAATTGTTTTGTATCTTGTCATCGATAATTGTGTAATAATTTTTTTGAGACTTCGTGTAGTTTTGGTCAAAGATGGGCAGATAAATTACTTACGGCTTACGAATGGTAAACAACAATGGCATATACCGGACTAAACCTAACATGCCTTAGGGAATGGGAACAACAAGAAGGGCCCTTGTCGTACATTTTACTGAGTGCAGCGAGGATATTTTCCCTTACGCAATCCTTCAGCTCCTGCCGCCCTGGCCCTAGCTGCCCTCTCACGCTTTCTCTACTCGGCCTCCCTCTCCGCGGCATGGCGCTGCCGTTCGCCTCCTTCGTGCAAGCATCTGTTCCAGGCGGCGCTTGCGCTTCTCCTCCTGATCCTGCTCACACCACTGCTGCTCCACCATAGCCCTCCGATGCGAGTACTCCCAATTCCGCATCCTTTCCATCTCGAGAGTTTGTTCCGCGTCGTAGAATCGGATGAACTCGCACAGTGGAGGCTGCAATTGGTCACATCACATGGTGTTAGACACATGCAGGTTCGATGCAACACTAAATGCGAGTATGAACATACCGGGCTTCTCCGCCGCAGCCGCATCCCCAGCGTTGGCTCAGAGTCATGGTTGCGGCAACTCCAGTACCTCATATCGTATGTGTATGAGTTGTCTATGGACTGCCGGAAGCGGCAAGGATCCCCGCATAGGCACATGGGGACCTCCGTGCCGTCGGGGATGGTTTCGACAACGCCGTGCCTTGGGGGCGAGGGAAACTCCATTGGTGCCGCTTTCGCTTGGTTTATGGGGATGGATCTCTTTGTTTTATTGGAGCAATGCTCGTTCATGCAATCTTTGGGAAGCCAGGAAGGGGGTTAAATAGCCTGAATTGATAAAGCGACAGACTTGAAGCAAGAACGAATCCGCGAGCATCGGATTCCTTTGCAGCTCTGCCTGTGTTTGGAAGCGACAAATGCATGTAGCCTTGTAGCTGGTAGGGAGGTGCCAGTCAGGCTTTGGCAGCTATGCTTTGACATGACGACTAAGGCATTCTCTGCCACGCATGCACTTGATGACATGATATGTCCTGCAGGCTTTGCCAGCAGTGCTTTGACAGGACGTCTCAGGCCAATGCAACGAAAGTTTGGATGATGACAACTTAAGCATATTCGGCCGGCCGTGAAATATCACGTGTGAGTCCATTTTTTCGGTAGAATGCAGCTGATTTGCTCTTGTGTATACTGACTACGGTATTATGAAAAAATATTGTAATTACACCTTCCGTTGTATGTACTTTCTATAGTTGAAAAGGGCTAAATATAATAGTCGTGGAAAAATATGACAACTTAAGCATATTCGGCCCGCCGTGAAATATTACGTGTGAGTCCATTTTTTCGGAAGAATGCAACTGATTTGCTCTTCTGTATACTGACTACGATATTATGGAAAAATATTGTAATTACACATTCCGTTGTATGTATTTTCGTATAATTGAAAAGGGCTAATTATAACGGTCGCGAACAAATATGACAACTTAAGCATATTCGGCCGGCCGTAAAATAACACGTGTGAGTCCATTTTTTCGAAAGAATGCAGCTGGTTTGCTCTTCAGATAATCGACTACGATATTATCGAAAAATATTGTAATTACACATTCCGTTGTATGTATTTTCGTATAGTTGAAAAGGGCTAATTATAACGGTCGCGAACAAATATGACAACTTAAGCATATTCGGCCGGCCGTAAAATATCACGTGAGAGTCCATTTTTTCAGAAGAATGCAGCTGATTTGCTCTTCTGTATACTGAGTACGATATTATGGGAAAATATTGTAATTACACCTTCCGTTGTATGTATTTTCGTATAGTTGAAAATGGCTAATTATAACGGTCGCGAACAAATATGACAACTTACGCATATTCGGCCGGCCGTAAAATAACACGTGTGAGTCCATTTTTTCGAAAGAATGCAGCTGGTTTGCTCTTCTGTATACTGACCACGATATTATGGAAAAATATTGTAATTACACATTCCGTTGTATGCATTTTCGTATAGTTGAAAAGGGCTAATTATAACAGTCGCGAACAAATATGACAACTTAAGCATATTCGGCCGGCAGTAAAATAACACGTGTGAGTCCATTTTTTCGAAAGAATGCACCTGATTTGCTCTTCTGTATACTGACTACGATATTATGGAAAAATATTGTAATTACACCTTCCGTTGTATGTATTTTCGTATAGTTGAAAAGGGCAAATTATAACGGTCGTGAACAAATATGACAACTTAAGCATATTCGGGCGGCCGTAAAATATCACGTGTGAGTCCATTTTTCTGGAAGAATGCAGCTGATTTGCTCTTCTGTATACTGACTACGATATTATGCAAAAATATTGTAATTACACCTTCCGTTGTATGTATTTTCGTATAGTTGAAAAGGGCTAATTATAACGGTCGCGAACAAATATGACAACTTAAGCATATTCGGGCGGCCGTAAAATATCACGTGTGAGTCCATTTTTCCGGAAGAATGCAGCTGGTTTGCTCTTCTGTATACTGTAAGACCCTCACTTTTATGCTACAGTGCAAACATAAAAGCAAGGTTCTAATGTGCATACTGTACCATTCCCATGATCAGTGGCTGGCACGCACAAAACACAATTTGGAATCACAACCATACAAAAATTTTATATTTTATTACAGCGGAAGTAATGATACAATATGACCGAGAAGGTCAACTAAACATAGCCAAAAGAATCAGATGTCTTGTAGTTTGCCACATAATCCACAGGCAACTGACAAGGTAAAGCCTTAGAAAGAAACGTCGTTAATAATCCCGTTTTCCTGCGTCGCAGTACCTGTCGAGGATTCCTGTCTAAAAACAACAATAATAGCAAGGGTGAGTACGTTGCGTACTCAGCAAGACTTGTAGTGTTTGCAATACCTGAAATATATGCAAATTTGAATAGAAAGTGGGTTTCTATGGTTGTTTTGCATAAAGCGAAAGTTTTGAATGAAGTAATACTGAATAGTAATGGAAAGCGTAAATAAAAATTTAAGACAGTTTGATAAGTAATTGAGATAACAAGTAATAAAAAGAATAATAACATTTTACTCACGTCCCCTTTTGTGAGTAAAATAACGAAAAAGACCCTCCATGGTCTTATATGAACAAATGTAACAATAAGTGACATTTAACAAATGTGAATCACTTTCCAAATCATTTTATCAAGAGTTTTAGAAAATAGAAAACAGCTAACTAGTGTCAATTCGCCAAGTCGTCCATGACCGTGGACACGGCTATTCGAATAGTTTTAGACTCTGCAGAGTGGTACAGCTTTACCCACAAGAAATGTTCTCCCTTTGTGGCAACATGTATTAGACACACTTCCTTTGGTGTGCCGCCAGAGAGTTCATTACGAAACTGTTCGTTACTTGAACCTTAACTTTGCACTAGCCCAATGACGTTACCCCTGACTATGATGGAAGCAAACAAACAGTGAAGCAATAGTATTCAGGAGCCCGCGGCTCAAATGGTACAACAACAGCCCCAAATTCATAGCCAGGCGTACACCGTTACAACGGCAGATGCCAACACCTCGGTGATGACACCTCCCTCGAGCAAACCTATCTCGGGAATGCCCGTGCTACAACTGCCTACCAATGTGCAAAGCTAATTCCCAAATAATTTAATAAGTTAAGACTGTCCCAGTCCAGTACTTGTGGATGTACGGTTTACTTGGATCATGCAACACTACGTTCGGTCCTCAAAGTGACATGGGCAATAACTCCACCCTAGCTACGTACACGTTAAAACATGTACAACCGGCTATTGCCAATAATCACCCACGTCGAAATCATAGTTTTATTTTCATTTTTATCAAACTACCAGTATCCTTTACTGCTTAAACAAACCATAAAAGATTTCATAAAGAAAAGTGTGGGTGTAAACATTTCCAACTTTGACCTAAAGCAGTGCTAAGCATATGCAGGTTAATAAGCGATTATATCCAGTTCAATGAACTTAACCATTCCTTTGGTTTTTCATGGATCGTATGTCAACATGATTAAGGGAATCCATCAATTTGGGTTATAACTACCAATTAACAAAATAATAGTTTATCAAATTATGAGCATGCAGGGAGATTCTTAATCACATTTTAGTGGATTTATGAAATCTGGGATCAAGGTGATCAAGGGGGTGCTTGCCTTGCTATTTGTTGTCTTTAGCAACGAGTCGAAGACATCATCTTGAGATTGTCGACGACGAAGTCCGAGACGTCGGATTCTACACGTCGTATAACGAAAAAGATAGCAAATAACAAATGATGTTTTTAATAAGGGCAAAAGGAAATCAGATGAAAAATCAAATATAATCATTACACAAAACAAGCATGGTTGGTTGTGATTTCGTGCGCGTGTATAATATCTTACGTTGCGACCTTTATTGTTATTAACGGTATGGGTTGAACAACACACATCATTTATTTCTTATGAATTATTTCATTTTATTTTATGAATTCAGGAAGTTAAGATTGTAAGATTAAATATACTAAAATTCATTTTCAGGGTATGAAGCTGCTTGTACTAATATTAATTAGTTCATAAAACTACAAGTGTGAGAGTAACTACAATTTACATGATTTATCTTATGCATATGCATGGATATTACAAATCTCAGGATTCATTTCTCGTAGGGTCATGTCTTTAATAGGATTCAGATGCAAAGCATATTGTGACGGAAATATTTCTTTATAAGAGATTAAGATAGGCTAGTGTTAAATCATTATTGTAGCATCAAATGATTCTATAAAATAAGTTGATTAGGTATGTTGATCTATATGTGTATTGCAATTATATTCTAAGCATATATTATCAGAATATAATTATTCACTAGTTTAATTCATCTTAATCAATTATGAAATGTCTATAATTATATATATATATATATACGTTGGGATCATTCGAGACTTCGTAGAATTTTAAAATTCATTTCATGAATCCAGGAATTGTATCTGGGTCTAAATATAACACATATAGGTATGCATCGGATATATATATGATATGTCAATTGACTAAGTTTCAATTACTTAGAATGATTTTAATCCTAAATATATATATTTTATTATTATTTATTCATTTATTTATTTATTTTTCCTTCTCTCTTCTTCTTTCTTTCCTTCTCTCCTTTTTCCTTCTTATTTTTCTTTTCCTATTTTCCTTTTCTCCTTCTCCTTGTCCATTCGGCCTGTTGGCCTTTCCTTCTTCCTCCCGACTCCTCTCTGCTCTCTCTGCTCCTGGCTCCATGGCGCCTCCGTCAGACGACTCCGATTCGGCTTCCTCCTTGGCTCGGTCCCGCACCCGACTCCGTCGATCCATGGCGCCGTCACCCTCGTCCTCCCCTCGGTTCGTGCCGCTGCGCCGCCTCCACCGAGGTCACTCGCCGACTTCGACATGGATACCGGCTCCACCGGCTCTTCTTCGCCCTTGCGGTTTGATTCTCTCTTCCACCTTCTTCATTCCTAATTAAGGTTGGTAACTCTAATCTCTACTCCTCCCCTCTCTCTGCTCTGGGCGCCGACTTTTCCCTTCTCAGACCTTTGGATCTTTGGTCTCTCTCTCTCCCCTGTCTTGTCCCTTGCGCTGGCTGAGTTGGCTTGGTTTCGATTTAGGGTTTGGGAATCCCTAATCCCTTGTCCCTGTTTTCTTACATGCCGACTCCTACTGTGATTTGGGGATGATTTGTGTTGCCTAATGTTAGGGCCTCATGATGCTTGTAGTTAGGGTATTAACACTGGGATTTGAGGTTCTTGATCAGTGATGTTTAGAAGATGGATTAATGATTTCATTGCATTGATTGTTGCTATGCTATGCACGAGCTTGATGTTGTGCTACTGAATGATCTTTAAGTGCTTAGTGGTAGCATGGTGACAGTGGCCTTACAGGGATCCATTTGTATTGATTTGCCGTATGAATGGATTTAGCAAATGATACTTAATTGATGCTAAATATATTTGAGGGTCTCTGAATGCTTAAATATAGCATGAGGGTACTGATTTCTTTGATGTTCTACTTACATGGTCAATTGATGATATGCTATTAGGTCGCTGAATGCTTCTCTGAATATTCAATTGAATATGATGACATGGCTTAGAATTGATTGTTGTATGGTAGATGATGACTTACGAGGCCATGCTACGGGGTTTGTTGTCTTCTCTTGGTCCATGATGCATGATCTATTGAATTGATCTACCGCAAGTTGGAGGGCATCTGCTTTTCCTAAAGTCGGTCTTGTAGGGAAGCATATTTGGTGAGGTTAAACATGATGCAACCCTTGTATGTTCAAATCTAAATACCGAGACCAAGTTTCCTACTCTTTACTGCCTATACTTGCTTCTAGCTCATTTCTACTCCTCTGTCTGCTCCATTTCGATTTCCATATTTTTGTTCTTATTGTCTCTAGTATATTCTCCTACATGGGATTGGTTTCTTTGGGACTTACTTTGCGTGAAGGGCTCGGATGGATGTCCTGGGTAGCTTATTTCTCCTTTCTTGCTTCCGAATTCAGTTCTCCTGGCTTCTTTCCACTTGTGTTGATATGCTCCCTTATTGATGGCTCTGGGTCTGCTCGAACGTTGCTTTGCTTCTATTGTTTTCGTGTCTTGGGTGGCTTCTTGGAAAAAGGCTTGCTTTGTGATCTCCTAGATGAAGCTTGGCTGGTTTATATATATAGCATGGCTATGACGGTGTGAGCAGTGGTTTGAAAGAAGGGCTTGGTCTAATGGTCTTTGGTGAGATTTCTCTCAAGTCGGTTTGCCTCGCTTTACTGATCTTCCCATGGTTTTTGTCTTGTGATCGGGATGGTTCTTTGTCTTCTGATCTAGGTTATTTTGCTCTAGAGGCTTAAGTGGCCAGCTAGCTTGGTTTACGGAGGTTTCTTATGTGGTCCGGTGACTTGCTTTAGTGGCTTAAACTTGTCCCATGCTTGGTCGACCGTGGCTTTGCTTTGCACTTTCTACCTTTGGCTGGATATTTGATGGCCCTGGAGATGGAGTTTCAATATGGTTTTAATGGGTTTTGTTCTGGGAAGTTCGGTTGTGCTTTGTGCTCTGGCAGATTCGGTGGCTTGGTAACCTTTCACGTGGCTGGGCATTGATCCGGGAGTTTAATTTGGTTGGAAAGAACTCGTGATGTCTGTGGCACTTGTAGCTTGGCTTTAACCTTACTCCATGTGGAGTTACTATTTTCTTGTGGTGAAATATTTTAGCTCGCGATATTTTACGAATATTCGCGTCACGGCTTAAACAGGTTTGTATATGCAGTTTGATGCAATAATCTAATCGCGAGAGTAGACAGATTGGCCCCCGGACAATCTAGGGTACCTCATTGAGCGATCAATCAATTAATTAGCTGACGGCAATTCTTTCTCATCTATTTATTGTATTTAATTTATCGCATTTACTTTATTCTTATTCTTATACATGTGCAACTGAATATGCAGATTCACAAGATGCAAATCAAGTCAGCATAGGAGCTGTAGTTTATAGTTTTGTATTTTACTTTTTGAGATGTAGTTTGTAACCAGATATGTAATTAGATAGTTATGTGATTGTAATTGGGCATGTAATCGAATGATTGTATTGAGTCGTATTCCAGATAATTGTTATATGTCTTTGTGAGGATCTTTGTATCTCCTATGAATTTTAAATGTGAACTACGGTGTAACAATCAACAATGCTGTTGTTTAAACTCATGTAATGAATGATTTGGATCAGGAATGATAATGAATTCACTTTATCTGTTGATGTACTATCTCTAATCAAAGTTATTAATTAAAATCGATCATTCATGGTTCCAGGGTGTTCACACTACTCCCTTTGACTAGTCAAGGAGTTCTCAAGATTAATCTAGTATTCAAGATTTATGTTAGGCTACTTTATCTTCTATAACTTTTTCCCTCTCTAAATTTCAGGAATTCAATTATCTTTTAACAAAAACTTTTAAATTTGCAGAAAGATATTAATAAATCAAATCCTCATTTAAATATTTTATTTTTTTACTGTTTAATTAATTCAGGGATGTTACATATACTGACTACGATATGATGGAAAAATATTGTAATTACACCTTCCGTTGTATGTACTTTCGTATAGTTGAAAAGGGCTAAATATAATAGTCGCGGAAAAATATGACAACTTAAGCATATTCGGCCCGCCGTGAAATATGACGTGTGAGTCCATTTTTTCTGAAGAATGCAGCTGATTTGCTGTTCACTACACGGACTACCGTATTATGGAAAAAAAATGTAATTACTTCTTCCGTTTTATGTATTTCCGGCAAGTTCAAAAGGGCTAATTATAATAATCGCATACAAATATGACAACTTGAGCATATTCGACAGGCGGTAAAATGTCACGTTTGAGTCCATTTTTTTGGAAGAATGCAGCTGGATTGCTCTTCACTATACGAACTACCATATTTTGGAAAAATATTGTAATTACACCTTCTGTTGTATGAATTTTCGGATAGTTGAAAAGTGCTTATTATAATAGTCGCGAAAAAAATATGACATTGCATGACATAGATTAATGAAGTTGTCACGTTTGAGTCCATTTTTTCAAAAAGGTAGTTATCGGCTACGGTACTTGGGGATATTGCGGTACTACAATTTAGCTGTAAAGAAAGGTGTAACCGAAATTTATGTGTAAAAATCTGATCCATTCTTAAAAAAAACAATAGTAAACATATGTGACGCATACAAAATATGAGATATATATAATATACTATAATATTGATGCAAAAACATGAGAGAGAGTAGATAACACAAATGGAACGATTGCATTGCACGACATAGATTAATAAAGTTAACATAAGTGACGCATAAAGCATGATCTAGTTCGCAATTGCAGACAAAATTATCACAAGGATAACTACATACAACATCTTCTCCACCCACTTGATATGATCTAAAATGCGCTCCACCTTTAATGTCAGCATGTTAAGCCTTTGCTCTAGCGTTGGGTTCATCCTCTGCTCGAGTGTTGGGTCCATCCGCTGCTCTATGCCGGGAAGCATCCCCGCTGGTGCTGCGGTACTACGACGCTCCACCGATGTATTCAGGGTGTCTGCCCACTGAAAATATTGACATCCTGCAGACTACATAACGATGTCAACATATTTTCAGACCATGTAAAGAGCTGTGAACTCATAAGAGACTACTCGAAGAAGAGAACAATCATCATAGGCTGGAGAAATCGGACTACATTCCCACTTACACAGTAATTAGGGCATTTATAAAACACCCGACCGTAATTTGACGAAGTGGTGGAGTACAACACATTAGCTTCCACATGGCAATTAGGGCAATCGACCCGCCTTGCATTGGCAAGTGCAATGGCTCTCCGGTTCGCTGAGCTCGACGTTTGAGACATTGCCTTCACACAATTGAAGAACGCACAAGTGTAATTAGGAAGAAGAGGATATCAGCAAGCTAATGTACAATGTGACTCACCGTACAAAATTTATTTTGTAAATAATACCTCTAAAACACGTAGCCGGAAGGAAATACTGGAAAAAAGAAAGCTAAACTACCAGTTCTCCTCTACGCGCTATGGGGTTTGTAAACTCACTCAAACCTTTATGCACTCTGTGATATTTGTAGGCAGGGAGCGAGGGAGGAACGACGCAGCTGGCGGCACATCAGCCTGCAAGGCGAGGGGCCAAGACAGGCAATCAGCAGGTGGCAGCGTGTGCAGTGTGCTTCGGGGGGCCTGGCTGAAGAATCACTACAGCTGGCAGTGGCTTGGGAGTGGCGACCAGGTTGCGTAACGTTAGCGCACGCGGTTTAGGGGCCGGGACATGGAAGCGGCACGTGGCAGCGTTAGCTGCAGCCGATGAGGGCCTGGTTGAAGCCAAGTTGGAGCTGGCAGTGTCCTGGCCCTAGTAATGCCCTTCGTGTAATAGTCACGAACGAAGATGACAACTTAAGCCTATTGGGTAGGCCGTAAAATATCACGTATTACTCTATTTTCTTTGGAATAAGGCAGATGATCTGCTCTTCGAAATACGGAGTAGCATAATATGGAAAATATTGTTTTCACACGATGCATGCAAATTACGCCAGTGCAAAAGGCCTCAGTACAACTAAGTGGCAAAGACAACTTAGTGCCATAATACATTTCATTCCGAGCACAATCTTGCACATATTAAAACATTACATTGAAAGAAAAATAATGCAAACGAACGTGTTGATCAATAACCGGTTCAATGGCCTTCTGGGTTAGTGTTCCCCCTTCCTCTTCCCCTGCGCGTCCCCCTACCATGACGTTCCTGGTTATCGTAGTCGGACGGTGTGAAATTTTGGGGCCGATGGGGGATACGTAGTCCAGCCGCCTGCGCTGGACCTAACCGTGCACCTCGCGTTGCAGCGTCGAATCGCACTGGGGGGACCGCGTACGACGTGCCGCTGTGGATGCCCCATCCAGCCATCGACTGGTCTGCATGGTACCCTGATGCGCGGAGTACGTCCGGAGGCTGGTGCTCCTGCCAGTTCGATCCACCGGCCTCCTCGGGGTTACTGGGACGCGAATGCAACCCTAGGGATTGCAAACACGTCGTCGCGAGCAAATCTGTGAATGTAGTCCCCGATGCCATAAGGTCATCGTACGCCCTCGACACGTCCTCCCATGTTTGTTGATGCTGGACAGGGGTACTAAAAGACTCCTGCGGCAATGATGGGGACGGTGACATGTTGATGTGTACTCCTCCTTGAACGTTCGCCCCAGCACCTATTTCAACGTAGCCGCCTCCATGGCCCCGGCCGCTCTCATGGCTCGGGACCCGGGACGAAGTCGATGCTCTGGGTTGGTCTTACCGCCGAGGAGGCACAGGCGTTGCACGTCTATCCATGGACATGCTCCTCATCAGGGGGCTCGGTGCGGGCGGCGCCTCGTACGGTACATCCTCGTAATCACGTTTGGGTAGACGGTCTATGGCCACCAACATCTCTGACCGCATTTCTTATCACGGTGGCCCGTCTTGGCGAAGAAGGTTCCGTAAAGCGATTGCTTGATTGGCGTTGCTACGCTGCGGATTGCGTGAGGATCTCATCCGCTGGTCATGCATGTACTCCGCCTCACGCCTACTGCAAATTAACACGTGTCGAATGTTTAATTGGGTATATCCCGTTTTTAATATGTGATGGGTGCGATCCGCATTGCCGGTGTGTGCATGCGCTCTGCGTACTCCTCAGCATAGCCATGTTGCACTGGCATCGCCACACCCCTGTCTAGGAGCACCGCCCGTGTGCGAGGTCTGTACCAGTCAAGGTACCCAAGTGTGTCCGTCTCGTGGGCTGCGCCTGATGGGTTCCAGACGTCCTCAGTGGCCATCGAGTTCCACCTCTCAATATGCCGGCTATTCCGTGCGACCCAGTTGTAGTTGTGCCCCGATGTACTCCTCCTGCGGATCAATCCAACACGTTATTAATGGTTTCCACAGTAAGCGTGAAAGTAATGTGACATGTAGCGACATACCCATGGGAGCTTTCGGAGTCTGTCGGAGGCGGTGGAGGGAAAGACTGCCGGTACCCAAATTGGCGCTGAACGCGCTCCGGAGAGTATGGCTCAATGGCACTCATGCACTGGAGGAAGCATTTCATCATCCAATAATGAGGCTCCCCCGTGCACAGATTGGAGATATGGCCTCCCGTCGCAACCTCCTCCGTGGCCTGGGTGGAAAAGGGATCCCACATGACCTGTGCTGATGTCAGGAAGTTTAGGTCCCCCACGAGACGAGGGTAGGAGCCGCGGTCTGATTCCTGGGCCCATCGGAGTCTGGCATGCATCCATTTGTAACCCAAGGTTGGCCTTGCGAGTGGATGCACGTTAGGTTCATCGACGGGCACTGGGTAGTACCGCTTTGACACTCTTGGTCGCGCTATGGGTAGGTACGACCAGGACCACAACTGTAGAAGCAGGGGGCAACCTCCCATTATTGAAGTTGGCTGTGATCGGCGGCAGGCCGCACACATCTCGCGATATGTGTTTGCGAGAACTGCCGAGCCCCAGCCGTAGAAGTCCGGTGCTGCATCTTCTCGCACCTTCTCGGCTAATTCCCGAGCGACCCAAACGAGGTGGGGGGCAACGGAATCACCATTTCCGTTTGTAAATAAAATTCCTGCAAGGAGGAAATAGAGGTACACCTCGAAATGCCTATTTATCTGACCAGGGTCAGCGTTTTCAGGACATGGTCCAGCCTCCAGGAGACTGTCGAGCCATGTGAAAGAGACTCCCTGATCACAGTTCCCCGTGTACGTTGTGCCAAACCTGCATCGAAGAAAATCACATGTTAGGAAATCTCGTTAGCTCCCAGATAAGTGTGGTCAGTGTGCTTTCACATTTATTACTTTTCCTCTACATAGTTCTTCCATGCCTCTTTGGAGGGCTTGCGCACTACGAGGGGTTTACCGGAAAGTGGAAGGCCAAATAACATGGCGACATCTTTGAGGGTCACCGTCATCTCACCGAAGGGGAGGTGGAAAGTATGCGTCTCCGGACGCCATCTGACGACCAACGCGGTGATAAGGGCCCCGTCCAGTCTAGGCATCGGGGTCCACTGGCCCCTTCCTTCGTATGCTCCACGCACCATAAATGCGAAAGCTAACAGGCCCGTCCGTCCCAGGCCGTATATGAATTGAGGGTCCAATCTCTTAATGTTACGGGAGCCACGCATGCGGAGAGTGTTAAGCTGCAAGGACAAAGCAAGTAAACGTACTGAGCATAACGAAAGGTGCGTACGCTTGCGATACGTTACGACAGTGTAGTAATGACGTTACCGTCTGGCCGGAGGCCCACTTCCGGGCCCTGTGGTCATCATCATACTTCGATCGCAATAGCTCTGGCAACTCCATCACAAGCCTGCATAATCTCCAGGGAATGAAACAATGAAATACAAAAAAATAACATCAGAAGAAATTACAAAACCACTGTACATACCCAAAGAAATTTAGGTTCATAAATTACATAACTGAAATTTCACGAAGAGAATGCAAAATGAAGGTAGTAGGAAGATGTTGCATGTCTAATGCGTATAGTTGAAATATTACATTGGACAACATCACCCTCTGTTTGGGCAGCCTCTACGGTCATGCCCTGTCTGCTTGAAGATGCGACAACGCCGAAGGCCATCGTCTCGCTGAGACGCATCCATGTCACCCTCAAACCGCGCGGAACGCGGTCTACCCGGCGTATCGCGCCTTAGTGTGGGGTACGGGAGCCACGTAGGGGGTTCGGAGGTCTTTTAGTTCGTGCCGATGTTGAACGGTTCGAAATGCCCTGTCCATATTGCTCTAACGGCATCCATACGGTAGTACGGTGTGACATATTGTGTGCCGTCGTTGTCCCCCATATCACGGCACGCTGCTAGCACGTGCGAGCAGGGGATGTGCTCTAGGCGAGGCTTGTTGCATGAGCAGGTCGCCTCATACAGCCGAGCTGGCATCTACGGTTTGTGTCCCCGCGGAGTATCCCGAGCGGTGCTTGCGCTTGCACTCGGCGAGAAAAATATTCTGCGCGAGGTCCATCATGCGCGTGCGGGTGGAATTGAGCTTTCTGCGTACGACGCTGCAACAAGCCCTCGACACGGGAGCGAAAGGTTGAGCCGCAGTTGTACGCCGCCCTTGGGCATCAACAAAGTATTTCGCGGTCCTAAAAATGTGAGCTCAATGATTGGGCAAATGGGTAGGCAACGAGTCCCCATGACACATTGTTGTACGACTCGGCAAAGTTAAATCGTCATGATGGAGTATCTGCAGAAGATAAGCATACCGCTTAGGTGCAAAATAGTCTTGATCAAATGATGTGGTACCGTACTAGAGAGGGCATTATCTTACCGAGCACCGTTTGTATCGTGCGCCCAGGCCCATCTCTCAGCGAGTTTACAAGCTATCCATTGAGCGAATGTCATCTTGCGCCGTACGGAGACCTCCGAGCCACCAATTACCTGTGTGCCCTCCATGGTCTCTTCCGCCACCAGTTCCTTTGAGCGCTCCTTCAGCTGGTTAAATATCGTATCGAACTTGCGCAGTTGGTTTTGCATGCATAGGGTTTTGAATAGCTTCACCATGTTCTTGTTCCTGCACATGGTGTACAGGTTCGCCCCCAGGTGACGCATGCACCATCTACGCTGGACGTGTCTCCACAGGCAAGGGCAATCTTCATCTTCCGTCATTCTATCGAGGGCGTTCAGCAGCCCTGCATTACGGTCCGATACGACGCACACCCCGGCCCTATCCCGCACCACACGGGTCTTCACCAGGGACAGGAACCAGAACCAGCTATCGTTGCTTTCGCTCTCGACCACGGCGAATGCCAGCAGTAGTAGCTGGTTGTTTGCATCGGTAGCTAGGGCGGTAAGAAGGGTGCCATTGTACTGGCCGGATAGAAATGTCCCATCCACGCATATAACAGGACGGCGATTCTTTGAATGCCACGATGCATGGACGAGCGCCCGAGAACACCCCTGAGGAGGTAGTAGTGTTCGAGCGGTCGATCCATCGGGAAGCTGCACGGTTCAACGGCAATAGCATATTCGAGCCGGGTTTGTTGCGGCTATCCGCCTCGATGGCGTGGAGCCCAATTGAATGACTCCATAAAACTACCAAACATCATTTTCAAAGCCATCCGCTTTGCTCGCCAAGCTTTGTAGGTAGGTTATGGATATCCCTGTCTGTTACGCACCTCGGCAATTATGGTTGCGGGCCTGAGACTAAGGTCGGCCTTCAAAGACGTCTAACAGGATTTGGCGCGATGAATCTTGATTTCACCACGCCGCTTGTGTTCGAACAAGCGCCTCTGTGCATGTAATGCGGTGTGTACCGCCGTATAATGAAATGGTGTTGATGTTTAGGCGCTGAGCACGAACATAGTATCCGTGATCTGCCCTTTCTTACATATAAGCTCGAAGCAAGTCTTGTTCGGCGATGCCTGTGATGGTCACGCCAGGGTCACCGCAGCGTAATTAGTGCAGAAGTGCATCGCCGTCCTTTGTGGCGAACTCCTGGTCGAAGTTCTATGTCGCTATGGTCTTGCCCACGCTTAGAAATATCCTCCAAGCGGGCCACAACCACGGTCGGCCGGGTTCGACAAGTGCAAAATGCGATTCTGGCCCGGTCCTCATCTTCGTCAGGACCATCACCGTAAGTAGGGTGAGGGTCATCCCTTAGGGCATCCGCATCAACCTCGAGGGCCAGGCGCATCCGTCTCGCTTGATCCTGCCAAGCCCCTTGGCCAGGGGACTTGCTGCGAGCACATGGCAATTTCCTCTTCGGGCTCGGGTTGTTCGTCCGCATTGACCCCCATGTCCTCCTCCTAGGCTCGGCTCGTCCCTGCCTCCCCAGCGGGGGTGCGAGGGACCAGCTTCACGTAAACACCTAGTGCGAACCCTTCCTGTGCGGCCTTCTCCATGTAGAACTGCCAGGCACTCGTTCTATGGAGCTCGAATAGGCTGTACACGTAAAGCAAGCTATTTGGCACTACATGTGGCCTAACCCCATCTACCACGAGCTTGTACAATGTACGGTCAACACTAAGAGCGCGTGCAGCCGCTCTTGCTACTGTACGCAACTCTATCGGTGGATTTACAGTTGTCTCTATGTGTGCGCAATTATGCATGCTGACAAATGGGCCCTGCAAATTTGCGGGCTCCCCCCCGTGCCATATATGAAGTGGAATCGCCATCGAGGACTGTAGCATTACATAATTGTAGTCATCAATAATTGCACACATGCACCGCCAATTGTTTTGCTATTCGATAAACATCTTGAAACATATTGTCACTACTCAATATTTTAATTACGAATGAAGTAATGTTATGGTTACGTACGGTTCCAATGTATGACAACATATAATTAAATATATATGTTATATAATATAATATTGTAGGATCGAAGTATACGAATATAGCAATCAGAGGGGGGGTGAATGATTGTGCGGAAGCTAAAACCAAATTCTTGATCTATTAAAAGTTCACCCCAAAACAGAACCAAATAATTGCCTCGTTTTCGACAAAAATAGAATGATAGAGGTTCGGTAAAATGCGAATTCCTGGAGATCCAACCGTCGGATCGATCTCAAAATTTGGACACAAGAAACTAGATTCTAGTACGAATCGAACCCAAAAAGAATCAGCTCGATCGGACTTACGGATCAAAAGTTATAAGCTTCGCAAGTTTCTTTGTTTCGAACTTGACGAAAATCAATCTAATCGAAACTTGTAGATTGATCAAGAACAACAAAAGATTTATCAACAAAACTTTGAGGAACACTAGATCAATACCCTAGAGAGGTTTTTGATGAATCAAATCAAGATGACACTCAAAAAACAATAACCAATCTAGAACTAGAACAAGTATGCAAACAAGAACCAAAAGAGAATATTGTAGCACACAAGGAACTAGAAGAATTGATCTTTATTTCTTTTGTCTAAAGTACTCCCATCAAAAGAGTACAAACCCTAAAATTTGAGCCCAAGGCTCTATGCGCCTAGCTCTCCTGAATTCGATGCCCTTCAACAGGAGACAACCCCTCCTATTTAAAGGACCAACCCACAAGGAGTTACGAATACAATTCCTATTCCTAGAAGGAATGCAGTATCCAACACAACTCTACTTGGCCCAACCTGGCCGAGTACAACTCTTACGCCAGCGTGTATGGCAACCCTACCATACTCACGTGACTAACACTTTGCACGCGTATGGCCACCTGCCATACTCACGTGACTAACACTTTGCACGCGAATGACCTCCTGCCATTCTCACGTGACTAACCATTCTTCATGTGCACCATTCTCTTAGCCCGAACGTCCCGCATGACATCCTTGACCACCAAGACCTCAGTTCCTCCTGAACCTAGTCCCGAACCTCAGTTCCTCCATGAACCTAGTTCCGGTCCCGTCATCAACCACGTTCGTCTTCGAGCAATACCTGCACATGAACAAACCACAAAACAATTCCGAGCACAAGTCCACGACTTGACTCACATCAATCCATGCAAATACTCACACGAGCATTGCATAAAGTCCACTTCAAAAGAAGCATCATGAAATTCTCAAAAATTTCATAATCCCAAAAATGAATCAAACACAATTCCAATTTTGCTCAAAACCCTAATCGAGCAAAAACGCATTCACGACGGACAAGGAAATATGGTCCGGCGTACACATGAAAAAGTCACTCAAGAAGCCATTCACGACGGACCAACAAAATCGGTCCGGTGTACAAGTGAAAGTATCGGTTTCAAGAAGAAATCATTCCGGCGAAAACACGTTCACGACAGACTAAAAGAAATCAGTCCGTCGTACATGCGAAATCAATCCTCAAAAAGCCGTTCATGACTTACCAAAGAAATTGGTCCGACGTACATGCAAAACTTACTGGTTTGAGAGTTTGGTCCGGCACAAAAGATGACTTCACTGTTTGCTGTCAAATTGTCAGATGCTCATTTTGCAAATTCAATTCTAAGCCAATTTTTCAGCACATGATTTCACAATCTCCCCCTTGATGAAAACATTGGCAACACCACTTAGAATTGAACATTTGGCATTCACTTTACAAAAGATTTTGAAATCCAAAGGATCAAAGACCAAAGTAAGAAAACACAGAATTCCCCCTTTGACCAAAAAGCAAAACAAAATCTCCCCCTGAGAAGGAAAATGTGTGTGAATGTGCAATGTGCCCAAAAATTTCAAAATTCTCCAAACTTCTTCCAAAATTCTCAAATTTCCAAAAACAACTCCCCCTTTTTTCTTAAACTTTTCAACGATTCCCAAATTTCTCCCCCTTTGACAATGGATTCATCAAGAGTACAAAAGAGAGAACAGGTTCAAAATTTTTCCTGTAGCAAATATTTCACAAGGAGAAACAAGGGAGTGCCAAGATAGAAAAAGATGAGCTCATTCGATCATATAACCTTATATATCACATAATATGCAAAATACATGATCTTGATGTGATTTTAACAAGTTAGGGAATGACATGCATCTCCATCTCAATTCAGTCAACTATAGCCAAGTACTAAGCAAAACCTTTAGTAGAAAAAGGCTCAAAGTTAAAGCAACTAACAACTCTGGGCGAGCAAGTAGTTTCAACTCCAATCTAGTAAACCAATTTAATCTTTAAAATAGTAAACTGCATGTGGCATGCTTGAAGCATACTTCTTTTATTTCCTTGAAGTGGCATGCTTGAAGCATACATCTTGTCTTTGAGGGAATGGCATGCTTGAAGCATACATCTTATCTTTTAGGGAAAGCATTCCTGAAGCTCATAACTTGAGGCTTTTGCTTTTAACAACCCTTTTTTATTGATTCCCTTTTCTTTTCATTTTTCTTTGATTGTAAACATGCAAGGAGATTAAAAGGACTTTTGAAAGAGTAAAGCTGAAAACACACTTGCTTCATAGCCCAAATTTGTCAAGAAGATTCAATAACAAGCCTAGAAGAGTAAGATATCACAGAGTATTTAGCTATAGGCAATCAGTCCAGGGAATTCTACAATGTCATTTTTAGTTCAAGTGAGACAATTAGATTATCATATATTAGCCCAATTACATAACATATAAAGAAATATGATAAAGTGAGCTCATCAAGTGAAAGAACTTGGCAAGGAAACTCCCCCTCAAAACAAACCCATTAGATGTACAATCCCAAGTTCTCCCCGAATAAAAGCAAAACGAGAAGAAGACAAAGGTTTTGAAAAAATGTCTGCCAATTGATGTTCAGTATCCACATGGTGAAGCACAATATTTTCTTTTTCAACATGATCTCTAAGAAAGTGAAATCCAATATCAATATGCTCAAGAAAGGGGATTACTCAAGAGGTGGCACGAACCAAATCAATTCAACATCTTCCAAAGTCAACATCAGAATAAGCTCTTAAACTAATGCATAAGGAAGCAAAAAGCCAAATGCCAAAATCTTGAGTACCATGGAGATACCTGAAAATTCACTTGACCGTTTGTTGATGTGAAGCACGTGGGAAGAGTCTCTCATGTAAACCTCCAATTATCTTATCCTCAACAGCATCATCATCTTTATGAACAAAGACACTCTCCCCCTGAACAGATGCACCTGTACCTGCATCATTTGGACTAGTGCCTTTTGCGAAAACAGAAGTGGAAGAAGTATATTCAAAAGCAACACTTTTAGCATGAGATGCACGAGTGAAGAAGAACCAAAACTTATCACTGAACATATGAAGCGAGCATCCGAAATTCACTAGCCACATGTTCTCCTTCCTCGCGTGAGAAGCCTACATAGAAGCAGAAAGTGTCGAGGTCTCGGTACTGGGGTTAGAAATAAGATGTTTAGGAATCCAAAGATCTTGAGACACCTGACGCTGCTTGGTAGGCACAACACGAGCATTCTTATGCACAAAGATAGATTTGTCTTTTCCCGTGTTCTTACCAACAAAAGGTGTTTGCATCACTCTAGGCGCATAAAAATATGCTTTGCTGAAATTTGACCTAGCCTTAGTTCTTTCCTTCTTTTGTTGTTTGGCTAGTCTAAAGCAAAAATCTACTAAGTGTCCATCTCTACCACATTGAGTGCACGTGTACTTGACATGATGTTTAGCTTTAACAAGAAAGGCACATTTTGCATTCATCATAGTAGAAGATAAAACCACAGATTGAAAAGCAATTTTCTTAGGTTCATTAGATAACTCAATTTTGCAAGGAGCTGAACAACGGTCTGAGGTTTAGTTTCATATGTGGCATAAGGATCAAAACCTAAACCTCTCTTATTTGTGCTAACCTTAGATTGATCCAAAATCATGTTCAACTTTTTCTTGCCATTAGTGAAACGTTCCAAAGAATTTTGCAAGTAATCAACTTTCTTAGCAAGAGTTAAACAATTATTGCAAGGAATATTGACCTTCCCTTTCTGTTTACGACAAGTAGAGCATGAAAGAACCTCATGAGTAAGCAGATTATCAGTCAATTGAGAAACCCTAGCATTTGCATCTTTCATAATTCAAGAGTTGAGCATTTAGAACAAGAAGTTGAACCATGCAAATCATCAGTGGAACAGCTAGCATGTTTAACATGTTTCTCATTTTTCTCATTTAGATGCAACAGAAGAGCGTGTTCTTTCCTAAGGAAGGTGAGCTCATTGTAAATTAAGTCACATGATTTGCATGTATCATCATCAGGAATCAAAGTCTTAAGTCTAGTAATTTCAGCATTCAATGACTCCACAAGAATATCATGTTTCTTAATTTTTCTATCACGTTTGTCAAGCAATTTTCCAAGACGGGCAGACATGACATTGGCTAATTCATCATAGGAAGGATCTACCTCATTGAAGTCATTTGTCGTTGTCGTCCTCAGTAAAGCTGTTGCTGCTTTTAGCCATGAGACACAACCCCGTCAACTCATGCTTGCTTGGAGTTGCATCGTCCTCACTGCTCCCTGAATCCACATCGCTCAAATTGACTTGTTCAAGAGCAGAAAGAACTCGGTGGACAACTTTGCTGTTGATGAAGCTCTTCTTCTTTCTATTACTTGAAGAGAACTTCTTCTCTTTTCTTCTGTCGTTGTCCTTCTCCCTTGATGCTTTACCTGCAAGTTTAGGACAGTTTGGACGAATATGGTCGAGATCACCACACTCATAGCATCTTGGAGGGCCATCACCACCTCTCTTTCTCATTCTCACATTTTGTAAAGCTTTGTTAAAGCGAGAAGAGAGTAGTGACAAGTCTTCTTCTAGGAATTGCTCAATCTGTTCATCGGTTAGTGAAGACAAGAAAGATAGAGCAAAGCTTGAAGCAGCACCATTATGAGATATGCTAGATTGAGATGTCAAAGCAATTGATTTATGATCATTCTTTCTAGCAAGAATATCTAATTCATGAGTTTTCAACTTGGAATAAAGAACGTCTAAGGTAAGTGTACTCATGACAGTAGATTCTCTAATGGATGTAACTTTCATCTCCCAAATAGACATGTCTAAAGCACCAAGCAATTTTCTAGCATTAGCGACATCATCAAAAGCTAACTCCAACAAAGACGAAGATTACTAAGAATTTTATTGAAGCGTGCAAAAAAGTCATCTAGCGACTCACAGGGTTTCATCTCAAATCGCATGTATTCTTTTGTAAAGATCTTGTGAACCTCTTTAATAGTGTTAGAACCCTCATGGTAATCACAAAGAGATTTCCATACCTCATATGCTTGGATCGAAGATGAATCACCACGATCGAAATCGCTCGTCCCAAGCCTTGGATGATCAAGTTGCGCGCCTTCTTTGTTTGCTTCAACATGTGTGCGATTAGTGTCGTTGACGTTGTCGTTTGCAGGGACTTCATATGGCTTGTAGACCTTCTCCCAAATTGCGAATCCCTGAGCTTGGATGAACGCCTCCATCTTGGCCTTCCAAAACTGAAAATCAACACCATTGAACACACAAGGTTTTGTCGAATAATGATCTATTGATCTAATCACCGATTAAGATAGATTAGAAAAACCTTGCTCTGATACCACTTGTAGGATCGAAGTATACGAATATAGCAATCAGAGGGGGGGTGAATGATTGTGCGGAAGCTAAAACCAAATTCTTGATCTATTAAAAGTTCACCCCAAAACAGAACCAAATAATTGCCTCGTTTTCGACAAAAATAGAATGACAGAGGTTCGGTAAAATGCGAATTCCCGGAGATCCAACCGTCGGATCGATCTCGAAATTTGGACACAAGAAACTAGATTCTAGTACGAATCGAACCCAAAAAGAATCAGCTCGATCGGACTTACGGATCAAAAGTTATAATCTTCGCAAGTTTGCTGTTCCAGAACTTGACGAAAATCAATCTAATCGAAACTTGTAGATTGATCAAGAACAACAAAAGATTTATCAACAAAACTTTGAGGAACACTAGATCAATACCCTAGAGAGGTTTTTGATGGATCAAATCAAGATGAAACTCAAAAAACAAAAACCAATCTAGAACTAGAACAAGTATGCAAACAAGAACCAAAAGAGAATATTGTAGCACACAAGGAACTAGAAGAATTGATCTTTATTTCTTTTGTCTAAAGTACTCCCATCAAAAGAGTACAAACCCTAAAATTTGAGCCCAAGGCTCTATGCGCCTAGCTCTCCTTAATTCGATGCCCTTCAACAGGAGACAACCCCTCCTATTTAAAGGACCAACCCACAAGGAGTTCTGAATACAATTCCTATTCCCTAGAAGGAATCTGTATCCAACACAACTCTACTTGGCCCAACCTGGCCGAGTACAACTCTTCTGCACTGCTGTATGGCAACCCTACCATACTCACGTGACTAACACTTTGCATCGCCAGCGTATGGCCACTGCCATACTCACGTGACTAACACTTTGCACGCGAATGACCTCCTGCCATTCTCACGTGACTAACCATTCTTCATGTGCACCATTCTCTTAGCCCGAACGTCCCGCATGACATCCTTGACCACCAAGACCTCAGTTCCTCCTGAACCTAGTCGAACCTCGGTTCCTCCATGAACCTAGTTCCGGTCCGTCATCAACCACGTTCGTCTTGAGCAATACACGCACATGAACAAACCTAAAACAATTCCGAGCACAAGTCCACGACTTGACTCACATCAATCCATGCAAATACTCACACGAGCATTGCATAAAGTCCACTTCAAAAGAAGCATCATGAAATTCTCAAAAATTTCATAATCCCAAAAATGAATCAAACACAATTCCAATTTTGCTCAAAACCCTAATCGAGCAAAAACGCATTCACGACGGACAAGGAAATATGGTCCGGCGTACACATGAAAAAGTCACTCAAGAAGCCATTCACGACGGACCAACAAAATCGGTCCGGTGTACAAGTGAAAGTATCGGTTTCAAGAAGAAATCATTCCGGCGAAAACACGTTCACGACAGACTAAAAGAAATCAGTCCGTCGTACATGCGAAATCAATCCTCAAAAAGCCGTTCATGACTTACCAAAGAAATTGGTCCGACGTACATGCAAAACTTACTGGTTTGAGAGTTTGGTCCGGCACAAAAGATGACTTCACTGTTTGCTGTCAAATTGTCAGATGCTCATTTTGCAAATTCAATTCTAAGCCAATTTTTCAGCACATGATTTCACAATCTCCCCCTTGATGAAAACATTGGCAACACCACTTAGAATTGAACATTTGGCATTCACTTTACAAAAGATTTTGAAATCCAAAGGATCAAAGACCAAAGTAAGAAAACACAGAATTCCCCCTTTGACCAAAAAGCAAAACAAAATCTCCCCCTGAGAAGGAAAATGTGTGTGAATGTGCAATGTGCCCAAAAATTTCAAAATCGTGCGAAATAAAAACAGTCAAATCGTCATCGGAGTGTTCAACCCCGCGAGACAGTTCAACGTTCCAGTGCAAGTTCGGCAGAGGGTCCTAACCTCTGCAGAACCTCAGTTCCAAAAGAAGGTTGTCATTTCATGCAACAATATTCAGTTGAACTTTTTAATCCTTTCGAACATTCTTAGTGCTGCGATCAATTCGCAAATTTTAGTGGAATGGGGTGTACCTACCAGGTTCGCAATATACTGTGTCTACTACATGTAACGCATGAATACATATATTAAGAGAGGTGCTTGCCTTGCTCAGAGAATTCTGGATCAGCGTTCAGGTCGACGAGTGCGGTCTCTCCAACGTAACTATCTAAACCAAGCAAAAACATGAATAATAAGCAAAATAAGTAATAAGACGGCAATAATGTTTCTTTCATATACTTCGTAAAACATATTCTCATTCTTCCAACCACGAATAATCTAATCTTATGCTTACATAGTTTTGTATATTTGTGTGATTTTTCCAAAGTTTTTTCCAAAGTCATTCGTGTGATTTTTCCAAAGTTTTGTATATTTGTGCAATTTTGAATTACATGTTGTATATTTGAGCTTTTTTTTCCTAATATAACATCTACATAGTGTGGTTTTTCAAGTACTAGCAATAACACACGCATACCAAGGTTTTATGAAATACGAGGGTATATCTACCTGGTTCGCAATATGGGGTGTTTACTAAAAGTAACGCATGCATACATACATTTCGTCATAACAACATAAGACCGTTAAATTTATGGTATCAACATAATTTAAGGAGGTGCTTGCCTTGCTTACGAGTTTTTACGGAGCAGCGTCGGGTCGACGTGTGCAGTCTCTGCAGTGTCGGCACCTACACGAGGCAAAAACAACAGTGCAAAGTCAAATAAGTAATAAGGCAAAATAACTTACCACAGTCCAGAACTTAGGGCCACCAATGTTTTAGTCATATTAATTAAACAACCACTTTGGTTCGAGTTATTCAGTTCGGAAAGGAGGTCAACTCCTTTCGGGTCCAAGTAGTGATTACGTCCGAAAAAAAAAACAGTTCAATGTTCGAGTACAATTTCAACGTTCAAAATAACTTAGCATAGTCCTGAACTTTGGGTCACCCATATTTATGTCAGATTTAGTAGCCAATTTGGTTAGAGTTATTACGTTCAGAAAGGAGGTCAACTCCTTTCGGGTCCAAGTAGTAATTACATCCAAAAATATGAACAGTGCTGAAAAAATACAGTCCAATGGTCATCGGACGGTCCAGGCCCCCAAGACAGTTCAACGTTCCAATGGAAGCTCGCTACAGGGTCCTAACCTCTAGAGATACTTAGAGTCCCAAAAGGTAGGTGTTATTTTATGCAAGAATATTTAATTGAACTTTTTATTCCGTTCGGACATTCTTACCGACGTACATATTTCTAGGTGCTATATTTAATTAGCAATTTTTATGGAATGCGGGGACATATCTACCAGGATCACAATATAGGGTATTTACTGAGAGTAATGCATCAATACATACATTTGTTAAAAACAACATAACCTAGGAAAAATTGTGGTATGAACAAGATTGAAGGAGGTGCTTGTCTTGCTCGAGTTTTGATTAGCAGCGTCGTACCTACACGAAGCAAAAACAACAATATGAAGTCAAAGAAGTAGTAAGCCAAATTGATTTAACTATGCAATAATTTCAAAAAACTACACTACTACAGAATGGTACATCACTATCGCTTCATCTGTATCGGTTCCTAACTTGTGATGGAAAAACCGATTGTGATATGTATGCGTAACCAATCATTTTTAGAAACGTGGTCAGCGATTATCGGTTCTAGCTTAGAACCGATAGTGATGAGGGCACTCATCGATGTCGGTTCTAGGCGAACCGATCGCGTGATGAGGATCCTGATCGGTTACGGCCTAGAACCGGCTGCGATGATGGTATGTTAATAGTATCGGTTACAGGCTAGAACCGATAGCGATGAGCACCCTCATCGGTTAGTCGGTTCTAATCTAGAACCGACACTGATGATGGTATGTTAATAGTGTCGGTTTTGGGCAAGAACCGACACTGATGAGGTGCACCCTCATCACAGTCGGTTCTGGACAAGAACCGACATTGATGATCGCGTGTCAACAGTGTCGGTTCTGGGCTAGAACCGACACTAATGACCAAAATCAATGTCTAAATTCAAATTCACATAACTTTCACGTTTTAAATCCAAAAATTATGAAATAAATTTCTAAATTCATGTTTCATCCCTTAGATTCGAAATATGCAAAAATACTCTATGTTTGACCTCTGTTTAAAATTCAGATTTGAATTTAAAGATTAGGTTAAAACATGCATGCTATTTTGTAGAATTTGAACAAATGAACTCCAAACTTAATGAAACAGATTTTGTTGGAATTATGAGGTTATAAGTAACTCAAAGCTGTAAAAATATTTAAGTTAGAACCAACACAGATAAGGAGATGTGTATGTTTGGTAAAATGGCCATAACTTTTGACTCGTAACTCCGATCGTGGTGTTCTTTGGCTCGTTAGAAAGATAATGAAAAATAGTATCCGAAAATGATTGGGCGAGTGCATGTGTGCGAGAAAATTAGATGGTTAGATCTTGAACTTTTGGGCGAGTGCATGTGTGCGAGAAAATCAGAATTCCAAAAAAACATCGTTTAGGGCCTCAAAACGGCCTCCGAAGTTTTGTAGCCGTTTCGGTCTCTTTTTTTTTGTCTTTTCGTATGCTCCAAACCGTATTCTTCGTGATCATAGATAATATATATATAACCCGTATTTGGAGTATGAGAATACTAAAATCGATGTTCGGGTGCTCTGTGAGGTTAAAGGGAATGGGACGCGTTATATTTCAGATGTGATCATACTAACACTATAGTACCAGACCATATACGAACTTTGAAGTTAAGCGTGCTTGGCGAGAGTAGTCTTTGGGATGGGTGACCTCTCGAGAATTGCACCTGTATTGTGTTAAAATCGGCGATAGAGAGGACACAGGAAGTCCACGTCTTTGTGTTAAAAACATCTTATGACACATATATGTAGTTTCCCACCTAGAACCGACACGAGATGAGGGTAATTTGTGTCGGTTCTAGTTGGGAACCCGTGATGACCCTCATCGTATCGGTTCTAGTTGGGAACCGACTGAGATGACCCTTCATCTGTGTCGGTTCTAGATAGGAACCGACTGTGATAATAGATTATTACTGTCGGGTGAGAACCGACTGTGATAGAGCCTGTTTATCACTATCGTTGGACTTTGTATCGCTATCAAAACCGATAGTGATGACGAAAAAGAACCGATTGTGATGTCCTATTCTGTAGTAGTGCTATAACCACCGCCTTGCCTTCAAGCTCCCAGAACAACCACTACAATACAATCTGCTCTAACACTCTTCCCTCACACTCTGCTCTCAGACTCTTCCCTCACACTCTGCTCTCGCACACTGCAAGGAGAGCGACGCAGCACCTCAATTTATAGGCTCAAAAACAATTACTGTCACGTTTACATTAATCTCGATTATTATACGCATAATCGTGTCATTTATTTTTAATTACGTTGATTAGAACCAACATTAGCCTTAATCAGCTGATTATGCGGCATTGGATACCAACTCGATTTGACTTGACGTGCTATTTCAACCACCGTTCGCTGTTTCTATCATATGCATGCAGCTTTCGGCCAAAGCATCGAATATTTTAGCATGGAGCAGGGGGAAGCGGGTCGCGCGAGCAGGGGGCAGGCTGGCGGGCGCACGACGGGCGGCACCTGGCTGCCGCCACCCCATACGGCGGCAGCCAGGCTGACGTGGCAGGCGGGCCAGCGGCGGGCTAGTGGGCGTAGCGACACCTGGCTGCCGCCGTCCCGTGTGGCGGCAGCCAGGGCTCCCGCCATGTGGTGTGGCGGCCGCCACGTGGCGCGGCGGCTCCCCATGATATTTTTGCTATTTTTATTCTTTGATGTATATTTCTGATATTTTAGATTACATGTTGTATATTTGGGGTATATTTCCCGCCACATGCAGCCACGTTCCAGACAGGTCTCGTACGGCCGTGAAGCTTCCTCGGCAGTGGCGCTGTACAGCAGCCAAGAGCAACAGGAAGAAAAGAGAAGTTGCACACGAGTCTCAGGCCAGCGCAGTAGGAGGCCGCAGGTCGCTACAGTACTCAATACTGTAGAACAAAGGACTAAGCGCAAGGCAGTAGCTTAGTCCGGTGAGAAAAAAAGAAAGAAAGAACGGAGAAGGCATATCTCCCTAATACCCGCAATTAGTGAGTGTCGCCAATAATCGTTGAGACAAGATGGTATTGGTAGCCATTTGCGTGTCTCATCGAAGGACATTGAGGAGTTGTTGGTGTTGTTATTGCTATGTCTGTGCACAAGATTTCTTGTAGGTGCGTCCAAGTTTCTCGTAGGTAAGCTCTAATGCAAGTCTGCATGTCACCATCAACTTTGTGTTTCCGGTGAAAAGACAATTAGAGTAGAGGCAAAAGGTCATGATTACCGGCAAGGTGCGTCACCAGTGGTATGGCTAGCAAGAAGAAAGCAGAACTCCTTGGAAATTGTTGAAAACTAGTCAAGAATTGCCATAATTGTTGATTTGCCGCATCATGATGCAATAGGCAATCAGATCAATCAGTTAGTTTGCTTCCTTAGTTAGGCTTTCCATGTTTAGAGCTTGCCTTGGTTAGCAAGTTGATTAGATGGTCCGTCCACTATAAAAGAGCATGTATCTATGAGTTTGAGCATAACACAAGAGAATAACATTAAAAAAAATTGCCCCAAAACTTCTTTGTGTTCGTGTGCGTTCATGATCCAGGCTAAAAGCCAACACTGCCCCAACTTAAAGGATAATTAGTGGAAGGTTAGATTAGTAATTTTGTATCCTTAATAAATTAGAAGAGGGTTAAGGTGGTAAAAAAACACATGCCCCTCTAATCGTGCAAACGTACCCATTTGCAAATTGATTTTTTTTTTTCTGTCTGGCTGACGGCCGAAACGGGAGATGGAGAAGCCACATGACCAGGATATGTTCAGCCGTGCAGCCGTGCGACTGAGAGGGCAAGAAGCAATGTGACCGTGCCAGTTAGCCAAGGGAGAAGGTCGAGGGATGTAGGGATTATTTCTTGAGTAACCAACAACAGTTTACATGGTGTAAGAGTAATTTTCATAGTTTTTGCACCGAGTACAGTTGATTGATTGCGACAAAGTGCTTGGCGACAGACAACATAAATTGTGCGAAGATTTTTTTAGGCAATTAGGTATGCAAACGTTTTCCGCAGGCGATGGGGCCATGGACTCTCTTGGAAGAGCTGGAGTAGCTGACGGACAAGGAGGGGAGGCGACGAGGCGTCGCAGCAGCGGCCAAATTCTTTGAGTAACTGACATCAATTCACATGATGTACGAGTAACTGACATCAATTCACGGCCAAATTCTTTGAGATAAGCATAGGAATGTTTATGGAATTGTTGAGTATAATGGAGGATTATACTCATGGGCTTGGTAGTATTTGAGTGAGAAAATGTGAGGGCGAGACCCTCATAGGGAAAGAACCAGTTGTGGTTTGGCAAGAATTTACAGCTCTAGCTTGGGCTCGGCGTAGAACTTGGGTTGTGGTTCAAAAGGTGGTCATGATGGAAGCTTGTGATGTCGGTTCAAATTTTGTTGAGAATATGGTTGGTTGTTTAAAAGGTGATGATAATTTGAAATAAAGTGTTCTATCATGAACATTGTCTTAGCTAGTTGTCCCTGGGTGTGTTACGCCTAGGAGAGAATAGAATGAAAGTGTAACGTGGTTTGTAGTCGAAAAGAAAGTATTGTCGATGCAGGCTATGTACGTAGATGAGCATTTGTGTACTGTTTTGTGGGCAAGTTTTGAGTGTGTTGTACCTATGTGCAGGTGGTGTGACCCCGGGAGTGCCCTCAACCTCTCGCCACTCCGTCACTCACAGTTGAAGGCAAGTGTATTGTAGTGGTTTTGGCTTAGGGAGCCGTAATGTTTGATAATGAGATAGTTTATACATGTTTTATGATATGATGCCATGATTGATTCTTGCAAGTGACATGATGAAAATGATTTATTATAAGGCTATGCAATGATTAGTTGAGTTTATGTGCAAGATTGTTTATGCTTATGGCATATTTGCATACATGGCATGAGAACTGGCCAGGTCGGTGAGAAAGTCATAACTAGTCCGGTGAGGTCGGTGAGAAAGTTATGACTAGTTCGGAGCGCCATTGAGAAAAACCTACCTCGTGATTCCATCCATAGTTGTGAATGGAAGCGAGGAGTAGGCACCTTCCACGGGATGGAAGGGAAAAAGGGGGTGCACATCGACGGGTGTGCACTCAGCAATACCGGTATGTGCTTCAAAGAGACATGTGCATTGCATTGCATGAATGAAGTTGTTTTATGAGATGCTTATGATGTTCTATGAGATGCATATGAAGATGTTTTATTAAGATGTTTATGATGATGGTATATGAGAGCATAAGTGAAGAAGGTTATGAGTTGATCCTCATGATGTGTGAATGGCATAAAGTATGTATGTGCATTGTTATTGTTTTTGTACCATTGCAATACACTTTGCTGAGTGATGAACTCACGCTTGTTGTTTATGTTTTTTTAGGAACCTTGAATCCGGTGTTTGGGAAAGGAAGCTAGAATCACGTCTTCACTTTGCATCACACAAATAGACAACGTCAAACCCTTTCCATAGTTATGATGGTTATCTTATGGAACTAAGTTGGTTTTATTGCTTAATTGTGTGCTTGGTCATATTATTTGATTCGTTTAGCTCATGAAGTGGTTGAATGCTTTATTCTGGACTTATTTTGTTGCTATGCCACTTGTTATTGCTGTTTTAGATGTCTTTTATTATGTTATATCTTGTGATAATATTGTTGTTGCTTCAAACCATGGAAAAAAAAGGAGATGCTGCCGAAATTTTCGGTTTTAGCATTTACACCCTTGCTGTAATTTGACTTTAATTGTGGTATTTAGTTGTTGTTTCCTCTATGATTGGTGGCATCCAGGGCATACTAGATGCCGGGGTGTTACAGGCGGCGCACAAGGGAGCCACAGCGATGACTCACCGGGGCGGCGCGACGGAAGCCGAGGCACGTTGTGGTGAGGAAGACGAGACGGCGGGAGGTAAGGCGGGACGACAACGAGACAAAGAGACGATGACAATAGCAACAAGCACAGTGACCACGGCCGTGGCCACGGTGCGAAGACGCTTAGCGGGCGGGCAGCATCGGTGACCTCGGCAGTGACGGCGTCGCGACCTCCGCATGTAACCCCCGCCCCACTCCTCTCCCTGCCGCAGCCGGTGTGCCCTGCAGTGGCCCTCCATGCACCTGCCACGGGCCCGTAGTAGAGCCACTGTGCCACGGTGTGCCGACCATGTTGCTCATCGTACCTGGTTCTTCGACCCAGCACGCCCCGAGGAACAATGACGGGTCAGCCTAGCACGGCCAACTTCGTATCTGTTATGATATGGTTAGAGTCCGTGTCCCTGTATGGTAGGACTCTATCCATTGGTGGACGAATCTGAAATAATCTCCTGGGGTCCTCCACTATATATATAAGGCATTGCCTTGTACAGAAATACTGAATCTAATAAAGAGAGAGGTTTCCCCCTTGTATGGTGTGCTTCTCCTTTTTTTCTGTTCGTGTGATTGCTTGGCGTGCCATGGATTGGCGTGGGTGAACGATCTTGTTTCACAACACATTATTAGTATGAGTCTCTACCGCAAGAAGCGAAGGATCGTCGATAACAATGAGCGACTACTACCAGCGATTGATCGCCCGATCCGATCTGCAATCAACTCGTCACCACGCCGGCATCCATTCGGATTGCCGAAAAAGTCCTATGCGACTCTATCCTACATGATAGCCAACATTTTCGGCATCAAGAAAGTAAGTCGAAAAATCATGCAGATTGTTTTGCTAGATGTTAGATCTAATCTACTGTTTAGATCTGTTACTGTTCATAAAAAAAATCGCGTCGGTGGAGACGCCTAGAAGGCATCTTGCCGTACGCCACGCCCGTCGCCTCCATCGCCGCCGGCCGCCTCGCCACAGTCGAAGCCACCCGCCCCGGCTACCCGGCCACCGCCGCCTGCGCAGTCGTCTTGACCCGGCCCGGCTTGAAGCCGATGGCCGCCCGATGCCGTCGTGACCCAGCCCGAGCGGCATGCTCGGCCGCCTGTATCCGGCCAGCGAGAACCGGCCGGCGGCGGCGCGAGGCAGCGCCACGATCGTTGCGCCGCGCTGGCTCACCACGCGTCCAAACGCTGCCCTGCCGCGCCTGAAGCCGGCAAGGTGGCCGAACAGCTACCGCATGCCGCGCCGCCGCGCCTGCATCGTTGCGCGCACCACCTGGCTTGAAGCCCCCGTTGTGCCCCGCCTCCTGGTCGCCGAGCCGAACTGCCGGCGCTGCCGCTTGGAACCGAACTGCTTCTAAAGCCCCACCTTCAGAAGCGGTTCGTGACACGAACCCCTTCTAAAGCTTTAGAAGCGGTTGGGGACACGAACCGCTTGTAAAGATCTTTAGAAGGGGTTCGTGCCACGAACCCCTTCTAAAGGTGGGGCTTTAGAAGGGGTTCGTGCCACGAACCGCTTCCAGAGATCCCCTCCGGCCTGTTGCCACGAACCGCTTCTAGTGTGAGCATTACAACCGGTTCGCATCAAACCGTTTCTAATAGGCCGCTTGTGATGCCCGATTTTGTAGTAGTGGTGAATGATCTTGTTTCACAACAGTATCGAGCTGTGCTTTGGATCAAGCCATATCACCGTACCTCGGATCAACCCACAAAGGCATGATCCAAGTGCTCACCTCTAGCCATCAACGCAGGGCGTTTCTGTAGTAAAAATTTGATCGGTGTAAAACAGTGACGGGTAAAATTACCTCTGCGTCTCAAATAATTGTGCAGTACATGTACACTGTCTCGAGATTGGTCATGCATGTGCGGGCACCTGATGAACACCTGGCACTCATCAATAACTCGATCTTGCCAGTCTACCTCTCCTATTCCCCAATCACCCCTACTGTACATGTCCATGCATGTCGAGTCGAGCTAGCTTGCTATTCATGTCACACACACACCCTGTACATCCTTAAACATGTACACCTACGCATCTCGTTTCGGGGGCCCCTACTCCTATCTATACAAAAAAACAAACGCGGAGAGGAGGGGAGTACTGCGTACATACGCGTCGATTCAATTGCATCTCACGCCCGAACCAAACTTTTCAAGACCAATTTGTTAGACAACCTCGCTATCGAATAGTACGAGGTTGCCTAATAGATCTAAACTGGAGAACAGAGAGAGAGTGGGAGAGAGACACAATATGAGGAGGAACTGCTCTGCTATTCTTTATTGCTTTTTTCTGTGTGCAAAGGGGTAGCCCCTACCTCCTATATATAGCGGTTCTGCTAGAGATAAGGAAGAGTCCATAAGGGCCACGAGGCTGGTTTCCTAACACTCCCCCTTGGACTCTTCACCGCGAGATGCATATGCCTCATTAAAACTCCATAAAAACCCAGTGGGAAAAATAATTGGAGAAAGAGTACATAGCACACACTTGCTGTGTTGCACGGATTGCCTCATCAAAAACCTTATGTAAGAAAACTTCAATGAAAAACTTAATTAAGGAAAAGAGTACAATCCACCCAAACTTCAATGTTAATCTTCAAGATTCATGTTGGGTACTCAAACTTCATGTTCGAGATTTATGTAGGAGTATGTGAAAAATCTCCCCCTGAAATCTAAACTTCTCTAAGCCTCATCATCCCGATTCCTCTAACACATCTTTCAAAGGAAGATGCCGGGAGTGACTTAGTGAATAAATCTGCGAGATTTTCACACGACTTAGTATGCAGTATTTTTATCTCATTCATCTTATGCATTTCATGAGCATAAAAGAACTTGGGGTTGATATGCTTTGTGAGGTTACTCTTCACATATCCCATTTGCACTTGTGCAACACAAGCTGCATTATCTTCATAGATAATGGTGGGGGTTTGTTCCATGTTCAAACCACATGACTTCTGGATGTGGTGAACCATTCTTCAAAGCCATGCACATTCCCGAGAGGTTTCATACAAGGCAATTATTTCTGAGTGGTTTGTCGATGTCGAGACAAGAGTCTGCTTAGACGACTTCCATGAAATTGCTGTTCCACCGCAAAGGAAAACATACCCGGTTTGTGACTTGCTAGTATGCGGGTCCGATAGGTACCCAGCATCGGCATAGCCAACCAAATTCAATTCATTATTTCTTCTGTAGAACAAGCCGAGATCTTTGCTTCCTTGGAGGTAACAGAAGATGTCCTTCACCCCTTTCCAATGCCTTTTGGTGGGTTCTACACTGTGCCGTGCTAGCAAATTCACGGCGAACGCAATGTCCAGCCTAGTGCTATTCGCAAGGTACATGAGTGCTCCAATTGCACTCAAGTATGGGAATTCCGCTCCCAGGACTTCCTCCCCCTCTTCTCTAGGCCTGTATGGGTCTAGGTCTGCTTGGAGTGACATTCCGACCATTAGGGTCTTTGCGGGGTATGCCTTCTCAAAACTAAATCTCTCCAACACTTTCTACGTGTAGGAAAATTGGTGTACCAAGATTCCGCCTTGGACATGTTCAAGCTGCAAGCCTAAACAGAACTTGGTTTTACCCAAATCTTTCATTTCAAATTCAGACTTCAAGTATGTGCATGCTTCTTCAATTTCTTCATCCGTCCCAGTGATGTTCAAGTCATCTACATAGACGGAAATTATACAAAATCCATTTGTGGATCGTTGTATAAATACACATGGACAATCTTCGCTGTTAGTGTAGCCTTTCTTGTAAAGAAAGTCACTCAAGCGATTGTACCACATTCTTCCTGACTGCTTCAGCCCATACAGTGATTTCTCCAATTTCACACTGTATAGGTTTCTGTTTGCTCTGTCTTGGTTCGGGATAGGGATACCTTCCGGTACTTTCATGTATATATCTGAATCCAAGTTTCCATACAAATATGCTGTGACAACATCCATTGGCTTCATTCTCAACTTCAAGTTGACTGCCATTGAGATCAAGTACCTAAAGGTAATTCTACCCATGACCGGAGAATATGTTTCTTCATAATCAACCCCAGGACGTTGAGTCAAACCTTGAGCGACAAGCCTTGTCTTGTACCTTACAACTTCATTGTTTTCATTCCTCTTCCGAACAAAAACCCATTTGTGACCCATAGGGTTTATATGGGGAGGCGTGCGACACACAGGCCCAAACACCTCTCTTTTGTTCAGAGAGACTAACTCTGCAGTGATTGCCTTCTTCCATTCTTCCCAGTCGAGCCTTTTCTTGCACTCTGCGAGAGATGCGGGCTCGGGATCATGATTAATGATCGTGGCAATCTTCTTTGCAAAGTATGCATCGACATTGGTTGTTGCTCTATTCATCGATTCTCCCGTTATTACAAAGTTTATGGCCATTTCATCATGGGGTGCTTCGTGCACTTCTACTTGCTCTTCATTGCTATTTCCCATTCTAGGATCAAGTTCCTTTAGTTTTTCTCCGCCAATGTGTGCGCACACATTATTTTCGGCGGCTTCTTCCAAAGGAAGGTTCAGATCTGGAATTGACTTTTCTACAGGCTTCTTTCCAGTGCCAGGTCTCAACTGGCTCCCCTTCTTTCTTTGGGACATTTTCGTGATTGGCTGTGGTAAGTCCTCTTGCCCAGTTTTCCCCAGACGTCTCTGGGTACTTTGGGTTTGAGAAGCCAGATTTCCTGTTCTTTTTCTTTGAGGCCTCTGAACAGGACGAGGGATACCTTCTGCATTCTTTTGTATTTCCACCCTCTCTGGTGCATTTCTTGCTGGTACATGCGACTTAACCACGCTCTTCAGATCACAAAAATTATCAGGCAGTTCATTTGCTAAATTCTGCAAATCAATTATTTTCTGGACTTCTTGATTTGCTTCATTAGTGCGAGGGTGATGCGCGGGGATCCCAGTGGAATGCCATATTATTTTCTGGCATTTTTCATCCAATGGTTGATTCTCTCCCCCTAATGACGGGAAACGGTCCTCGTCAAAGATACAATCAGCGAATCGGGCTGTATGCAAGTCTCCAGTCATGGGTTCCAAATACCTGATTATGGATGCACTCTCATAACCAACGTATATCCCTGTAACGCCCCAAAATTTTGCTTTTCTTAAATTCATGTGTGATTTGGCACTTCGGTGAATTTTTGGAATTTTCTGGAATTTATTTGGATTTATTTGGAATTTATTTGAATTTATTCCATTTTGAAATAATTAAAGAATTAAACTTTGCAAATAAAATTTTGTTGGAAATATTTTATTTGAGTCCAAAATGATCCAAAGTATTTTCTAGAATTTTTCTGGAATTTTTCTAAGTCTTTTGATATTTTTAATGAATTAAATGAATTCTCGGGAATTATTTTAAATATTAAATCGCTGGAAAATAGAAGCAAGATGGGATTCTTGTTCCTCGGGTCGAGTCGGACTCGAAGTCTAACCCGAATCCGACCAGAGCCACGCGACTCGACTCGGCCGCGTCGGGTCATAACTCGCCGGCTTGTTGGATCTAGATCCAACGGCCACCACCGGCCCGCGTCGGCGTGAAGGCCCGCCCGTCGGGGCCACGTGGGCGGCCATGATTGCATCGTCTACCCGAGTCACGCTCGGATTGCGCGCCGCCGGAACGCCGTGTCCGTTAGGGTTTCATGGAAAACCCGCACGCCGAGGCTCCATTTAAAGGGCCGACCCGCCGCCACCTTCTCCTTGTCCTGCGCGTTGTTTACCCTAGGCGCTGGTGCCTGAGTCGGCGCGAACCGTGCCAATTTCGCCGAAGTTGGAGCACCACCGCCACGGTTTTCGCGTGTGGCCGCCGTCGTCGAGGCTTCTTCGCCGCGTGGAGTGCAGATCCGGAGGGAACGCGTCGAGGCAGCGCTTGGGGCACCCTTCGCCGTTCCATCGGAGTCGCCCGACACGCCGCGGTAGTAGTCATCTTCTTCGCTACGGTCGGAACTTCGCCGGCAGTGCCATTGCGGAGCCATAAAGCTTGTCGCCCGTCCGATCCCCATCCGGCGCTCGAGGTGAGGCCACGTATTCCTTTTGCGTAGAGACTTAGATGCATTACGGTAGTCGGATCTAGATCTTGCGGTGTAGATTGGATCGAGTAGTACCGTTTAGGGCTATTAGTCACCGTTCGATTTAGATCCAAAGGGCGAGATGGAGCCACGTGGCGCTTAGCGGCGGTGCCGGGTTAGATGTGGGGCGTTAGATCTAGAATCAAGGGTTGAGACGCACCCGCGTGTCTCACGGCGGGTCTATCCACGTCATTTGTTAAACCGCTGACGGATGGATGCGATCCGAGCCGTCAATTTCGAATTTAGGGTTTAGATCTATCGCAGCGAGAACCAATCCGGACGTGACACGTGGCGGGGCTTGTCACCGTGCGGCGTGCTGCGTGCCAGCGACTGTGGGTCGCATGTCGATGACTACGAGCCGCGTGGGTAGAGAGTCCACGGTAGACCCGAGCCAAGCGTGGACCAAGTCCATGGACCGGATGACATCAGCCGACCAATCCAGTGCTGACACGTGTCCAGGCTGACGCAATAATTAATTTCCGAAAAAGAAAATGATTTATTAATTCGAAATAATGATTTCAGATTTGATTCAAACTTCAAACGCTTATAACTTTTGCGTTTCAACTCCGATTTGAGTGATTCAAATTTCTAAATTTGTATAAAATTGAGACCTACCTAAATATGAATTTTATTTAATTTTTGGACTAAAGTTTTTCTCTGTAAAATTATTTAATTGATTATTTAAACTTTAAATAATCATAACTTTTGCATTTTAACTCCAAATTTGACGATTCCAGTTTCTAAAAATTCATAAAATTATGTTCTCTCTGTTTATAGATTTTATTTGGATGTTTGGATACTTTTTGCCTATTGTTTATTTGTGTATTTGCTATTTGCACGCTTTGCAGTGAGCGTTGAAGTGCTTGGGAAGGATTCGAAGGAGAAGTGTTGACTCAGGATCCAACCCAAGACCAAGAACAAGTACTTTTTGAAGGCAAGTTGTGCTTTGACCATATTGATCCTATTTTGAAATCTATTTTGATTTAACCTATTGCATGCTAGTTCAATTAGAAAATACTCTATTTAAATATGGGGGTTAGATAAATACCAATTTCTTTGTATGACACCTTGATTATTTAAATATGTGCCATGACCCTTGTCACCCTAGTTGTGGATTACTAGTTGGACATTATTAAATTGCCAACATGGGTTTTAGACCGTTGTAGTATCTTTGCTTAGACACACTTTCGTGCTCATGACATGATTTTGGATAATCAAATGTTAATATTGACTTAATGATATATTGAACCTGTTTTGGAAAGGTATCATGTGATGTTGATGGCACGTGGTGCATGGTAATCAAGCGGGGTTTGATAAATAGTTTTTCGGCCAGGGCATGTGGCAAGAATAATCAGGTTGGCCAGTTGTGGCATTGGGAATGTTGGTTTGGTTATTCGGGTAGTCTTGCCCTGGTCACCCTAAGGACTTCACCTTGCAAGCCTTTGAAATGGGTCTAACGTGCAACCACATATACGTAATGGGACGGACCTAGTTGACTAAGTTGCTAATAACATACCTGTGGGACCTCGGGAGGTCAACTACACCCTTTGTGTAAGTTGTGCGGGGAGGCGTCTGAGGTGAGGCCAGTACCCATCTAACGGTTGATTGGCCTAAACTTCGCCTTAGCTAAGGGAAGGGTTAGTGTGCAATAGCAGGGAGGACCACTTGTATTGTTAGAAGTTTAGAAAGACTTTGTTACTGAGGAACTCGCCTTTGTGGTGTTTGTTTGTATCTTGTGGGTAAAGTGCATAACCTCTGCAGAGTGTAGAATCTATTCGAATAGCCGTGTCCGCGGTATTGGACATCGCTCGGGAATTACAGTCAAGGGTTAGATTTTCTCAAAAATAATTTGGATCTGAAAGGTTGGGTTGGATTAATAATGATGTTGATGGAAATGTGGATTAGGATGGGAAAGATGTTTATTAAACTCCTTGAAAAGTTATCTATGCTTTACTTACTTCTCTTGCTTTGAATCTATTTATGATACTTGTTAAATCTTTGTTTTCTGCAAATATACCTTGAGCTATTCCTTTGTACCAAGCCATGCATATAGTATATTAGCACACGTGCATGCATGACTTCTTTGAGTACCAAGTACTCACCCTTGCCACAATACAACACCAGTTGAAGAGGAGACAACACCAGCTTTGGAGGAGGAGCTCCACGAGGAACCGTCTACTTAGGGGAGCGAGCCGGTCGGTTACTGTGGTATACTTGGATGGCGCCACGAAGTTATCTTATTTTTCATTTGCTACTATTTCTCTCTTAATAAGTTTCGCCTGCAAATCATACATTTGTAACTTGACCATAAGGTCGAGTAACGATTTGACTATTTAATTAAAGTACTTTATTAGTATCGAGTGGTATGATTGTGATATTTACCAATGTTAAGACTATGGGCACTAAGCGCGTTCTGGACTAGTCTGAATACCTGAAGGTCCGGATTTGCAAATTCGGGGTCCCGATAGAGGTGGTATCGAGCCAGGTTGACCGTTGGCTCAACCTAGCTAGAATGGTCGTAGAGAGGTTAAAACCTATTTTCTAAAGCTAAAAATTTGTCAAGACAAGAAATGACATCTCGACTCATCCCTTCTCTCTTTCCTTGTCTCTTGCTGAATTTTTCCTTACCTTGTCACGATTTAAAAATTTCGAAGTTCTTACGTGAGCACTCTTGTGGCGAGATGGAGGGAGAGTTCAACTACGTTGATCTGGAGGTTGGTCACGCCACTTGAGAACTTTGGCGTATGCTACATACTCGGAGATTTTGAGAAGCCGCAATACCAAGTGGAAATGTCCAGGCAGCAGGATTGATCAAGGCTTGTGGCGTGAAGATTGTGTTGCTGCTAGGAAGAAGGGCCAGGCAATCGCCCGATACACCGCCTTTGCCGGGAGGTCTACGATGCAGATGGGTATCCAAGAAGTATCACGACGAGCAATGCGGCACATTACCCGTATCTACGCCAGAGAGTTGGAGAGCACGGTGTTCCGTTATCATCCGGCGCAGCAATAACCTTCTTGACCGGCGTTTGAGGATGAGGATGCCATGGTCACCTGATTAGTACGACTTGTTGTCGCTCAGGAGGATGTACTCGATGATACAAGCAAAGAGCTCTGAAGACCACGCAAGGAGATCACGACAGAGAAGAACAGATGGCGGGAAGCTCAAGAGTATGTGTCACACCTTCCGCGAAGAATTGGCGAGTTGGAGATGGCTTTGTATGCGGACGGAGCGAAGACTCGAGCTACACGAACCAGACCGAGGAGGAGCCGGAGCTTGAGGAGGACAACGCTTCTTCGACTACCACAGATAATCTGATTCTTTGGACATGGCAATCGTTTCGCGCCTATGCCGCAGCATCCGTATCCAGGCCGTGGAGGTTTTCTCGATGAGTGAGCGTAGGTTCTATAGTGAGACTCCTTCGCCGAGTCGCGTCGTAGAATAAAGAGTCACCCTTTAGGCGATAGACTCCAGTGTTAGTTCGATTTGGATTTTCCTTGTTTGCTGAGTGTGCAGTATGTGTTGCAAGGCCCCTAGGCATTGTAAGCAACCATACCAAGTTACTATTGATTAAAATAATAAAGTTGGACCTTAAAGTTACACCTTTCGCCCCGCATAAGTTCCATATTACTTGTCTATTCTTGTTTCCCTCTCATCTCTAAAACCTAGAGTAAATCGACAGATGGTGAACACCCGCGGAAACTTTGGAAGCAATGGAAGTGGTTCTTCGCCAATGAGAAAACCCCAATGATGGAGCACCAGCACCGCCACTTGGATATGCAGAATTTGGAGCTTTTCTCGATCGGACTCGATTGATGCATGCTATGATGCAACAAATGCAACACGTCCTTTGCTCAGGCCACTTTGCTAACCAAGTGAATCGGGGACAACGCCGAGAATACAAGGCTGTCGAGTTCATGAGGACTCACCCACCCACTTTCTCTGGAATGCCAATCCATTGGAGGCCGATGATTGGTTAAGGTCAATTGAGAGGAAGCTACACATAGCTCAATGCATAGGAAATGAGAAGGTACTTTACGCTTCTCATCGGTTGGAAGAACGACCATTGAATGGTGGGAGAACTTATGTGCCACGCAAGTGAACCCTCAGGACATCACTTGGGAAGAGTTCACAGCTGCATTCCATCAGTATCACGTACCTGAAGGAATCATGGATCTTAAGAAGGAGGAGTTCAGAGCACTGAAGCAAGGTAATCAGCCGGTGGCCGACTACGAACAAGTTCACACAGCCTAGCACGCTACGCTTTGAGGATGTAGCGACAGGATAAAGCCAGACAGTCTCGCTTCATGAAGGGACTTAACTCAGGACTACAAGTAGGACTGATCACCCACACCTTTCCAGATTTTCAAGAGTTGGTGAATAAGGCGCTTATTCTTGAGGACAAGCGCAAGGAACTGGATGAGAACAGGAAGCGTAGGATGCAACAGCAGGGATCACGCCAGGGAACGCAACAGCATCTGAGAGTTGCACCAAATCAGTTTTTCAGATTCTAGCCGCAGAATGCTACAAGGACACCGTCACCAGTGCCAAGACCCGTCAATCAAAACTACCAGACCCCAGCCCCCGTTAGAAACGCCGCTCGAGCGATCGGCAAGGAAACAGTGAGGCAGCTGCTACAAGCGCAACGAGCGAGGACACTTTGCCATGATTGCCCAAAGAAGACAGCGAGAGTGACCCCGATTCGCTTCAATCTAGGATCCACCAGCTAGGGCGCCCGGCACAGGAGCCACATCGAGGCCGTGGTGAGAGGCCGAGTCAACCATGTCACCGCAGATGCCGCTGCAGAATACTACGGATGTCGTCTTGGGTAAGTTACTTGTCAACTCGATTACACTGCAGCAGTTTTGTTTGACTCTGGAGCCTCGCATTCGTTTGTTTATGCAAGGCTTTGCTGCTAGAAAGCGATTTGGGGATTGCAAGGCTTAAATGCATGCTTTTAGTTCAAACCCACGGTTAGAACTCCGAACGAAAGTAGGATGTTCGGGGTGAGAATACTAATAGATGGAATAGAGTTCCTAGCGAACCTTATTATTTTGGAGACCCGGACCTTAGATGTTATTTTGGGAATGGATTGGTTATCCAAGCACAAGGCCGTATTGGATTGTGGACGAAGGACTATCTCGATTGAGAGCAGTGTGGAAAGAAAGTGGAATTTCAAGCCATTGCGATTAGCGATGGACGGATGATGGTTAACGTACCAAGACAATCGGCATAGAGGATGTCTCGGTAGTGAATGAGTACCCGGATGTTTTTCCGAAGATCTACAGTATGCCGCCAGACGGGGACATAGAGTTTGTGATAGAGCTTGTACAGTACAGCGCCGATAGCAAAGAGACCTTATCGGATGTCCATAGAAGAATTGGTAGAGATGAAGAAAGCGGCTTGAGGAGTTAATGGAGAAAGGATTTATCGAGACCAAGTTAAATGCCAGTGGGGAGCACGAGTTTTGTTTGTCAAGAAGAAGGGCGGGAGTTTCGGGATGTGCATTGACTACCGTGCACTCAATGAAGTCACCGTGAAGAATAAGTACCCGTTACCCGGGATTGATGATTTGTTTGATCAGCTAAGAGGAGCCGGAGTTTTCTCCAAGATTGATCTAAGATCGGGATACCATCGATTGAAGATCCGATCGGAAGATATTCAAGGCGCATTCTCGTCAAGATATGGACATTCTGAGTTCTGATTATGTCCTTTGGGATTTGACGAATGCGCGACATATTTCATGAATATGATGAATAAGGTGTTCATGGAGTATTTAGACAAGTTCGTTGTCGTGTTCATAGATGATATCCTAATCTACTCCAAGGCGGAGGATGAACATGCCGAACACTTGAGGCGAGTTTGGAAAAGGCGAGGAACAACAACTCTTCGCCAAGTTCGGTAAGTGTGATTTTTGGAAGGACAAGGTGGAATTCCTTGGACATGTAATGACCATGAAGGAGTTGCCGTTGATCCAAGTAAAGTAGAAGGCGTGTGTTACAGGAGGCGGTAGAAGACCGTAACCGTGATCGGAAGTTTCCTTGGAATGGCGAGGATACTATCGCCGTTTCATTGAAGGCTTTTAGACAATTGCGAAACCTCTTACGCAATTGCTGAAAAAGGAGAAGAAGTTTGCATGGGCCTTGAGAATGTGAGAAAGGATTTCAGGAGTGAAGAAGCGATTGACATCGGCCGGTATTAGTTCTCTGGGATGTTAATCAAAGCTTTGATATTTATTGTGACGCATCGCGCCAAGGACTTGGATGTGTCTTTGTCTGAGAATGGAAAGGTCGTAAACTTATGCATCAAGGCGATTGAGGCCGCATGAGGAGAATTATCAGGCACATGACCTAGAGTTAGGCTAGTAGTGCATGCCTTGAAGATATGGCGTCACTATCGATCGGGAATAGATGTGAAGTGTATACGGATCATAAGAGCCTTAAATACATATTCACCCAGTCGGATCTGAACATGAGGCAGAGGAGATGGTTAGAGTTGATCAAGGACTACAATGTTGGAATCCATTACCATCCCGGAAAGGCCAACGTAGTTGCCGATGCCTTGAGTCGGAAAAGCCATACCGTGAAAATATTGATAGACACGAATCGGGATGAGCTATCTTAGAATTTCAGAGAATGAAGATTGAGGTGGTACCTAGCGGATTCTTGGCCGCATTAGAAGTAAAGCCTACCCTAGAGGACCAGATCCGAGAAGGGCGAAGGATGATGACAAGATCCGCGGGATTAAGTCCATCAAGGAGGAAGGTAAGGCGAGAGGACTTGAGGTTGGATGAGCAAGGCACGTTATGGATGAAGGATCGCATTTGTGTGCCGAACAAAAAGGAGCTGAAGCGATTGATTCTAGAAGAAGCCCATGACTCCAAGTATTCAATTCTCCTGAGCGCCAAAATGTATCGATTTGAAGGAAAGATTACGGTGGCGGGCATGAAGCGTGAAGTTGCCGAGCATGTTGCATTGTGCGGCGTATGCGGAGAAGTCAAGGCAATGCATCAGAGACCGGCAGGATTGCTACAGCCGCTGAAAATACCAGAGTGGAAGTGGGAGGAAATTGGAATGGATTTCATTACCGGTTTGCCTAAGACTCAAGGAGGTTATGACTCCATATGGGTTATAGTGGATCGCTTGACCAAAGTAGCCCATTTTATCCGTGAAGACCACTTACTCGGGAGATAAATTAGCGTAATTGTACATGATCAGGATCGTCTGTTTGCAGTGGAGTGCCAAAGAGGATTGTATCAGGCAGGTACCCAATTTACCTCAAGGTTACGGAATAAGTTGCATGAGGCCATGGGAACCCGTTTGAACTTGAGTCTGACCTATCATCCTGACGGATGGAATGACCAGAAAGAGTCAATCGATTACGGAGGATATGTTAAGCGTGTGCATTGGCTTATGCTACCTCTTGGGATAAGAGTTTGCCGTATGCCAAGTTCGATTACAATAATAGTTACCAGGCTAGTTCTGAGATGTCACCTTTTGAGGCCTTTGTATGGTCGACCTGTCGGACGCCATTGAATTGGAATGAGACCGTGGCGCCGTGTCTTGGGCTGATATTCTTCAAGAGGTGAAGAGCAGATTGCCATGATTAGGGAAAGGTTGAAGATCGCCCAATCACGACGAGAAGAGTTATCTTGACAACGTCGCGGGACTTGAGTTTTGAACGAGAAGACTTTGTATACCTCGAGTTACGCCTCTCGGGGAGTTAAGAGGTTCCATGCCAAAGGGAAACTCGCACCCTGTTATGTTGGACCATTTAAGATTTTGAGCGCAGGGCGAAGTTGCTTACCAGCTAGAGCTACCGCTTGATGCGTTAGCGAGGAGTACATGGCGTGTTCCATGTGTCCCGAGTTGAAGAAGTGTCTCGAGTTCACGAGGAACAGACACCGCTAGAATCAATTGAGTTGCAAGAAGATTTGACTTACAAGGAGCATCCCGTAAAGATTTTGGACACCATGGATCGAGAGACGAGGAACAAGTCAACCCGTTTCTGCAGAGTTCAATGGAGCAACCACGCGGAGAGTGAAGCAACTTGGGAGCGTGAAGAGGATTTGAAGAAAGAATTTCCAAGCCTATTCTGTAGAAAGCCCTGAATCTCGGGGACGAGATTCTATTAAGGGGGGGGTTTGTAACACCCCAAAATTTTGCTTTTCTTAAATTCATGTGTGATTTGGCACTTTGGTGAATTTTTGGAATTTTCTGGAATTTATTTGGATTTATTTGGAATTTATTTGAATTTATTCCATTTTGAAATAATTAAAGAATTAAACTTTGCAAATAAAATTTTGTTGGAAATATTTTATTTGAGTCCAAAATGATCCAAAGTATTTTCCAGAATTTTTACGGAATTTTTCTCGAGTGTTTTGATATTTTTAATGAATTAAATGAATTCTTGGGAATTATTTTAAATATTAAATCGCTGGAAAATAGAAAGCCGGGTCGATTCTTGTTCCTCGAATTAAAGTCGGACTCGAGTCTAGCCCGAACCCGACCGAGCCACGCAACTCGACTCGGCCAGCGTCGGTCATAACTTCGCCCGACCGTTGGATCTAGATCCAACGGCGATACCACCGCGCCGCGTGAAGGCCGCCCGATCGGGGCCACGTGGGCGACCACGATTGCATCGATCTACCCGAGTCACGCTCGGATTGCGCCGCCAGCGAGGCGCAGGTGTCCGTTAGGGTTTCATGGAAAACCCGCACGCCGAGGCTCCATTTAAAGGGCCGACCCCGCCGCCACCTTCTCCTTGTCCCTGCGCGTTGTTTGCCCTAGACGCTGGTGCCTGAGCCGACGCCGAACCGTGCCAATTTCTCGCCGAAGTTGGAGCACCACCGCCACGGTTTTCCGCGTGTGACGCCGTCGTCGAGGCTTCTTCCGCCGCGTGGAGTGCAGATCCGAAGGGAGCACGTCGAGACGCGTTTGGGGCACCCCTTCGTTCCATCGGAGTCGCGCTGACACGCCGCAACCGTAGTCATCTTCTTCGCTACCGGCCGGAACTCGCCGCCGTGCCATTGCCGGAGCCACAAAGCTTGTCCGCCGTCCGATCCCCATCCGACGCTCGAGGTGAGGCCACGTATTCCTTTTTGCGTAGAGACTTAGATGCATTACGGGCCGTCAGATCTAGATCTTGCGGTGTAGATTGGATCGAGTAGTACCGTTTAGGGCTATTAGTCACCGTTCGATTTAGATCCAAAGGACGAGATGGAGCCACGTAGCGCTTAGCAGCAGTGCACCGGGTTAGATGTGGGACGTTAGATCTAGAATCAAGGGTTGAGACGCACCCACGTGTCTCACGCCGGGTCTATCCACGTCGCTGTTAAACCGCGACGGATGGATGCGATCTGAGCCGTCCAATTTCGAATTTAGGGTTTAGATCTATCGCAGCCAGAACCAATCCGGACGTGACACGTGGCCGGGGGCTTGTCACACCGTGCGGGCGTGCACGTGCCAGCATCGACCTGGAGTCCCGCATGTCGATGATCATGAGCCGCGTGGGCCGAGTCCACGGTAGACCCGAGCCGAGCGTGGACCAAGTCCATGGACCGGATGACGTCAGCCGACCAATACAGTGCTGACACGTGTCCAGGCTGACGCAATAATTAATTTCCGAAAAAGAAAATGATTTATTAATTCGAAATAATGATTTCAGATTTGATTCAAACTTCAAACGCTTATAACTTTTACGTTTCAACTCCGATTTGAGTGATTCAAATTTCTAAATTTGTATAAAATTGAGACCTACCTAAATATGAATTTTATTTACTTTTTGGACTAAAGTTTTTCTCTGTAAAATTATTTAATTGATTATTTAAACTTTAAATAATCATAACTTTTGCAGTTTAACTCCAAATTTGACGATTCAAGTTTCTAAAAATTCATAAAATTATGTTCTCTCTGTTTATGGATTTTATTTGGATGTTTGGATACTTTTTGCCTATTGTTTATTTGTGTATTTGCTATTTGCACGCTTTACGAGTAGACGTTGAAGTGCCGGAAGGATTCGAAGGAGAAGTGTTGACTCAGGATCCAACCCAAGACCAAGAACAAGTACTTTTTGAAGGCAAGTTGTGCTTTGACCATATTGATCCTATTTTGAAATCTATTTTGATTTAACCTATTGCATGCTAGTTCAATTAGAAAATACTCTATTTAAATATGGGGGTTAGATAAATACCAATTTGCTGTATGACACCTTGATTATTTAAATATGTGCCATGACCCTTGTCACCCTAGTTGTGGATTACTAGTTGGACATTATTAAATTGCCAACATGGGTTTTAGACCGTTGTAGTATCTTGCTTAGACACGCTTTCGTGCTCATGACATGATTTTGGATAATCAAATGTTAATATTGACTTAATGATATATTGAACCTGTTTTGGAAAGGTATCATGTGATGTTGATGGCACGTGGTGCATGGTAATCAGCGGGGTTTGATAAATAGTTTTCGGCCAGGGCATGTGGCAAGAATAATCAGGTGGGCGATTGTGGCATTGGGGATGTTGATTTGGTTCTTCGGGTAGTCTTGCCCTGGTCACCCTAAGGACTTCACCTTGCAAGCCTTTGAACTGGGTCTAACGTGCAACCACATATGCGTAATGGGACGGACCTAGTTGACTAAGTTGCTAATAACGCACTGTGGGACCTCGAGGAGGTCAACTACACCCTTTGTGTAAGTTATGCGGGGAGCGTCTGAGAGTGAGGCAGTACCCATCTAACGGTTGATTGGCCTAAACTTCGCCTTAGCTAAGGGAAGGGTTAGTGTGCAATAGCAGGGAGGACCACTTGTATTGTTAGAAGTTTCCGAAAGACTTTGTTACGGAACTTCGCCTTTGTGGTGTTTGATTGTATCTTGTGGGTAAAGTGCATAACCTCTGCAGAGTGTAGAATCTATTCGAATAAGCGTGTCAGCGGTATTGGACATCGCTTCGGGAATTACGATCAAGGGTTAGATTTTCTCAAAAATAACTTGGATCTGAAAGGTTGGGTTGGATTAATAATGACGTTGATGGAAATGTGGATTAGGATGGGAAAGATGTTTATTAAACTCCTTGAAAAGTTATCTATGCTTTACTTACTTCTCTTGCTTCCGAATCTATTTATGATACTTGTTAAATCTTGTTTCTGCAAATATACCTTGAGCTATTCCTTTGTACCAAGCCATGCATATAGTATATTAGCTTTGCATTGTGCATGACTTCTTGAGTACCAAGTACTCACCCTTGCCACAATACAACACCAGTTGAAGAGGAGACAACACCGGCTTTGGAGGAGGAGCTCCACGAGGAACCGTCTACTTAGGAGCGAGCCCGGTCGATTGCCTATGGTATCTTTGGATGGCGCCACGCAGTTATCTTATTTTTCATTGCTACTATTTCTCTCTTAATAAGTTTAGCCTGCAAATCATACATTTGTAACTTGACCATAAGGTCGAGTAACTTGATTTGACTATTTAATTAAAGTACTTTATTAGTATCGAGTGGTATGATTGTGATATTTACCAATGTTAAGACTGTGGGCACTAGCGCGTTCCTGGACTAGTGCTGAATACACAGAGGGTCCGGATTTGCAAATTCGGGGTCCCGACAATCCCAGACTTGCGGAGAGGGCCCATTGCAGTCCGCTGTGGGGCTGGTATAGGTACATATACCATACAACCAAATTTTATAAGATGGGAAATCTTCGGGATGACCCCTTGCACTAATTGCATTGGTGAATGGATGTTGTAGGCCGATGGTCTATAATTGATGAGTTCTGCTGCGTGCAGGACTGCATGTCCCCAACAAGTGTTGGGCAAGTTACAACTCTGCAAGAGAGGTCGGGCTATGAACTTAATCCTCTTTATTAGTGCTTCAGCTAGTCCATTTTGCGTATGGACATGCGGTACAGAGTGCTCAACAGTTATTCCAGTTGCTGTGCAATAATCATCAAATGCCTTGGAAGTAAATTCGCCGGCATTGTCCATTCGAATGGACTTCACGCGATGATCAGGAAAATCATTCTTAATTCTGATGATCTGCGAGATCAACTTTGCGAATGCATGATTCCTTGTTGACAGCAAACATGTATGCGACCATTTCGAGGAAGCATCAATGAGCACCATAAAGTATCGAAACGGCCCTAACAAGGGTTGAATCGGGCCACAAATATCCCCCTGAATGCGTTCCAGGAATGCAGGGATTTCATGTTGCACTTTCATAACAGATGGTCTAGTTATTAATTTCCCGGTGGCACATGCATGGCACACAAAATCTTCATGATTCGAAATTTTTTTTACATTAATGCCATGACCTTGTGAGTTATTAACTATATTTCTCATCAATCTAAGACCAGGATGACCTAATCTACAATGCCATAAAGGAAATAATTCAGAGCTTCTAAAGACAGTCTTTAAAGAAGTATACACTGTGTGTGCATTGATTTTCATGTAGTACAGCCCAGATTCATACGAGGGACATTTTTCTAGTACCATTTTTCCATATTCCGCGTGCTTCACAATGCACAAATGCTCTTTGCCATTTTCTTCATTGGTTTCTACGTGAAACCCATTGGCACGGATATCTTTGAAACTTAAGAGAGTGCGAGTTGATTCAGGGTACAAGAGGGCTTCTTCAATTACCAAAGTTGTACCCATTGGCAATATAATTGTGGCTCTTCCTGAGCCTATTATATGCGTATCGCTTCCTGCGATTGTCGTAATCCTTCCAGCGTTCTTCGTGATCGTCTGGAAGTATTTTGACTCTCTTAAGATGGTATTTGTTGTGCCACTATCAACAATACATATTTCCTCTATTGGGCGCTATACGATTTCTAGATGAAAAGAAATATAATTCTATTCAGACAGTGGCAAAGAGATACAAACATTGCTTGCTAATAAATAATACTGGAATAAATAATAAACTACATATTCATTAATGAGAGAAAATGCTCTTCTAAAGTTTGCAATTCATTATGCAATCTGATGTCTATGTGAGATAGTTCTAACCATTCGGGCCAGTTCTTTCAAAAACTCACGTTTGACAATGCCAGACCTTTTCATATTCACAAGGTTCTTCCATTAGATTACTGCATGCAATCTAATAGGAAGTGGTTGCTAGATGTATAATTAAATTCTCATGAATTTTTAGTAAACTAAAAGAAAGCAATAATTGCAGCATTCATAAATACAAGATAAATGCAAAATTCATAAGTACAATAGTCATAAGTACGGAATTAATAAATACAAGGTAAATGCAAGATTCATAAATGCGAGATCCATAAATACAGGATTCATAAGTACAAGATTCATAAATATTCATAAATACAGCTTCGTGCATATATGTGATCGGCTTCGTGCAAGCGATCAGATTCATGCGAGCGATCGGCTTCATGCGATCGGTTTAGTGTGGCTTCATGCACGCGGTGCATTTAGTTCCATGCGCGTCGGCCTTCTTGGCACGACGGTGGCCGCTTCGTGCGGCATGCTTGAATTTTCAATGAAATATATTAAAGCAATAAATATCATGCATGGAACAGAACAATAATTGCATAATTCATGAATTCATAAATACGAAAAATAAATTCTCAGGAATTTCTGATATTCTAAACAAAGCAATTCATGCAAAAATTCATAAATATAGAAAATAAGGCTAAGTATACATTAACAACAGAGCCAATAAATTTTCTGAAATTTTCTGGCTATTTTTCATAATTTTTCTGGAATTTCTAACCAATTTTTCTGAATTTCTAATGCAATTTCAGGAAAAAAAGGAATAAAGAAATTGGGGGCAGGGCAAAGTGGTAAATTCCTGCCCTCCCTGTGCGTCAATCGGTTCAAAAACCGAATTGAGGCCATGGACTTCAAGTCCAATGCTTATTGGACTTCATGTCCGATCTGATTCGAGCGGCGAGGGGCATGCGTGCAGAGCCAAGGCTCTACCGTGGCCGGTGGGGGCCGGGCGTCGCGCCGGCGGCGGCGAGACGTCCGGCGACGAAGCGACCCAATGCGGCGGCGTCCCCGGCGCGGCCGATCCCAACGCGGTAGCTTCGGCTTAGCGGCCGCGGTAGCGGCGCTTCTCCGGCAGCGGCGTGAGCGAAGGGGTCCGGCGAGCGTGGCGATGCTTCGTGCGACGCGTGGGGCGGGTCGGCGGCGGTGGCCTGCGAGGACCGGCGCGGCGGGCAGCTGCTTCAAGCGGCGGCTGGACGGCGGGCCTAGGACACGTGGCGGGCCTAGAAGCGCGCGATGGCGGCGCTTGGCAGCGGCCGGATGGCGTCTTGCGGAGCGGTCGGCGGCGCATCGCGGCGTGCCAGCGGCTAACTCACAGCGATCGAGCAGCGTGAGCGAGGCGCGAGCGGCAGCGAAGGGCCCGAGAACATGACAGCGGCCTGCGACGGGGCATGGCGGTTACCGGATCTGTAGCGTTGCCCGTCGGGCCAAGCGATCCGCAGCGATGGCGGTGACAACGCGACCGAGGAGCTGCCGCTGCATGCCAGAGGCCAAGCGTAAGCGCGCCGTAGCCGACGGCGGCTGCGAGCTTCGAGCTCAACTTCGACGTTGGCGGCTTCGTGCCTCAAGCGTCGGGGCTGGCCGACGGCTGCGTGCCAGATCCGGTCGGTGGTGCAGACAGCTGGGTGCGATCTGCCGGGTGACCTGTGGTCGTCAACGCGATTGAAAGTGGCTTCGTGCCAATCTGTATCTTCATGCTTTGTGTACTGCAACGACACAAATTGTAGCTTCGTGCTACTAGATTAGATGTACTCACCCTGTAGCTTCGTGCTACTGGATGGATGACATGATATGTAGTTTTACGCCATGAATTTCTAAACATCATTGCGCATTGTGGCTTCATGCCACATAGATTAGCTGTAAGATACAAACGAGCGATTAGATCGATCCTCGCTCTCACCTTTCTCACCTTTTCAATCTGCTTGCCGGGTAGCTTCGTGCTGATAACGTGTTAGACAACCTCGCTATCGAATAGTCCGGGGTTGCCTAATAGATCTAAACTGGAGAACAGAGATAGAGGGAGAGAGACACAATATGAGAAGAAATTGCTCTGCTATTCTTTATTGCTTGTTTCTGTGTACAAAGGGGTAACCCCTGCCTCCTATATATAGCGGTTCTGCTAGAGATAAGGAAGAGTTCATAAAAGCATTTACAATGCTGTATCTTGTACCGTTTCTTAGCATGCCAGCTAAGATGAAAAAATGACGTGGAAGATAATAAATACAGAGAGAGAAGATCATCGTTTCCTTTCTATGAAACGATCTCTACGCTTCTCCCGAAGCGATAGAAACGCAAGAAATCACCGTTGCAACGCGCCTCATCGTTTCTTGCCGTCCCCGCCAGATCTGATGCGCCCTGCACCCGATCCCCTTTCCTTCCTTCGTCCCCGACGCCACCTATTGCGCCTCGCGCGGTGGTGTGCCTCGCAGGGCTCTACGGCCTCGCCAAGAGTCTCGCTGGCCCGCTCCACCCCACCGTTGACGCCGTCGAGTCGGCCGTGACCTTCGCCGTCAGCCCCGTCCATGAACGCTTCCGCGAGACCCCTCTCGCCCTCCTCACCTTCGTCGATCAAAAGGTACGAGCGCCCCATTTCGGCAATTACCCCCGCTCCTTCGGCACTTCCCCTCTAGAAACCGTGGTCGTGCGGCTGTTGATTTGGTCGGGGCCTTTGGCCATGCGTAAACTTGCCAACTGGGACAGTGGGATTGATTTCTTGGCTGTATATCAATGTATAGCAGCATTAGTTTAAGCACTGGAGCAGATATATAGTCAGATTTTTTAGTCTAATCTGGTCGTGAGTTGGGTACTTGGGTTTGTTGGAACCAACTGTTCACCAGCTTTAACCTGGAAGTATCAATTTTTCCCTCTTCAGAGTAGTGGTATATTCTCGTTAGAATACATGGACCTTGCAGTGTAATCTCGGTGAATTGCTCACATAATGAATTGCTCTGTCTATTCTGCTACCGCTGAATTGCAAATTTGCAAGTACTGTCCATATGTCCGTGAATTTAGTGAGAATCCACACAGATGGATGCTTCCAATGGAAAAGACCTGTAATTCTCAAGGAGCTAGCATCACTTCCATAATTTGGCTCCGTCAATGCCTACAGAAAGAATATATTGTTTTAGGTGGAGACTGTCATTGAGTCATTTGTATGAACGTGAGAGGAAATGATGCCAATAGGTTGGTACTGTGTGAGGAAAAGGAATATGACTAATATGGATACATGATTCTTCAATTCATGCACTGTTGAGTTGACTTAACTGAATATTGCTCTTGTCATGGCTACTTCTTATTTTGATTGGTATCGAATGTGCTTTCGTTGATATATAACTTGCTATTTAGTCATCTTGTCATCTTGCCCACAGAAAAGAGAAATGATTACATGGGTTGATTGGGTACATTAGGATGTCTATACTGCGTCATAAACTACGAGTAATCATGGTCTGTATTGATGGAAATGCTAAGTATGAGCTAATCTTTTTTGCTTCTTGATGTCATGCAGGTTGCACTTGTTTCCAACCTTGTACACTAGAGACCTATATCTCTCAGATCCACATTTGGCTCAGGTATGATGCTTGGTCTTTTGTTTTTTTCATTGTTGGGAAAAGATCATATATTACTCATGTAATCGTTGTAGAGGATCACAGTGCTGTGAAGATCGCAAAAACTGAGTGGGGGGTCTTATAAAGCGCCATTTGTTTTCCTTGACAATACCAAAGGTACTTGTTACATACTTTTACCACCAGTCACATCTCCCTTTGCGAACTAATTTCTTTTATTCAGTATTCTGAATTAGTTAATCTCCTGGTACAGTCCATGCTAATTGTCAGCGAAGCACCACCATTGCTTATTGTCACAGTCCACAAAATTCTCTTCTCTCTTGCTGCCCTATTCTAATGGATTTTAATCCTAACGATGGTTTTGATCCGGCCGACCTATATACTATTGATGATTTTCTTGCCGAGGAGGATATATTCGACTCCCTCACTGAGCAGATTGCCATGCAACTGAACGATACCATGGATTCCATTCAACAAACAACAACTCATCGCCGTGGTGCACCGAGAAGGTACGTGGGTAGGCCTCGTGAAGGAAGTCATCAACAACTAGTCAATGATTACTTCTCCGAGACCCCACTCTACTCAAACCGAACATTTCGAACAAGATTTCGAATGACGAGACCACTATTCTTACGTATTGTTGATACTCTGAGTGAATGGAATACCTATTTCACCACAAGGATGGATGCTCTTGGTCGCACCAGGCTCTCTCCTTTGCAAAAGTGTAAAACGGCTATTCATCAGTTGGCAAATGGTAGCCCTGCGGATCATCTCGATGAATTATTGAAGATTGGAAATACCACTGCTTTGGAGTGTATGAAGATGTTTGTAGAAGGCGTAATTGCAATTTTCGGTGACGAGTATTTGAGACGCCCTACTCCTGAGGATGTGGAGCGTCTATTGCAAATAGGTGAACGCCGTGGCTTCCCGGGCATGATAGGTAGCGTTGATTGTATGCACTGGCCTTCGGAAAAATGTCCTGTAGCTTGGAAAGATCAATTCACCCGTGGCGATAAAGGTGTTCCTACAATCATCCTGGAGGCTGTTGCTTCACATGATCTTTGGATTTGGCATGCCTTTTTCGGTGTAGCTGGATCAAATAATGATATAAATGTCCTTAGTCAATCGTCATTGTTTGTCAGAGAGTTGAAAGGAGAAGCTCCTCGTGTCCAGTACCATGTCAACGGGAGAGAATACAACCATGCTTACTATCTTGCAGATGGAATATATCCGGAGTGGGCTGTATTTGTTAAGTCAATTAAACTTCCGCAGACAGAGAAGACTCGGTTATGCGAAACCATCGAGAGGGAGCAAGGAAAGATGTTGAACGAGCATTTGGTGTCCTGCAATCTCGTTTCTGGATTTTGCGTCATCCTGCACGTCTATACGAAAGGGGAGATCTTCATAACATCATGATAGCTTGCATAATTCTACACAATATGATAGTTGAAGACGAGAGATATATGGCTCTTGATCCTATTGATTTGAATACTTCTGCAAGCACATCGATCATTCTACCGCCGGAAACCACTCATGGTGATAACCCTGCTTTTTGCTGATGTGCTACGAAGAAATTCAGATATTCGGGCTCGTCCAACTCATCTCCAACTAAAAAGTGACTTAGGCCCTGTTTGTTTGCCCTATGGATTATATAATCCAGCTTATATAAGTTAATGGGGAAACAAACAGCCTAGATTATAATATAGATTATATAATCTAAAGCATGAGATTATAATAATCTATAAGCAGCCATTAGGGTGCTTATATAATCTCAAACTAATAATCCAACACAGTAATAATCCAGGAAAACAAACAACCCACCGGCTTATTTAAAGGTAGCTTATATAATCCAGCTTATATAATCCAACACCAAAAAGCTGGATTATATAAGCTGGAGAAGGAAACAAACAGGGCCTTAGTCGAGCATATTTGGCAAAAGTTTGGTCAACTAATTGGTATAGTTAAATATTTTGACAACTCTATTGTTTTGAAGTTCAACTAATTGGTACAGTTAAATATTTTGACAGCAGGGATATATATCTAATGAATTATGTGTTCTTTTCTTTCTATTTTATTTTCTTTTTCTGAAAGACTGATGCTATTGCGAATGGTGATGTTTGGTAATAAAAATTGAGAGGTACGTGCTACTGGCTATATATTTACTTCTTTGTTTAGTAACAAATACAATTTAGATCATGCAAGTATGTATCTGCAGTTTAGTAACCAGTTGCAACTCTATGTCTATGTATGCACAGAAGACGCTGTGGTTGCATAGAACTACCGGGTCTCTACTTTTCTAAGGGATTGTTTCTTGTTTTTCAGGGAACCTGCCTCTTCCTTTTCTTCTTCTCCTCTTTATAGGGCAGGCCTGGGAACATGCACGTATTGGTCGGCCTTCTTTTTTCTTCCTGTTTCTTGCCAAGGACTAACTTGACTTTTCCTTGAGTCACGTCCCACATGTATTGGGTTTTTTGCCTTCTATTCGTACACCTTTTATAGGGGTTCGACGGGGATTTCACTTATGTTGGGGTCTCAGATTAGCCTGACGCGTCCTTGTGTACTTGGGAGGGGTTGTTAGGGGATGTCAGACCTTGGTAGTTCGTGCTATGTTTGCGCCGGAAGGAGACGTAGCCGAGGGGAGTTTGCTCCATTTTTCTCCCTCGCTACGGAGGGAAACTTCCCCTCATCGCGGAGGGGAGCGGTCTTTATTCTTTTTCACCTTTTTCCGGTGAATGGACTCCCAGGGTATGAACTCATTGCTTCGCCAGTGGGAGAGATTGACAATCATAGACCCATTCGTATGGGCCGCCAGGTAATGGGAGCCTCGCTTCGCTGATCGAGGGAAGATGAGTCTGTTTGGTCCACAACCACTACAAGATAACATGGATTTCCCGGCGTTTATTTTACACGGCGTTTAATCTAAACGCCCCTAATAAGGCTAAAGCCGGCGTTTTCTATCATTTGAGGCATTTAATTCCCCGGCATTTATAAATGCCGGGTTAGAGTCTACCACGGCGCTTATAAATGCCAGGGAATTCCACTCTATACCGGCGTTTATAAATGCCGGGTTAGAATCTTCCACGGCGTTTATAAACGCTGGGAGTCCACTCTATACCGGCGTTTATAAGCGCCGGATTCTGATCTTCCACTGCGCTTATAAACGCGGAAATTCCACTCTATCTGGCGTTTATAAGCGCCGGTTACTGATCTTCACGGTGCTTATAAGCGCCGGGAATTCCACTCTATACCGGCGTTTATAAACGCCGGGTTAGAGTCTTGCACGGTGCTTATAAACGCGGTATAGAGTGGAATTCCCGGCGTTTATAAGCTGGTAGACTTACCACTACGGCGTTTATAAACGTGAATACCACACCGGGAATTTGAAAGAATTGAAATTAAATAATATTATATTTGAAATAATTTAAACTAATATTCCATTTGCAATAATTTCTGTCCAAATATTTCATTTTAGATGATATTTTGTCTAAAATTTCAAATTTTGTCGAAAATTCAATTTTTGTTGATATTTTGTTTGAAAATTCAAATTTTTGAACATCTGATTTTGTGACACTTATCAATTTCATATGCTACTTTTAGTTATCTTTCCAATTAGCCTAAGAACGCCCCAATTGGAGGTCTGAGTCAAAAGTTATGTCTATTTTAAGAAATATGCTTTGATTTCGTATTTGCAAGCTAGAGTTGGTGCCCAAAAGAATATAATTGGAGATCTTATCGTATGATGATTTTGCTAATTACCTCAATAATTTGCTAATTTGAAATAATTGAAAATCGGTGTTCGGGTGTTTAACGGGGTTAAGGGGAGGAGGGACGCATTATATATCAGATGTGATCATACCACCACTAAAGTACTAGATCTTATAAAACTCTGAAGTTAAGCGTGCTTGGACAAGAGTAGTAATAAGATGGGTGACCTCTGGGAAGTCATTGTGCACCTACGATTTTAAATGCCACGAATAGAGGATCCGGCGCTTGTAGCGCCATAAATAGAGAGAACCCCGGCACTTATAAAGTGCCATGATAGAGGAAACCCCGGCACTTATAAATGCCGGGTTATAGAGGCTTCCCCGGCACTTATAAAGTGCCATGATAGAGGAAACCCCGGCACTTATAAACGCCGGGTTATAGAGGCTTCCACGGCACTTATAAACGTCGGGTTAGAGGCTTCCACGGCACTTATAAACGCCGGGTTAGAGTCTTTCACGGCACTTATAAACGTCGTGAATAATTAAGCGCCGCCAATTACTTTTCCTGACGCCATTTTTCTTGACGCCATGTAAACGCCATCTAAAATCTTTTTAAGGCATTTATAAGGTTTTAAAGGCATTTATAGGCGCCATTAGAAGCCCGACGTGTTGTAGTGAACACTAGCCCCGCATGTCAGCGGGTAGACGTCATTCTGCCTGCTGAGATGTTATAGCGAATATCCAAGTTTTTCCTCCTTTTGTGCATATCATGTGGGGACAAGGTTTTCCGACTTTTGGGAGGCCCTATTTGCTCTGTGTTCCTGCGCCTCTTCTACTCGTTCGTGTTCTCCTCTGGTGTCGTCTCCCTGATTCACCACTGATCTGGATCTCCAAAGGGCCTCGGTGCGCTCCTAAGATAAAGCCGGTTTTGAGTAGGGAGGATGCTGCAGGATTATGCCCCATTTTAGGGCGGTCGACCTTGAGCTCTGCCGACCTCGACATATTAGCGGGGGACTTCGGGGTGATGCGCCCTTCCATGCGCCTCCCTGGTTATGAGGAGACCCCTCGGCCCCAAGCGAATGAAGCCGTGGTATTTGCGGCATTTCTTGAAGCGGGTCTTCGTTTTCCGTCCGCCCCTCTGTTGGCATCAGTACTCCAGGTTTTCCAAGCGGAGCTTTCGCAACTTACCCCCAATGCTATTGTGCGATTGGCGGTATTGGAATGGGCATTCCGTCCGGCCGGGATTAAATTGACGGGATGCCGTTTTCTCTTATAGAAGATGCATTCTGGCAACCAAAACAACAGAAAACAGGGAGCGAAGGCCGTAGGTCATGTTTTGGTTCTCTGAATTTCCAGACGAAGAGGTCCCTTGTAAAAGATATCCCAGTAGCGGCCGCCAAGGGGAAATGGGATTCGGGGTGGATGTCACGATGGTATTACCAAGTCCTCGTGGGTCCAGACTCTCTCCTTCATACTCCGATGGGTCCAGTTCGTGCGATTTGGTCCCCTAATTGGAGCGCACTGCGGAAGAAATTGGGTATCTTGATTATTTGAAGGCTCTTCGTGGTCAGAGTACGATGCGGGACTTGGTTGAAGAATATTGTTTGTGCCGTATTGACCCCTTAGCCAGGAGCTCCGGGTGTCTGGAGGCGGTCGTCGGGAGGCACGGTATCCGTGGTTCGACTGAGGGATACAAGATGCAGGCGCGGCGGTGAAAAATTGGCTCGCAGGCTTCTTGGTCCTTGCCAGGCAGTTAAGTACGAGGCCGCTATGAGTGCTATTGGGGCCACCCGATGCTCTCGTTTCACTGATTGGGGGCGCTGAGCGATCCCTCATCCTAGAGGGTCAATCGGTTCTCCTCGTCCTACTAAACGGGCGAGGTTGGCTCGCGTGGCTCTGCCCCAGGTTGCAGCTACTTCTGGCGGGAGCGAGGATTTGGGAGATGATGACGACGAGGATGGGGATTGGGTTGAGGAGGAGTCCAGCGACGAAGGTGATTCTTTCGGCTCCATTGCTGCTACGTCTCTCCTGCCGCCGCCCCTTTCTGATCCTGCTGACGCTGTGGGGCCCTCTGAAGTGCTACACTCAGCTATCGCGGATGAGCCCTCAGGTGTGCCGATTGTTCCCGAGGCGGGTCTACCCGAGGCTACTTCAGTCCCAATTGTCACGGAGGTGGTTCCCTCGGCCCTTATGCTTGATTCCTCCGTGGATATGCGTGCTGGCGGGGGACAATCCCCCGGGTATTCGTTTTTAGCGATTCCCGGAGTGGAGACTATTGATTTGGGCGATGGAGATGATGATAATTCCCTGGCCTCGGAGGGCGCGCAAGAGCAGCCTGAAGGTATGGCCGGCCCCGTGATAGGGGAGACTCATGGTCTTCGACTAAACGTTACCACTCCTGATACCCCCATCGGGGCAGAAGGTCGTACTCCTGACACCTTTCCTGCCAGCTCGTTAGGGTGTGATGTCCTTTCAGGTTTTGACGAAGTCGATGCAGGAGGTGATAATGCGGAAGCGGCGAAGGCATTAAAACCGTTGGAGCAGGTCCAAACTGGGACGTCTGCCGCTCCTTCGCCTGTTGCGGAGGAAGAGAATCGGGGGCCTCCGATTCTTACTCCTCAAGATGATTCCCTTTCGGGGGGAGGAATTTTGCCTTCAAATCAGCAGACCCCCGTGGGTGGTGTTGGTTCCTCTTTTGTCCTGTTTGATTTGTCAGATTTTTCAACTTCAGATTTTGAGAGGGGGGCCGTTACAGTACCGGGTTAGAATATGAGGACAGGTGTGGCCACGTAACGTGCGAGCACCTTCTCCTTCCCAGCCGAAGGAAGCATAGGATATTGGCCCGGTTGTGTGTTCTCAATTGTCCAGATGACGCAACGCGGTGTGTTATCGGGGCTGGGGGGGTAACTGAGGTTTTTTAGCTTCCATAGGCTCCTTGCTAAATCCTATACGGAGCGGAGCCCCTATTTTTCAGAGAGAAGGAGAGGGTGGGGCGTTAGCCCGACCATTCGTCTCGCTAAGTGGTAGCCGGGGCAAAGGATGAGTGGCAGCATTGGCCCGACCAAATATCCGTGAGCTCCTACAAGGCAACGGGTCTCCGGAGTGAAGGATGGGTGGGACGTTCGCCCGACCAAGCATCCGTGAACCCCTACCCGGCCCGAGGCAACGGGTCTCCGGAGCGAAGGATGGGTGGGACGTTGGCCCGACCAAGCACCCGCGAACTCCTACCCGGCCCGAGGCAACGGGTCTCCGGAGCGAAGGATGGGTGGGACGTTGGCCCGACCAAGCATCCGCGACCTCCTACCCGGCCCGAGGCAACGGGTCTCCGGAGCGAAGGATGGGTGGGACGTTCGCCCGACCAAGCACCCGCGAACTCCTACTCGGCCCGAGGCAACGGGTCTCCGGAGAGAAGGATGGGTGGGACATTTGCCCGACCAAGCACCCGCGAACTCCTACCTGGCCCGAGGCAACGGGTCTCCGGAGCGAAGGATAGGTGGGACGTTTGCCCGACCAAGCATTCGGTTTTGAATATCGGGGAATATAGAGATGACCTTCGTTCTCAACGTCTTCTCATTATTTCATTGATAAAGACCGGTACACACACATTTTTTTTGCTTTCGTATCCCATCATCTACGGGTAAAATTTCTTGAGTGCGTCGGTGTTCCATGTTCTTGGTATCTCCTCGCCATCCGGAGCGATGAGTTTGTGCGCTCCTTTCGCGGTTGACTCTCTGATAATGTAGGGCCCTTCCCATGTTGTTTCCAGTTTCGCGAAGGCCGGAGCAGCTCTCTTGAGCACCATGTCCCCAGGATATAGCTCACGTTTCTTCACCTTCTTGCTGAAGCTTCGAGTTGAGGCCTTTGCATAGGCTTTCATGGTCTTCAAGGCTTGAAGTTTTTGTTCTTCCTCTAGATCACGCATGATGTCGACTTCCTCGTAGGTCGGAGTTTTGATAACTCGCAATGATTTTGCACAGATTTCTGCAGGTGAGACGGCCTCTTCCCCGAAGAGGAGCCGGAATGGAGAGAATCCGGTTGCTCTTGAGGCTGAGGTGCGGGTTGCCCATAAAACGTGGTCAAGCTCGTCGGGCCAGAGTCCCTTTTTAGAGTCGTACAGCCTTTTTTTGATGCCATCAAGGAGCAACCCGTTCGCTCGTTCCACCGCCCCGTTTGACTGAGGGTGACCTACTGAGGCGAAGCAAATGTTCGTCCCAATATTGTCACAGTAATCGCGAAATTTCCTGGAGTCAAATTGGGACCCATTGTCGGTCACGATCTGGAAGGGGACTCCATATCTACAAATGATTGTTTTCCATAGAAATTTGATGGCAGCGTCAGTGGTTATCTTTGCTACCGGCTCTGCCTCGATCCAGCGGGAGAAGTAGTCGATGGCGACAATTACGAACTGAAGATTTGCCCGGGCTTTAGGAAGCGCTCCAACGATATCCATTCCCACTTGGCGAAGGGCCAGACCGGGGGCACCACATGCAGTTCGTTGGGCGGGGCCCTTTTTTGCTTGGTCATCCATTGGCACGCGTGACAGTGTGGAACCATCTGTTCGGCGTCTTGTAATGCCGTGGGCCAGTAAAGTCCCATTCGGAATACTTTTCTTATAAGATTCCTGGGGGCCTGGTGTGCTCCGCAATCTCCCTGGTGGGCTTCACGCAGAGCCTGCGTCCCCTCCTCTCGTGAAATTCAGCGGAGCCATGGAGCACAGAGGCCGCTGCGGAATAGAAACCCATCAATGATGGCATATTTCTTCGCTCGCCTTTCGAGGCGTCTCGCTTGTGCCTCATCATCTGGTAAAATTCCCTCTAGGAGATAGTTGTATATCTCACTCCTCCAGTCCTCGCTGGTTGCTCGAGCAATGAGGTTTATCTGGGAGGGAATGGAGGCGGTGCGAAGTATCTCAAAGAATACTGTCGAAGGTAGATCTCCTCTGGTGGCGGCGGTCTTCGCCAGCTTGTCGGCTCGTTCGTTCTGGGATCTGGGTATTGCATTAATGGTGAACCCGATGAAGCCCTTCTCCATTGTTCGGACCACCTCGACATACTTCTGGAGCTGTTCGTCCTTCACCTGATATTCTTTGGTGATATGCCCCTGAATAAGCTTCGAGTCGGTGTACAGGATTGCCCTTCTCGCTCCCATGGTCTTCGCTTTCCTGAGCCCCAACAGGAGTGCTTCATATTCGGCTATATTGTTAGTTGAGGGAAACTCCAGCCTTGCTGCGAACTCAAACTTTTCGCCGCTAGGCGCTTGTATCACTGCAGCTATCCCTGCTCCGCTCGCTCCCCACGACCCGTCGGAATTGATGAACCATATCACTGAAATTTCGTTATCCTCAGGGACTAGAGAAGTCCATTCCACCATAAAATCGGCGAGGGCTTGGCTCTTGATAGCAGTGCGAGGCATTATAGTTAGCTCGAAGGGGGCTAGTTCGACCACCCACTTGCTGATGCGGCCAGTGCTTTCCTTCTTGGATAGCATAGAACCAAGAGGGTACGTAGTTGGTACTTTGATGTGGTTGGCCTGAAAATAATGTCGGAGCTTTCGGGAGGCCATTAACAGAGCGTATGCCAACTTTTCCACTTCCGAGTACCGTATCTTCGCTCCTTGGAGGGCTTCAGAGACGAAGTAAATCGGCTGTTGTTTAACGTCTTGGGGTCGCACCAGCACAACACTAATGGCCGAGGGGCTAGCTGCTAGGTATAGCAGAAGCTCCTCACCTTGCTTCGGACTTTGCAGAACAGGGATCTCCATAAGGCTTTGCTTCAGATCATCGAAGGCGCGTTGGCACTCCTTTGTCCAGACGAAGACATCATTTGAGCGTAAGGCTTTAAAGACCGGCAAACTTCGCTCTACGGATTTTGGCAAGAATCGACTGAGTGTCGCTTATCCGCCTCGCCACCGTTGTACTTCTTTTAGATTTCTTGGTGGAGCCATGTCTTGGATAGCTCTTATCTTTTCCGGATTCGCCTCTATGCCTCGTTGAGAGACCAGGAAGCCTAGCAGCTTTCCCGCGTTTACACCGAAAATGCATTTGGATGGGTTGAGTTTCACCTTCCCCTTTATCAAGTTCTCGAAGGTTTCCCGGAGGTCCCCGACGTGGTCTTCTTTCTTTTCGCTTTTGACAATGATATCATCGACATAGGCTTCCACGTTTCTTCCTAATTGGCCGACGAAGATCTTCGTGATGAGCCGCGCGAATGTAGCGCCCGTGTTTTTGAGCCCAAAGGGCATCCGCACGAAGCAATAGGTACCGAAGGGAGTAACAAACGCCGTCTTATCTTCGTCTTCTTTTTGCATGTATACCTGGTGATAGCCAGAGTATGCGTCGAGGAAGCTCATCCTTTCTGACCCGGAGGTTGAGTTGACAAGTTGGTCAATGCGGGGCAGGGGGAAGTCATCTTTTGGGCATGCTTTGTTTAAGTCAGTAAAGTCGATGCACATCCTCCACGCCCCGCTGGCCTTCATGACTAGGACGATGTTGGCCAACCACTCCGTGTATCGGGCTTCGCGGATGATCCCCGCATGAAGCAATTTGGTCACCTCGGTCTTCGCGGCTTCTTGTCTTTCTACCGCGAGTTTTCTTAGTTTTTGCTTTTTAGGCTTCGCATTTGGGCTAATGGCGAGGACGTGTTCGATAGTTTCTCTTGGGACTCCAGGAAGGTCTTCAGGCCCCCAGGCGAACACGGTTTCGTATTCTTGGAGGAGCAGCATCATGCGTTTCTCTTCTTCGGGGGGCAGCATGGTGCCGAGGATCACTGCCTTACTGCCTCCTTGCCTGAGCAATACTCGTTGGGTTTCCCCCTGAGGCTGTGGTTTAGGGAGCCACCGACTACGATTCATGGGTACAACGGGGTCCAACTCCGTGGTGCAGACATGTTTGACCTGGGGTGGGTTTTCCATGTCTATCTTCCTTGCCAGGGCTTGATCTCCTCGCACCGTGACGACACCATCTACGGAGGGAATCTTCATACATAAGAACCCGTGATGAATTATGGCCCCCATGGTCGTCAACGAGCCCCTGCCCAGGATCGCATTGTATTGAAACGGCGTGTCTACCACATCGAATGTGACACGACTCATGACGCTGGCTTGTGGCGTTGCGAAGGTGACTTCTAGCTCCAACTGCCCTAGGGTGTTGACCATGCTTCCTCCAAAACCCATTAGTGGCACCTCTGATTTTTTCAATCGATCTTGTGGAATCATCATTTGCCGGAAAGCCTTCATGGACAGAATGTCCGCCGCACTTCCCCCATCTACCAATATGCGACGTACTTCGCAATCGGCGATTATAGCGGTTATTACTAAGGAATCTTGATGCGGGAAGTGCACCCCCGTGGCATCCTCCTGCATAAAGGTGATTGGCTCAAACTTTACCGGAGGAGGGGTAGTGGGGGTAATCGCCATGTGGTTAATTTGCCGGGCATAAGCCTTCCTCTGCCTTTTCGATGAGAGGTGTGACGAGGAGCCCCCCGCAATGACGTTGATAATGCGACGGAGATGATTTATTCCTACCCAAGGGGGGGGTGTTGTCGTCCGACTGAGGGTGCTTCCGGCGGTGTAGGGTGCGTCTCAACTTCTCTTTGTTTGGCCTCAAACCGCCGATATCCATTAATCACTTTGCACTGGGTGGTGCCGTGGGTGATATTTTCTCCATGATATTCACAATAGTACCGCCGGGGCTCTATCCCTTCCCTTTTGTTAACTCGACTTCCTTCATCTTGCCTCCCTCGGCTTGGGGGTGGTCCTCGCCTCTGTTGCTCCGCTAGCCTGTCGCCCATGACTTTCCGATTTCTTGGTTCGTCAATGTGGTGAATTCTCCCCCTTTCGTTTCTTTTTCCAGGCTCTGGGTATCGCTCCTTCGCTTTAGTATTGGGTGGGGGGTCTTTCCATCGTCCTCTCTTGTGTGGGATGAATTCTTGGTTCTCTTGCTGGGGCCTGTCTTCTCTTCGGAGGTTGTCTTCCTCCGCTCGCGCCTTTGCGAGCGAGCCTTTTTGCCAACGGTCCCCTGCGCAGGCCACAGCGTGCCGCGTTGATGATAGTGGTGTCGCTTACCCCTCGTATTTGGCACTTAACCCGGGAGAAGCGCTGGAAGTAACTCTTAAGGGTTTCTCCTTCGCGTTGTCTGACCGCAAATAGGTCACTTTCCTCTTTCATTCCGCCGGTTGCCCCGAAATTGCCTTCAAGCTTGCGGCGGAGTTGTGACCAACAGGTGATCGACCAGGGGCTCCAGCCGAAGAGTACCAGACAGGGCTATGCCTTCAAGTGCTAGAAGGAGCCCTTCGCCTTGATATCATCATCTCCTCCGCGGCCCGATCGCCATGTAAATGGCAGCGGAGGAACTCCCTCGGGTCTGTCCGACCATCATACGGCTTAATGGTGGGAAATTTGAAGCTTCCCGGGGAGGGCCATTTTTTGGCCCGTAGACGGGTGCTGAGGGTGTTTGGATCATGGTCTTCCCTGTGTGCCGTCGCAATCACTGGGGATAGCACCTCGCGGCTCGGGCTTTCGTCTTGTGACTCGTATTGCTCCCCATCTGATTGTCCTTGCAGGCGCTTCAACTCCGCCATGAGTTGCTCGTTAGCTTCCATCAGCGCCCGCACGTTGGGGTCAAGCTCCCCCTGAGTTCTGGTCCCTTCTCCAAGGGTCTCCTCGTTCCCATAGGTCTCTTGGCGACGGGTCGGATGTGTCGACGCTTCTGCCGCATCTCCTCCTGGTGTCGAAACTGTTCGGCCTATCGCCAGAGGCCGTCGTTTGGGGGCTCGCTTGCGTACGGCTACCGGGGTCTGTGGAGGTAAAGTTCCCACCACGTTTCGGGCTTCTGTTGTGGCTGGCCGCCGCGTCTCATCATCCAGGAGTCGAGGTGGGTCTCCAGATTGGCTCCTCGCATGCCGTCTTGATTCTTCTGCTCCTACCGTCGTTGCCGCCCCCTTGGATACTGCCTCCTTTCCCTTCTTTGGTGGCATGGCTACAGAAAACTTATCCTTAGTCTTGATCGGTGGGCGGCGGTTTCACCTCGCGGTTAGGGTTCCCCACGGACGGCGCCAGTGTGGTTGCATAGAACCACCGGGTCTCTCTCTTTTCTTTGTGGGATTGTTTCTTGTTTTTCGGGGAACTTGCCTCTTCCTTTTCTTCTTCTCCTCTTTATAGGGCAGGCCTGGGAACATGCACGTATTGGTCGGCCTTCTTTTTTCTTCCTGTTTCTTGCCAAGGACTAACTTGACTTTTCCTTGAGTCACGTCCCACATGTATTGGGTTTTTTGCCTTCTATTCGTACACCTTTTATAGGGGTTCGACGGGGATTTCACTTATGTTGGGGTCTCAGATTAGCCTGACGCGTCCTTGCGTACTCGGGAGGGGTTGTTGGGGGATGTCAAACCTTGGTAGTTCGTGCTATGTTTGCGCCGGAAGGAGACGTAGCCGAGGGGAGTTTCCTCCGTTTTTCTCCCTCGCTACGGAGGGAAACTTCCCCTCGTCGCGGAGGGGAGCGGTCTTTATTCTTTTTCACCTTTTTCCGGGGAATGAACTCCCAGGGTATGTACTCATTGCTTCGCCAGTGGGAGAGATTGACAATCATAGACCCATTCGTATGGGCCGCCAGGTAATGGGAGCCTCGCTTTGCTGATCGAGGGAAGATGAGTCTGTTTGGTCCACAACAGACGCTTCCTTCTCGGAAGAAGAAGCCAGTCTCCAAGAAAAAGATCAAGAGGGAAAAGCTGAAACAAAGAGTTTCTGCCTCCAGAGAGTGAAAAGAACCATCAGTTCTCAGTTCCTCATGTTACTGATTTTATTTTGAGCTCCTCTTTGCATGATAAAAAATATATACCAGCTGGAGCCGCAGTATTTACAGTGACGGTGTTCTGTGGAGGCTTTGTCTTGAGTGGAACATTTGTGTTGGTCACCTTATTTCAACAAATAGACGAACATTGGCCTAAATTGAGCTATTCTGCTGATCCTGGTTTTAAGATTTTTCAATTTTACTGTTATGCTGGCCATCTTGTGTGCAAATCCCACTAACGTTGGGTTGCAGACTGCAACTTTGCCTCCCAAGCTTAACAGTTGTGGACAATATTAGATAGGCATTCAACAAGGCACATTTTGAGACGATTTCTCATCTGTCGTTATGATAAAACTCAATATTAGTAAACAAGCATGTATAAACATATGGCATAATAGATCCAATACAAATTAAACCAACTTGCAACGTTAATAAATATTAGAAACAGTACATAGAAATCATGCATTGAGATCCTTGTTTCTAAACCTTCATTTAATACACCTTCTCTCCTCTAAGAAACCATCTAAGAAACTATGCATTGAAAATGCCCACAAGGCCAGTTTCCTAGCACAATTAATAACTCCGTCCGTGCGTGCATGGACCGAACGGTATATCTGAATTTCGTTTTTTTTTTTTTATCGGTAAGTCCTCTCGATGATATACGGATCGACCACACTGGCAAGTGGCAAAACAAGAGGGAGGCTTATGTACCGTTGACAACCTTTTTTCCCTTCAAATTTGATCCCTCGCATGCTAATGCCCTAGACTAGACTAGGCTACCGCTGTCACCTTTACAGCACCTTCTTACATCTGACGACATGTCCTACCCCTGGAAAACAAAACTCAACACACCACTTCCTCCTCCGCTTGCGTCGTCTGCCACCTTCGACGTCGTCTCCATTGACTTCACTCTCGCCGCCCTGTCACCCCTTGCTAATCCCACCCAAAATGTGTGGCCAAGGGCTCGGCGAACCTCGAAAACCCTAACCCTAAATTAGCAGTACTACGATAAGACTAAGCTCCTTGGGAAAATAGTCCATCTGTACGTGCACACCTACAGGCTTATAGCTCAATTGCAACATGTGGAGGAACATGTGCCAAGGTGGTCGCCCTGGCCGAGCTAGCTAGCTAGCTAGGTCTGAAGAGAGGTGATATCTCTCTATATAAATTGGTCTCCAAATTCTAGTTCTGGCATTGAGTACCACTTCTTCCATTCGTGTTTACTTGTCATTTTGAACACTGGTATGGTTTCTAAGACACGTATTTCACATTACTTTTTCTAATTACATGTTGGCAAAATTTATTAAAAACCTAACGATATCTAAGTAATTTCAACTATTCAAAAACTGAAAAGAAAAAAAATACAGGACTATTGATGACGAGTATACTAATATCATTTTCATGTTTCTCAAAAAAAAAAAGATATCATTTTCATGGGACAAGTCTAAATGCTTTGATGCATATTAAAGACTAAAGTTTTGAAATGTCAACTGTACACGTTCTATTACGACAAGCACTCTCTCTGGTCACAAATATCTGACTTTTCGGATATCACACGATCCCCAAAATGCAACTCTGACCACTAGTTTATATTATAATATATTCATAAAACCCAATAAAATTTTAATATTACAAAAATATTTGTCGATATAAATCTATACATACAATTTTCATATATCCAATCTAAATTTCTTAAAAAAATATCTACAGTGAAAATTTTCAAAAGTTTAGAAACATAAGTATTCGTGACTGAACAGGGTAAAAACGATTGGACCGAGCAACTGCAGCCGACGATCGTCTGCTCGTTTGTCCCCTGCACTGCAAATTTAATTGTTGGTGGGCCCTTTTACTTGGTGGCAGATCGGCAGATCCGGATGCTGTTGACCAAGCTAAGCTAGGGATTGGAGACAAGACATCGCTCTGCAGATCAGCCATCGGCTGTGCGTGGGGGCGTACTTGGCGTCGCCCTGCGTTTGCTGCAATCCGTACAGCAGAGGAGTATAACCTGCAAGAAGATTAGGCCGGATGTCTGGACCTTTGGGGTAACTAGAATAGTAAGCGCGGCGCGTCGCATGTCCGAACGAAAAATAAATTAATAATATACGTTTCAAAAAATATTAAAGATTGAGTTTGGAGAAAAAGTCTAGAGATAGAGACGCACACGTATTTTTGGTCATGAAAATATTTTTTCGGAAAAAACGGAGAAAGGACATAGATGTAAGGAGCGGGGACCTATTTGTTATATTTTTGGACCTGACCGCTATCCTGAAAAATTAGAAAAGTGCTCGCCCGCGATTCTTTATTTAACGAAGCCTTTTTCCGTAAAGTAACAAACGAGGGACCTAAAATCAATCCGGAAAAATATTTCTTGCCCTCACAAAAAATTGCAAAGGACCTCTGTGTAAGTTAGAAGGACTTATCCGTGATTTAAAGAATTGGATGGGCTTTCTTGAGAAACGGAGGAGAGAGAGAGAGAGAGAGGAGAGAGGTGACGTGGCCGGCTCTAGTCTCAAGAAACCTCCGGGAAATTTGTTATATCTTTGGACCTGATCTCTATCCTGAAAAATTAGAAAAGGGCTTGCCTGCGATTCGTATTTAATAGAGCCTCTTTCCGTAAAGTAACGAACGAGGGACCTAAAAGCAATCCGGAAAAATATTTCTTGCCCTCACAAAAAAATGCAAAAGACCTCTGCGTAAATTAGAAGAACCTATCCGTGATTTAAAGAACTGAAGGGGCTTTCTTGAGAAACAGAGGAGAGAGAGAGAGGAGAGAGGTGACATGGCCGGCTCTGGTCTCGGGAAACCTCTGGGAAATATAGGCTAGAGATTTTTGGACCTGACCGCTATCCTGAAAAATTAGAAAAGGGCTCGCCCGCGATTTGTATTTAACGGAGCCTATTTCCGTAAAGTAACGAACGAGGGACCTAAAAGCAATCAGAAAAAACATTTCTTGCCCTCACAAAAAATTACAAAAGACCTCTGCGTAAATTAGAAGGACCTATCCATGATTTAAAGAACTAGAGGGGCTTTCTTGAGAAACGGAGGGGAGAGGAGAGAGGTGACGTGGCTGGCTCTGGTCTCGGGAAACCTCCGGGAAATATAGGCTGGAGATTAGCGGAAAAAATCGTATTTAGTACAAGTTTGATCTCATATTTACAATATAATACAACAGTTTTAGATATTTACAGAAAAACCACTCATCTACGGTTCCTGGTTTACCATCAATGCATCTATGTTTTATAGGGAACCGGCCAATGGCTTTGACCGCAAATGGGGAACCGGCCATGGCATCACCGGTTTATGGGGAACCGGCCATGGCATCTATGGTACCCCATAAACCGGCCAAGGCACAAATTATTATTTATTTTTTTTTGCTTTTTTTTTAATTTTCAAACCGATTCCCCATAAACCGGTGATGCTATGGCCAATTCCCCATTTGCGGTAGAAGCCCTTGGCCGGTTCCCTATAAACCGTAGATGCATTGATGGTAAATCAGGAACCGTAGATGAGTGGTTTTTCTGTAAATATCCAAAACTGTTGTATCATATTGTAAATACGAGAACAAATTTGTACTAAATACGATTTTTTCCGGAGATTAGCAGCAATCTCTCCTGTTGCTGCTTTCTTACTTTGTCATGTTGTCCTCGTTACGGGCGGCAGCACTGCCCGGCGTTGTCATACATCTTGATCAAATCGTTCCTTCTTCCCTAAAATTTCTGAGCTAGCTACCAGACTCACCGAGGACAATGAAGAATTTTTTTTAGATAATACTTTTTTTAAAATGTATTACGGTATTAATACGCCGAAAACAAAAATTACAAAAATAACACCTATTCGCCAAACGGTACGGCGAAATAGCTATTTTCGCCAAACAGTGTGACGACAAATGCCTAATTACGCAGTTAACCTTTAGGCGATAAATTCCACGGGAAACGAGGGTATTATCGCCGAACCGTTTGGTGAAAATAAAGTTATCGCTATATACTGTACAGTGAAAATATCTAGCGTCGCCATACGGTTCGGCGAAAATAGCTTTTTCCCTAAACTGTGACGGCCAACTATTAACTGCGTAATTAAGCAGTAGTCGCCGCACTGTTTGGCGAAAATAGCTATTTCGCCGTACCATTCGGCAAAAATAGCTATTTCACCGTACCGTTTGGCGAATTGGTGTTATTTTTGTAAATTTTTGTTTTCCGCATATTAATACCGCAATTTATTTTTTAAAAAATATTATTTAAAAAAAATCCGGACAATGAACCTCCGGTGAATTAGAATCCTCGTGTGACAGAGCATTCAGGCTTAACTATTGAGCTACCACACAGTTCTTTGAGCGTATGGTGTGCATAATTTATGGGATACATAGAGTCTATTTGGTTCATGTACTAATTTTGTTATAATTCGTTATATTTTCTTATCAAACTTGTTTAAGGTTAGGTCATTAAGATTGAAACCATGCTTTGGCTACTAAAAAAATTATGCCATAATTTTTTGAGTCACTAACGTGTGGGACTGGATGGCAGGAAAAAAATATTGCCACAAGTGTGACTATTGTGAAATCACGTGCTGAAAAATTAGCTTAGTGATGAATTTGATATTGCATAGTGGTTATGCTCATAGCATGTGTGGTGTTTGTGCATGTGCTATTTTAGAAAAATATTTCATATGCTTGTGATAGCATAGTAATTGTTTTGCTTGACGCAATACGCTCGTGCGAGTGGTTGCATGGATTGATGTTGAGTCAAGTTGGGAAGAACTTGTGCACGGAAAATTATTTCTTGGTTTGTTCATGTGTATGTTGCATGATGTCGAACGTGGTCAGTGACCGGACCGAAACTAGGTTTATGGAAGAACTGAGGTTCAAGGAGGCACCGAGGTCCTAGTGGTCAAGGATGTCATGCGGAACATTCGGACTAGAGAACAGTGCACGTGAAGGCGAGTGAGTCACGTAGTAGCGGCAGGTAGGCCATACGCGTGCATGCGAGAAATTTGGGCTGTGCGCATATATTGGACCATATGTAATTGAGCCAGGTGGATATGCATGCATGTATTTGAATACAACTAATTAGAATTTGTTTAGTATAAATAGAAGAAAGTATCTCTTGTTTTTCGTTGAGTTGCAAAAAACTAGAAAGAAAAAGAAAGAGATTCTCGGCACTACAGGTCACCCTCGTGCTATAGTAGCACGCGATGCTACAATACGGTTGCTACAATGTTTTCATGATTGCTATAGTGCACGCACGAGGAGACAGGGGAGATTGAAGAGAGGAAAAATTAGAAAAAGGAGAAGAAAAATTTGGGGAAAATTGCTACAGTGTTTTCGCGATTGCTACATTGCACGCACGAGGAGACGGAGGAGATTGAAGAGAGGAAAAATTAGAAAAAGGAGAAGAAAAATTTAAAGATTATTTTAGGATGCTTTAGAAGCATCTTGTGAACGCATCCAGGCAATAAAGATCAAGTTTTGCAAGTTGATGTGTTGGTAATCCGTTCCTCTTTTTCGTTCTTCATTTGTTTGACTGTTTTAATTTATAGATTGATTCACTGTTTCATCGTGATAATTTTTATTTGGTTGAAAATCATACTGCCAGAAAAATCAAAAAATTTAGAACTGACATGGATTAGAATTTTGCAATGGTGAGTTTAATCAGTTTTGCGATAATTATGGTATTTTAAGACATTTGACTGTTCTAGGTAAACCTCAGCAAAATGGTGTGGCGGAGCGTATGAATCACACTCTTCTGGAAAGAGCTCGTTGCATACTTTCAAATGCAGGTTTATAGGATAAGCGTGCTTTGTGAGCTGAGACTGTTTCCACAGCCTTTTACTTGGTTAATCGCTCTCCAAATTCAGCCATTAATTTCAAGATTCCAGAAGAGGTTTGGTCAAGTAAACCAGTTGATTATTCAAACTAGAAAATATTTGGTTGTCCTGCTTATACCCATGTGGGTGATGGAAAATTAGAGCCTAGAGTAAGAAAATGCATATTTGTTGAATATGGTTCAAGTGTCAAAGGATATCGTTTATGGTGTTATGATGCCCGCAAATTATTTATTAGTTTATTAGTCATGATGTTACTTTTTTATGAAGATGCTTTACTTTCATCTGGTAGTGATAGTCATGGTTGTTCATCCACATATGAATTTGAAATTTCAACTACAACTGAATATGAAATTTCTGAAGTTGCTGCAAGAAATGCAGAATTTGAGGTAGTTTTACCTACCATTGATAATGATTCATCTAGTGGTTCTAATTTACAACCAATTTTAACACCTAGTGGTTCTACTTCACAACCAGTCTCGGCATCTCCTTGTACTAATAATCATTGCATTGCTCGAGATAGAACAAGAAGACATATTCAATTGCCTGCTAGATATCATGACACTGATGATATAGCCTATTATGCTCTTCTTGTTGCTCAAGAAATTTGTGATACTTTTGAACCTTCTTATTCTGAAGCTATCTCATGTGAAAATTCTTCTAAGTGGTTGACAGCTATGAATAAGAAATTTTGAGCCTTCATAAGAACAATACATGGGATTTGGTTGAGCTTCCAAAAAGTAAAAAATCTTTAAGGTGCAAACGGATTTATAAGAAGAAGGATGGTATTACTGGAATTGAACCTACAAGGTGGAAAGCCCGTTTAGTGGTAAAAGGTTTTGACCAAAGGGAATGTATTGACCTCAATAAACTTTTCTTTCCTGTTGTTCGCCACTCTTCAATTCAGGATATGCTTGCGTTTGTTGCTTTATTTGACTTGGAATTAGAGCAACTTGATGTTAAAACTGCCTTCTTATATGGAGATTTAGAAGAAGAGATTCTTATGACACAACCTGAGAGTTTTGCTACTCCTGAAAAGGAGAATTTAGTTTGTCATTTAAAGAAGTCTCTCTATGCACTAAAACAAGCTCCAAGGCAGTGGTATAAAAGGTTTGATTCTTTTATGATTGCACAACAATATTCTCGCAGCAATTATGATAACTATGTTTACTTCAAACAGTTTTCAAGTAGTTCTTTTGTTTATTTGCTGCTCTATGTTGATGATATGCTTATTGTTTCTCATGACAAGTTACTGGTTAAATAGTTAAAGGCTCAACTTAGTTATGAATTTGAGATGAAAAATCTTGGTCCAGCTAAAAAAATTCTTAGGATGGAAATTCAGCGTGATCGCAAAGCTGCAGGTACATTATTTCTATCTCAGAAAAATTACATTGAGAAGGTACTTGGCAGATTTAATCTCAGTGATTGCAAACCAGTTTCTACACCTTTTGCCTCTCACTTTAAATTATCTTTAAGTCAATGTTCTTCTAATGAAGAAGACAAAGACTATATGTCTTGTGTTCCTTACTCTAACGCAGTTGGTAATCTCTTGTATGCTATGATTTGCACCAAACAAGATTTAGCTCATTATGTTAGTATTGTTAACAGATTTATGCATAATCCTGGCAAAGAGCATTGGAATGTAGTTAGATGGATTCTTCGTTACTTGAAAGGCACTTCTAACTTTAGCTTGATATCTGATAAGAATAAAGTAAAGACAAATAATGTTCTTGGGTTTGTTGATTCTGATTATGCTGGTGATCTTGATAAATGAAGATCAATTTATGGTTATATCTTCTATTTATGTGGTTATGCAGTTAGTTGGAATGCATCCTTGCAGCCTATTGCCACTCTATCTGTGGTGGGCCGGCTAGGCTCAGCCCTCCCCTCGGCCAACTAATCGAAAACACCACGCGTCTACTGACCCACATGAACGGATTTATAAACGTCAACCTCTCCCTTCGATAAAGCTATAAATCCTTACCTTAGGAGACCATCCCCCGGTAAAAGGCGAAAAAGAATAAAGACCGCCCCCTCCGCGACGAGGGGAAGTTTCCCTCCGTAGCGAGGGAGGAAAACGGAGGGAACTCCCCTCGACTACGTCTCTTCCAAGCAAACGAGTACGAACCACCAAGATCTGACACTCCCCAACAACCCCTCCCTAGTACGCCAGGGTGTGTCAGGCTAATCTGAGACCCTAACATAGGTGAAATCCCCGTTGAACCCCTACAAAGGGTATATGAATAGAGGACAAAAAACCCGACACAGGTGGGGAAGACCCAAGGAAAAGTCAAGTTAGCCCTTGGCGAGAACCAGGAAGGAAAAAGAAGGCCGACGAGGACGTGCATATCCTCAGCCTGCCCTATAAAAAGAAAAAGGAAGAAAGAGGACAGGCGTGTTCCAGAAAAACAAGAAGCGATCGACGAGTAAGAAGAGAGAGAGACCGGTGGTTCCACACCACCACACCGGGCGCCGTCAGTGGGGAACCCAACCGCAAGGTGAAACCACCACCGGCCGATCAAGCCCAAGGGTAAGTTTCTGCAACCATGCCACCAAAGAAAGGAAAGGAGGCGGTATCAAGGGCGGCAACGACGGCAGAAACAGTAAGAACCAAGGCGGCGTCACGAGAAGCCAACTGAGATCCCCCTCGACTTCGCATGACGAGACGCGGATGCCACCGCAATGAAGCCCAAACATGGCGGGAACTTTACATCCACAGACTCCGGTGGCCTTGCGCAAGCGAGCCCCCAAACGGCGGCCTCCGACGACAGGACGAACGGTTTCAACACCAGGAGGAGATGTGGCGAAAGCGTCGACACATCCGGCTCATCGCCGAGAGACCCACGGAAATGAAGAAACCCACGGAGGAGGAACCTGAGCTCGGGAGGAGATTGACCCCACGTCGGGCGCCGATGGAAGCCAACGAGCAACTCATGGCAGAGTTGGAGGCGTCTACAAGGGCAATCCGACGCAAGTCAATACGAATCACAAGATGAAAGCCCGAGCCGCGAGGTGCTATCTCCAGGCCGATTGCGATGGCGCACTGAGGAAGATCACGATCCAAACCCCTCAAGACTCCGCTCACGGGCCAAAAATGGCCCTCCCGGAAGCTTCAAATTCCCCATTTGTTAAGCCATATGGCGGTCTGACGGACCCAAGGGAGTTCCTCCGCTTATGATACTGGGCGATTGAAGCGGCGGGAGGAGATGATGACATCAAGGCGAAGGGGCTCCTTCTAGCCCTTGAAGGCATAGCCCTGTCCCGGTACTCTTCATTTGGAGCCCCGATCGATCACTGTTGGCCACAACTCCGATCCAAGCTTGAAGGCAACTTTCAGGGTAACTTCGACGGAATGAAAGAGGAAAGTGACCTATTTGCGGTCGGACAACGACAGCGAAGAAACCCTTAAAAGTTACTTCGGCGTTTCTCCCGGATTAAGTGCCAGTGCACGAGGAGTAAGCGACACTACTATCATCAATGCGCACGCGTTGCGGCTGCGTAGAGGGACCGTTAGGCGGAAAGGCTCGCTCGTAAAGAGGTGCGACGCGGTGGAAGAACTCTTTGCGAAGAAGATGAGGGAGTACGCTGGCGTGAGGAAGACAACTTCCGAAGGGAAGACGGCCCCAACAGGAGAAGCAAGAATTCGCTCCACGCAAGAGAGGGCGAGGAAGGACCTCCCGCCCAACCCAAAAATGAGGGAGCGATACCTGTGAGCTGTGAAGAAGAGACGAGAGGAGGAGAATCCACCACATTGAAAAGCCAAGAGATCGGCAAGCCACGGGCGACAGGCCCATGGAGCAAAGAAAGCGAGGACCACCCTGCCGAGGAAAACAAGACGAGGGAAGCCGAGTTAACAAGAAAGAAGGGACAGAGCCCGGCAGATTTCCGTGAATATCACGGGAAAATATCACCACGACACCATCCAATGCAAAGTGATCAACGGATATAGGCGGTTCGAGGCGAAACAAAGGGAAGACAAGATACATCTGCGCGCCGGAAGCGCCTCTGTTGGGCGACAACACCCCGTGTAGGAATGAATCATCTTCGTCGCATTATCAACGTCATTGCGGGGGGCTCCTCATCACATCTCTCGTCAAAAAGACAGAGGAAGGCGTACGCCCGGCAAATTAACCACGTTGCAATTACCCCCACCACCCTTCCTCCGGTAAAATGCGAACCAATCACATTCACACAGGAGGATGCCACGGGGGTACACTTCCCGCACCAAGATTCCTTGGTAGTAACCGCCATTATCGCCGATCGCTGAAGCACGTCGAATATTGGTAGATGGAGGGAGCGCCATGGACATACTATCCATGGAGGCTTTCCGACAAATGATGATTCCACAAGATCGGTTGAAAAATCTGAGGTGCGTGATGGGTTTTGGAGGAAGCACGGTCAGCACCCTGGGGCAATTGGAGCTTGAAGTCACATTCGCGACGCCTCAAACCAGCGTCACAAGTCGCGTCACATTCGATGTAGTAGACATGCCATTCCAATACAATGCGATCCTAGGCAGGGGCTCGTTGACAACCATGGGGGCCATAATTCATCACGGTTTCCTATGCATGAAAATCCCTACCGCAGATGGTGTCATCACGGTGCGAGGAGACCAAGCCTTGGCAAGGAAGATAGATATGGAGAACCCACCTCAGGTCAAACACGTCCGTGCTACTGAGCTAGACCCCATCATACCTGCGAATCGCATGGCCAGGTGGCTCCTAAACCACAACCCCAGGGAGAAACCCAACGGATACCGCTTCAGGCCAGAAGCAAAGAAGACAAGAAGTATCGGGCGCCATGTTGTCTCCAGAGGAGGAAAAACACTTGCCGCCGCTTCCTCCAGGAATATGAAACCGTGTTCGCTTGGGGGGCCTCGAAGACCTTCTGGCGCCCCGAGAGAAACTATTGAACATGCTCTTGCTGTTAATCCAAACGTGAAGCCTAGGAAGCAAAAATTGAGAAAACTTGCAGCAGAAAGACAAGAAGCTGCGAAGGTGGAAGTGGCCAAACTGCTCCAAAGTGAATCATCCGCGAAACTCGATACCCGGATTGGCTGGCCAACATCGTCTTAGTCAAGAAGGCTAGCGGGGCATGGAGGATGTGCATCGACTTCACTGATTTAAACAAAGCATGCCCAAAAGATGACTTCCCCCTGCCCCGCATCGACCAGCTGGTTGATTCAACCTCCGGGTCAGAAAGGATGAGCTTCCTTGATGCGTACTCTGGTTATCACCAAATCTATATGCAAGAAGGAGACGAAGACAAGACAGCATTCGTTACTCACTTCTACCTATTGCTTCAGACGGATGCCTTCGGCTCAAAAACGCAGTGCTACCTTCGCTCGACTCATCACGAAGATCTTCGCCGATCAGTTGGGAAGAAATGTGGAAGCCTACGTTGACGATATCATTGTCAAAAGTGAGAAGAAAGAAGATCACGTCGGGGACCTCCGGGAAACTTTCAGAAATTTGATAAAAGGAAAGGTGAAGCTTAACCCGTCAAAATGCGTTTTCGGCGTGGACGCGGGAAAGCTGCTAGGCTTCCTGGTCTCCCAACGGGGCATAGAAGCGAATCCAGAAAAGATAAGGGCTGTCAAGACATGGCCCCACCAAGAAACCCGAAAGAAGTACAACGGTTGGCGTGGCGGATAGCGGCGCTCGATCGGTTCTTGCCAAAATCCGCGAGCGAAGTCTCACGGCCTTTAAAGCCTTGCGCACAAACGATAGTTTAAATGACAGTGGGAATGCCAACGTGTTTCGATAACTTGAAGCAGAGCCTCATGGAAATCCTCGTCCTACAAAGCCCGAAGCAAGGTGAGGAGCTTCGTTATATCTAGCAGCTAGCCTCTACCGTAAGCGCCGTGTTAGTGCGGCCTCAAGGCGCCAAACAATGGCCGGTCTACTTTGTCTCTCAAGCCCTCCAAGGAGCGGTTACGATACTCGGAAATGGAAAACGGCATATGCTCTGTTAATGGCATCTCGAAAGCTCCGCATTATTTTCAAGCCAACCGCATCAAGGTGCCAACTACATATCCCCTAGGGTCTATGCTCCTCAACAGGAAAGCACAGGCGCATCGAAGTGGGCTGCCGAGCTAGCTCCTTTGAATTAACCATAATTCCTCGCACAGACAATCAAAAGCCAAGCCCTCGTCGATTTCATGGTAGAATGGACCTCCCGGCCAGGAGAACAACCAAACTCCAACAATGTGGTCCATCCACTCAGACGGTCTTGGGGGCAAGTGGGCGGGAATAGCGGCGGTGATACACACACCCAATGGAGAAAAAGTGGAGTTTGCAGCAAGGCTGGAATTCCTTCAACTAACAATATAGCTGAGTATGAAGCGCTATTATTGGGTATCAGAAAAGCAAAGATCATGGGAGCAAGAAAGGCGATAATATACACCGACTCGAAACTCATTCAGGGGCACATCACCAAAGAATATCAAGTGAGGGATGAGCAGCTCCAGAAGTATGTCGATATGATCCGGACAATGGAGAAAGGCTTCACCGGTTCACCGTTAATGCAATTCCTGTGTCTCAAAACGAACGTGTCGACGAAGCTAGCCAAGATCGCAGCCACCGGAGGAAGCCTACCTTCGACAATCTTCTTTGAGATACTTCGCACCCCCTCCATTCCTTCCCAGATAAACCTCATCGTTCGGGCAGCCGGCGAAGACTGGAGGGATGAGATATACAACTACCTCCTGGAAGGAGTTCGCTGCAGACGAGGATACGGGCGTAGGCGCGCCGAAAGACGAGCAAAGAAGTACGCCATCATCAACGGCCTCTTGTTCCAGAGCGGCCTCTGCGCTCGTGGCTCTGTTGCATCTCGCGAGAAGAAGGAGTTCAAGCCTTACTTGAAGCACACGAGGGAGATTGTGGGCGCACTGTGCCCCTAGGAATCTCGTGAGAAAGCTATTCCGGATGGGGCTCTATCGCCTTCAGCGTTGCAAGATGCGGAGCACATGGTCCGACATCGTCATACGTGCCAATGGATGACTACAAACGAGGGCCCCGCCTAACGAATCGCATGCGGTACTCTGGCCTGGCCCTTCGCCAAGTGGGGAATAGACATTGTTGGGGCGCTACCTAAAGCTCGAGCAAACCTTCGCTTTTAATCGCCGCCATCGATTACTTCTCCCGTTGGATCGAGGCAGAGCCGGGCCATAAGATAACCGCAGAGGCCGGGCCAAATTCCTATGGAAAACAATTATCTGCCGACACGGGTCCCTTACCAGATCGTGAATCAGACAATGGGACTCAATTCGACTGAAATTCCGCGACATCGTGATAATCTCGGGATAAAGATCTGCCGCCTCGGTGGGTCATCCTCGGTCGAACGGGCGGTGGAAAGGGCGAACGGGTTACTTCTTGATGGCATAAAGAAAAGGCTTTACGGCTCTAAGAAGGGCTTTGGCCCGACGAGCCGGATCACGTCTTATGGGCGACACGCACTTCGGCCTCAAGAGCGACCGGGTTCTCCCTTCCGCCTCCTTTTCGGGAAGAAGCCGTTTCTCTGCGGAGATCCAGGCAAAATCATACGAGTAATCAAAACCCCGACCCATGAGGCAATTGACATCACGTGTGATCTAAAGGAAGAACACAAGCTTCAGGCCTTAAAGACCATGAAAGCCTACGCGAGGCGCCCACCCAAGCTTCAACAAGAAGGTGAAGAACGTGAACTACACCCTGGAGACATGGTGCTCAAGCGGGCCGCTCCGGCCTTGCGAAGTTGGAACGACACAGGAAGGACCATACATCATCCAAGAGTCAACAGCGAAGGGTGCCCACAAGCTCATTACCCCCTGCGGAGAAGAGATACCACGGACCTGGAACACCGACGCGCTCAAAAAATTTTTTCCGTAGGTGGTCGAATCCGAAGGGAAGAAATGTACCGATCCTTATCAATAAAAAAATGGAAAGACATCGCAAGTTTGAGCCACCTTCATGTTCTCCAAGATTCAAATCAATAAACCTATTAGGATTCCGCGGATGCTTGGTCGGGCATAAGTCCCACCCATCCCTCGCTCCGGAGACCCGTTGCCTCGTGCCGGGTAGGATTTCGCGGATGCTTGGTCGGGCATAAGTCCCACCCATCCCTCGCTCCGGAGACCCGTTGCCTCGTGCCGGGTAGGATTTCGCGGATGCCTGGTCGGGCATAAGTCCCACCCATCCCTCGCTCCGGAGACCCGTTGCCTCGTGCCGGGTAGGATTCCGCGGATGCTTGGTCGGGCATAAGTCCCACCCATCCTCGCTCCGAGACCCGCTGCCTCGTGCCGGGTAGGATTTGTGGATGCTTGGTCGGGCATAAGTCCCACCCATCCTCGCTCCGAGACCCGTTGCCTCGTGTCGGTAGGATTTCGCTGGATGCTTGGTCGGGCATAAGTCCCACCCATCCCTCGCTCCGGAGTCCCGTTGCCTCGTGCCGGTAGGATTTCGTGGATGCTTGGTCGGGCATAAGTCCCACCCATCCTCGCTCCGGAGACCCGTTGCCTCGCGTCGGGTAGGATTTCGTGGATGCTTGGTCGGGCATAAGTCCCACCCATCCTCGCCTCCGAGACCCGTTGCCTCGTGTCGGGTAGGATTTCGCGATGCTTGGTCGGGCATAAGTCCCACCCATCCTCGCCTCCGGAGACCCGCTGCCTCGCGTCGGGTAGGATTTTCGCGGATGCTTGGTCGGGCATAAGTCCCACCCATCCTCGCTCAGGAGACCCGTTGCCTCGTCTTAGGGTAGGATTTCGCGGATGCCTGGTCGGGCATAAGTCCCACCCATCCTCGCCTCAGGAGACCTGCCTCGTCTTAGGGTAGGGTTTCGCGGATGCTTGGTTGGGCGTAAGTCCCACCCATCCCTCGCTACGGAGTCCCGTTGCCTCGCGTGGGTAAGAATTCGTGGGTAGTTAGTCGCGACCGACATTACAATCCGTTCATTTGTCCCCGCTCATCTATTCACGAAATAACCGTCCCGGTTAAGGTACCAACCTCACCTTCGCCTCCGAAGGACCGAGAACACGTCGTACTACCCTCGCCAAGTCATTGAGAAAATACGCCCAAGCCGGTATCCCGTTTTTCTCTCGGCAAGGAGGGAGGGGGTGCTTACGCATTATGCAACCATATGAGATCATTTCACGACTACTACTCAAGGCACGATAGGAAGCTAAGAATGTAAGATCAGAAGGAATTCAAACAGAGAAGACAAAGAACAGATACAAGCACCAATCCCCGACTGGGAATTACATAACATCGTTCCAAGCATACATAGAACAGTAATCCAACAATAGCTTTTACACGAAACGAAGCGGACTTAGATGCGATTAGCACGCGCCACGGCTTCCGCGAGGGCGCCCTTGGCTTCCAAAGAAACGCGGCACCATCCCGATCAAAATGTCGAGGTTGGCGAGGTCTCGAAGGGCCTCCTCTGCGGCCATTATCACGCCGAAATCTGCCCATAGACCTTCAATGAAGGCCTCAAATCGTCGGTACCGGAAGGCCCCGGGCGAGAGCGTCACCCGTAAGATCAGAACCATGATAGGGGCTCCCTCCTCCTCCAGCGATGGCGGGATCTCGCCACCGGGCGGCCCTCATCCAGGTTGGCAAAATGGGGTCTTCTTCCATAATTTCCCAGGAGGTCACCATTGAAAAATCAAAGGAAGGCAGGGAAGAGAGCGATCGTCTCACTCGATACTAACAAGGTGGGCGAGGAAGGTGAAAAGGGCCAGAGTTAAATACTAACGCGAGAAGCCCAAGCGCCTACACGCCCCCGAGAAGTTCGGCCGACCATTAAGTCCCGCTTAATACTCACATCGACGTTTGGTCTCCATTGGGAGAAGCTAAACGCTTTTTCTGACGAAGGGACCCGTGAGAGCGAACGAACATACATGGTCATTTGATAAAATAAGTGATTTAACCCAAGTGTCTACAAAAATCCCCTCACACGAAGATACACCAACTAAGAAGGAGGCGGCTTCTTTGCCTTTCCCGAGTCACGCATCACAAAGACGAGCTCGACGAATCGACTCCTTGCGGTGGGCTCCCGTCTTTGCTAAATCGACATAAGACTTGACGATAATCTAGATGCGGCGGAGGAAGGCTTCACCGACGAAGGGATATCTCCGAACCCCTAACGACGGAGCTGCAGAAGAAAAACCGAAATGCTCGCAGATATGAGTACATCCTTTGCCTCCAAGAGCCGAGCCGCTTTCACTGAGCCCAATCTCGCAGCGATGTCGCCGAAGGTCGATCTTGAATCCCCAAAAATCTTAGTAGATTTCTCAAGGAAGGAGACAGCTTTCCAGTGGAGGAAGGAATACGACTTGAGCCGCATCAATACCGAACCGAGGAGTCGGCCGAAGGAAGGCCTCAGTAGCCCCGTGAATCCTCGAGACAACGGATTCCAATTCCGCCTCGAACCATGCTGTGACGCCTCCGCTCGCTGAGCGTTACGAAGATGCATTTGAGCTTCGCCCGCGCCGCTATGAGTTGAGAGGGGAATTCCTCCACTTGCTTCTTCAACATGTTCTTGCCTTCTTCAAGAACCACCAATAGGTTTTTCAACTCCTCTATTCGATCATCCTTCTTCTTTTCGTTTCGGCTCCGCCGCCATGCGGGCTCGCTCCTCCTCGGCGACGGTCCCTCATCGAGAAATTACCCTCCAGCCTCGCATTTTTCGCGGCCTAAGTCCCGACTGGGACGCTCACCAGACTTTGGCCAACGAGTCCTCGTAGTCCTGAAGTGCCCTTGATAGATCAGCCTTCTCCGCCTCTAGTTCCGCTTACTGCTCCTTCGCTGGCCTCACAATCCTGGGCCCCTTGTTGAACTCGACCCAAGAAATGCACGTCCGAAATCGACGTGATATCTCTCAAGCTTAGCACAAATTTCCCTAAAAATGGAGAAGATATGAAGTGTGATATTGAAAGACATTGATGCCAGGTAGGATAAGCTCAAAAGGAAGGATACCTTTAGATGATGGTCCATCGAGATCTCGCAGAGAGAAAGGTCATTGACTTCCCAAATAAAGCCACAGATTTATTGTAAGGAGAAAAGGCCACATGCATCTTTCTTAAGGACGGAGAAACACCGCCTTCTTTCAAAATCTGAGGCTGAAAAATCCGACAAATCAAAGCGGACAAAAGAAGAGCCCACACCACCCGCAGGGGGGCGGGCCCGAAGGTAGAATCCTCATCCGGGGACGCCTTGAGTACTTGGAATCGGAGGTTCTCGACCTCCTCCTCCGCGACAGCAAAGGATCGCAAGCGCCCGCTTTGGACTCGTTTCAACGGTGTTAAATCCTCCGCCTCCTCCGCATTATTACCTCCTCGCATTAACCTCATCAAGACCTGAAAGAATATCGCACCCTAACGAGTGGGCGGGAAAAGTATCAGAGTAAGACCTTCTCCCTGGGGGTGTCGAGTGGAAATGTTCAACCGCAAACCCCGAGTCTCCCCTGTCGCGGCGGCAGCCCCATCTTCAAGTTGCCCTTGTGCGCACTCCGCAGCCGGAGAATCTCCATTATCCTCGTCATATATGTCGATAGTCTCCACTCCGGGAATCCCCAGAAATGAATACCTGTGGGATCGACTCCCGTCAACAGGCACATTAACAGAAGGGTCAAGTGGGAGGGCCGAGGGAACCTCCCCCACAGCAGTCGGACTTGATGTTGCCTCAGGAAAGCTCGTATCTGGGGCAGATGGCACATGCGCAGGGTTCGCCACAACAGCCAAGGGAATCGTTTTGAGGGACCCCCGCACTCCACGTAATCCGGAGGGGTGGAGGCAGGAGAGACGAGCCGCCACTGTAACCGGAGGAATCACCTCGCCGCTGATTCCTCCGAATCCCAATCCGCCTCCTTGTCGTCATCATCCTCGAATCCTCGCCCCACCCAAGTAGCAGCTGCTTGGGGCAGCGCAACACGAGCTAACCTTGCTCGCTTAGCAGGGCGGAGAGCCAATCGACTCGGGGATGAGGGGCGCGGGCGCCCCCGGGCCAAGAAAACGAACATCGGGTGGCCCCCACGGCGCCCATAGCAGCCTCATACTGCTGATCGGCAAGGGCCCGAAGCTTATGAGCCAATCTCTACGCCCCACGCCCGGCCTTGTACCCTTCAGATTTAATCACGGACACCGCACCTCCCGACCGCCTCCAGAGTAACGGGAACTCCCCGCCAAAGGGTCGATACGGCATAGGCGATTCTTCCACCAAATCTCGCATTGTACTGGGCACGAAGGGCCTTCAGATAGTCAAGATGTCTAATTTCTTCCGCGGGCCGCGCTCCAATTAGGGGATCGAATCGCGCTGGATCGACCCATTGAAGTATGAAGAGGAGAGTCCGTGCTCACGAGAATTTGATAATACCACCGGACATCCATCCCGAGTCCCATTTCCTTGGCGCTGCCATCGGGATTTCCTTTATAAGAGATCTCTTCGTCTGGAAGTTCAGAGAACCGAAACATGACTTACGGCCTTCGTTCCTCGCTTTCTGTTGCTTTTGCCAAACGCGTCTTCTATGAGAGAAAACAAGCGCTCGTCGGTGGATTCCAGCCGGCGGAAAGCCTATTCAACACCGCCAATCGCATTTATGGCATTAGGAGTAGCCGTGACAGCCCGCATGGAAAACCCGAGTACCGATGATAGTAGAGGGGCAGACGGAAACGAAGTCCCGCCGAGAAATGCCGCGAACACCATCGCTTCATTTGCTCGAGGCCGAGGGGTTTCTTCACCACCCGGAGGCGCATGGAAGGGCGATACCCCAAAATCAGCCGCTAGTGCATCGAGGCTCGGCAGAACTCAACGCCGACCGCCCCAAAACGGGGATAATCTCGCGCATCCTCTTCGCCGTAATCGGTTTTATCTTAGGGGCGCCTAGGGCCCATGGAGATCTAGGTGGGTAGGAGATCAGGAGCCAGGCACCAGAGGAGAATGCGAACGAGAAAAGAAAAGCGGATGAAATGCGGAGCCAAAGAAGATGAACTTCGCCACCATCTAAAACCCTATCCCTATAAAAAAAAAAAAAAAAAAAAAAAACTCCTGACGTTTAATGTTGCATCCCAAATGAGCGTAACGACTTCTACCCACGACATGAGGGGCTAGTGTGGTGGGCCGGCCAGGCTCACCCTCCCTCGCCAACTAATCGAAAACACCACGCGCTCATCGACTCCACATGAACGGATTTATAAACGCCAACCTCTCCCTTCGATAAAGCTATAAATCCTTACCTTAGGAGACCATCCCGGTAAAAGGCGAAAAAGAATAAAGACCGCCTCCGCGACGAGGAAGTTTCCCTCCGTAGCGAGGAGGAAAACTGAGGGAACTCCTCGACCACGCCTCTTTCCGGCGCCAAACGTAGCCACGAACCACCAAGATCTGACACTCCCCAACAACCCCTCCCTAGTACGCCAGGGTGTGTCAGGCTAATCTGAGACCCTAACATAGGTGAAATCCCCGTTGAACCCCTACAAAGGGTATATGAATAGAGGACAAAAAACCCGACACAGGTGGGGAAGACCCAAGGAAAAGTCAAGTTAGCCCTTGGCGAGAACCAGGAAGGAAAAAGAAGGCCGACGAGGACGTGCATATCCTCAGGCCTGCCCTATAAAAAGAAAAAGGAAGAAAGAGGACAGGCAGGTTCCCCGAAAAACAAGAAGCAGTCTGACGAGTAAGAAGAGAGAGAGACCCGGTGGTTCCACACCACCACACTATCTACTACTGAAGTGGAATATATTTCAACTACTGAAGGCGTTAAGGAAGCTATTTGGTTGCGAGGTCTGGTTTCTGAACTTTGCATTAAACAGGATACTCTTACTGTTTATTGTGATAGCCAGAGTGCTATTTGTTTGACCAAGAATGATATGCATCATGTGAAGACCAAAGCACATTGATATCAAGTACCACTTTATTCACGACATTGTTGCTGAAGGACAGATTGTTGTGGGAAAGATATGTACTGATGATAATCCTGCAGATATGCTCACAAAGGTGCTATCTAATACCAAGTTCAAGCGTTGTCTTGACTTGGTTGGCATTCATGGTGCTTAATTACCCTTTGGGGTTTCTTGGAGACAAATTCTCATTATGGATTTTGAGCCAAGGGGAGGTTTGTTAGAGATATGCCTCAAATCAAATCTTAACAAACTTGGGAGTCCTTTCCTTATACAAAATGGATTCTATCTGGCTATATAAGCCACCCCCATGTACTGGTAACATTTAACCAAATAGTTGATTTCGTCTCTCGTGGTTTTTTCCCACAAGGGTTTCCACGTAAAACCTGTGTCTCCCCATTGTGTGTGTGTGCCGTGCGTGATCTAATCTAACCCTAACAGTTGTCTTTCAATTCCACCATATAGCTAGCAAGTGATCTGAGACATCGAAAATTTCCTTAACCAACGGTAGTTAAAGTCTCAGATATTACAAGCATTTTTTGGTGAAATGGTGGGTATACGACTCCACTCAACAGGGTTCAAATCCATACTCACATATTATGCATACTTGAGTATGCTTTTGTATGAATTTTGTAAGGTTGCAAATTTATCACCAGCTTCCATCTGTCTAGGTGTGTTAAGGAGGCGCATATGCGTATATGCGCATGCGTGGATGTCTTCTTTGTAATCGCAAAAAAAAAACCTAAAAAGAAAAGGAAACAAGGTAAGAAAAAGTGCCCACCTATTATGCAGACATGTGTGCATTTCAGTATAAATTTTGTGAGGATAAGATTTTATCTATGGCTTTCATCTACCTAATTGTGTTCGAATGGAACTTCTCGTTAGCTTTCCAACGAGCTAAAGAATGCCCTGATCGGAGTTATGAGTTAAAAGTTATGTCCATTTTACCAAACGTGTTCGGATTTCAACCGTTTGTGATGAAGCGTCTAATATAAGCTTTTTTGTAGTAGTGCAAGTTATAACTGGGAATAAGAAAAAGAATAGTTAGCCATGCAATTACTTGGGCAACTTAGCTGATGAGTGACGAAAGGTTCTTCTATGCTTTTCTTTTTAAAAGTTACACAAATATTAAAGCATGAATGAATGGTAGATGGTGGTATCTTATCCTTTCGCTTATTTCAAGATTTATACAATCTGTATTAAAAGAGAAAGTATAGAATCACTACTATAAAAAGTATTAGTTTGAATTTATGCATAGCAGGTTGCCATGAGGGGAGCGGATGAGCTCAAACTGGAGAGGGGGAGGATAGAGGATGGGATGAGGTTGCCATGAGGGGAGGGGATGAGCTGGGCGATAGCTCTGCGGAGCCATGGAGGATGAGGAGGCAAGGGGGGATCGAGCAATGGACTGGTTCGGGGGACCTACCGACATGAGACTTGGTATTTAATGTTTTTTTCTAATACTAATTGTGGGACCCTGTAACACCCCAAATTTTTGTTTTCATGAATTTGAATAAGATTTGATACTTTGGTGAATTTTTGGAATTTTCTGGAATTTATTTGGATTTATTAGAATTTATTTGAATTTATTCCCTTTTGAAATAATTAAAGAATTTAACTTTGCAAATAAAATTTTGTAGGAAATATTTTAGTTGAGTCCAAAATGTTCCAAAGTATTTTCCAGAATTTTTCTGGAATTTTTCTGAGTGTTTTGCTATTTTTAATGAATTAAATGAATTTCTAGAAACTTATTAAAGTATTTAATCGCTGGAATTAGTTCGGGTCAAGTACTGTTCCTCGGACTCGAGCCGGACCCGAGTCCGACCCGCGCCACTTGACTCGGTCGAGCCACGCCGCGTCCAACCCTAACCCTAACCGCCGAGCCGTCCGATCGAGATCGGACGGTTGAGCTTTCACCCGCACCGCGCACGTGGGAGCGGATCAGGCCGTTCGTGCCGAGCCAATCTGGGCCGATGATCCGTACATGTGGACGGAATCCCGCCTTCGTCTCCGTCCGAGCCCGAGTCGGAGAGCGTCGGCGTATGCATTAGGGTTTGCGGGATTCGCGCACGCTGAGGCCCCATTTAAAGGTCCGACCCCGCCGCCACCTTCCTCTTCTCCTTGCGCACCTGTTGGACCGCTCTCCATTGCTCGAACTGCGCCCTAGCCACCGCAATCTCTCGTCGGAGTTGGAAAGGGAGCCGCCGCGGTTTTGGTCTTCTTCCACCGCCGTCAAGCCGTTCCGCCTGCCCTTGATCCCAGATTCGGGTGCGCCAAGTCAAGCCGCGTCGGGTGGGACATCTCACTTCGCCGGGGGAGTCTCAGAACGCCGGTTGGGGTGTCGTCGTCCTCGCCTCCGGTACCGCAAGCCAGCCGCGACCACCATTGCCGCATCGAGCTCCGTGGACCGTGGGATTTCCATCGAACGGTTGAGGTGAGTCCACGTGATCCACAACAGTCGTAACCTAGATCTGTTACTCGCCGTTGGATTTAGATCGGGTGGCTCGGATTTGGCCACGTAGCCCTTACGACTTGCACCTAGATTTACTCGGGGCCGTAGGATTTGCTTTGAACAGTTTTGATTGATCGGAGTAGACGCGATTGGATCTAACCGTAGCCGTTCGACCCGAATCGGGTGGCCAGGAGTGTGCCACGTGGCGGGTGCGGGACATGCCCATGCATCAATCCCGCGCGCGGAAGATCTAATCGCCGCCGTTAAATTTTGAATCAACGGGCGGGATCTCTTTGCACCGTGCGGACGTGAGCGTGGGCCGCTGACAGACCGGGCCCGCGTGTCAGCCTTTGTCGCCCGTGCACCGGGCGCACCGTAGCCCGAACCAGAGCTGTGCACCAGGTCCACCGAACAGTACCGGACACGTGGCAACACCCGAGCGTGCCACGTGGCATGGTGACGTCATGCTGACGTCATCATGGGATTCGACCGGCGCTGACGTCAGCAAGTCCACGTGGACCAATCCAGTGCTGACACGTGTCACCACTGACGCAATAAATCTTTTTCCGAAAAAGAAATAATTTATTTAATTCGATTTAATGAATTCAAATATGATTTCAAACTTCAAATGCTTATAACTTTTGCAATTTAACTCCGATTTGAGTGGTTCAAATTTCTAAATTTGTATAAAATTGAGATCTACCTAATGGCGAATTTTATTTAATTTTTAGACCAAAGTTTTTCTCTGTAATATTATTTAATTGATTATTTAAACTTTAAACGCTTATAACTTTTGCGTTTTAACTCCGATTTCGCGGATTCAAATTCCTAAAAATTCATAAAATTATGCTCTCTTTGTTTATGGACTTCATTTGGATGTTTGGACACTTTTTGTCTACTATTTTATTCATTTGTTGCTATTTGCACGCATTACTAGTAGACGTTGAAGTGCCGGAAGGATTCGAAGGTGAAGTGTTGACCTAGGAGCCAGCTCAAGACCAAGAGCAAGTACTTTTTGAAGGCAAGTTGTGCTTTGACCATGTTGATCCCATTTTGAAATTAATTTGATTTAAATTATTGCATGCTAGTTCAACTATAAAATGCTTTAATTAATTTTGGGAGATTAGTTAATTGCCTAGTTGCTGTATGCCACCTTGACATAAAGAATTGTATGCCATGAACCCCTTGTCACCCTAGATGAGGATTAAATAGTTGGACATTATTAAATTGCCTATATGGGGATTTAGATCGTTGTAGTATATTGCTTAGACCTGCTACGTGCTCATGACATGGTTTTGGACAATCAAATGTTAATATTGACTTAATGATATATTGAACCTGTCTTGGAAAAGGTATCATGTGTCGTGATGTTGGTGGCACGTGGTGCATGGTAATCAACTGGGGTTTGATAAATAGATTTGGACCGGGGCATGTGGCAAGAAATGATCGGGTGGGCCAGTTGTGGCATCGGGAGCGATGGTTTGATTCTTCGGGTAGTCTTGCCCTGGTCAGCCTAAGGACTTAACCTTGCAAGCCATTGAACTGAGTTAATCGTGCAACCACATGACCGGAATGGGACGGTCCTAGTTGAGTAAGATACTAATAACTTGCATGTGATACCTCGGGTGTCAACTACACCCTTTGTGTAGCTTGAAGGGGGAGCGTACCGATGCGATGGCATGGTACCCGTCCAACGGTATGTCGGTCCCATACTTCGTCTTTGTTAAGGGAAGGGATGGTGTATGGCAAAAACCGGAAAGGTTCACTTGTGTAGTTAGCCGTTTTCGAAAGACTTTGTTACGATCACTCGCCTTTGTGGTGTTTGGCTGTATCTTGTGGGTAAAGTGCATAACCTCTGCAGAGTGTAAAATCTATTCGAATAGCCGTGTCCGCGGTATTGAACATTGCTCGGGGATTACAGTTAAGGGTTAGACTTTCGTGAAAACAACTTGGACTTGGAAGGTTTGGTTTGGTTAATAGATGATGTTGATGGAAATGTGGACTAGGAATGGGGAAGATGTTTATTTAACTCCTGGAAAAGTTATTGATGTTATACTTATTTCTACTGCTTTCGAATCTACTTACGATACTTGTTAAATGCTGTTTACTGCAAATATACCTTGAGCTATTCCTTTGTATCAAGCCATGCATGTAGTATATTAGCTGCATTTTGTGTATAACTTGCTGAGTACCAAGTACTCACCCTTGCCACAATATAACACCAGTTGAGGAAGAGTCTACACCAGCTTTGTAGGAGGAGCTCCAAGAGGAATTGTCTAACTAGGGAGCGAGCCCAGTCAGTTGCCTGTGGTATACTGGATGGCGCCACAATGTTATCTTACTTTTTCCGCTGCTATTATTTCTCTTTTAATAAGTTTCACCCTGCGAGGCGTATATTTGTAACTTGACCTTACGGTCAAGCAACCAGTTTGATTATCTAATTAAAGTACTTTATTATTATCGAGTGGTATGATTGTGATATTTACCAATGTTGAGACTGTGTGCACTAGCATGATCTTGGACTAGTGCTGAATACACAGAGGGTCCGGATTTGCAAATTCGGGTCCCGACAGACCCTCCCCTTTTATGTTACAGTTTAACATAAAAAAGGTTCTAAAGTGCATACTGTGTTAGTTCCATGATCAATAGCTAGCATGCACTAACACAATTTGAAAACAAATCCATACAAAAGTTGCATAATTTATTACAGCAGAAGTTCTATTATACATAATCTTAGATAACAAAAGTAAAACATCAATAGAAATTTATTACATAATCTTACATATGGGTGGCAAACAGGCAAAGAAAACTAAAATTAAAAGATTATGAGTAGGATTGACTGTGGGGAGTCGTGAAAGGTTTTGATCACCTTGCATCTTTTCTTTTCTTTTATAAATTGCACGCGCGTACCAGCTAATTAGGCCGTACGTACCAGCTAATTAGGCCAAATGCAATGGTGTATAAGGCGAAAAGCGCAGTGGCAATAGCAACCCATCTCTGAATGCTTGGCACGTCGGAGATGCTCAGGACGAAGGTAATGGCGACGATGATGGCGAGCATCGCCAGCATAACTTTCACGCATAATATGGCCAACTTACGCGGGCGATTTTTAATCAGCGGCAGGATTACCACCAGGGAAAGTGCTATCCCGAAAGTACTCGCGTTTGCTAACACATACGATTTTGCCAACACAGCATCATAAGGTGTGATGGAAGGAGGACTTGGGGAAGGAGAAAGCATCGCCGGACGATCAGCTTGAGAGGAGGCACCCGTCGCTGTCCCATAATGCTTCTTGTCACTGTTATTAGTTTCTTTAAGCCAGTTGCCCTTGGGCATCCAGCTCGGCGGCTGTATCGCCGCCTGGAAGGTCATGGCGACGAAGAGCGTGGCAACCGTCATCAGCCACCCGCGCATCTCTATGACATACTTGTCCTCATCATCTACGACTAGTTTCCCTGTAAGAGGGATCTCCATGGTCCCATTGTCGCCCATGTCAACCACCAGCTTGATGTTCTATACGTACAGGTAGAGTGGCATATGCACGTATTAATTATCATCCTAAATTGAACACCCCCAAAAGAAAATTAAAGAAAAGAAAAGAGAGACAGAGCAAGACAAAAATCCGATACTACCAGCCGGCCTACCTGCGAATCATTGGCCCCAACAGAGTTCACGGTATTGGCGGCGCCGCCATCCTCGGCCGGTTCGATATCTGTCATAGTCGCGTGCTGCAATCTTCTCTCTTAGCGTAGATGTTTGTTTGTTTTTTTCTCTGTTGAAGGATTAGCTTAGATGTACGTTGTACCGGGAGTCCGGGAGCCATGCCGCAGGCTGCCCCAATATATATATAGCATAGTTTGACTCTTGAACATCACACCTAGCTTGAAAAAAAAAAGGCAGGCAGCGATGTAAAAGCCAGGCCTCCCACTTGTTTTGCCCACTTACAGGTAGAGTCTGGACCCAAATGTCAGCGAGTAAACTAGTAGTACACACCACAACTTCAACGGATGGATGCATGTCGCACGCACCGGGATGCACATATTGCAAACAAGCATGTCTTAATTAAGGCCCCGTTTGGCAACTTGGAGCCGTGCCTTTTCTACTAGAATCTAGGAGAAACCCAGCTAAACAGGCTAAAGCTCGGAACGATTCTCCTCGGAATGTTTCTTTTTTTTCCACACCGAGGCCGAATCACCCTCAACCCTGTTCCACGCCGATTCACAGAATTCAAACAGCTAGCCAAACGGTTTCCAGACAGTGATTCTGACTCTACTTGAAATGTTTCTCTCAAGAATCTGGAACCGTACCAAACAGGGCCTAAATAACACAGTAGGAGTAGTTGGGGAAGATCAAGTTATTGATGCGTGCCAGCCTGCCAGGTGATCATCATCGGGTGTGTGCACACGCATGACCAATCTCAAGACACTATGTACTACTGCACAATATTCTTTGACCCTAACCATGTGCATTCATTCTGGTGTGTTTGGTTACCTGTATCATTCTAGCTTGTTTCGTATGAGCCATCCAGGCTAGTCTTAGCCTGACTGAGTGGATGCAAGTTAAGTTGTTTGGTTGCTTGTTTGGCATCTCACGGGCCTGCATTAGAGAGAAGTCTAATTTCTGTGTTTTCTCCATCCTGTATGAGTGGGTGCAATTGCATCCACCTGACCAGGATGAACAGGAAATCAAACATGTGTCTAACAGAAATAGTTACATCCACTCATGCGATTCATACACCATGCAGGCAACCAAACACACCTACCATGTAAAGTGATGTCAATTACTCGATCAAGAATTTGGCCACTGCTGCGATGCCTTGTCGCCTCCCTCCCTGTCCGTTCGATACTCCAGACCATGACCCCGTCGCTCGAGGAAAACATTTAAATACCTAATCGCCTTCCTAGTCTTCTCACAACGCATGTTGTCCATCGCCAAGCCCTTGTCGCAAGCAATCTGTTCGCGCTAAAAACGTGAAGCAGGATCCTTAGCTTCGAACACACAAGACAAACGCCGGGTTTGCAGAGCGTGCCAGTCAATTTGACCTGAAATTGACAAGGTAGAATTTGTTATTTAATTAAAGCCGATAGAGCAACGTTTATCGGCTTTTCGCTAGTCGGCTAAAAACCGATTAGGGGATAACTAGATCAACCAGTTACGGTTAATCCGGATACAAGGTAAAATCGGCTTTGAGAAGGCGATGCGCAATAAAACAAAGCAGGTCGAACCTGGGTGAAATCGGCTAAAAACCAACAATCGGCGATGCGCAACTATGTTGATTCCGTCGACTCGCAGGGAGGTCTATGAATCTAAAACGATGTAAAGAGAAACTGTAAAAAGTAGATGTGTGTTGGATTGATTGATCCCTCTTCCGCTCGTCGTCCGCCACCTTTTATAATACACCCGGCTGATCCGAGTTGTATATGGATACGTTATTAATCCGTATCGGCCTCTGATCCGGTTTCCTTATTAGAGACGGAGTTTCCTTCTGCTTCGCCTACCAATCTCTCTTTATACGAACTCTTTTATCCGATTCGCACTGATTTTAATACATGCCGAATTTTGGTGCAAACATATGCCCCCCGTTTTTGGAGGATAACTTGTTATTTTCCAAAAAGAATCTATCGGCTTTTACCCATATCGGCTTTATAGAAGAATCTTTTTCGAGAACCACCCCATTAACCGCGCCGTAAAAATCTCGGTGCGTTTTAAATGCACAACTGCTCCCGCCCGTTCGCCTTCTTTTCACCGTGGTATAAATATGGGGGTCCCCCCCATGGTCATTTATACGCTTTCAAGCTCTCGACGCACGCATCATCGGCTTTCGTCATCTTTCTCTCATTCTTTCAAAATCGGCTGAAATGGACCCTTCGCAGGTATTCATTCCGATTCCTCAAAGCTTAGATCAATTCTACTTAGGACCGGTAGGTACCATGTCGGCCGACACGGTTATCAACGACGAGATCCCTAGACTCCCATTGTCGGCTGTTGGGTATAATACTTCCGAGTGGGGGAAAAGTTTTAGGGCCTGGCCTACAAACCTGAAGGGATGGAGATCTTGGTTCATTAGGGTGTCGGCTCAGAAGAGGGTAGAATGGGAGAGAATGGGTATAGCCGAATCTTTGCCTTTGAGTTTAGCCGACCCTGAAGCCAACGATCCCTTGGTAGCTGCAGCCTGTATTTTTGGTCGGATTCTTTTAATGCCTTCTTATTCCCATCTAGCCCAATCGGCCCTACTTTGCTCGATGTAGCCCAATTGTGGTGCCTTAGGCCAGATGGGGATCAACTATCGGCTTTTAGCGGGAAACCTTCCTTTAAATTAATCCGCAAGAAAGGCGAGGGCTGGCACAAATATATCCGGAATAACAATAGGGTTACTGGTCCGGTATCGGCTGAAGAGCATGTTGCTTTTATTAACCTTTGGTTAGACCGACACTGCTTCAAGGGTGCTTCCCTTGGCCCTACCCAATCTTTTCAGTTAATAGCGGAACGCTTGGTAGTGGGGCATCGGCTTGCTCTAGGCAAGATGTTTTTGGGGGCGGTATATCAAATGATGCACGTAATCCGCAGTCGACTCTTTTCTGGTTTTGCCAAACATGTTGTTGGCAACATAGGGGGACCCTTGTGGTTTATCCAGACATGGCTTCATTGTATGTTCAGCCGATCCATTCTATTTGAACCTTCGGGGAGTTCAACCTTCCCTAGAGAAGATTATTTAGAACATGTAGTCCCTCAATATAGAGCTAGCCGATCTTATGGGGAGAGATTTATCATGTCTTCGGCTGGTGAACTAAAAATAGATCCAGTTGGCTTGCACAAATACCTCAGCTTTTTCCTTACCCTAGACAGGACTTCTTTCGGCCAACAAGACTTTTTTCGATATACTGATGTAGCCGACTGCCCATACCCATCGTTCCTTCACTTAGATGCTGATAGCTCTTTAATGCCCCAGTCCACTTTAGATTTGTATAAAATCATTCTCTCCCCTTGCATTATTCATGCTGGTTTGAATACACGCAATCGGACATTTCAGCCATCCTATGAATTTTATCATCCTTCAATCTATGCCCGTCAATTGGATTTTGGGCAAACCATCCCCTCCTTTCCTCTACTATCTTGTGTCGAACCTCGGGCTCGAGTATCTAACAGCGTCGCCGCGGAGATTATTCTTGAGGTAGCCGACGGGTCGCAAATCCTCTTGACACCGCACTTTGTCCTTAATTCCCGTCGGTCAGCTGCATTCTCGCAATGGTGGGCTAGAATATCAGAAGCTGTACTCATGAACAGGACTCCTTCGGCTATAATCCACCTATTTTTGCCCGATTTTCACGAGCCGACCAGAAGCTTCGGGTCCAGCCATGAGCTACGGTTATAGCGACTCCTCAAGAGTCAGAGAGGTACCGGTGTCCTTTTCTCTGTTTCCATGTTGGCTATCGGCTTTTGTTAAATGTGTCTGACCTTTCCAGGGCAGCACGGATGCTGGCGAACGAATAGCCGATCCCCATGCTTCTCCCAGTAGTGGCCGACAGAGACGTCCGGGTCAATCTGTCGGCACTACGGGATATACCTTGGGTACTTTGGGTATCCAAGGTCCATCCCTGTCGGACTTGGCTCATCAACGCGCTCCAAGTAAGTCACTTTTTGTATCGGCTATTATGTCCATCGTGTTATCAATGTTTAAACGGGTCCACTACAGAGAGGAGGAAGAAATCTGCCAGACGCTCGCCAAGACCTGTGACGCGTCCATCCGGTGGTTCTCCGGGGCACTCAGCTACCGATGTAAGTCTTACCCTTTTGCTTTTTAGAATGTTGATTTTGCATTTATTTCGCATTGCTGATCACTCCCTATGTTTTCTAGCAATCTCCATCGGTACAAATAGCGGGGGTTGTAGCCGATCCCCAAGGAGTTACATCGGCTATCCGTCCATCGCCACCAGTACTTCCCCCGACGATCGATATTTTCGATCCTGATCCCAAAGTGCTACTAACGGACCCGGCCGATCTCCTGGGCTTCACTCTGGATGAGCTTGACGATCCGGAGGTTCTTGCTACTGACGACTATCCAGCCGATATCCAACGTATAATAGCGGCCTCTGCGCCAGCGTCTGCTGCCGTCACTGCTGAGCCGGGTATGCAAGAGCGACTCAACCGTCTTTTGGACGAAGTGATGCAGCCGGAGGCGGCTCTTCTGGCCAATACCCAACCTCTGAGGGATGCTATGGCGGCCATGCAAGCCGATCTTCCCCCTGCCGCTATGAATGCACTGCTAGAAGTATGCCACTTGGACACTCGTCGGCTGGACGTGGAGTCAGCCAAGCTAAGGGTTGAACAGAGGAAGGCCCAACAAGCCGACCAAGAGACCTTGAACAAGCTCATAGCGGATGCCAAACTTCGAAAGAGTGCTTTTGACCAGGGTGCTGCTACACTCAAATCGGCTAAGAACAGAGCTCAAGAGTTGGAGTCGACCAAGATCAAACTTGAAGAACAGCTGGCTTTAGTTACAAAAGAACTTGCAGAATGCCAGCTCGGCATCACCGACTCGACGTCTTCACTGGTCGTTCAGAGGCGGCAAATTGGCGAGGTTTTTGCTCAAGTCAAGAACCAATCGGCCAAGATAGTTCCAGTCCCGGGTGATGCAGGAGCCGATCAACAACTGATAGACAGTGTCCAAGCTACTATCGGCAGGGCGGCAGCGGCACTATCGGCTTTAGGAGCCCACTTGCCTGGTTCCGGGCTTCACTGACTTGAGAACAGAGTATCGACTTCTTCTAATGAACTGATTTGTAGTACTGGCTGTGTAGTCGATTTTTGTAAACGATGTTTTATTCTGTGATGTTTGAACGACTGACTCGATCGGCTGTGTGACCGATTATATATGCACGTGCTTTTGTAGTCGATTCTTGATGTTCTCTTCCTGTAATTAGGACCCGATCCATATGCTCGGGTGATATGCCTTCAGATATTTTCCATTGATTGCTTTGGGTAGTACGAATCCGTCTAAGGACTCCAGTATATACGAATTCCCGTCAATCGGCCGATTTATCTTATAAGGCCCTTCCCATGTTGGAGACCATTTGCCGAATCGATTATCCTTGGACACGATTGGCAACACGGTTTTCCATACCAAATCGGCTTGATTGAAGGATTTTAAGATTACCTTTTTATTATATGACCTGGCAACCCTCTCTTTATTCCTTTTAGGCCGATCTAGCGTGATCAGCCTTAGTTCAGCCAAGTCATCTAGATTGTCAAGCATTGCCTGTTCGTATTCATCGGCTGACAACTTATCTTGCTCACATAGCCTTACTGAGCCGATGTTGATTTCTACGGGCAAAACGGCTTCTTGTCCATATACTAACTGAAAAGGCGATAATTTTGTTGATCCGTGATAAGATAGCCGATAAGCCCATAAAGCTTCCGATAGCGTTGAATGCCATCTCCTTGGTTCTTCTTCAATTTTCCTTTTTATTAGCTTTATCAATGTCTTGTTTGACGACTCGGCCTGCCCATTGGCCTGAGCGTAATAAGGAGAAGAGTTGAGTAATTTTATCCCAAGACTTCCCGCGAAACTTTTGAATTCGTTAGACATGAACACAGTCCCTTGATCGGTAGTAATCGTCTGTGGAATTCCAAACCGATGGACGATGTGTTCATTTACAAAGTCGATCAGCTCTTTGCTAGTAACTTTCTTGAGTGGTACAGCCTCAACCCATTTTGAAAAATAATCTGTGGCTGCAAGGATAAATTTATGTCCTTTGCTAGATGACGGAAATATCTGGCTGATTATGTCTATGCCCCATCCCCTAAACGGCCATGGCTTGATGATCGGATGCAAAGCCGATGCTGGCGCCGACTGTATGTTACCAAACTTTTGGCATGTTTGGCATCCTTTATAATATTTGAAGCAGTCTTCTAACATTGTTGGCCAAAAATATCCTGTTCGTCTCAGCATCCATTTCATTTTATGGGCCGATTGATGTGACCCACAGATTCCTTCATGGACTTCCCCCATTGCTACTTTGGCTTCCTCGGTTCCCAGGCACCTCAACAACAAGCCTTCCATAGTTCGAAAGTATAATACATCTTCCAGTAGAACATATTTGAGTGCTTTGCGCCTGACCTTCTGTTCGGTCGGCTTAGAAGGGTCTGATAAATAATTCCTTATCTCTGTTCTCCAGTCGACAAGATGGACACACAAGATCGGCCAAACGTTTAGCTCGATTGGTTCCTGTCGGCTTTCACTCCTATACCCCGATGCACATTGTGCCAGTTGGTTTGGTTTATCATTAGCTTCTCTGGGGATATGTTCTATAGAGAATGTAGTAAACGTCTCAATAATCTGGAGGCATTGTTGTAAATATTGGGTGAGTGTACCATCGTTGCATCGGTATTTCCCCTTGACTTGTTGTACAATCAACATCGAATCTCCAAAAGCTTCGACGTCTTTTACCCCGATGCTATCTAGCAATTGTAGCCCTTTTAGTAACGCTTCATACTCTGCTTGATTATTTGAACATCGGCTACTTAGCCGATACATGAACTCATACTCCTGTTTTCTAGGTGAAATTAGTACTATGCCGATGCCCTCGCCCTCTTGACAAACGGATCCATCGAAGTACAACTGCCAAGGAGTCACATCGGCCGTTCCTGCTAACGTTTCACTTCTTGCAATAAAATCGGCCACAGCTTGCCCTTTTACAGATTTAGCCGATTCATAAGTTAAATCGAACTCAGTTAAGGCGTATGCCCATTTACCAAGACGTCCTCGCAAGATTGGTGCAGATAGTACGTACTTGACTACATCGGTCTTGCAGACTATAACGCATTTTGACGCCAACATATAATGTCTTAATTTAGTGCAAGCAAAATACAAAGATAAGCACAATTTCTCTACTAAGGGATACATGGTTTCTGCATCTAAGAGACGTCGGCTCAGATAAAATATCGCTCGTTCCTTCCTATCGGCTTCCTGTGTTAAGACTGCCCCTATCGTGTCGCCTTCAGCCGATATATACAGTTTAAAATGTATACCATGCTTTGGTGTGGCCAATACTGGTGGACTCATCAGATATCCTTTTATGTTGTCGAAGGCCTTTTGTTGATCGGCTCCCCATTTGAACTCTTGGTCGTCTTTAACCTTCAGCAGCGGTGTGAAGGCCCGAATACGTCCTGACAAGTTTGAAATAAAACGTCGCAAGTAGTTGATTTTCCCTATCAATACTTGCAACTCTTTTTTGTTCGTCGGCGGCCTAGTATCGGCTATAGCTTTTACTTTGGCCTGGTTTATCTCAATTCCCCTTTCATGTACGGTGAACCCAAGGAATTGTCCAGCCGATACTCCAAAAGCGCAATTGAGCGGGTTCATTTTTAACCCATGTAACCTCGTGCTCTCGAACATCTTTTCCAAATCGGCTAGATGTTGCCAGTCTTCTTTGGACTTTACTACCACATCGTCAATGTATATTTCCATGGTATTGCCGATTAAATTATGGAAAATATGGTTCATAGCACGCTGATAAGTGGCGCCGGCATTTTTTAAACCGAAGGTCATAACTTTCCATTCATATAGCCCCAAAGCTCTTGGGCATCTGAAAGCCGTTTTGGGTATATCGGCCTCGGCCATGAATATCTGATTGTATCCGGCATTTCCATCAAAAAAACTTATGATTTTATTCCCGGACGCAGCATCGATAAGCATATCGGCTATAGGCATCGGGTACTCATCTTTTGGTGTGGCTTTATTTAAATCCCTAAAATCAACACATACCCTAAGTTTGCCGTTTTTCTTTTTTCCAGGGACGATATTCGAGACCCATTCAGCATATCGGCAAGGCCGGATAAACTTTGCTTCCAGTAATCGTCCCACTTCTTCTTTTATAGCGTCATACAACATAGGGTTAAACCGTCTAGGATATTGTTTGAATGGCCGATATCCAGGTTTTATGGGTAGCCGATGTTCAACTAGTTGTCGGCTTAAACCTGGCATCTCATAATACTCCCATGCAAAGCAATCTCTGTATTTCTTAAGTATTTCGACCAACTTTGCTTTATAACTGGGCTCTAATTTAGCACTTACAAATGTTGGTCTTTTACCATCGCTTTCTCCAATGTCGACTTCTTCGAGCAAATCGGCAGAGGTAAATTCTAAATCTTTCCTTTCTTCTTCAAAATCCTCAACAGCCTCCTCGTATTCTTCTTGCCGATAGCTCCTTGCCTTTTCTTGAAGCTTTATTAACGTCTTGGACTCCATCTTCTCACTACTTCGTTTGTCCGATCAAACGTATTAGGTTTGACGCTGATCGGCTTGAATCCTGACTTCTCGATGCAGATGAAATCACAGTTGTCCAATACTTTTCCTGATATACATTCAGCTTCTTCGTGTGGCCAATTGGTATCAGGACTGGCCATGGCGATATGAGCCGATGTGTCGGCTGATACCACTTCAACTGTATCCTCGTTCCATTGTATCAACTTCTGATGCATAGTTGATGGTATGCAGCAATCGGCGTGGATCCAGTCCCGTCCAAGGAGCACACTGTAGTTGCCTTTGGCTTCTATCACGAAAAATGCAGTCGGCAAAGTTTTATTACCGACTGTTAATTCCGACATCATCACGCCTTTAGCTTCAGTAGGATCTCCCGTGAAGTCATTTAGCACCATATTAGTTTTGATCAAATCTTCATCAGCTTTACCCAATTTTCTGAAAGTACTCAATGGCATCAGATTAACTGTCGCCCCACCATCGACCAACATACGAGATATCGGTCAGCCATTAATATACCCTTTTAGGTATAATGGTTTTAGATGCCGATGCATATCTTGTGGCTTTTCGAACACAGCGTCTGGTGCACCGAGGCATAGTTGGGCAAACACTTCTTCAGCCGATTCCTCGGTTTTGAATTCGGCCGGTAGAGTGAATACCATGTTTATATCCATCAGTGGTGTGTCATCCCGGATCATTCGGGATCCAGACTCGACCGATTGATCAGAATCACTATCGGTCTGTTCCTTCTTTTTCCATTCCCTTTTTGAAACCGGTATAGGCCTTAGTCTGTTGAATACCCGATCCCTTTCTTTCTCTTTCTCGGCTTCCCTTTCCTCTTGTGTCTTCAGTCGCTGGAGCCGCCTGCGCTGTGACTTGCTAAGGCCCGACGGGCACCATCTTGGTTTAGGTTCTATCGGCTTCCTGATTTTTCCAGCTAAGTTGCTCATTTCACCATCGGATTCCATTTTGAGTATGTCAAGAGAAGCCGATATCTCTTGGGAACTACCTGATGTTGACAATCTTTCGTGGATCGGCCTCCTGTTTCTTATTTCTAGCCGATCGTGTACCGGTCTAGATAACCTGTCTTTTACCGATTGGTTTGGCCGATATGTGGTCGAGTGTTGCATAGGACAAGACATGGCTGTTGGCAAGGTCATCCCCTTCTCCCAGCAAAATTGCCAGAAGGGGCATTGCCGGTGTTTCTCTTCTTCAGTAGTTTGCCGATGTGGCATATCTGACCGCCAACATTCGTCTCCCCTTTGATTCGACCGATGAAGACTTTGGGCTTGTCTGGCATTATATTTCTGGCTTATCCTTTCATATTTTCCCAGGAGTTGCGAGAAAGTTGGCTTTGGTTTGAAGTTGACTTTTCTTGGAGCCCTTTCAGCCCTATACCATCTTCCGACTTCCAGATCTCCTTTTGGTTTCACTGTTCTTGAATTTTGTCCGTTTCTATCGGCTTCTATTTGTATAGAGCCGATAGTGATTTGCACTATTTCGTCCTTTGACCGTGCCTTGATTCTTTCAGTCGGCTTGATATCCTCTGCAGGTCCTTTTCCTTTCCGTGAACATTGAACCATGTTGACTTGAAAAGGATTCATATCTATCTGCATAGCCGATTCTTCCGCAAACTTTAATCTGCCATCGGTGATGGCCGATTGAATCTGTTGTCGAAAAATATTGCAATCGTTAGTGTTATGTGAAAATGAATGGTGCCATTTACAGTACCTTCGCTTTTTAATTTCTTCGGCCGATGGTATGACGTGTCCTTCTGGCAACCTTATGAGTTTTTCTTGCAATAATAAATCAAATATCTTGTCACACTTTGACACATCATATGAATACTTGATTTCCGCCTTATTTTTCGTCGGCTTGAGTAGAGAGCACACGAGTGGCCTTTTGGAACCCTTGGCCCACTCGGCTATGTTTACCTCTACTTCATCCTCAGAGGTGTCACTCGAATTATACTCTACCATGTTTACCTTGGCCTTTTCATTATCGTTTAATTTAAATCTTTCTTTAAACCCTTTGTTCTCTGTATATCGGTTTTCATGTGCCGATACGCGATGGATTAAGTGGCCTAAATCGGGGAACTCTTGGCCAGATAGCTTCTCTTTTAATGGCGGTATTAACCCTTGGAATGCTAAATCGGCCAACTGATCATCTGGTAATGTTACACTGAAGCATCTATTTCGTATGCCCCTAAATCTCCTGATATAGTCGGAAACCGATTCGCCGTACTTCTGTCGGACTGAACTTAGATCAGAAATCCTAAGTTCCATAGTCCCCGAAAAGAAGTATTCATGAAATCGGCTTTCTAAATCATTCCACACATGAACTGAATTTGGGGGTAGATTGGTAAACCAAGTGAATGCAGCGCCAGACAATGATAAAGGAAATAGCCTAATTTTTAATCCATCGGATTGTGCGGCTTCCCCACACTGAGCCATAAACCGCCCGATATGTTCAATGGTGGTAATAGAATCATCGCCCGAAAATTTAGCGAAGTCTGGTATCCTAAAGTTGTGTGGGTACGGCATACGATCTATGTAATCGGGATACGGCTTCTTGTAGCCGATTACCCTTCCTCTGGGCTATATACCAAACTGTTCTCTCAAAACGTTTGCAATTTGTTCTGCCCAATTGACATTGTCGGCTTGTAGTGCAACCGGACACTGCCAATTCTCATTGTTCACGCCCAGCCCCCCGAGTGCACACTCGGGTCTTTGTCCAAATCGTGCCACAGGAGGTCTTGGCACTTGGCCGTAATCGTGATTAAAAACCAACGTATCGGGTATGGGTGTGAGAGGTTCAACGTATGGCCCTACCCTATATGGCGCCTGTCTCATAGTCATGGCTCCCCGAAACTGTGGACCCTGATCTGTTTCGATCGGCTGATAAGCCGATAAACCGATGCTGCTGGAGGGTCCGTTTGATGGGTTTGGCGCGCTTATTTTAGCCCCATCCGTGTGCCCGTGGTAGTGTGCAAATCCATCTTTCTGTGTGCTTGGTTTTAGAACAGTAGATTGAGTCGGCACCATGAGAGGTGTTTGAGCCGACACTTTTACTGTATTGGTGTGTAACACCCTACAAATCTAAACTGTCGTACAAGAAAATTTCGACAGCATCTCTTCTAAAATTAGGACAAAACGGAAGCGACAACAAGATTCATAATAACCATTATAAACAGGAATAACATAAAAGCATCAATACTAGAGATAACAAGTCTAAATCAACCAGAAAACAAACATAAACGTAAAACAGCTCCAAAGAGGACATCAACAGGTCTATGATTAATAAAATTTCAGCAAGCTAATGAATTATTAAATGCACTAGTCCATGTGATTCGTGATGACCCCGGAGGGTTGATTGTGCTACTAAGCCCACCCTTCAAGCTTACGACTCATGAGAACTACTCCGAAAACAACAAAATAACAAGGGGTGAGATTGGGTAATCTCAAGAAGTTTTAACAACTTCTAACGAATAACACAAACAAGAAAACTAGCATACCAAATTCCTCATGTCCAATACCACATTATAGAGTCCACACAACCTCAAGAAATGCATATGATTGTGCACATGCTTATGCCATGATCCTCCTCACCGTGTTCTTTCTCAGAACACACGGTGTTGTATGCGATCACAAGACGCTGGCGTCGACAAACTTCCAATGCATGATTATGCAGTTAATGCTTCATGCATAAATACATTCATAACTTCCCACTCTGAATTCACATGCTTGCATACCATCAAATAACATGGATAGAATGCGAACATCATTGAGATAGAATATCTCCACAATTCATCTTGCAAACAACATCTTTCTTCATTCTTACTCATGATTCAAAAGCCAAACAACCACATCACAATGCAGGATAGGATATTGTAATCTCATAAACAAGTAGTTAAACCATGTAGGTGTGCTGCAATTAAGGTTTATATTGAAGACGAAACAAATAGCGAGTTATAGTTTAGCAAGACCGCTACTTTCACTTGCCATTACCAACGTGGATGACGAACCTAGTTGCGTCCAGAAGGGGCACCACCTTGAGTTCTCCCTTGAGAACCCACGAAAAACGCGCGACGATTCCCGAAACGGAAATCTGCTCGTCCTCCACGCCTCCACGGATCCTCTTCTCGCTTGCTCCTTCGCGTTTCGCGGTGGATCTTGAGCCACCACGCAAGGAGGAAGAGGAGGGTGGTGTGGCTGCTAGGGAGGAAGGGGCGCCCTAGGGCTTTTGGGGGGTGACACCCCTTTTATATGGTGGGCCGGCCCACTAGGGGAAGAGAGAGAGGTGGGGAGGGATTCGCAGCCCTGTGCCCAAGTTTTTCTCGGCCCTGCTTTCTAGCCCGACAACTCCAAATTTAATATTAATACGCCGGATAAACTTCAATTATTTCATCCCCTCGACAAATCCTTCATTCCTCTCCCGAAACAAAACCAGGAAAAGGAACCCTAGAATCGCCCCGACGCTCTAAGGCATCACATTCTCCCTCCTTAAAAGGATTCGTCCCGAATCTACTCCTCTTTGCTACGGAACCTTAAAAAAGGAAGGCAAAATGGTAATCAACACTTTACCTTCAAAGATCCTCAAAGAGTGTAGGATACTTCTTCCGCATCCGTCCTCAAGTTCCCAAGTTGCATCCCGCTCGCACTAATTGGTCCACAAATCTTTCATTGGACACTAACACGAACTATTCCCCTATTAAATAAAGGACACCTATTAGGTGAACTGCATCGACCGAATCTCAACTCCCACTTCTCTCTTCAACCCGATCGCTAAACTCCGCATTCCAATCTCAACTCCTCTACCACGCAGTTAAGTAGATTACGACGACGCGAACCATGTGAGACACAACGCTCTAGGTAAGTCTCTAAATCAACCCAAACACAAACTCCTATCTCCTACAAGTGATTGATCTTTTACAAAAGAACCAATATCCACCCTTACCAACGACAGAGATAGCCTACTTTACAACCAGTGGTCAGAACTGCTGAAACAATAACAACCGAACACAATCACTACGGTTGACACAAACTCGCCGAACTCCAAATGACAAAAGTTCCAAAAATTAATGTAATTACCTGCAACTTCCAAGTTGTCCACTACTAAATTAAGCAACCCCACCGAGGAACACATCAATGAAAACAATTCTCCAAAAAAGGTTTGAATTGAGTCATACACAACCTTCCTTTACTCTTCACTTTTAAACTACTTACGATCAATGACCCACACTAGTTTTCCCTTGTAAGAAGGTTTCGCCTTCACATTCTTCCACCCAAGGACCAGGGCAAGGAGTACAATCCTTGAATAAACTCAACCATAACATAAACATTCATTTTCTTACCCCAAGCTTGAACGTAAAAGAAATCTTAATTCTCACTAACACAACGTAAACGACAATCACCACCTTTAAACCAAAGGGCTGAAATTCACATACACGGAACTCAACTTGGAAGAGGAACTCCATAGAACCAAAACCACCAAAAAAATTTTCTTGGGAGAAGCTCTATTCAAAAGAGAAACACCGCGAAAGTCTTCTCGCAAATGCATTTCACTTTTACCAAAACAAATCATCTCACTTTTATCCAAGGCCGAGCCATTCGTAAAAAGAAACCGATCAAGGAATTAAATGCTTCCACACAACCACCATCTCTTTTTCCTTAAAAAGGAAACAAACTCACTTCCCAACAGAAAAAATTGTTTCAACCACGAATATCATTCATGTCACAACCGTAAGAATCGTCTCTTAAACAAAAGCTCACAAACACCTCACACCACAACACAACTCTAGCCCAAAATAGAAATACAAATATTTCCAGATCATGAAGTTCCAAATCTTACATTGGATTAGCTACTTCTTTTGATCAACAATGCAACCGATAACTCGACCTTGAAAACTACGGACACAGTCAAAGCATACATCCTTGAGCATAAATGTCGCATTCATAACTTAAGCTAGTTTTCTTATCAAAGATGAATGAATGACGATATTTAATAGAATAACATTCCAAAATCTCCACAAATTACTTCAAGGTTAATCATTCTTTTATCCTTGTTTTAAGCCTCAAATTAACCCACATTTAGCGTAATCATTCTAAGTTTATGGAAACTCTGAAACACAGCACAAAGAATACTTTGACCGAAAGTATTCAACCCAAATATCAAACAAACAAACCAATCCATATGAATTTTTAAATATAAGTTCAAAGATAACTCCGCCATCTATAGCATTCCACTACCCTTACCATTTAGATTTCAATATTCCCTATTTACTCATTGAGAAGGCCCATCAGGATTTAACAACAACTACACAACAAATTCTTACTCTTATTACCTTTTCCACAATTATAAATAAAGTTCACAGTGCTTATAAAAACACATCCAACCAACACTACCTCATCAAGATCCCCACTGAGCAGCCTAACCTATATCATCATATTCTAAATTTGAAAGGCAAGGTTTCAACAAGTCTTTCAAAGATGATGAACCTATAAATTCCATACCACATACGCTGGCCAACATCTCGACAATGGAAATTTATTCACCTAAAAGATGACTCAACAAGTAAATATTATCTCAACAAGGCACCAATCATAAATAGAAGTTTAAAACATACATTTATTAAGGACAAAATCACGCGTCATGCTAACTATCCCTGGTTCACTCCATCACAACATGTTACAATTTCCACCATTTTAACAAAGGTTTTCAACAATTAATCTAATCGATTACCACCACTACTAAGTCATCAATATCAATAATTGGCATAATTGTAAAACAACAACATTGCTTTTAGTTACCCTATCCATAGGCTATGACAAACTGTCACTACACAACATACTCCAACTATGTAAAATAGATTGAATAATTTAAGCCATCCAAAGCTCTTATAACAACAACGCTAAATTAAATTTAAATTTTTTTAATTTTTTTAGCTACCCTATACACGGTTATAGCAAAATTGCCACTCCAAGACATACTCCAAATTTTTTAAAGTGAATCGAATAGGTGAAATCATCACAAAGCTCTTACGGCAATGGCAAAAACTTATGTCTTCCCAATTGATATCGATACTAGCATTATTGGAATGCAACCGCATACTTCGAATCTACTAATAGTTTGCAACGTCATAAATATCAACTCTAATCAATTTCCAAGTTAAAGTCACTAGCCAACACGATTAAATTAGAACATCTTTAAACAACCAAAGATGGTTTCTTTAACAATATCGGTAGTCCACCATTACAATTAAATTGTTCTACCGACCTTATATTAAAATGTCTCTAAATAACCCACTAATTTTCTATTACCTTCACAGTAGTTTACATCATCGTAATGTTCTAACTACGCATCAAGATTTAAAGCTTTAAACATTGTCCATGGTCAAGGGCACATTAAAATAATGCAATAAATCCTAAGCATGCACATTAACACATTCAATCATTATCGCTATAGAGCAATCTACAATACTAGAAGTTTATTTAATCTCAAGCTAAAGATAACAATTACATTTTAATTGATTCAACTCACAAATTAACTTAGAAGTACATCATTCCATAAACCACATTGTTACATACTACGTAACACAGACATAAAATTTCTAAACACCGTCATGGGTCACCTACCCTTGACAAACAGGAGGCAATCCAAAACATTAAAAAAACAAACACAGTTCTAGATCAAGAACAAACACCGATAAAAAATTCTTCTTTTCAGGCAAGGAAGAAAAGCAAAATCCAAACATAAATGCAAGAGAGCTCGACCCTCAAATGTCCAATCATAGTAGCCAAAACTCTTCAAGAAATCCAAAACCTACACTTTCCACAAAGGAAGACGGATGCAAAAGGGAAGACCAAATGTCCAACTAATATTTTCCGATAAAGATTCAAACTTAGCTCCATCCAGCTTGATCTGCAACAGGAGAAACTCCAACCCCCTTCTTTTTTTTAAAAAAAAAATCGGGGAAACAACAACCACAGAAATTTCCTCCCAACGACAGTCCATCACAATAAATCAAAGCCAAAGCAAAATTGTGACCAAAAGACGCTAACGTAGAACTCTTCTTACGTGTCTTCACTCAAAGGAGACAAAACCACAAACCGCCAAAAGGACAAATCAGCGAGTGCTCAAAACTAAGCATTTTCCTCGGTTCGAACCAACCACATACCCAGAAAACCAACCAAAACCGACCGTCACAAGACGGTAAAGAACATCCGAAGGAATCCATCACCAACCTCTTCTATTTGACTCAGTCACTACCCGATCTACGACAGACACGGATAAGTACTCTTTCCCTACAGAGGTATAATAGTTCTTCGGTGGTGACTCTACCCGCCACACCACAAACCACACCTCACTACAAACAAAAGGTGACCTAAACCCTTCGGCACCACAACCACACTTTATCACAAATGAAGCAACTCAATCAAATCTATCATAAATATAGCATTATACATCATCAAAAGTAGCATTCAACAACAAAGCTTAAATTCAACCTTTAAGCATAAGGCAACGATACCCATACCCTTTCCTACTGTGCATCCATGTGTGTCAAATTTTAAATTAGTGATTCCACTTACACAAGTTTTAATGTTGCTATCCTATGACAAAATTTTAGTTAAAACCTAGGCCATGTTTCTATGTTATTCCACATCACATTTTAGTTGTATCCTATAGTATGACACTAAAAATAGACATTCCAAGGACCTACTGACCAGCTCGATACCAATGTAACACCCTACAAATCTAAACTGTCAGACAAGAAAATTTCGACAGCATCTCTCCTAAAATTAGGACAAAACGTATTAGACAAAAAGATTCATAATAACCATTATAAACATGAATAACATAAAAGCATCAATACTAGAGATAACAAGTCTAAATCAACCAGAAAACAAACATAAACTTAAAACAGCTCCAAAGAGGACATCAACAGTCTATGATTAATAAAATTTAGCAAGCTAATGAATTATTAAATGCACTAGTCCATGTGATTCGTGATGACCCGGAGGGTTGATTGTGCTACTAAGCCCACCCTTCAAGCTTACGACTCGCGAGAACTACACGAAAACAACAAAATAACAAGGGGTGAGATTGGGTAATCTCAAAGAAGCGGAACAACTTCTAACGAATAACACAAACACAGAAAACTAGCATACCAAATTCCTCATGTCCAATACCACATTATAGAGTCCACACAACCTCAGTAAAATGCATATGATTGTGCACATGTTTATGCCATGATCCTCCTCACCGTGCCCTTTCTCAGGAACACACGGTGTTGTACTGCATTGATCGCGCCAAGGCGTCGACAAACTTCCAATGCATGATTATGCAGTTAATGCTTCATGCATAAATACATTCATAACTTCCCACTCTGAATTCACATGCTTGCATACCATCAAATAACATGGATAGAATGCTAACATCATTGAGATAGAATATCTCCACAATTCATCTTGCAAACAACATCTTTCTTCATTCTTACTCATGATTCAAAAGCCAAACAACCACATCACAATGCAGGATAGGATATTGTAATCTCATAAACAAGTAGTTAAACCATGTAGGTGTGCTGCAATTAAGGTTTATATTGAAGACGAAACAAATAGCGAGTTATAGTTTAGCAAGACCGCTACTTCCACTTGCCATTACCAACGTGGATGACGAACCTAGTTGCGCCGAAGGGGCACCACCTTGAGTTCTCCTTGAGAACCCACTTGTAACGCGCGACGATTCCCGAAACGGAAATCTGCTCGTCCTCCACGCCTCCACGGATCCTCTTCTTGCTTGCTCCTTCGCGTTTCGCGGTGGATCTTGAGCCACCACGCAAGGGGAGGAAGAGGAGGGGTGGTGTGGCTGCTAGGGGAGGAAGGGGGCGCCTAGGGCTTTTGGGGTGACACCCTTTTATATGGTGGGCCGGCCCACTAGGGGAAAAGAGAGAGGTGGGGAGGGGATTCGCAGCCTGTGCCCAGGTTTTCCTCGGCCCACTGTTTCTAGCCCGACAACTCCAAATTTAATATTAATACGCCGGATAAACTTCAATTATTTCATCCCCCGACAAATCCTTCATTCCTCTCCCAAAACAAAACCAGGAAAAGGAACCCTAGAATCGCTCTGACGCTCTAAGGCATCACATGGTGTTAGGTGTTATGGAGTATACTGGGTACGTAGGGATGGTTTGTGGTGGATCCAGCAGACTCCCAGACACAGCCAACTCCTGAGCAATTGTTTTCACACTATTTTCTATCATTGGCTTTAATGTAGATACTAGAGCCGATGACTGGTTAATTAGTGCGTGATGAACAGATTGTTCAATCATACTTGACAAATCGGCTTGAGCGGGTGCGTATCGTCTTACCGATTCGGATGAAGAATCTTTGACAGGATTAATGCTTGGGAGTGCAGTCTTTTGAGTAACGCCACGTCGTGTTTTCTGGAAACACCATAGCATCATTTCCTCCAAAGCCGCCTTTCGATTTTCGATTTCTTTCCGCTGTTCAGGGGTCAAATCGGCCATCTGTGGCGCGATTATGGCATCTGTGTTGATGTCGGCGGTGACCGCAGGCTTATCGGTTGATGACATCTTGGTTTTCTTGGTCCCACTAGGCGTGCCAAAATATGTTCGCGCTAAAAATGTGAAGCAGGATCCTTAGCTTTGAACACAAGACAAACGCCGGGTTTGCAGAGCGTGCCAGTCAATTTGACCTGAAATTGACAAGGTAGAATTTGTTATTTAATTAAAGCCGATAGAGCAACGTTTATCGGCTTTTCGCTAGTCGGCTAAAAACCGATTAGGGGATAACTAGATCAACCAGTTATGGTTAATCCGGATACAAGGTAAAATCGGCTTTGAGAAGGCGATGCGCAACAAAACAAAGCAGATCGAACCTGGGTGAAATCGGCTAAAAACCAACAATCGGCGATGCACAACTATGTTGATTCCGTCGACTCGCAGGGAGGTCTATGAATCTAAAACGATGTAAAGAGAAACTGTAAAAAGTAGATGTGCGTTGGATTGATTGATCCCTCTTCCGCTCGTCGTCCGCCACCTTTTATAATACACCCGGCCGATCCGAGTTGTATATGGATACGTTATTAATCCGTATCGGCCTCTGATCCGGTTTCCTTATTAGAGACGGAGTTTCCTTCTGCTTCGCCTACCAATCTCTCTTTATACGAACTCTTTTATCTGATTCGCACTGATTTTAATACATGCCGAATTTTGGTGCAAACACAATCAAATGTACTTAGCGCAAAAACTATATAAATTACTCTAACACCATGTAAATTGCTGTGAGTTATTCAAGAGTCTGGCTGCTGCTGCCACACGCCTCATCGCCACCCTCCATATCTGTGGGCTCACCGTCTCGTCGCCTCCTTGTCCGTCGGCTCACCTGCATTCCTGTTGGAAACATGTGTAATATGCGTGGTTGCTCATCACAAGTTACGCGAATTTTCACATAAAATTACGCGAATGCGTGCACGTATGTGTTTAGGTATTATCCACTCTATGCCATTCACATACCAAGTATCACATTAATCAAGAGGTGGCAAGTACTCCACCTTTTAAGTTGCATTTCCTCCACTTGCCTAGGCAATATGGTACTAAACCATACATGCTTTGGAATTAAAGAAAATAGACCACTCGTAGACCCATTTCCAACCATCCCTCCACCTTCTCCCTTCCCTAACTGGGCAAGGGCACAACGCTTCTTGCCCTCAGACGCACGGCTGCATAGCTGAACATATCCTGCGCCTACGGCTTCTCTATCTCCCATTTTTGCCTGGTAAGTCTAGTGTGATCATAATTGAGAGGGTCTAGAAATCTTCTATGGATGAATTTATCATAGAAAAGTGTTGATGTAAAGTACCAGAGTATATTGGCGTAAAGACATGAAAGTTGTTGGTTTATATTGCTTATGGGTTAATTAAATTGTGGATCAACAAAATGATTTAAGAGATGTGAAATTAAAGAATAAGTATATATGGAATGGTTGTATGACAGATGGGTTTTTTTTTCTTTGACAAATGTCTATCTGGGAGTTTTTCTACGGAATATGGCTGGCAGGTATCACATCGAGCTGTTAAAAGTATTTATTGGTTGAAGGAACCGGGGATATTAAAATGTTGACTTAGGATTTGTACGAAGGGTATCTGTTGATTATGTCGAAATAAATGTTGGAGAGATGTGTTATAACCTTGGAAGAAACAGTTGTATGAATGACGGTCTGACATGATTAGTAAACCAAAAGAAAATGATGACACGCGTCTTATGTTGGATTAACTGCTAAGTTAATAATGCTGATAAAAGTGGTGCCGTGGCTCTCCTTGTTGATTGGCATGAGATAGCCTTGGTTTAGGGATTGTTGATATTATGACCCATGGTGGATATATGAATTGGAAAAGGAAATTAAAAGACGATTGAGTTTTTGTAACTTCTGTTCAAACCTGTTGGACCTTTTAGGGTTTGGTGAATATGAAATCTTTAATGGCAAGAGTATTGGATTATAAAAATGGTGGGTGATAAGGGGGAATTTATGTTCCATTAATAATGGATTGGTCTATTGGTGTAACTTATTGGGATGTTCACCTTTTGGCTTGGGGCATTCTAATTCGTGTGCAAAAGAAAGTCTCTAGACTGGTTCGCATTTTGACAATTTGTGGAGTTAGCTTTGGTGATTAACACTAAGAATGGGAGAATGTTTATTTAAGCAGAATTTTGCCGATGGTTTTTGCAATGTTTCATTTCAGTTAACCATGCCAATTTTGTGACTCTCTTTTGACTAGAGTTAGATTTAATTAAAGTAAATGCGTGTGGTACTTGTGGATGTTCCAAAAAGTTGAATCTTATGATTGTATCATCATCAATGATTTTTTTGGTGAAGAGGCTTTAGTTGAAAATTAAATTTCCCTGTTCTCTTGAGAGGAAATGTGATGGTTGGGTGTAGCTATCTGATTTGAGAATCGATTTTCTCCTCCAATTTTTGGTTTTGGTTAAGCGGGAGAAGTTTTGCCTTGGTGAAAGTGAGCTGACTTGCTTTTAGTCTTATGAGAGCTTCTGTCAACGATTTGAGTGGGGTTTCTTTTTTAATTGAGTGCTTCCCAATGACAATTTTATCGCATTGACTTGAAAATGATAAAAGTGGTTTATGAGATGTAAGAGAATTGAATTTTCCTTGTGGTCTAGCTTGGGAAAGGAAAATGAGTGATCATTGGATTTTGTTGAATTCTCTCCAAGGTGGATTTTAGCGCGTTGGGTTTAGGTTGATGTATGTGGTTCAATTGGTTCACAAGAATTGTATTTCTTTTGTATTCTAGCCTGAGTTAAGAATATAAATGTTTATGGTATATTGTTGGGTGTACTAAAGAATTATGCTTCTGAGTTTGGTTGTTTGAGTGAAAGGATGTGAGGGCAAGACCCTCTTAGGAAACGAATTGAGTGTGGTTTGGTAATGATTTACGGTCCTAGCTTGGGCTCGGTGTTGAATATTAGTGGTTTTGTAACATCCTAAAATTTACTAAACAGTAAAAATAAAATATTAAAATATAAATTTGATTTATTATTATCTTTCTGCAAATTTAAAAGCTTTTGTTAAAGATAATTGAATTCCTGAATTTAGGGAAGGAAAAATTTATAGGAGATAATAGTAAGAAGATAAAGTATACCAATTGCCATTTCTTGATAAAAAGCAATCGTTGCAAAGGATTGAACTGCAACACAAATTTTATTGATACATTGTAGTTCGCAATTACAATAAATAGGAAAAACAAAAATCTTCATAATGACATACAACAATTATATGGAATACAACTCATACAATCATTCGATTACAGTAACCAAGGCAACCATCTTTGTAAATAGGTGAGCCAAATCAAGTTGCCAAGCCATCCATCCAATCGAAAGCTCTAGAGTTCAAGCCAACAGGCCACTTAAGGAAGTACCAGTTTAACCCAATCATCGCAGCTACAAATAAGACCACTGTATGCTAGGATAAAGTAGTCAAACCAAAATCTTCAGCAAAATTAGAGAGCAAAGCAAGTTACCAAGACATTTTCTTCCCAGCCGAACTCTTTGGAGGTTTGATTAAGCTAGCCAAGCACATGGGTCATGAGACCAGGATTAATGCACTGACCAGAGCATTGAATGTGTGCATTTATCCCAGCCGCAAAGATAATTTTACCAAGCCCCTCTTTCAAACCCTGCTCACACCGCCATTGCCATGGCTATATAAACTAGCCAAAGTCCATTCAAAGAGTCCCAAAGCAAACTGCCCTTATTAGCTAACCCAAAATCAAGAAGATAAGAGAGCATATCCATTCAAGTGCCACAAGCTAGCACCAGGAACAACTAGCAGGACGCTAGTTGAACTAAATCCCAGAAACGAGAAGGGAAATTGTGAAATCATATGCTAAAAAATTGGCTTAAGAATTGAATTTGCAAAATGTGTTGGTGCATGTGTTTGACAAATTGACAAGAAACAGTGTATCTTTTCTTGTGCCGGACCAAATTCTCGAAAACAGTAAGTTTCCCATCTGCGCCGGACCGATTTTATGCTTGCGCCGGACCAAATCTTTTGTCCGTCGTAAACATGACAAACTTTGGGCAAAAATAGTATGTTTCTATTTTACGCCGGACCATGCATGCCGGACCAAATTTTTAGTCCGGCGTGAACGGTATTTTGGATGTTGTACTCAGATCAGCGCCGAACCAAAATAGAGTTATTTTTACATGCACGCCAGACCAAACTTTTGGTCCATCGTGAACGTTCTTTTGGCGTTCAAAAACCTCATTTTTCCCATGCACACCGAACCAAATTTCTTGGTCCGTCGTGAACGTGTTTTTCGTCGGAATGAATTCTTCTTGAAACCGAGACTTTCACTTGTGCGCCGGACCAAATTGTATGGTCCGTCGTGAATGGGATTCCCTAGGGTTTGGTTCTGTGTGCGCCGGACTATTTTGTTTGGTCCGGTGTGAATGGTCTTTTTCTCGATTAGGGTTTTGAGTAATTTTGGATTTGAATTTGATATTTTGAAATTCGTGAGAATTTCATGATGCTTGTTTTGAATTGGACTTTATGCAATGCTCGTGTGAGTAGTTGCATGGATTGACTTTGAGTCAAGTCGTGGACTTGTGCTCGGATTCGTTTCTTGTTTGCTCATGTGCAGGTATTGCTCAAGGACGAATGTGGTCGATGACGGGGCCATAACTAGGTTCATGGAGGAACTGAGGTTCGGGACTAGGTTCAGGAGGAACTGAGGTCTTGGTGGTCAAGGATGTCATGCGGGACGTTCGGGCTAAGAGAATGGTGCACATGAAGAATGGTTAGTCATGTGAGTATGGCATGGTGGCCGTACGTGTGCAAGAGTTGTACTCGGTCAGGTTGGGCCAAGTGGAGTTGTGTTGAATACATACTCTTTCTAGGATTAGGAATTGTATTCAGGACTCCCACTACTACAAAACATAGTTTCTGTAACACATCTCTGTAACATATTGAACAATGTGTTACAAAGAGATATTGCAGTAACATATAATTTGTGTTACAAAGACATGTTGTAACACCTACTTAATAAGATGTGAAAAGTGTTACTAGAAGCTACAACAGCAACACATAATATATGTTACAGAGGAACATTGTAACACATGGTAGTAAGGTGTAAATAATAATACTACAGTAACACATTTAGAGGCCGATTGTAATACATGACTTAATTGTAATACATTAAAACATATATATGACCTAGCAACCTCTATTCATAACCAAATTTGTTTTTCACCTACACTATATTTCAATTATATAAAAATGTAAACATATATATGCTAGTTGTTGTCGGGACCCCGAATTTGCAAATCCGGACCCTCTGTGTATTCAACACTAGTCCAGGAACGCGCTAGTGCACACAGTCTTAACATTGGTAAATATCACAATCATACCAATCGATGCTAATAAAGTACTTTTATTTAAATAACCAAACTGGTTACTCGACCTTATGGTCAAGTCACAAATGCACGACTAGAAGTGCGAAACTTATTAAGAGAGAAATAGTAGCAGCTGAAAATCAAATAACTTCGTGGCGCCATCCAGTATACCACAGGCAACTGACTGGGCTCGCTTCCCTAAGTAGACGGTTCCTCTTGGAGCTCCTCCTCCAAAGCTGGTGTAGTCTCCTCTTCAACTGGTGTTGTATTGTGGCAAGGGTGAGTACTTGGTACTCAGCAAGTCATGCAGAATGCAAAGTGCTAATATACTATATGCATGGCTTGGTACAAAGGAGTAGCTCAAGGTATATTTGTAGTAAAACAAAGATTTGACAAATATCATAAGTAGATTCAAAGCAAGAGAAACAAGTAAAGCATAAATAACTTTTCAAGGAGTTTAATAAACATCTTTCCCATCCTAATCCACATTTCCATCAAAATCATAATTAAACCAACCCAACATATCAAATCCAAGTTATTTTTGAGAAAATCTAACCCGTGACAGGAATTCGCTAGAGATGTCCAATCCCGCGGACACGGCTATTCGAATAGATTCTACACTCTGCAGAGGTTATGCACTTTACCCACAAGATACAACAAACACCACAAAGGCGAGTTCCCGTAACAAAGTCTTACGGAAAACTCTAACAATACAAGTGGTCCTCCACGGTTATTGCGCACTAACCCTTCCCTTAGCTAAGGCGAAGTCTAGGCCAATCAACCGTTAGATGGGTACACTGCCTCGGCCAGACGCCCCGCACAACTTACACAAAGGGTGTAGTTGACCTCCCGAGGTCCCACAGTAATGCGTTATTAGCAACTTAGTCAACTAGGTCCGTCCCATTACTGAGACATGTGGTTGCACGTTAGACCCGATTCAAAGACTTGCAAGGTTAAGTCCTTAGGGTGACCAGGGCAAGACTACCCGAAGAACCAAATCAACATCCCCAATGCCACAACTGGCCCACCCGATTATTCTTGCCACATGACCCGGTCGAAAAACTATTTATCAAACCCCAGTTGATTACCATGCACCACGTGCCATCAACATCACATGATACCTTTCCAAAACAGGTTCAATATATCATTAATTCAATATTAACATTTGTTTGTCCAAAATCATGTCGAGCACGAGTGTGCTCTAAGCGCTTTACTACAACGATCTAAACCCATGTTGGCAAGTTAATAATGTCCAACTAGTAAACCACAACTAGGGTGACAAGGGTCATGGCACATACTTAAGTAATCAAGGTGTCATACAGCAAATTGGTATTTATCTAACCCCCATATTTAAATAAAGTATTTTTCTAATTGAACTAGCATGCAATAGTTTAAATCAAAATAGATTTCGAAATAGGATCAACATGGTCAAAGCACAACTTGCCTTCAAAAAGTACTTGTTCTTGGTCTTGAGTTGGATCCTGAGTCAATACTTCTCCTTCAAATCCTTCCCAAGACTTCAACGTCTACTCGTAAAGCGTGCAAATAGCAAATACACAAATAAACAATAGACAAAAAGTGTCCAAACATCCAAATAAAATCCATAAACAGAGAGAACATAATTTTATGAATTTTTAGAAACTGGAATCGTCAAATTTGGAGTTAAAACGCAAAAGTTATGATTATTTAAAGTTTAGATAATCAATTAAATAATTTTACAGAGAAAAACTTTAGTCCAAAAATTAAATAAAATTTATATTTAGGTAGATCTCAATTTTATACAAATTTAGAAATTTGAATCACTCAAATCGGAGTTGAAACGCAAAAGTTATAAACGTTTGAAGTTTGAATCAAAATCTGAAATCATTATTTCGAATTAATAAATCATTTTCTTTTTTGGAAATTAATTATTGCGTCAACATGGACACGTGTCAGCCTCTGATTGGTTGGCTGACGTCAGCCGGTCCATGGACTTGGTCCACGCTTGGCTCGGGTCTACCGTGGACTCGGTCCACAGCTCCACGTGTCACTGACATGTGGGCCCCCCCTCGGGTGACGTCACTGCTGACGTCGGGCCGGGCTCACCACAATGGCCCGACATGTGGGACCCGGCCAGGACGTCATTGTCGACGTCGGCGCTCGGCGGGACACGGCCGACATCTTGAGCCCGCCATGACGCCGGCGTGACGTCATGGTGCGCTTTGACCAAGCACCGACACGGGTTCGGCGTGTCGGCGTTACACGCATGCGGACGCGGCCCGCGGCGGTCAAGCTTCCCGGACGCGTGGCGCAATCTCGGCCGTTGATTTGAAAATCAACGGCCCGTATTAGATCTCGACTCACGCGCTTTGGGTTAACGCGTTTGATCTCGACCGTTGGATCTAGATCCGACGGCCGAGATCGGATTCGGGATTTTTGGACGGGATCTCACCGTCGGGTGACGGGCGCGATCTTGGACCGTCGATGGAGATCCAACGGCTCACAGCTGTTCGCGGATGACGATGGCGACGCGGCGAGCAGGCCACCGGAGATGAGAACGACGACGAGCCCGACGGCGCTGGGTCGCTCGGCGGAGTGAGAGGTACCGCAGTGCGCTTTGGCTTGGGGTCTCGGACCGCCTCAACCATGGCGGAAGACGGCGAACGGCGCGGAATGAAGCAAAGAATCATGGCGGGGAGAGAGAACTCCGGCGAGCAATTGCGAGGTGACGGCGGCGGATAAGGCTCCGGAGTTGGGGAAGATGATGCGACGGGTCGCGATCCTCGGCAACGATCCACGCTTTAAATACCGGGGCGGGACGTCGAGATCCGCTGGCTTTCGCGGGCGGAGCGCAGACGGGCGGGCGAGTCCGTTCCGAACACGGTGAGGTGACGTGGCACGCGCACAGCCGTCCACGTGGTGCGATCAGCGGCCGAGATTGGCTCACACGCGAACGGATCCGACCGGACTCAGGCTCGAGCCGGTGCGGTCCAATCCGGACCGTTGGATCCCGATCCAACGGTCGGGATCGATTGGGTTAGGAGTGGGTTTGGTCGAGTCGACTGGCTCGGGTCGGACTCGAGTCCGACTCGGGTTCCGACTCGGTCGGATGAACAGTACTCGACCCGAGTTGAATTTCCAGCGATTTAATATTTAAAATAATTCCCAGTAATTCATTAAAAATAGCAAAAGACTCAGAAAAATTCTAGAAAAATTATGGAAAATATTTTAGGGTACTTGGGACTCAAATAAAATATTTCCAACAAAATTTTATTTGTAAAATTAAATTCTTTAATTATTTCAAAATGGAATAAATTCAAATAAATTCCAAATAAATCCAAATAAATTCCAGAAAATTCCAAAAATCCACCAAAGTGCCAAATCACACATGACTTTAAGAAAAGCAAATTTTTGGGGTGTTACAAACCTCCCCCCTTAATAGAATCTCGTCCCCGAGATTCAGGGCTTACTAAAGGAATAGGTTTGGAAACTCTTTCCTCAAATCCTCTTCAAGGCCCTAAGTCGCTTCGCTCTCCGTGTGGTTGCTCCAATCGAACTCTACTAAACGGGTTGACTTATTTACGGTCTCTCGATCCATAGTGTCCAAAATCTTCACGGATGTTCCTTGTAAGTCAAATCTTCTTGCAACTCAATTGACTCTAGCGGTGTCTGTTCCTCGTGTACTCGGAGACACTTCTTCAACTGGGACACATGGAATACGCCATGTACTCCTCGCTAACGATCGTGGCAACTCCGGTGATAGGCAACTTCGCCTCTGCTCAAAATCTTAAATGGTCCAACATAACGGGTGCAAGTTTCCCTTTGGCATGGAACCTCTTAACTCCTCTCGAGAGGCGTAACTCGAGGTATACAAAGTCTTCTCGGTTCAAAACTCAAGTCTCGACGACGGTTGTCAAGATAACTCTTCTGCCGTGATTGGGCTATCTTCAACCTTTCCCTAATCACGGCACCGCTTCTTCAGCCTTTTGAAGAATATCTCGCCCAAAGACACATCGCTCAATTGCCTCATTCCAATTCAATGGTGTCCGACAGGTCGACCATACAAAGGCTCTCAAAAGGTGACATCTGTAAGCTAGCCTGGTAACTATTGTTGTAACTGAACTCGGCATACGGCAAACTCTTATCCAAAGAGGTAGCATAAGCCAATGCACAAGCTCTTAACATATCCTCCAGAATCTGGTTGACTCTTTCTGGCCTGGTCCCATCCGTTTGTGGATGATAGGCTGTACTATAGTTCAAACGGGTTCCCATGGCTTCATGCAACTTATTCCAGAACCTTGAGGTAAATTGGGTACCTCTATCCGATACGATCCTCTTTGGCACACCGTGCAAACAGACGATCCTGATCATGTACAACTCTGCTAACTTATCTCCCGAGTAGGTGGTTTTCACGGGGATAAAATGGGCTACTTTGGTCAAGCGATCCACTATAACCCATATGGAGTCATAACCTCCTTGAGTCTTAGGAAGACCGGTAATGAAATCCATTCCGATTTCCTCCCACTTCCACTCAGGTATTTTCAATACCGTAGCAACTCGCCTGGTCTCTCGATGCATTGCCTTGACTCTACGGCATACATCGCACAATGCGACATGCTCGGCAACTTCACGCTTCATACTCGGCCACCAGAATCTCTCCTTCAGATCCTCGATACATCTTGGCGCTCCAGTGATGAATTGAGTACTTGGAGTCATGGGCTTCTTCCAAAATCAGTTGCTTTAATTCCTTCTTGTTGGGCACACAAATGCGATCCTTCATCCATAACGTGCCTTGCTCATCCAACTTGAAGTCCTCTGCCTTGCCTTCCTCCTTGATGGACTTAATCCTGCGGATCTTGTCATCATCCTTCTGTCCTTCCCGGATCTGATCCTCTAGGTAGGCTTTACTTCTAATGCGGCCAGGAATCCGCTAGGTACCACCTCAATCTTCATTCTCTGAAAATCCTCACATAGCTCATCCTGACTTGTGGCTAGCAACATACTCACGGTATGGCTTTTCCGACTCAAGGCATCGGCAACTACGTTGGCCTTCCCGGGATGGTAATGGATTCCAACATTGTAGTCCTTGATCAACTCTAACCATCTCCTTTGCCTCATATTCAGATCTCGATCGGGTGAATATGTACTTAAGGCTCTTATGATCCGTGTATACTTCACATCTGCTTTCCAATCGAGATAGTGACGCCATATCTTCAAGGCATGCACTACGGCAACTAACTCTAGGTCATGCGTCGGATAATTCTCCTCATGCGGCCTCAATCGCCTTGATGCATAAGCGGCGACCTTTCCATTCTCGTGATCAAGACACATCCAAGTCCTTGGCGCGACGTCACAATAAATATCAAAGCTTTGATTAACATCCCAGAGAACTAACACCTGCGCCGATGTTAATCGCTTCTTCACTCTCAAATCCTTTCTCACATTCTCAAGGCGTCCATGCAAACTTCTTCTCCTTTTTCAAAGAATTGCGTAAGAGGTCTCGCAATTGTCGAAAAGCCTTCAATGAAACGGCGATAGTATCCTGCCATTCCAAGAAAACTCGATCTGGTCAGCGCCTTCTACTGCTCCCAATGTAACACCGCTTCTACTTTGCTTGGATCTACTGGCGACTCCTTCATGCGGTCATTACATGTCCGAGGAATTCTACCTTATCCTTCCAAAAATCACACTTGCTGAACTTGGCGAAAAGTTGTCGCTCCTTTAGCTTTTCCAAAACTCGCCTTAAGTGTTCGGCATGTTCATCCTCTCGCCTTGGAGTAGATTAGGATATCATCTATGAACACGCATTTACAAACTTGTCCAAATATTCCATGAACACCTTATTCATCATATTCATGAAATATGTCGGCGCATTCGTCTACCCAAAAGACATAATCAGAACTCGTAATGTCCATATCTTGACGAGAATGCAGTCTTCGGGATATCTTCCGATCGGATCTTCAATCGATGGTATCCCGATCTCGAGATCAATCTTGGAGAAAACTCCGGCCTCCTCTCACCGATCGAACAAATCATCAATCCCGGGTAGCGGGTACTTATTCTTCACGGTGACTTCATTGAGTGCACGATAGTCAATGCACATCCTGAAACTCCCGCCCTTCTTCTTGACAAACAAAACCGGTGCTCCCCACTGGCGACTAACTCGGCCTGATGAATCCTTTCTCCATTAACTCCTCTAGCTGCTTTCTTCATCTCTACCAACTCCTCGGTGGACATCCGATAGGGTCTCTTTGTTATCGGTCTGTGCACTGTACAAGCTCTATCACAAACTCTATGTCCCCTCGTCGCGGCATACCGTAGATCTTCGTGAAAACATCTGGGTACTCATTCACTACTGAGACATCCTCTATACTGATTGTCTTGGTACTGTTAACCATCAACTGTCCATCTCTAACGGCAGTGGCATGAAATTCCACTTTCTTTCCACAAGGGCTCTCAACTGAGATAGTCCTTCGTCCACAATCCAATACGGCCTTGTGCTTGGATAACCAGTCCATTCCCAAAATAACGTCTAAGGTCTGGGTCTCCAAAATAATAAGGTTCGCTAGGAACTCTATTCCATCTATTAGTATTCTCACCCCGGAACATCCTACTTTCGTTCGGAGTTCGGATCCAGGGGTTTGAACTAAAAGCATGCACTTAAGTCTTGCAATCCCCAAATCATTTCTAGTAGCAAAGCCTTGCGAAACAAACGAATGCGAAGCTCCAGAGTCAAACAAAATCTGTTGGTAATCGAGTTAACAAGTAACTTACCCAAAGACGACGCCGTAGCATTCTCGCAAAGCATCCGCGGTGACATGGTTGACTCGGCCTCTCACCACGGCCTGGGATGTGGTTCCTGGTCTTTGGCGCCCTAGCGGGGTGGTTCCTAGATTGAAGCGAACTGGGTCACTCTCGCTTGTCTTCTTCGGACAACTGTTGGCAAAGTGTCTGGCTCGCTCGTGGCTTGTAGCAGCTGCCTCACTTGTTCCTTTGCCGATCGCTCGAGTAGTGTTTCTAGCGGGGCCGGTCCGGTAGTTCGATTGATGTGTCTTGGTGCCGGTGACGGTGTCCTTGTAGCATTCTGTGGTCGAACTTGAAAAATTGATTTGGTGCAACTCGTGACGCCGCTATGCGTTCTCGGCGTGATCCTCGCTGTTGCATTCTGCGCTCTCGTTTCATCCAGTTCCTTGTGCTTGTCCTCAAGAATAAGCGCCTTATTCACCAATTCTTGGAAATCTGGGAAGGTGTGGGCGATCAATCCTACTTGCAATCCTGAGTTAAGTCCCTTCATGAAACGAGACTGTCTGGCTTTATCTGTCGCTACATCCTCAAAGCGTAGCGCGGCTAGCCAGGTGAACTTGTTCGTAGTCGGCCACCGGCTGATTACCTTGCTTCAAAGGTTCTGAACTCTTCCTTCTTAAGGTCCATGATTCCTTCGTGCACGTGATAATCGACGGAATGCACCGTGAACTCTTCCCAAGTGATATCTTGAGGGTTCTCTCGCGTGGCACAGAAGTTCTCCCACCATTCAAGCAATGTTCTTCCAACCGATGAGAAGCGAGAGTACCTTCTCATTTCCTATGCATTGAGCTATGTGTAGCTTCCTCTCAATTGACCTTAACCAATCATCGGCCTCCAATGGATTGGCATTCCCGGAGAAAGTGGGTGGATGGGTCCTCATAAACTCGACAGCCTTGTATTCTCGCGTTGTCCCCGATTGACTTGATTAGTCGTGGCCTGAGCAAAGGACGTGTTGCATTTGTTGCATCATAGCATGCATCAATCGAGTCGAGCAGCAAGAAATGCTCCAAAATTCTGCATATCAATCAAGCGGTGCCGGGTGCTCCATCATTGGGGTTTTCGGGCGAGAACCACTTCCATTGCTTCCAAAGTTTCATGGTGTTCACCATCCTGTCCGATTTGCTCTAAGTTTTAGAGATGATGGGGAATCAAGAATAGACAAGTACTATGGAACTTATGCGGGGCGAAAGGTGTAACTTTAAGGTCCAACTTTATTATTGATATTAATAACTTGGTATGGTTGCTTACAATGCCTAAGGGCCTTGCAACACATACTGCACACTCAGAAACAATGAAAATCCAAATCGAACTAACACCGGAGTCTAACGCCTAAAGGGTGACTCTCAGATTCTATGACGCGACTCGGCGAAGGAGTCTCACTATAGAACCTATGCTCACTCATCGAGAAAACCTCCACGGCCTGGTACGGATGTCGCGGCATAGGCGCCAAACGATTGCCATGTCCAAAGAATCGTGTCATCTGTGGTAGTCGAAGAAGCGATGTCCTCATCGAGATCCGACTCCTCGGATCTGGCTCGTGTAGCTCAAAAATCGCTCGTTCCGGTCCGTATAAAGCCATCTCCAACTCGTCAATCCTTCGCAGAAGGTGTGACACATACTCTTGAGCTTCCCGCCATCTGTTCTTTCTCGCCGTGATCTCCTTGCGGGCCTTCTGTAGCTCTTTGCTTGTATCATCTAATACATCCTCCTGGGCGACAACAAATCGTGCCAACTGTGTAACCATGGCATCCTTATCCTGAATCGCCTTCGGGTCAAGAAAGTTATCGCTGCGCGGATGATAATCTTAACACCGTGCTCTCCAACTCTGGCGTAGATACGGGTAATGTGCCGCGATTGCTCGTCGTGATACTTCTTGGATACCCATCTGCATTGTAGACCTCCTGGCAAGGCACGGTGTATCGCGATTGCCTGGGCCTTCTTCCTAGCAGGTACCTCAATCTTCACGTCACAAGCCTTGATCTATCCCTGCTTGTCTGATCACTTCCACTTGGTATTGCGGCTTTTCAAAATCCCCGAGAGTTTGTAGCATATGCCAGAGTTCTGCGGCGTGACCAACCCCCAGATCAATGTAGTTGAACTCTCCCTCCATCTGTCACAAGAGTGCTCACGTAAGAACTCGAAATTTTAAATCGTGACAAGGTAAGGGAATATTCAGCAAGAGACAAGGAAAGAAAGAATGGGATAAGTCGAGATGTCCTTTCTTATCTTGACAAATTTTTAGCTTTTAGAAAATAGGTTTTATCCTCACTACGACCATTCTAGCTAGGGTTGAGCCTACAGTCAGTATGGCTCTGATACCACCTCTGTCGGGACCCCGAATTTACAAATTCGGACCCTCAGGTATTCTGCACTAGTCCAGAACGCGCTTAGTGCACATGTCTTAACATTGGTAAATATCACAATCATACCAATCGATGCTAATAAAGTACTTTTATTTAAATAACTAAATCGTTACTCGACCTTATGGTCAAGTCACAAATGCACGCCTCGCAGGGCTTAAACTTATTAAGAGAGAAATAGTAGCAAATGAAAATCAAATAACCGTGGCGCCATCCAAGATACCACAGGCAACCTGACCGGGCTCGCTTCCTAAGTAGACGGTTCCTCTTGGAGCTCCTCCTCCAAAGCCGGTGTAGTCTCCTCTTCAACTGGTGTTGTATTGTGGCAAGGGTGAGTTCTTGGTACTCAAGCAAGTCATGCACGAATGCAGGCTAATATACTATATGCATGGCTTGGTACAAAGGAGTAGCTCAAGGTATATTTGCAAAGAAACAAAGATTTGACAAATATCATAAGTAGATTCGAAAGCGAGAAACAAGTAAAGCATAAATAACTTTTCAAGGAGTTTAATAAACATCTTTCCCATCCTATTCCACATTTCCATCAACATCATTATTAATCCAACCCAACCTTTCAAATCCAAGTTATTTTTGAGAAAATCTAACCCTTGATTGTAATTCCCGAGCGATGTCCAATACCGCGTACACGGCTATTCGAATAGATTCTACACTCTGCAGAGGTTATGCACTTTACCCACAAGATACAGTCAAACACCACAAAGGCGAGTTCCCGTAACAAAGTCTTTCTAAACCTCTAACAATACAAGTGGTCCTCCCAGGTTATTGCGCACTAACCCTTCCCTTAGCTAAGGCGAAGTCTAGGCCAATCAACCGTTAGATGGGTACTGCCTCACCCCAGACGCTCCCTCCGCATAACTTACACAAAGGGTGTAGTTGACCTCCCGAGGTCCCACAGTACGTTATTAGCAACTTAGTCAACTAGGTCTGCCCCATTACGCATATGTGGTTGCACGTTAGACCCAGTTCAAAGACTTGCAAGGTTAAGTCCTTAGGGTGACCAGGGCAAGACTACCCGAAGAACCAAATCAACATCCCCAATGCCACAACTGGCCCACCCGATTATTCTTGCCACATGACCCGGTCGAAAAACTATTTATCAAACCCCAGTTGATTACCATGCACCACGTGCCATCAACATCACATGATACCTTTCCAAAACAGGTTCAATATATCATTAAGTCAATATTAACATTTGTTTGTCCAAAATCATGTCGTGAGCACGAGCAGGTCTAAGCAGCTTTACTACAACGATCTAAACCCATGTTGGCAAGTTAATAATGTCCAACTAGTAAACCACAACTAGGGTGACAAGGGTCATGGCACATACTTAAGTAATCAAGGTGTCATACAAAGAAATTGGTATTTATCTAACCCCATATTTAAATAAAGTATTTTTCTAATTGAACTAGCATGCAATAGTTTAAATCAAAATAGATTTCAAATAGGATCAACATGGTCAAAGCACAACTTGCCTTCAAAAAGTACTTGTTCTTGGTCTTGAGTTGGATCCCGAGTCAATACTTCTCCTTCGAATCCTTCCCAAGACTTCAACGCCTACTCGTAAAGCGTGCAAATAGCAAATACACAAATAAACAATAGGCAAAAAGTGTCCAAACATCCAAATAAAATCCATAAACAGAGAGAACATAATTTTATGAATTTTTAGAAACTGGAATCACAAATTTGGAGTTAAAGCATAAAAGTTATGATTATTTAAAGTTTAGATAATCAATTAAATAATTTTACAGTGAAAAACTTTAGTCCAAAAATTAAATAAAATTTATATTTAGGTAGATCTCAATTTTATACAAATTTAGAAATTTGAATCACTCAAATCGGAGTTGAAACGCATAAAAGTTATAAACGTTTGAAGTTTGAATCAAAATCAAATCATTATTTCGAATTAATAAATCATTTTCTTTTTCGGAAATTAATTATTGCGCCAACATGGACACGTGTCAGCCTCGATTGGTTGGTCGACGCCACCGGCCCATGGACTTGGTCCACGCTTGGCTCGGGTCTACCGTGGACTCGGTCCACGACTCCACGTGTCAGCGACATGTGGGCCCCCTCGGGTAGCGTCGCCGGCGTCGGGCTCGACCACCAATGACATGTGGGACCATTTGTGGCGTCATTGCTGGCGTCGGCCTTCAGCTGGGACGGCCGTGACATCTTGAGCCGCCATGACGTCGGCGTGACGTCATGGTGCGCTTTGACCAAGCCGGCCGACACGCGGGCGGCGTGTCGGCGTCGGTGCACTGCGGTCTTGGCCATGGCGGTCAGGCTTCTCGACACGTGGCGCAATCTCGGCCGTTGATATGAAAATCAACGGCCCAGATTAGATCTGGACTCATGCATTTGGGTTAACGCGTTTGATCTGGACCGTTGGATCTAGATCCGACGGTCGAGATCAGATCTGGGATTTTTGACGGATCTCACCGTCGGTGACGTGGGCGCGATCTTGACCGCGGCGATGGAGATCCAACGGCTCACAGCGTTCGCGGATGACGATGGCGACGCGGCGGAGCAGGGCCACCGGAGATGAGAACGACGACGAGCCCGACGGCGCTTCGGGGTCGCTCCGGCGGAGTGAGAGGTACCCACGGGTGCGCCTTGGCTTGGGGGTCTCGGAACTGGCCTCAACCGCGGCGGAAGACGGCGAACGGCGGCGGAATGAAGCAGCAACCGCGGCGGGGAGAGAGAGAACTCCGGCGAGCAATTGCGAGGTGACGGCGGCGGATAAGGCTCCGGGAGTTGGGGAAGATGATGCGCACGGGTCAGGCGATCCTCGGGCAACGATCCACGCCTTAAATACCGGCGCGGACGTCGAGATCCGCTTTGCTTCAGCGGTGAGCGCAGACGGGCAGTGAGTCCGCTCGAACACGGTGAGGTGACGTGGCACGCGCACAGCCGTCCACGTGGCGCGATCAGCGGCCGAGATTGGTTCACGCTGAACGGATCCGACCGACCAGGCTCGAGCGGTGCGGTCCAATCCGATCGTTGGATCCCGATCCAACGGTCGGATCGATCGATTAGGTTAGTGGGTTTGGTCGAGTCGATCGCTCAAGGTCGGACTCAAGTCCGACTCGGGTTCCGACTCGGTCGGATGAACAGTACTCGACCCGAGTTGAATTTCCAGCGATTTAATATTTAAAATAATTCCCAGTAATTTATTTAATTCATTAAAAATAGCAAAAGACTCAGAAAAATTCCAGAAAAATTATGGAAAATATTTTAGGGTACTTGGGACTCAAATAAAATATTTCCAACAAAATTTTATTTGCAAAATTAAATTCTTTAATTATTTCAAAATGGAATAAATTCAAATAAATTCCAAATAAATCCAAATAAATTCCAGAAAATTCCAAAAATCCACCAAAGTGCCAAATCACACATGACTTTAAAAAAAGCAAAATTTTGGGGTGTTACAGTTGTCCTAAATAGAATGACATATGAATTTATCATATATTTGATATATATCGGGATTAATGCTGTCTTGTTCATCGCACCCCAAGTCGGCCGGCCAGTTCTCGGTTTAATTCTGAAAGTTGAAAAACCGAATATACAGTTTCACCGAATAAATCAAAAGTTACATGTGCACTGTGTCACTCCAGAGAGATCCCCGTCTCTCCGGTCGCACCTGGTCTTCCCCCGCGGTAGTACTAGCTGGCCTCGATACCATCGATCTAGCTTCCTCCTCCCTGCAGCCACACTCGCACACTCCTAGTCGGCCAATCGGTCCCAGATCTCATCAATCTTGAGGTCGCCACCATCGCCAAATCTCCGTCGGTGATGCAAGATCACCATCCGTTATGGCGGGGATTCTCGGCAGCCGCTACGGCGACACTTGGATTGCGGGGAGGTTGGCCCAGCTCTCCATCCTCGTGCGCTCCTCTTGTGTGGTGCCGACTGGAGCCAGCCATGACGCACCCTCCCTCCCTCCTCTGAGTTGGGGTAGAGGATGATCTGAGGCAAGGAGAGGAGGAGAGAGACCTGATGAGGGCTAGGTCGGCTGCGGCGAGATGCTTCCTCAGTGAGCTTCCCTCCTACTTTCTTTTGTCCTTAGATGTGAAATTTCCGCCTACTCCAATCTGCCTCCTGCCTCAAGCCATCCCAAAATAGAGACGGCCGCGCGCTTGATCCTCCCACCCCACCGCACACACACACACAAAAACATGGCCTCTCCCTCGTCCTCTGAACAAATTTATTGATGTCTCTCCTCTGTTTATTGTTCTTTTCTTTTGTTTTTGTGCGTGTGGATGGAATCATAGAGCAAAGGTTGTACATTTATCTTTTGCGTGGGGTACTAGGTTGCAGGATATATACTAGACCACCTGATTACTATTGGTTACTTTCCCATATTTTCTCTTCTTCTTTTACCAATTCTTTCTCTGTTCGCCAACAAGGAAATTGTGTATTGATCTCTCCCTTTGTCGGCAAGGAAACGAGAAAAATGCTTCGTTGATGGGGAGACTGTTGGACTGTTCGATGTTTTTTATGGTAGAATGTGGCCTATTTCCGATGAAATTTCATATTGCAATTAACATTTTAGATTTACGAACTATCATCAACTACTTGTGCAGAGATTACTAATCGTTATGGCTGGATTATTTCTACAGGCCATGGTGGAGCTCTAGCAGTAGAATTTGTCAAGCAAAACATTTTCAGCAATTTAATCAAGCACCCAAAGTTCTTCAGTGATACCAAGTCTGCTATTGGTATTACATGTCCCTTCATTAGCTATAACTTTGAAACAAATATGGTGCTTGGACTTCGAAGTTTAAATCCTTGTGATATCCTCCTGCAGTTGAAACTTACGCTCATACAGGTTTAGAACATCTGAAAGCTGATACCAGCCATAATCGAGATGCAGGGTCGAGTGCTTCCACAGCTATTCTTGTAGGTGATTGCCTTCTGGTGGAAAGCATTGGGGATTCTAGGGTGGTCATCTGTAGAGGCGGTGATGGTAAGCTCACCTTTTTGGGTCATATATTTCAATCTGCAGCCTTTCAGCTTCATCTGCAGTTGTTTAGTTCTTTTTTCTTTTTTATGGAACAGCATGTATTTTCGTTCAAGTAATGTGATTACCAGAATTGTAGCTATCCTCTCATTTGTGCTTATCAAAACATTTTTTTTGTTCTAACTATATCATCTTGTTAGTTGTGTTAACAGAGCACCACAAAATTGTTGCAGTTTGCTTCTGGAAAGATTACAGTATCATTTTTTTAACCAGTTTAGATCATGACACTCTTCATCTTGATGGTGCAGCTATAGTGATGTCGAGAGACCACAAGCCTGGTCAGTCAGATGAGGGACGGAGTATAGAGCAAACTGGAAGTTTCATGATGTGGGCTGGTATCTATCTTGATGTCCACTCAGTCTACTTATTGTTACTATGCTTTTTAATTGGGTCTTGAATCAGAAACATACCAGTCCATGCTATTTAATAGTGACATGTTTGTGAAAAATTTGTAGGAACATGGCGTGTAGGTGGTGTTCTTGCTGTTTCTCAAGCATTTGGTGATAAACTCTTAAAGCAATACGTTGTTGCTGATTTAGAAATCAAGGTTTGTGAGTTCCTTTCATCTCTCTAAGATGACTTACGCCTATTTGCCTTGGTGTATAGAATATAGATAGTACTTTGTTAGTGTGAGTCTTCAGGAGCATTACTTAGGTACTTCAAAAGGACACATACATCATTAATGTGTTAACTCATTTCTGGTAATCTAGATAGTAGTCAAGAAAAGTGAAATTCAGTCGTTGTGAATTTGTATTGCAGTAGATAGCACACAAAATAAAAACTCCAACAGGAATTGGTTGGCAAAGTGAAGTATCTCGAGCTGGCTTTTATCCTCCTTACAGTTAATTATATGCCATATCTGGAAAAAGAGAGTTAAAGGTAAAGAATAAGATTGTTTCATATAGTTGATAAAATCATCCAGGAGAAAGTATAAGATCAAATTAAACACTACAGGGGCAATGTTATCAACCAAAAATAATTCAAGTATAAGGGTTGAGATGGCATAAATGAAATTTTCTTGTATTTTTTTAGTGAATAATGCACATACCTTTAAGTAACCAAATTAGTCATGAAAGTATTTCCCTCCACTAAGCTTCATCATTCAAATCATTATTATTAGCATCCACTGTTGTTCCCTCAACATCTGTTACGACCAGTGTTTATTACTCTTTGCATTGGTGAACATCTCCCTAAGGTGTGAAACATGGAATGGCTCAGTTTCTATGTCGTCTGTCCATTCCTCATTGCCCGTGTCATATATATCCCTTGGTTTCATCTTCATTACAACAGACCACCCTGGGTTAGTTGGATCTTCCACATAAAACACTTGGTCAGCCTGGTTAGGAAAAATAAATGGCTCATGCTCAATATTTGATCCTGAGTGTATCAAATGAGAGAAGTTGACAAGCGTGTAGCCATATTTGTCTGTTTTAATTCCTTTTCCAGAAATAACATCAATCCATTCACATTTGAAAAGAAAAACTGAAAATTTTCCAGAGTAGTTCAGCTCAATAATATCGATCACTCTCCCATAGTAAGTCACATCACCTAAAACCGGACTTGCATCACTTGCTCTAGCATAACTAGATGTTTTTGCTGTTAGCACTACTTCACTGTTTTGTGTCACTCTGTCCAAACGTTTAGGCCTAAAACGAAAGCCTCGGGTGTTGAAAGCACGATATCGTTTTGCTGCTTCAACTAGTCCACGAGCTAGCCATCTAATATCTTATTCAACACTTTGAATGCCATTTTCCCTCTCCAAATGCATTATCTGTATAGTTAGAATTAATTTAGTTGGTGACTTGAGTAGTACATGTCAAGGATGCAAAGTATGGAACTTACATGAGCTCTAAACCATTCATGGAACTTCTCGTTTTGCTTACGCTCAATGATTTTTGGGTTGACATGGCGTCGTGGATATGTTCTAGTGATCTCATCAGCATGCACTCTACAAAGTAATTTATAATAAATTGTCATGTCAATAAAAGGATAACTAAATTAGCCTATGAGCTTGAGATATTACCGTAGGTACGCATTAACATCTGAACAATTAAACAACACATATCTATGTGCTTGTAGTTTAGCCAAACCCCTTATAACATAATTACTGGGCTTGCCAAGTGGTTTTCCAATATGAGGAAATAGAGTTAGTACTTGTTCAACAACAGGATATCCAACTGACTCATCGTTATCATCGTCATTCCTCGAAGGTCGGTTATGCTTGGCCTCAAAACCTTCAAGATATCTTGAACAAAATGTCATGCACTCATCTGCTAAGTATGCTTCAGCGATAGATCCCTCAGGATGAGCTTTATTACGCACATATGACTTCAACACACACAGGTACCTAAATAAATCAAAAGGAAAAAATGTTGTTAAACAGTCTAGAAGTGCAATAGATGGGAAAATGCAACTCTATCTTTTTAAGATAAACATACCTTTCCACAAAGTACATAGACCGGTAAGACACGGGACCACCTATTTTTGCCTCGGTTGCTAAATGAATAACCAAATGCACCATAATAGTAAAAAATCCAGGCGGAAATATCATCTCCATATGACATAATGTGATTCTAATTCGCTTCTCCAACTTCTCAAGCTCATCTACGTAGAAGACTTTTGCACTCAGTTCTCTAAAATATCCACATAGATCAAATAAGATAGATGTAACATTATCTGGAAGTACACCTCGCAAGGCAACAGGCAAAAGTTATTGCATTAGAATATGGCAGTCATGACTTTTAAGGCCTGAAATTCTCCCTTGAGAAACATTTACACATCTCGAAATGTTTCCAGAATAGCCATCTGGAACCTTGATATCATGTAGAACTTTACAGAATTGTTGCTTCTCTCTTTTGGACATGGTAAAGGAAGCAGGAGGTAAGTAATACTTATTATTTGCTCTTTTCTGCGGATGCAACTCTGGTCTGATATTCATTTCCTGTAGGTCTTGTCGTGCTTGTAAATTGTCCTTTGACTTGCCCTCTAATCCTAAAAGTGTCCCATATATATTATCACAAACATTCTTCTCAATATGCATAACATCAAGATTGTGACGGAGTAAATTGAAGTCCCAATAAGGCAGAGAAAAGAGGCCACTAACACACTTCCAGGTTTTTGACTTTTCAAAATTATTAATTGCTTTTATCTTTTGTAGAATTGAAGTTTCAGAATATGCAATAGGCTCTGATCTATGTTCTTCAGTTCCATCAAAAGAATTATTATCATATCGAAACTCATGATTTGGAGGTAGAAATCGACGATGTCCCATGAAACAATACTTGTGCCCATGTGTCAACCGTTTAGAGCATGTTTCTTCATGACATTTCACACAAGCATACTGACCATTAACGCTAAATCCTGCAAAGATTCCAATCCCAGGGTAGTCACTCACAGTAGACAATACAACAGCACGAAGTTGAAACATCTCATCTCGAGATGCATCATATGTAGGTGTTCCAACCTCAAATAACTCAATTAGTTCTTCATAAACAGGCTCCATAAATACATGGAAATACTTTCCCGGGTAAGATGAACCAGGAATTATTAGAGTTAGCATGAGAGAAGAAGCTTTCATGCATAACCACGGAGGAAGATTGTAGGGAACTAAGACAACAGGCCAGCAACTATAAGTCGAACTCATCATCCCAAATGGATTGAACCCATCACTAGCAAGTCCGAATCTAATGTTCCGAGAATCTGATGCAAAGTCTGAATACCTTGAATCAATGGCCTTCCAAGCCTCTGAATCAGCTGGATGACGCAATGCCCCATCCTTTGTACGTCCCTCATCATGCCATCTTAATGTTGTAGCTAATTCTTTGTTCATAAAGAACCGCTTAAGCCTTGGTTTAATTGGAAAATACCGTAACACCTTCATTGGTGTTGCCTTCTTTCTTTCCTTCTTGGTTAAAGTAGTTTTATCGGCTTTGTTTCTCCACCTTGAAGTTCCACATGTTGAACAGAAGTCATCATGCGCCTTGTCTTTCCGATAAAGCTGACAATTATTTGGACAAACATGAATTTTCTCGTAATTAAGCCCAAGCTTTCCAATTATCTTCCTAGCCTCTGCAAATGTACTTGGTATGTTCTTACCATTTGGAATTGCTTGTTGGAGAATTACTAGCAAATCATTTAAAGATTTATTGCTCCACTTATTAATGGATTTGATGTGAAACAAAAGTACAAGAAATGAAAGTTTTGATAGCTCACACCCTGCCCATAAAGGTTCATCAGCATCCCTTACTAAATCATAGAAAGCTTGGGTTTCAGAATCTGGTCCAATTTTAGAAGAATTTTGCACATCGGGTTCATCCATAGGAGGTCCATTGTCTGGGTTGCCAATAGCATCCTGTACTAGCTAGCGCATATTACTGTTTATTATCCGAGATTGTGACTGTATCTTTGTTTGCAGAGATATACGCTGCAGTTTCACCATGACAACCCTAAATAGTATATCCAAGTAGCATTCCATCACACACTAAATGATTATATACTTCATCCCGTGGCAATAACCACTTATTGACACATTTGCGACATGGGCATCTGATCTTGGCTTTAGGACTTTTTCCCTTGTACGCAAATTCAAGAAAACCCTTTATCCCATCCTCGTGATCATCCCTTCGTTCAGGAGAAAGCAGTATCTTTTTAATAGCTTTCAAATCCATTGATTATCTGTTTTAGAATAACAAATAAAGTTATTGCTCTTATTCAAATACCAAACACTTTAAATAGTAATGAAAATTGCAAGTGTGTGATTCCAACAGATTGATATGTCATAAAACATTATGCAAGAGGAAAAAATTATCAACTACTTACTAACAAAAAACAAATGATCATAATCCATAGTATATGAAAGACGAGTTTATTGCTTCAGTTTTTACTGTTGGATGCTCTTGATTGGACATAGTGGTTGATGATTTAACTGATAAGGTTAGTTGTAACACCCCAAAATTTTGCTTTTCATAAATTCATGTGTGAATTGGCACTTTGGTGAATTTTTGGAATTTTCTGGAATTTATTTGGATTTATTTGGAATTTATTTGAATTTATTCCATTTTGAAATAATTAAAGAATTTAATTTTGCAAATAAAATTTTGTTGGAAATATTTTATTTGAGTCCAAAATGATCCAAGATATTTTCCAGAATTTTTCTGGAATTTTTCTGAGTCATTTGCTATTTTTAATGAATTAAATGAATTACTGGGAATTATTTTAATTATTAAATCGCTGGAAAATGCGAGTGGGTTTGTACTGTTCATCCGACCGAGCCCGAGTCAGACTCGAGTTTGAGTCCGACCCGAGCCACGTGACTCGACCGAACCCACTCGGCCGAGCCTAACCGCGGATCGTTGGATTTAGATCCAACGGCCACGATTGAGCCACGCCACCGAGGCCCGAGCCCGACCGAGCCCGGTTCGCCGAGTCCGACCGGACCCAAACTTCGTGCACCGTTGGATCTCGATCCAACGCCGTGCGCGCGCCACGTCACCCTAACAGTGTCGCCGGACTCGCCGCCAGCGGAGAGGACCTCGGATTCAGCGCGTTTCACGGACGCCGAGGCCCTATTTATTGCGCCGCCACTCGTGTCGGGATCGCCGCTTCATTGCGCACGTAGCCTAGAACAACGTCGCCGAGCCGCCGTTGAGCCGCAATCGCTCGCCGGAGTTGCCTCTTCCCTCCGCCGCGGTTCTTTGCCGACAGGCCATCTCCGTCGTCCTCCGCCGCCGTTGTGCCCAGATCCGGACTCCTCGCGTCGAGGCGCACCCGGAGCTACCTCTCACTCCGCCGGAGCGCGCCCGAAACGCCGTCGGCTAGGTCGTCGTCCCCCGCGGTGAGCGGCGCGCCGCAAGCCATCGCCATCGCTCGAGCTCCACTGGCGTCGGATCTTCATCCAAGGGCCCAGATTGCGCCACGTCATTCCCCGGTGAGAACCATGTGCGATTCCCAGATCCAATCTCGACCGTCGGATCTAGATCCAACGGTCCAGATCAAACGCGTTAACCCAAACGCGTGAGACTCAGATCTAACTGGCCGCTGAATTTCAAATCAACGGCCGAGATTGCGCCACGCTGTCGGGAGGTCGACCGTCGCGGTCAAGACCACGCCACGCTGGCAGCAGGACGCCGACACGCGGGGCCCGCATGTCGGGCCGCTCGGCCAAATCGCACCATGACGTCACGCTGACGTCATGGCGGGCTCGCATGTCACGGCTATCCCAAATGGCGCCGACGTCAAGAATGACGTCACAGTGGGTCCCACCTGTCAGCACCATGGGCTGAGCCCCGCTGACGTCAGCAGTGACGTCACCCGAGGCGGACCCACATGTCAGCGACACGTGGATTCGTGGACCGAGTCCACGGTGGACCCGAGCCGAGCGTGGACCACGTCCATGGACCTACCGACGCCAAGAGCCAATCGTAAGCTGCCACGAGTCCTGTCGACGCAATAATTAATTTCCGAAAAAGAAAATGATTTATTAATTCGAAATAATGATTTCAGATTTGATTCAAACTTCAAACGCTTATAACTTTTGCGTTTCAACTCCGATTTGAGTGATTCAAATTTCTAAATTTGTATAAAATTGAGATCTACCTAAATATGAATTTTATTTAATTTTTGGACTAAAGTTTTTCTCTGTAAAATTATTTAATTGATTATTTAAACTTTAAATAATCATAACTTTTGCGTTTTAACTCCAAATTTGACGATTTCGGTTTCTAAAAATTCATAAAATTATGTTCTCTCTGTTTATGGATTTTATTTGGATGTTTGGACACTTTTTGCCTATTGTTTATTTGTGTATCTCGCTTATTTGCACGCTTTACGTGTAGACGTTGAAGTCTTGGGAAGGATTCGAAGGAGAAGAATTGACTCAGGATCCAACTCAAGACCAAGAACAAGTACTTTTTGAAGGCAAGTTGTGCGTTGACCATGTTGATCCTATTTCGAAATCTATTTTGATTTAAACTCTTGCAGGCTAGTTGAATTAGAAAAATACTTTATTTAAATATGGGGGTTAGATAAATACCAATTTCTTTGTATGACACCTTGATTACTTAAGTATGTGCCATGACCCTTGTCACCCTAGTTTTGGTTTACTAGTTGGACATTATTAACTTGCCAACATGGGTTTAGACCGTTGTAGTAAATCGCTTAGACACGCACGTGCTCATGACATGATTTTGGACAAACAAATGTTAATATTGACTTAATGATATATTGAACCTGTTTTGGAAAGGTATCATGTGATGTTGATGGCACGTGGTGCATGGTAATCAAGCTGGGTTTGATAAATAGTTTTTCGATCGGGGCATGTGGCAAGAATAATCAGGTGGGCCAGTTGTGGCATTGGGGATGTTGATTTGGTTCTTCGGGTAGTCTTGCCCTGGTCACCCTAAGGACTTAACCTTGCAAGCCTTTGAACTGGGTCTAACGTGCAACCACATGTCTCAGAATGGGACGGACCTAGTTGACTAAGTTGCTAATAACGCACTGTGGGACCTCGGGAGGTCAACTACACCATTTGTGTAAGTTGTGCGGGGAGCGTCTGCAGTGAGGCCAGTACCCATCTAACGGTTGATTGGCCTAAACTTCGCCTTAGCTAAGGGAAGGGTTAGTGTGCAATAACCGGGAGGACCACTGTATTGTTAGAGGTTTCGAAAGACATTGTTACTGAACTTCGCCTTTGTGGTGTTTGACTGTATCTTGTGGGTAAAGTGCATAACCTCTGCAGAGTGTAGAATCTATTCGAATAGCCGTGTCCGCGGTATTGGACATCGCTCGGGAATTACAGTCAAGGGTTAGATTTTCTCAAAAATAACTTTGGTTTGAAAGGTTGGGTTGGATTAATAATGATGTTGATGGAAATGTGGATTAGGATGGGAAAGATGTTTATTAAACTCCTTGAAAAGTTATTTATGCTATACTTGTCTCTACTGCTTTCGAATCTACTTATGTTACTTGTCAAATGTTGTTTACTGCAAATATACCTTAAGCTATTCCTTTGTACCAAGCCATGCATATAGTATATTAGCTTGCATTCTGTGCATGACTTGCTGAGTACCAAGTACTCACCCTTGCCACAATACAATACCAGTTGAAGAGGAGACTGCACAAGCTTTGGAGGAGGAGCTCCAAGAGGATCCGTCTACTTAGGAAGCGAGCCCGATCGATTGCTGTGGTATCTTGGATGGCGCCACGGGTTATTTGATTTTCCGCTGCTACTATTTCTCTCTTAATAAGTTTCGCCTCATGAGGCGCATTTGTGACTTGACCATAAGGTCAAGTAACGATTGACTATTTAAATAAAGTACTCTATTAGTATCGAGTGGTATGATTGTGATATTTACCGATGTTAAGACTGTGTGCACTAGCGCGTTCCTGGACTAGTGCTGAATACATAGAGGGTCCGGATTTGCAAATTCGGGGTCCCGACATTAGTCTTGGCAATGCTTGAATCTGCAGATGATATGTAGATTATGATGCAACACCACATCATATATCCTACCTTTAGATAGATAAAATTGAATGTGAAGAATGTGCATAATGCTTTCCATTAAAATATGTGTTGGTATATAAGCCTATGACAACTGGAGCCAAATTAACCTATGACTTGAAAAGGTCTAATTTTGGCCAAACTTGGATTTGAATTGGGCATTGAAAGGTAGAGGTTCAAAAGGGACCTCGCCCCAAATTTGGCATATTAACTGCACAGTATGAACAACTATGTACATTGGGTTAAATAAAAGGGTCGATGTTGTATGTTGTTTTCCTGTATACTCCCTCTGTCACAATATAAGTCATTTTAGCCTTCTAAACTTTTCTCAAAATATAAGTTATTCTATTATTCCGTAGCACTTGTCTACCCTTTTTCCTCTTGTGCCCTTGTAAAATTAATGCATCTTCATTTTTTCATATAGATGCATGCAGTTTTTTAATCAACCAACCTGGAAACTGAGGTCCAGTTCTTGTGCCGTCCGAAGAGGTCCAGTTCTTGTGCCGTCCGAAGAGCCTTTGTGCCTGATGAAAGGAGGAATCAATAGTCTCAACAAGGATGCATCAAACCTTGTGGATGCCCTGCGGGTCTGAGCATATATGGGGGAGGAAGCATGGGCTACGGTTGTTACCAACCTATGCAATCACCAGTGCATCTTCACGATGATGCCAGGACGTGTATCAAAGGTTGCAGGGCGGTGAGGAGGTAGGGAAGGAAGGAAATTAACCTTTTAGGGCTGAAGCATCTTTAGGTCTGTTAGATATTTAGTCGGAAAACTTTTACTGAATCGGAGGGAAAACTTTTACTGAATTGGAGGGAAAACTTTTACTGAATCGGCAACTATTTTGGATTATACATTATGCATGTTATGGATGTATACGAGGATTCAAATCCTAGTACCTATTTTGTAAATGAGAGTCTGTGGTGGTGTATGAGCGTGTGCGACTTCATTGTAACTGCAAAAAAAAGCGCATTGTTAACTCTATCTATCTATTTATCTATCTATATCTATAATCATATTAATTGAGGGTCTCTTATTAGCCCCTACGTTAATTCTAGAGGGTGAAAAAGCTAGAAATTACCATTTTAATGGCATAAAAAGAAAAAAGAAATTCCCACATAATCGTAGAAAATAATATATCTAATTATACCTATATTACAATCTGTAGGTTACCAGATAGATCCTTTTGTTTTGCTTCTTTAAATAGGAGGGGTTGTCTCATGTTGAAGGACATCAATTAGAGCTGGGCGCATTGAGAGCCTTGAGCTCAGTTTTAGGGTTTGTACTCTTTTGATGGGAGTTCTTTAGACAAAAGAAATAAAGATCAATTCTTCCAGATCCTTGCATGCTACAGTAACCACGTTCTTACAGTGTTCTCTGTTTGGTTCTTGTTTGCATGCTTGTTTTGGTTCTAGATTGGTTTTTGTTCTTTGAGTTTCATCTTGATTTGATCCATCAAAAACCTTTATAGGGTATTGATTTAGGGTTTCTAAAAGTTTAGTTGATTAATATTTTGTCGTTTTTTTTAATCTTGAAGTTTTGATTAGATTGATTCTCGTCATCTTCTGTCATAGCAAGCTTGCGAGGTTCATAACTGTTGATCCGTAAGTACGATCGAGCTGATTCTTTTTTGTTTGATTCGTATTGGAATCTAGTTTCTTGTGTTCATGTGACACTACAGAGTGTCGTATCTTATAAAATGTGAATGTTGAGGTCAAAAACTTTATAAAATGTGAAAATTGAGGTTAAAACTTTACGTTATGCCGTTTATAGCGTGTTTTTGGGCCGTTTTTGGGTGTTTGGGCCTCTCCGGGGGACTTTGGGCCTTGGGGGTTGAGTTGGGCCTCCGGTGGAAGGGTTTGGGCCCAAGGTGGGGACTTTTGGGCAGCCAAATCTGGCCCCCACCCCTTGGTGCGCCCCAAACTCCCTCTCCCAACCCTAGCCGCCACCCCTAGCCCCCCATGCGCCTCCACCCTTCCGCTTTCTCTGCATCTTCCTCCATGACGCCACCACCCCTCTCCTCCCCTCTCCACCTCCCTTGCTGCCCCTAGGGGAGTTCTCCACCTCACCAACCTGAAGATCCATCCATTGGAGCACTCTGCGATGACGAGATCCGATGGATTTGGAGCGAGGAAGGAGATTGCGCGAACCGGGAGGAGATCCATTGGGTTTTCGTGCGTTGGGCGAAGGTATGGCCATGGGAATCCTTGGGGTTGGTCTAGGTACTGCTCTAAGGGTGATTATCAAGTTTTTAGATCAATTGGTGGTGCTGGAATTGAGTAGATTGGATTAGATCTAGAAGTTGCCACGTTCTCTGTTTCAGGCAGCATGAGCAGTCGACTTAGGGTTTAGGTTTTCGCCAATTTAGATTCGGAATTTGGTCATACGGCTTTTGAAGAAGTTGTAGGTAATTTCAATATCTTTCCGTGGGTATAAAGAACGTCCAATTCCGCCCAGCCGTTTGAAAGTTATCGCTGTTTTACCGAGCGTGTTAAAATCTGTGACGTGATTGGAACAAATCACGGTATTTTGTAGATTAAACAACTTTAGAATCCGAATCAGCTTTTCCATATACTTAGAAAAAGTTGGGAAATTTCCTAAGCTACGCGAGGATGTACTCGTTTAATTGATTCGGAGTCTTAGAACCCGAGTTATGCCTTTTGGAAAGCTGTTGTCCAGACGGGACAGAACCTCTGTTTTTGGGTTTTGCGAGTAGTTGGCGATGTCGGGGTAGAAGAGGGTTTGCGTACTGTTTTGTGGACATGATTGTGAGTGTGTGGTCCCTATGTGCAGGTGGTGCGACCCCGGGAGTGCCTTCTACTTCTCGCCAATCCGTCACCCGTGGTGGAGGCAAGTGTATTGGAATGGGTAGCGGGTTATTGTTTGCTAGATCGGTTGTGATTGAAACTTAATACATGTTATGTTCACATGCTATGCTTTAATGATTGCCAATGATATGAGGAATATGTTTACTATGTTATGATGCCATGTGTTAAAGCACAAGTGATTTATGATGTTGGCATGATTGCATACATGACATGATACATGGCCCGGGCGGTGAGAAAGTCATAACTAGTCCGGGGAAGGTCGGTGAGAAAGTCATGACTATTCCGGAGAGCCAATGAGTAAGTCCTACATCGTGATTCCATCCACCACGGTGTGGGGAAGCGAGGAGTAGGCACCCTCCATCTTCGGGATTGAAGGGGGGAGAGGGTGCACACCGACGGGTGTGTACTCAACCATACCGGTATGAGTTTCCAAGGAGATATGAGCATCGCATCGCATCGCATTGCATACATAATGATGATGATATTGATTTGTGAACATGAATGAGATGATATACATGATGTGAGTTGTTGTAGCCATGTAATTGTTTTTGTTTGTACCATTGCAATATATTTGCTGAGTGATGAACTCACGCTTGTGTTTATGTTGTTTTTTTTAGGTACCATGACACCGGCATATGGGAAAGGGCATTAGCTACACATCTTCACGTAGCTCCAGTCACATTTACCAACCTTGAGTCATGATCATAATAATAGTGCCCTGAACTAGGTGTATGGATTAATTTTAATGTGCTGTTGATCCTCTTTGCTTAGCTATAGATGTTTGTGTGGTTGGTTTTGGTTTAATTGTTTATGATGATGTTTTATCCATTATATGTTGCTGCTTTAGATGTCTTATGTTATGAAATATTTTGCTATGCTGTTGATGTTCCTTCAATAAAACAAAGGAGATGTTGCCGAAATTTCGGTTTTTAGCATTTGCTCCTTTGCTGTAATTTACCTTAATTTATGGTATTTAGATGTTGTTTAGCCTATGTTTGGTAGCATTCAGGCATGCTAGATGTCGGGGTGTTACAGTTGGTATCAGAGCGGGCTGTAGGTCCCTAGAATGTGTATTTTTAGTGTCATGCTATAGGATACAACTAAAATGTGATGTGGAATAACTTAGAAACATGGCTTAGGTTTTAACTAAAATTTTGTCATAGGATAGCAACATTAAAACTTGCAAAAGTGGTATCACTAATCTAAAATTTGACACACATGGATGCACAGTAGGAAAGGGTATGGATATCGTTTCTTTACGCTTAAATGTTGTATTTAAGCTATGATGTTGAACGCTTCATTTGTTAATGCATGTTGGTATGTCAATGATATAAATGATTGAATTGTTCTTGTTGTTGTGATAAAGTGGGGTTTTGGTACCGAAGGGTTTCGGCCACCTCTCTTATTTCATAGTAAGGGTGAGGTTTGACGGTGTGGCCAGTTAGCGCCATCACCGAAGAACTATTAACCCCTGTAGGAGAAGAGTGCTTATCCTTTCTGTCTTAGATCGGGTAGTTTACTGGAGTTAAATAGAAGAGTTTGGTGGTGGATTCCTTCATATGATCTTTACCGTTCTGACGGTCGGTTTTGGGTGTTTTTCTTGATTTTAGTAATTGAAATCAAAAGAAAAGTGTTTGGAATTGGATGTTTCGCGGAGAGTCCCTTCGGTGTTTCTTGGTTTTGTCTTCCTTGGGTGAAGACGAAGAAGAGGAATTTAGCATTGCGCCTTTTTAGTCGCCTTTTGCTTTGACACCCGGTTTTGCTGGTTATTGTGGATTGTCTTAGGGAGGAAACATATGTGGTTGTTGTCCTCCCTATCTAAGAAAAGAGTTGAAGTTCTCCTAGTGCCGACCTTAGGTTGGGTGGAGCTAAGTATTGAATCTTTATCGGAAAAGGTTTGGTTGAACATTTGGTTTTCCCTAGTACATCCTTCTTCCTTCTTGGAAGTATAGATCTTGAGATTTCTTGAAGAAGTTTGTGGGCAAATTTGGGAACTTGAGAGTTGAGCTCTCCTGCATTTCTGTTGGAGTTTTGTTTTCTTCCTTGCCTGGAAAAGGAGAAATTGTCTATCGGTGTTCGTTCTGGTTCTTGAGCTGTGGTTATCTTTAAAAGTGGAGTTGCATCCTGTTTGTCAAAAGTGAAAATGGTTGTTTAGCATGTCATGTAGTATGTACCAATGTGGTTTATGTAAATGATTTGTTCTTAAGTTAATTGGTGAGTTGAATTAGTTAAATGTAATATTTGTGTTTAGCTTAATATTAAATGAACTTCTAGTGTTGTAGATTACTCTATAGCGAGAATGATTAAATGTGTTAATGTACATGCTTAGAATCTGTTGTCTTGCTTTGAAAGTGCTTATGACCCTCGATAATGTTTAAAGTTGTAAACCCTAATGCATAGTTAGAACATTAAGGTGATGTAAACTATTGAGATTGTTAAAGAAACCTTGCTGGTTGTTTAAAGATGTTCTAATTTAACATGTTAATAGAGAAATTTAATCATGCTGGCTTGTGACCTTAACTTGGTAGTTGATTAGAGTTGCTTTCTATGTTGTTGCAAACCATTAGTATATTTGGAAGTATGCGTATGTGTTCCTATAAAGGCTAGTACCGATGTCAATTGGGAAAGTATAGGTTTTGTTGTTGTTTTAAGAACATTGTGTTGGTCTAACTTATTAAATGTATTCTAATAGTTGGAGTATGTTATGTAGTGACAATTGGTTATGATATATGAATAGAGTAATTAAAAACATTGCAGTCGTCCTTATGATTTTGCTCATTTAATGATATTGACGACTTAGTAGTGGTGGTAATTGTTTAGATTAACTGTTGAAAATCCTAGTTAAAAATGGAGGTTATTGTAACATGTTGTGATGGAGTGGACCATGGATAATTAGCATGATGTAGGATTTTATGCTTGATGAATGTATATCCTAGAATCATACGCACAAATTTTATCTTGTAGAGATAATACTTATTTGTTGAAATCATTTTATTGATTGAACAAGTTTTAATTGTCAAGATGTTGAAGTATGGATGAAATAAAATTGATAGGTTGACCATGCTCAAGTAATTTGTTGAAGTACTATGTTGGAAATATAGAATACATTGTTATATGATTTGGTGATCCGTGGGGATCATGTCAATGTAGTCTTGGTTGGGTGCCTTTGTGATAAGCATCTTAAACCTTAATTAAAAGTGTTGGGAATGATAACTAGAGAAAGAATTTGTTATGTAAATTTTGTTAAAACCAGTTGGACTTTCTCAATGAGTAAGTAGTGAATTTTGAAGTCTTTAATGGAAAGCGTAGTAGAACACTAGAGATGATTGTATTTATGCTAAGCTGGTATTTAAAACCTTCTGGACTGGTTTGGTTGTTTGCTATCTTGGTTGAATGCTTTTGGTCAAAAGTGTTCCTTATGTTGAATTTCAGAGATTCCCTAAAACTCGTAGAAATTTGGTGCCAATCTTTGGTTTTGGCGAATTTGTTTAGTTTGTGTTGTGAGTATGAGTTGACACCCAAAAGTTGTTGAGTGGATCACGCTTCTTCGTGTTCTCACTGAATTATCTTTGGAATAAATTTTTACGGAAGCAGATGGACATAGTGGGTTGTGTTGAAAACTCTTGAGATTTAATTTGTAACTCTTTTTGACTAGAGTTGGATTTATTTGCATATCGTGTGTGGTGTTTGCAAGTGCTCCAAAAGGTGGTTTTTATGGATGTTTCATCGGTGATGTTGCTAGCAAAGTGTTCTCTTTTGGGATATGAGTTTCCCTTTCTTTGGAGAAAAATATGTGGCGGTTGTGTGTACAGATGTTTGACTTTGGAGTCGATGTTCTTTTCCAAAATGTTGATTTTGGTTAAAATGCGATGTTTTGCAAGTTTAGCTATCTATCGTTGGTGGGTTCTGATATGATGTGGTGCTCATCGTTAACTATGCCGTCATAGTTTATATGACTTAGCGCAATCCTCGATGTTATTCGAGTTTTAGTCATGTGATACAGAGGAAGAAGTCTTTTGGTGAATGACTTTTCGGTATTGTTGTTACATGATGAATGAATGGTAAAAAGGAAAACGAGATATTGTTTATGCATAACTAATCATAAAGGAGTCGTTGAGCGAGGTCGGTGAGAAAGTCATAGATGGATATATGACTAATCCGGAGTGCTCTTGAAAAGGTTGCATTCATGTCATGGATCGAGATGTCCATTTCTTTCTAGTATGAAAGAATGAAGAATTTCTGGTATGTTGGTTGTGGTGTAGGAGAATTGTGTTTCCTTTGCATCTTGGCTCAGGAAGTTAAAATGAATGCTCTTTGGTTGTTGTCGAATTCTTTCCAAAATGGGTGTTAACGCTTTGGGTTTGAGTTGTCGTGTGTAGTCCACATGGGTTCAAAAGAATTGTACTTCTCTTGCTCTATAGGTGGGAGTGAGGATATAAATGTTCTTGGTTTATGGTTGAATATGCGAAATATGTGTACACTTGGGCTTGATAACTAAGTGCTTTTGTGTGAGGGCGAGACCCTCTTAAGAAAGGAACCAATTGTGGTCTGGCAAGGTTTTACGATCCTAGCTTGGGGCTAGGTGTCGAACCTTAGTGTTATAAGGGTGGTTTGTGATGGAGGTTGATGATGTATGGGTTTAACCTTTATTAAGAGTAGCGATGGTGGAAGTGAAGTTGACGGTAATTCGGTGATAATTGTCCTGCCGTGAGCAATTGTCTTAACTAGTTGTTTTTGGGTTTGAATCTTGCCTGGGAGAGGATGGAATGAAATGTTAGCATGATCGTGTATCGGAAAGGCAAGTGTGCCTTAATGAGTTATTCCCCTCGATGGAAATTTTCAAGAATGTAGAGAGGTCGTTAAAAGAATTATGACTCGCTTTGATTGTGTCATGTTGAGTTTAATGAAGTGTGGTAGTCAGGTTGGTTATGATAGTAGTGTGAAGTGTTTGTCGTGAGGTTTTGGGCGTTTTGGGTTGATGGAGCCCTTTGTGGTTGAAACGCAGTTTCTGTTTGGGAATTGAAGTGAAGATGGAACCGTGAGAGGTTGCACTCTGTTGAGCTAAATTAATATTTTTCGCTAGTGTTGGTTTTGAGAACTCGCTTGACCTTTGTTCCGGTTTTAGTCTCTGTGTGAATGTTTTGTGTTGCAAAGAAGTCTTTTGTCCCTTGGGGAACTTGTTGTTGATTTTGGCGTTCTTCGGATTCGAGGTCGAATCCTGTTTAAGGGGGGGGGGAGAATGTGACACTACAGAGTGTCGTATCTTATAAAATGTGAATGTTGAGGTCAAAAACTTTATAAAATGTGAAAATTGAGGTTAAAACTTTACGTTATGCCGTTTATAGCGTGTTTTTGGGCCGTTTTCGGGTGTTTGGGCCTCTCCGGGGGACTTTGGGCCTTGGGGGTTGAGTTGGGCCTCCGGTGGAAGGGTTTGGGCCCAAGGGGGGGACTTTTGGGCAGCCAAATCTGCCCCCACCCCTTGGTGCACCCCAAACTCCCTCTCCCAACCCTAGCCGCCACCCCCTAGCCCCCCCATGCGCCTCCACCCTTCCCCTTCCTCTCCATCTTCCCCCATGGCGCCACCACCCCTCTCCTCCCCTCTCCACCTCCCTTGCTGCCCTTAGGAGAGTTCTCCACCTCACCAACCCGAAGATCCATCCATTGGAGCGCTCCGCGACGACGAGATCCGGTGGATTTGGAGCGAGGAAGGAGATCGCACGAACCGGGAGGAGATCCATTGGGTTTTCGTGCGTTGGGCGAAGGTATGGCCATGGGAATCCTTGGGGTTGGTCTAGGTACTGCTCTAAGGGTGACTAACAAGTTTTTAGATCAATTGGTGGTGCTGGAATTGAGAAGATTGGATTAGATCTAGAAGTTGCCACGTTCTCTGTTTCGGGCAGCATGAGCAGTTGACCTAGGGTTTGGGTTTTCGTCAATTTAGATTTGGAATTTGGTCTTACGACTGTTGAAGAAGTTGTAGATAATTTCAATATCTTTCAGTGGGTATAAAGAACGTTAAATTCCGATCATCCGTTTGAAAGTTATGGCTGTTTTACCGAGCGTGTTAAAATCTGTTACGTGATTGGAACAGATCACGGTATTTTGTAGATTAAACAACTTTAGAATCCGAATCAGTCTTTCCCAATACCTAGAAAAAGTTGGGAAATTTCCTAAGCTACGCGAGGATGTACTCGTTTAATTGATTCGGAGTCTTAGAACTCGAGTTATGCCTTTTGGAAGGCTGCTATCCCGACGGGATAGAACCGCTGTTTTCGGGTTTTGCGAGTAGTTGGCCATGTCGGGGTAGATGAGGGTTTGCGTACTATTTTGTGGGCTTGATTGTGAGTGTGTGGTCCCTATGTGCAGGTGGTGTGACCCCGGGAGGGCGTTCTACTTCTCGCCAATCCGTCACCCGTGGTTGAGGCAAGTGTATTGTAATGGATAGCGGTTTGTAGGTTGCTAGTTGAGACTAGATGAGATTGATTATATGAGATGATCACTTTCTATGCTTTAATGATTTCCAATGATATGATGAGTATGTTTATCATGTTATGATGCCTTGTGTTAATGTACAAGTTAATTATGATGATTGGCATATTTGCATACATGGCATGATTGTATGGCCCGGGCGGTGAAAAAGTCATAACTAGTCCGGGAAGGTCGGTGAGAAAGTTATGACTAATCCGGAGAGCCAATAAGTGAGTCCTACATCGTGATTCCATTCACCGCGGTGAACGGAAGCGAGGAGTAGGCACCCTCCATCTTCGGGTTGGAAGGGGGGAGAGGGTGCACACCGACGGGTGTGTACTCAACCATACCGGTATGAGTTTTCCAAGGAGACATGAGCATAGCATCGCATTGCATACATAATGATGATGATAATGATATGTGATTATGAATGAGATGGTTTACATGATGTGAGATATTATTGCCATGTAATTGTTCTTGTTGTACCATTGCAATGTGCTTGCTGAGTTTTGAACTCACGCTTGTGTTTTCTTGTTGTTTTAGGTACCATGAGATCGGCATGCGGGGAAGGGAAATAGTCACACGTCTGCACGTAGCTTCACTCATTTTGATTCCACAAGTCATTCAATTAGCTTTGATAATAAACTGCGTGTGACGATTATTGCTTTAAGGTTTAGCTTTGCTATATGAGAGTCTTATTGTTCGTTTGTCTCTTGGAGACAATAAATGCTTGAAACTAGACTTATATTGTTGTTAAGTCTTTAATTATTGCTATTTTAGTTGTCTCTCGTATTGCCTTATATTGCTATGATGTTGCTGCTCCTTCAAATCATGCTAAAACAAAGGAGATGCTGCCGAAATCTCGGGTTTTAGCATTTACTCCTTTGCTGTAATTTACCTTAATTCATGGTATTTAGATGTTGTTTAGCTTATGTTCGGTAGCATTAGGCATATTAGATGCCGGGGTGTTACATGGAGGGTGCCTACTCCTCGCTTCTGTTCACCGCGGTGAATGGAATCACGATGTAGGACTTACTCATTGGCTCTCCGGATTAGTCATAACTTTCTCACCGACTTTCCCGGACTAGTTATGACTTTCTCACCGCCCGGGCCATGTAATCATGTCATGTATGCAAATATGCCAACATCATAATTAACTTGTACATTAACACATGGCATCATAACATGATAAACATACTCATCATATCATTGGCAATCATTCAAGCATGGCATGTGATCATCTCATATGATCAATCTCATCTAGTCTCAACAAGCAACCTACAAACCGCTATCCATTACAATACACTTGCCTCAACCACGGGCGACGGATTGGCGAGAAGTAAAAGGCACTCCCGGGGTCACACCACCTGCACATAGGCACCACACACTCACAATCAAGCCCACAAAACAGTACACAAACCCTCATCTACCCCGACATTGCCAACTACTCACAAAACCCAAAAACAGAGGTTCTGTCCCGTCGGGACAGCAGCCTTCTAAAAGGCATAACTCGGGTTCTAAAACTCCGAATTAATTAAAAGAGTACATCCTCAAGTAGCTTAGGAAATTTCCCAACTTTTTCTAGGTATAGGGAAAGACTGATTCGGATTCTAAAGTTGTTCAATCTACAAATTACCGTGATCTGTTCCAATCACGTCATAGATTTTAACACGCTCGGTAAAACAACCATAACGTTCAAACGGCTAGGCGGAATTTAACGTTCTTTATACCCACTGAAAGATATTGAAATTATCTACAACTTCTTCAACAGGCGGACGACCAAATTCGGAATCTAAATTGGCGAAAAACTAAACCCTAGTTCGACTGCTCATGTTGTCCAAAACAAAGAACGTGGCAACGTCTAGATCTAATCCAATCTACTCAATTCCAGCACCACCAATTGATCTAAAAACTTGATAAACACCCTTAGAACAGTACCTAGACCAACCCCAAGGATTCCCGTGGCCATACCTTCGCCCGTCGAACGAAGAACCAACGGATCTCCTCCCGGATCGCGCGATCTCCTTCCTCGCCCCGAATCCACCGGATCTACTCATCGCGGAGCGCTCCAATGGACAGATCTGCGGGGTGGTGAGGTGGAGAACTCCCCTAGGAGCAGCAAGGGTGGTGGAGAGGAGAGGAGAGGAGGTGGAGGCGCATGGGGAAGGAGATGGGGGCGGCTAGGAGGTGGAGGGAGGAGGAGGAAGGGTGGCGGCTAGGGTTAGGGGCGCATGGGGGCAGGGTGGAGGCACCCAAGGCAGTATAGCCTGCCTCTCCCTCCCTCATGGGCCCAAAACACCTCCCACCAAGGCCCACAGGTCATCCCCCTTGGGCCCGAACTCCCCCGGAGAGGCCCAAACTCCCGAAAACAGCCTGGAAATGCGAATAAACATCATAGCCCGGAACTCCGATTTCATATTTCATAATGTTTTTGGCCTCATCATGCACATTAAATAAGGTTATGACACTCCGTGGTGTCACATCACTTCATCCCCCTAAGGCCCAAAAAACGCAAGTAAACCTCCAGCCGTAAGGTTTTATTCTCCAATTTCACATTTTATAATGTCACACCATACCGTAGTGTCACATTCTACCCCCCTTCAACAGGATTCGACCCCGAATCGAAGACATGCCACTCCGCCAAACCAACAATACACAGAGATCTAAACTTCGCGGTTCAAACCTGAAGAAAAGAGCTTTGGGTAAAGCTCGCCCCCGCGAAACTTCAACTCCCAGTTCGCTTCCCTAAATAAAACCACTGGAATTTACACTGATCGATATTCGATGACAGGACGCCTAGGTTCTGAGACCAACGGCTCTAATGATAACTCGCAATCAAAACTTGCGAGAACTTTTCTCAACCTTGAAGCACAAAGCACTCAAACCAGGCCTCGGCATGACCCAAGCGATAGGATAAAATCCCAAACAGACCACGAAAAAAAATACGGTCTCACACTCCTCATTCCATGCATTCCTCAGCACTGAAGTGCCCGATCCTTTTAACTAATGCTACTCTCCAGAAGGACACAGCACCAACCTCCCTTCTGTGGTTCCTTGTACTCAAGACGACGAGAAACAGGAGAGACAACGCTCTAATATTACCACCAGAAGGAACAACCTACTTTACATCCAGGATCCTTAAGACTCGCGCAACAGAAATGACCGAACGTTCCTCTGCGGTTGACACAACTCACTCATTGCCCAATGAAAAAAATATCCAATACACCTCAAAAGGAAAAGTGATTACTAGCAACAACAAAGTGGTCCACTAATAATTTAATCAACCCTACCGAGGAACACCTCAACGACAAAATTCTCCAAGAAGGTTTTCATTGAGTCATACACAACCTTCCACTCAAAGGACCACGATAAAGAGTAAAATCATTGAGTGAGCTCAACCATAATCATGAACCCAATTGGTCCACCTACAACAACTCAAACCCCAAAGCGCTAAAACCACTTTGGAAAGGATTCGGCAACATCCAAAGAGCACACATTTTAATTTCCTATGCCAAGACACAAAGGAAACGCAAATCCCCTACACCACAACCAACATACCAGAAATTCTTCATTGTTTCTTTTCATACTAGAAAGCGAGGGAAATCTCGTTTCATGACATAAATGCACACTCTTCAAGAGCACTCCGGATTAGTCATATCTCCATATATGACTTTCTCACCGACCTGGCTCATCGACTCTTTTATGAATGAATAAACATAAACGATGTCATGCTTCCTTTTCACCATTCATTCTTCATGTAACAACAATATCGAATAATCATTCACCAACCGACTACTTCCTCGGTATCACATGTTTGAAACACACGTAACACTGACGGTTGCACTAAATCATATAACGATGATGGCAACACCGTTAACAGCAAAACACCATGACGTATAGGAACCCACGTCAATTGAAAAAAAACTAAACTTGCAAAACCTCGTAATTTAACCACAATGAACATGTGAAAAAGAACATCGGCTCCAAAGTTAAACATCTGCACATGCAATGTAACACCCTAAAATTTTGCTTTCCTTAAATTCATGTGTGGTTTGGCACTTTGGTGAATTTTTGGAATTTTCTGGAATTTATTTGGATTTATTTGGAATTTATTTGAATTTATTCCATTTTGAAATAATTAAAGAATTTAATTTTGCAAATAAAATTTTGTTGGAAATATTTTATTTGAGTCCAAAATGTTCAAAAATATTTTCCAGAATTTTTCTGGAATTTTTCCGAGTCTTTTGCTATTTTTAATGAATTAAATGAATTATTGGGAATTATTTTAAATATTAAATCGCTGGAAAATCAACTCGGGTCTAGTACTGTTCATCCGGATCGAAGTCGGAACCGAGTCGGACTCGAAGTCAGGCGAGCCGATTGACTCGATCAAACCAGCTCAAAACCTAATCAATCCCAACCGTTGGATCAAGATCCAACGGCCGAGATCCGCCTGCACGGTTCAAGCCGTGATCGGCCGGATCCGATCGCATCCACGCGATCGTGGCCGTTGATCGTGCCACGTGGACAGCCGTGAGTCATCGTCTCCGCCCGACTCAGCCGGAGAGCTCGCCGTGACCGAAAGCGAGGACACGGCTAGGGTTCCGATTTGCACGCACGCCGAGGCCGTATTTAAAGCGTGAGACGTCCCGAGGTTGCCCTCATCCTTGCGCACTCCGTTCCCCGAGCCATCTCGCCTGAGCCGTCCGCCGTTTGCCCGCACGAGTTCGCCGGAGTTGGAACTCTGTTGCGCCCGCGTTTGCGCTAGATTTTCGCCGTCGTCCGTCGTCTTCCGCCGAAGGAGCCCAGATCCAGGATCCCCGCGACGAGGCAGCGCACTCGAAGGAGGACTCATCTCGCCGGAGAGGCTCCGTGAGCGCCGTGCCCTTGGTCGTCGTCCCGTCTCCGGTGCACCAAGCCCGCCCGCGACGCCATCGTTACCCGCTGAAGGTTCTCACCGTCCGATCAAGATCCAAGCGATCCACGGTGAGCCCGTTCTCCCCCAAACCCTAGAAACCCGATTAGATGCGAACCGTTGGATCAAGATCCAACGCTCACAATCGCCACGCGTCGCCGTGGTAGTGATTATTATAGGATTAGATCTGGACCGTCCGATCTAGATCGAACGGCCCACGATCATCGAGTAGATTCAACACGTTAACCCTGGATCTAATCGCGGCCGTTGAATTTCAAATCAACGGTCGAGATTGCGCCACGTGTCGGGAAGTTGGACCGACGCGGTCAGCGCCGTACGCGTGTGAGCGCGTGTCCCTGACACGCGGGCCCCGCATGTCAGAGGGCCCACACGTCAGCCGCGTTTGCGTGAGACCCCTTGTCGACGTGGGTCCCACCTGTCAGCCTCACCCGAGCTGTGGACCGGGTCCACCGTGGACCAAACCGCGCCGTGGGCTGAGCCCATGAGCCGGCTGACGTCAGCCAGCCAATCAGAGGCTGCCACGTGTCCATGCTGACGCAATAATTAATTTCCGAAAAAGAAAATGATTTATTAATTCGAAATATTGATTCAAATTTAGATTCAAACTTCAAACGCTTATAACTTTTGCGTTTCAACTCCGATTTGAGTGATTCAAATTTCTAAATTTGTATAAAAATGAGATCTACCTAAATATAAATTTTATTTAATTTTTGGACTAAAGTTTTTCTCTGTAATATTATTTAATTGATTATTTAAACTTTAATAAATCATAACTTTTGCATTTTAACTCCGATTTGAACGATTCCAGTTTCTAAAAATCCATAAAATTATGTTCTTTCTGTTTGTGGATTTTATTTGGATGTTTGGACACTTTTTGCCTAGTGTTTATTTGTGTATTTGCTATTTGCACGCTTTACGAGTAGACGTTGAAGTGCCGGAAGGATTCGAAGGAGAAGTATTGACTCAGGATCCAACTCAAGACCAAGAGCAAGTACTTTTTGAAGGCAAGTTGTGCTTTGACCATGTTGATCCTATTTCGAAATCTATTTCAATTTAAACTATTGCATGCTAGTTCAATTAGGAAAATACTTTGTTTAAACATGGGGGTTAGATAAATACCAATTTGCTGTATGACACCTTGATTATTTAAGTATGTGCCATGACCCCTTGTCACCCTAGTTGTGGTTTACTAGTTGGACATAATCAAATTGCCAACATGGGTTTTAGACCGTTGTAGTGTATTGCTTAGACCTGCTACGTGCTCATGACATGAATTTGGACAATCAAATGTTAATATTGACTTAATGATATATTGAACCTGTTTTGGAAAGGTATCATGTGATGTTGATAGCACGTGGTGCTTGGTAATCAACTGGGGTTTTGATAAACAGTTTCGGCCAGGGGCATGTGGCAAGAATGATCGGGTGGGCGGTGTGGCACTTGGGGATGTTGATTTGGTTCTTCGGGTAGTCTTGCCTGGTCACTCTAAGGACTTAACCTTGCAAGCCTTTGAACTGGGTCATACTTGCAACCACATGGTTTGGAATGGGACGGCCCTAGTTGACTAAGTCGCTAAGGACTCACTTGTGGAGCCTCAAGGTGTCAATTACACCGTTTGTGTGATTGTACGGGGAGCGTATCGTGGTGTGGCCGATACCCATCTAACGGGTGTGTTGGTCCCATACTTCGCCTTGGCTAAGGGAAGGGATGGTGTAGAGCACGAACCGGAGAGGACCACTGTGTTGTTTGAGGCTTCGAAAGGCTTTGTTACAGGGAACTCGCCTTTGTGGTGTTTGACTGTATCTTGTGGGTAAAGTGCATAACCTCTGCAGAGTGTAGAATCTATTTAAATAGCCGTGTCCACTGATCTTGGACCATGCTCGGAATTCTGATCAAGGGTTAGATTTTACGAAAATAACTTGGATTTGAAAGGTTGGTTTGGTTTAATAATGAAGATGATGGAAATGTGGTTTAGGATGGGGAAAAATGTTTATTAAACTTCTTGAAAAGTTATTTACGCTTTACTTATTTCTACGCTGAATCTACTTATATTACTTTTCAAATCTGTTTCTGCAAATATACCTTAAACTATTCCTTTGTACCAAGCCATGCATATAGTATATTAGCCTGCATTACGTGCATGACTTGTCGAGTACCAAGTACTCACCCTTGCCTCAACACAATATCGGTTGAAGAGGAGATCGCACGGCTTTGGAGGAGGAATTCCAAGAGGATCCGTCTACTTAGGGATGCGAGCCCGGTCAGTTGCCTGTGGTATCTTGGATGGCGCCACTAAGCTATTTGATTTTCCATTGCTATTATTTCTCTTTTAATAAGTTTCGCCTTGAGGCATATATTTGTAACTTGACCATAAGGTCAAGTAACTTGATTGGTTATTTAAATAAAGTACTTTATTGGTATCGAGTGGTATGATTGTGATATTTACCAATGTTAAGACTGTGTGCACTAGCGCGTTCCTGGACTAGTGCTGAATACACAGAGGGTCCGGATTTGCAAATTCGGGGTCCCGACAGAGGTGGTATCAGAGCCATACTTGACCGTAGGCTCAACCCTAAGCTAGAATGGTCGTAGTGAGGATAAAACCTATTTTCTAAAGCTAAAAAGTTGTCAAGATAAGAAATGACATCTCGACTTATCCCCTTCTCTCTTTTCTTGTCTCTTGCTGAATTTTTCTTACCTTGTCACAATTTAAAAATTCCGAGTTCTTACGTAAAGCACTCTTGTGACAGATGGAGGAAGAGTTCAACTATGTTGATCTGGGAGTTGGTCACGCTGCAGAACTTTGGCATATGCTACAGACTCTCGGAGATTTTGAGAAGCCCCAATACCAAGTAGAAGTGATCAGACAAGCGGGATTGATCAAGGCTTGTGACGTGAGGATTGAGGTACCTGCTAGGAAAAAGGGCCCAGGCAATCGGCCGATACACTGCACTGCCAGGAGATCTACAATGCAAATGGGTATCCAAGAGGTATCACGACGAGCAATGCGGCACATTACCCGTATCTACGCCAGAGAATTGGAGAGTACGGTGTTCCGTTACCATCCGCGCAGCGATAACCTTCTTGACCCGAAGGCGATTCAGGATGAGGATGCCACGGTTACACAGTTGGCACGATTTGTCGCCGCCAGGAGGATGTCTTGGATAATACAAGCAAGGAGCTCTGAAGGCCCGCAAGGAGATCACGACAGAGAAGAACAGATGGCGGGAAGCTCAAGAGTATGTGGCACACCTTCTACGAAGGATTGACGAGTTGGAGATGACCTTGTACGGACTGCACTCCAGAGCCAAGATTGAGCTACACGAGCCAGATCCAGAGGAGTCGATCTCGATGAGGACATCGCTTCTTCGACTACCATAGAGGACACGATTCTTTGGACATGGCGATCATTTCGCGCCTATGCCACAAAGACCTGCACCAGCCGTGGAGGTTTTCTCGATGAGTGAGCATAGGTTCTATAGTGAGGCTCCTTCGCCGAGTCGCGTCATAGAAGAAAGAGTCACCCTTTAGGCGTTAGACTCGGTGTTAGTTCGATTTGGATTTTCATTGCTTCTTTGAGTGTGCAGTATGTGTTGCAAGGCCCTTAGGCATTGTAAGCAGCCATACCAAGCTACTAATAATAAAGTTGGACCTTAAGGCTACACCTTTCCCCCCGCATAAGTTCCATACTACTTGTCTATTCTTGTTTCCCCCTCATCTCCAAACCTAGAGCAAATCGACAGATGGTGAACACCCGTGGAAACTTTGGAAGCAATGGGAGTGGTTCTCGCCAAAGAAAACCCCAATGATGGAGCACCAAAGACCGCCAGTTGATATGCAGAATTTTGGAGCATTTCTTGCTGCCTGCAGACCGGTTGATGCATGCTATGATGCAACAAATGCAGCACGTCATCGCTTCAGGCCATCGCTAATCAAGTTAATCGGGGACCACGCCAGAATACAAGACTGTCGAGTTCATGAGAACTCACCCACCCACTTTCTCCGGGAATGCCAATCCATTGGAGGCCGATGATTGGTTAAGATCAATTGAGAGGAAGCTACACATAGCCCAATGCATAGGGAATGAGAAGGTACTCTACGCTTCTCATCACCGGAAGGAACAAATTACCGAATGGTGGGAGAACTTCGTGCCACGCAGGAGAACCCTCAAGATATCACTTGGGAAGAGTTCACAATGCATTCCGACAAAGATCACGTGCCTGAAGGAATCATGGACCTTAAGAAGGAGGAGTTCAGAGCCTTTGAAACAAGGTAATCAGCCAGTGGCCGACTACCTGAACAAGTTCACACAGCTAGCACGCTACGCACCTGAGGATGTAGCGACGGATAAATCCAGACAGTCTCGTTTTATGAAGGGACTTAACTCAGGATTGCAAGTAGGGTTGATCACCCACACCTTTCCAGATTTCCAAGAGTTGGTGAATAAGGCGCTTATTCTTGAGGACAAGCGCAAGGAACTGGATGAGAACAGGAAGCGCAGGATGCAACAGCAAGGATCACGCCAGGGAACGCATCTGCGCCTGAGATTTGCACCAAATCAATTCTTGATTCCAACCACAGAGTGCGACAAGGACACCATCCCGGCACCAAGACCTGTCAATCGAACTACTGCACCCAGCCCCGCTTAGAAACACTACTCCAGCGAGCGAGGAAATGAGACGCTGCTACAAGCTGAACGAGCCGAGACACTTTGCCAACAGCTTGTCCAAAGAAGACAGCAGGAGTGACCCTAGTTCGCTTCAACCTAGGAACCACCCAGCTAGGATGCCAAAGCACCAGGAGCCACACCCCAGGCCGTGGTGAGAGGCCGAGTCAACCATGTCACCGCAGATGCACCGCAGAATGCTACGGACGTCGTCTTGGGTAAGTTACTTGTTAACTCAAGACCTGCGATTTTGTTTGACTCGAGCTTCGCATTCGTTTGTTTCGCAAGGCTTTGCTACTAGAAATGATTTGAGGATTGCAAGACTTAAGTGCATGCTTTTAGTTCAAACCCACGGTTCGAACTCCGAGCGAAAGTAGGATGTTCCGGGGTGAGAATACTGATAGGTGGAATAGAGTTCCTAGCAAACCTTATAATTTTGGAGACCCAGACCTTAGACGTCATATTGGGAATGGATTGGTTATCCAAGCACAAGGCCGTATTGGATTGTGGACGGAGGACTATCTCGATTGAGAGCCCGTGTGGGAAGAAAGTAGAATTTCAAGCCACTGCGATTAGAGATGGACAGTTGATGGTTAACAGTACCAAGGCAATCAGCATAGAGGATGTCCGTAGTGAATGAGTACCCGATGTTTTTCCCGAAGATCTACAGGTATGCCGCCAGACGAGGACATAGAGTTTGTGATAGAGCTTGTACTGTACAAGACCGATAGCAAAGAGACCCTATCGGATGTCCACCGAGGAGTTGGTAGAGATGAAGAAACAACTAGAAGAGTTAATGGAGAAAGGATTTATCAGACCGAGTTAAATGCCGTGGGGAGCACCAGTTTTATTTGTCAAAAGAAGGGCGGGAGTTTCAGGATGTGCATTGACTACCGTGCACTCAATGAAGTCACCGTGAAGAATAAGTATCCGCTACCCAGGATTGATGATTTGTTTGATCGATTAAGAGGAGCCGAGTTTTCTCCAAGATTGATCTGAGATCGGGATACCATCGATTGAAGATCCGATCGTAAGATATTCAAGATCGCATTCTCGTCAAGATATGGACATTCACGAGTTCTGATTATGTCCTTTGAAATTTGACGAATCGCGCCACTTATTTCATGAATATGATGAATAAGGTGTTCATGGAATATTTGGACAAGTATGTCGTCGTGTTCATAGACGATATCCTAATCTACTCCAAGACAGGAGGATGAACATGCCGAACACTTAAGGCGAGTTTTGGAAAAGCCGAGGAACAACAACTTTTCGCCAAGTTCAGCAAGTGTGATTTTTGGAAGGACAAGGTGGAGTTTCTTGGACATGTAATGACCGCATGAAGGAGTCGCCGTAGATCCAAGTAAAGTAGAAGCGTGTTACATTGGGAGGCGGTAAGACTGTGACCCGGTCGGAGTTTCCTTGGAATGGCAGGATACTACCGCCGTTTCATCGAAGGCTTCTCGACAATTGCGAAACCTCTTACGCAATCAGCCAAGAAGGAAAAGAAGTTTGCATGGACGCTTGAGAATGTGAGAAAGGATTTCAGGAGTCAAGAAGCGATTGACGTCGGCACCGGTGTTGGTTCTACGGATGTTGCTCAAAGCTTCGATATTTATTGTGACGATCGCGCCAAGGACTTGGATGTGTGCTGATGCGAGCGGAAAGGTTAGGTAAACTACGCATCAAGGCAGTTGAGGCCGCATGAGGAAAATTATCCGACACATGACCTAGAGTTAGCTGCCGTAGTGCATGCTTTGAAGATATGGCGTCACTATCTGATTGGAAACAGATGTGAAGTATATACGGATCATAAGAGCCTTAAGTACATATTCACCCAGTCGGATCTGAATATGAGGCAGAGGAGATGGTTAGAGTTGATCAAAGACTATAATGTTGGAATCCATTACCATCCCGGGAAGGCCAACGTGGTAGCCGATGCCCTGAGTCGGAAAAGCCATACCGTGAGTACGTTGCTAGCCACAAGTCAGGATGAGTTATGTGAGGATTTTCAGAAAATGAAGATTGAGGTAGTACCTAGGGGATTCTTGGCCGCATTAGAAGTAAAGCCTACCCTAGAGGATCAGATCCGAGAAGGACAGAAGGATGATGACAAGATCCGCAGGATTAAGTCCATCAAGGAGGAAGGCAAGGCAGAGGACTTCAAGTTGGATGAGCAAGGCACGTTGTGGATGAAGGATCGCATTTGTGTGCCTAACAAAAGGAGTTAAAGCAAGCGATTACGGAAGAAGCCCATGACTCCAAGTACTCGATTCATCCTGGAAGCGCCAAGATGTATCAGGATCTGAAGGAGAGATTCTGGTGGCCGAGTATGAAACGTGAAGTTGCCGAGCATGTTGCATTGTGCGACGTATGCCAGAGAGTCAAGGCAATGCATCAAAGACCAGCCGGATTGCTACAACCGCTGAAAATACCTGAGTGGAAGTGGGAGGAAATCGGAATGGATTTCATTACCGGTTTGCCAAAGACTCAAGGAGGTTATGACTCCATATGGGTTATAGTGGATCGCTTGACTAAAGTAGCCCATTTTATCCCCGTGAAGACCACTTACTCGGGAGATAAATTAGCAGAATTGTACATGATCAGGATTGTCTGTTTGCACGGAGTGCCAAAGAGGATTGTATCGGACAGAGGTACCCAGTTTACCTCAAGGTTCTGGAATAAGTTGCATGAAGCCATGGGAACCCGTTTGAACTTCAAGATCTGACTTATCATCCACAGACGGATGGATGAGGCGAAAGAGTCAACCAGATTACGGAGGATATGTTAAGAGCGTGTGCATTAGCTTATGCTACTTCTTGGGATAAGAGTTTGCCGTATGCCGAGTTCGATTACAACAATAGTTATCAGGCTAGTTCTGAGATGTCACCTTTTGAGGCCTTGTATGGTCGACCTGTCGGACGCCATTGAATTGGAATGAGACCGTGGCGCCGTGTCTTTGGGCCTGATATTCTTCAAGAGGCTGAAGAACAGATCGCCATGATTAGGGAAAGGTTGAAGATAGCCCAATCTCGACAGAAGAGTTATGCTGACAATCGTCGCCGAGACTTGAGTTTTGAACCAGAAGACTTTGTATACCTCAGAGTTACGCCTCTCCGGGGAGTTAAGAGGTTCCATGCCAAAGGGAAACTTGCACCCCGTTATGTTGGACCATTTAAGATTTTGAGCCGCAGAGGCGAAGTTGCTTATCAGCTGGAGTTGCCGCAGTCGTTGGCAGGAGTGCATGACGTATTCCATGTGTCCCAGTTGAAGAAGTGTCTCCGAGTTCCTGAGGAACAGACACCGCTAGAGTCAATTGAGTTGCAAGAGGATTTGACTTATAAGGAGCATCCCGTGAGGATTCTAGACACAATGGATCGAGAAACTAGAAACAAGTCAACCCGTTTTTGTAGAGTTCAGTGGAGCAACCATGAAGAAAGCGAAGCGACTTGGGAGCGCGAAGAGGATTTGAGGAAAGAGTTTCCAAACCTATTTCTTTAGTAAGCCCTGAATCTCGGGGACGAGATTCTATTAAGGGGGGAAGGTTTGTAACACCCCAAAATTTTGCTTTCCTTAAATTCATGTGTGGTTTGGCACTTTGGTGAATTTTTGGAATTTTCTGGAATTTATTTGGATTTATTTGGAATTTATTTGAATTTATTCCATTTTGAAATAATTAAAGAATTTAATTTTGCAAATAAAATTTTGTTGGAAATATTTTATTTGAGTCCAAAATGTTCCAAAATATTTTCCAGAATTTTTCTGGAATTTTTCCGAGTCTTTTGCTATTTTTAATGAATTAAATGAATTATTGGGAATTATTTTAAATATTAAATCGCTGGAAAATCAACTCGGGTCTAGTACTGTTCATCCGACCGAGTCGGAACCCGAGTCGGACTCGAGTCCGACCCGAGCCAGTTGACTCGATCAAACCAGCTCAAAACCCTAATCAATCCCCCGTACCGGTTCAAGCCGTATCCGGCCCGGATCCGATCGCATCCACGCGATCGTGGCCGTTGATCGAGCCACGTGGACGGCCGTGAGTCATCGTCTCCGCTCCGACTCCGAGCCGGAGAGCTCCGCCGTGACCGAGCAGGACACGGCTAGGGTTCCGATTTGCACGCACGTCGAGGCCGTATTTAAAGCGTGAGACGTCCCCCGAGGTTGCCCTCATCCTTGCGCACCCGTTCCCCCGAGCCATCTACGCCGAGCCGTCGCCGTTTGCCCGTCTGAGTTCGCCGGAGTTGGAACTTCTGTTGCGCCGCGGTTTCTTGCGTTTTTCCGCCGTCGTCGTCGTCTTCCGCCGAGAAGGAGCCCAGATCCGGGATCTCGCTGACGAGACGCACTCGAAGGAGGACTCATCTCGCCGGAGAGGCTCCGTAGCGCCGTGCCCTTGGTCGCCGCCCCCGTCTCCGGTGCACCAAGCCCCGCCGCGACGCCATCGTTACGCGAAGGTTCTCACCGTCCGATCAAGATCCGCGATCCACGGTGAGCCCACGTTCTCCCCAAACCCTAGAAACCCGATTAGATTCAACCGCTGGATCAAGATCCAACGGCCCACAATCGCCACGTGCCGTGGGAGTGATTATTATAGGATTAGATCTGGACCGTCCGATCTAGATCGAACGGCCCACGATCATCGAGTAGATTCAACACGTTACCCCTGGATCTAATCGCGACCGTTGAATTTCAAATCAGCGGCCGAGATTGCGCCACGTGTCGGGAAGTTGGACCGACGCGTCGGCGCCAGACGCTGGCGTGTGGCGCGTGTCCGACACGCGGCCCCGCATGTCGAGGGCCCACACGCCACCGCTTATGCGTGAGACCCCGCGATCGGCAATTGGGTCCCACCTGTCAGCCTCACCCGAGCTGTGGACCGGGTCCACCGTGGACCAAACCGCGCCGTGGGCTGAGCCCATGAGCCGGCTGACGTCAGCCAGCCAATCAGAGGCTGCCACGTGTCCATGCTGACGCAATAATTAATTTCCGAAAAAGAAAATGATTTATTAATTCGAAATATTGATTCAAATTTAGATTCAAACTTCAAACGCTTATAACTTTTGCGTTTCAACTCCGATTTGAGTGATTCAAATTTCTAAATTTGTATAAAAATGAGATCTACCTAAATATAAATTTTATTTAATTTTTGGACTAAAGTTTTTCTCTGTAATATTATTTAATTGATTATTTAAACTTTAATAAATCATAACTTTTGCATTTTAACTCCGATTTGAACGATTCCAGTTTCTAAAAATCCATAAAATTATGTTCTTTCTGTTTGTGGATTTTATTTGGATGTTTGGACACTTTTTGCCTAGTGTTTATTTGTGTATTTGCTATTTGCACGCTTACGAGTAGACGTTGAAGTGCCGGAAGGATTTCGAAGGAGAAGTATTGACTCAGGATCCAACTCAAGACCAAGAGCAAGTACTTTTTGAAGGCAAGTTGTGCTTTGACCATGTTGATCCTATTTCGAAATCTATTTCAATTTAAACTATTGCATGCTAGTTCAATTAGGAAAATACTTTGTTTAAACATGGGGGTTAGATAAATACCAATTTGCTGTATGACACCTTGATTATTTAAGTATGTGCCATGACCCCTTGTCACCCTAGTTGTGGTTTACTAGTTGGACATAATCAAATTGCCAACATGGGTTTTAGACCGTTGTAGTGTATTGCTTAGACCTGCTACGTGCTCATGACATGAATTTGGACAATCAAATGTTAATATTGACTTAATGATATATTGAACCTGTTTTGGAAAGGTATCATGTGATGTTGATAGCACGTGGTGCTTGGTAATCAACTGGGGTTTTGATAAACAGTTTTCGACCGGGGCATGTGGCAAGAATGATCAGTGTGCCAAAGGTGGCAATCGGGATGTTGATTTGGTTCTTGGGTAGTCTTGCCTGGTCACTCTAAGGACTTAACCTTGCAAGCCTTTGAACTGGGTCATACTTGCAACCACATGGCCGGAATGGGACGGCCCTAGTTGACTAAGTCGCTAAGGACTCACTTGTGGAGCCTCAGGTGTCAATTACACCGTTTGTGTGATTGTGCGGGGAGCGTATCGTGGTCGTGGCCGATACCCATCTAACGGTGTGTTGGTCCCATACTTCGCCTTGGCTAAGGAAGGGATGGTGTAGAGCACGAACCTGAGAGGACCACCTGTGTTGTTTGAGGCTTCCGAAGGCTTTGTTACTGAACTCGCCTTTGTGGTGTTTGATTGTATCTTGTGGGTAAAGTGCATAACCTCTGCAGAGTGTAGAATCTATTTAAATAGCCGTGTCCACTGTGATCGACCATGCTCTGAATTACAAATAAGGGTTAGATTTTCTGAAAATAACTTGGATTTGAAAGGTTGGTTTGGTTTAATAATGAAGATGATGGAAATGTGGTTTAGGATGGGGAAAAATGTTTATTAAACTTCTTGAAAAGTTATTTACTCTTTACTTATTTCTACCGCCGAATCTACTTATATTACTTTTCAAATCTTTGTTTCGCAAATATACCTTAAACTATTCCTTTGTACCAAGCCATGCATATAGTATATTAGCCTGCATTCTGTGCATGACTTGCTGAGTACCAAGTACTCACCCTTGCCTCAACACAATATCAGTTGAAGAGGAGACTGCACCAGCTTTGGAGGAGGAATTCCAAGAGGATCCGTCTACTTAGGGATGCGAGCCGATCGGTTACTGTGGTATACTGGATGGCGCCACGAAGCTATTTGATTTTCCGCTGCTATTATTTCTCTTTTAATAAGTTTCGCCTTGCGAGGCATATATTTGTAACTTGACCATAAGGTCAAGTAACCAGTTTGGTTATTTAAATAAAGTACTTTATTGGTATCGAGTGGTATGATTGTGATATTTACCAATGTTAAGACTGTGTGCACTAGCGCGTTCCTGGACTAGTGCTGAATACGCAGAGGGTCCGGATTTGCAAATTCGGGGTCCCGACATGCAACCACCACAAATTTTCTCAAAGAGAAAAGGAAACTCATTTCCAAAAGAGGAACACTTCACTAATAAAATCACTTATGAAACATTCGTAAATTCCACCTTTTTGAAGCACTCGCAAACATCACACACATTATGTAAATAAATCCATCTCCAGTCAAAAAGAGTTACAAATTAAATCTCACGAATCTTCAACACAACCCACTAAGACCTTCTGCTTCCTTTAAAATTTACTCCAAAGATGATTCAGTGCGAACGCGAAGGAGCGCGATCCACTTAAAGACTTTTGGGTGTAAAACTATACACAAAGCACAAATTAAACAAAATAGCCAAAACCAAAGATTGGCAACAATAGCTACGGGTTTTAGGGAAACTCGGAAACACAACACAAGGAATACCTTGACCGAAGGCATTCAACAAAAATGGCAAACAACCACACCGGTTCAAAAGGTTTTAAACACCAGCTCAGCATGAATCAGACCATAACTTGTATTCCACTACACTTACCATTTAAGCATTCAATAATCTCTATTTACTCATCAAGAGATTCCGACCGGATTTAACAAATTTTTACATAACAATTTCTTTCTCTGGTTACCATTCCCAACACCTTTAATTAAGGTTGAAGATGCTTATCACAAAGACACCCAACCATGACTACATTGACATGATCCCCACGGATCACCAAATCATATAACCACGTCTTCTGTATTTCAAACATGGTACTTCAACAGCTACTTGAGCATGGTCAACCTATCAATTTTATTTCATCCATACTTCATCATCTTAACAATTAAAACTTGTTCAATCAATAAAATGATTTCAACAAATAAGTATTATCTCTACAAGATAAAATTTGTGCGTATGATTCTAGGATATACATTCATCAAGCATAAAATCCTACATCGTGCTAATTATCCATGGTCCACTCCATCACAACATGTTACAATAACCTCCATTTTTAACAAGGATTTTCAACAGTTAATCTAAACAATTACCACCACTACTAAGTCGTCAATATCAATAATTTGCATAATCATCAATCAACAACATCACCTTTAGCTACCTTATACATCGGTTATAACAAAATTGTCACTACACAACATACTCCAACTATTAAATTAGATTTAATAAGTTAGATCAGCACAATGTTCTTAACAACATCATTAACAAAAAGTCTTATGTCTTCTCAATTGATATCAATGCTAGCATTGTAGAGACACAAAAAGTCTTATGCCAAATATACCAGTAGTTTGCAACAACGTAAATATCAACTCTAATCAACTTCCAAATTAAAGTCACTAGTCAACACGATTAAATTTCTCTATTAATCCATTAGATTAGAACATCTTTAAACAACCAGCAAAGTTTCTTTAACCATAACAGCAGTCTACATCATCTTAATATTTTAACTATGCATCAAGGTTTAAAACTTTAAACATTATCGGGGGTCATAAGCACTTTTATAACAAAGTAACAGATTTTAAGCATGTGTAACACCCCGGCATCTAGTATGCCCGAATGCTACCAAACATAGACTAAACATCAACTAAATACCATACATGAAGACAAATTTCAGCAAAGGCACAAATGCTAAACACCGAAATTTCAGCAGCATCTCCTTTGTTTTATCATGATTTGAACAATAGCAATATCATAGCAAAATATTTCATAACATAAGACATCTAAAGCAGCAATATATAATGGATAAAACATCATCATAAACAATTAAACCAAAACCAACCACACAAACATCTATAGCTAAGCAAAGAGGATCAACAGCACATTAAAATTAATCCATACACCTAGTTCAGGGCACTATTATTATGATCATGACTCAAGGTTGGTAAATGTGACTGGAACTACGTGAAGATGTGTAGCTAATGCCCTTTCCCACATGCCGGTGTGATGGTACCTAAAAAAACAACATAAACACAAGCGTGAGTTCATCACTCAGCAAGTATATTGCAATGGTACAAACAAAAATAATTACATGGTTACAACAACCCACATCATGTATATCATCTCATTCATGTTCACAAATCATTATCATCATCATTATGTATGCAATGCGATGTGATGCGATGCGATGCTCATATCTCCTTGGAAACTCATACCTGTATGGTTGAGTACACACCCGTCGGTGTGCACCCTCTCCCTCCACTACTACAGAAATGTACATCAGAATCGGTTCTTTTTAGTCATCACAATCGGTTCTAGTAGCGATAGAAAGTCTAACGATAGAGATGACGAAGCCTTATCACAGTCGGTTTTGGAACGATAGTAATTATTAGTCATCACAATCGGTTCTTTGTTGGAAACCGATTGTGATGAGGCCATTATCACAATCGGTTCTTGTTGGAAACCGATTGTGATGAGACATTATCACAATCGGTTCTTGTTAGAAACCGATTGTAATGAGGCTATTATTACAATCGGTTTTGGTTCGGAACCGATTGTGATGAGGTCATTATTACAATCGGTTCTTGTTGGAAACCGATTGTGATGAGCCATTATTAAAATCGGTTTTTGTTCGAAACCGATAGTGATGATGCTATTATTACAATCGGTTTTGGTAAGAAACCGACAGTGATAATTATATTATTACAATCGGTTTTGGTTAGAAACCGATTGTGATGAAGACATTATCACAATCGGTTCTTGTTGGAAACCGATTGTGATGAGCCATTATTACAATCGGTTTTTGTTCGAAACCGATAGTGATGATGCTATTATTACAATCGGTTTTGGTTAGAAACCGATTGTAATGATGAGATTATCACAATCGGGTTTTGTTGAAAACCGATGGTGAAGAGAATATTATCACAATCGGTTCCAACAAAGAACCGATTGTGATGGTGCTGACCATATCACATTCTTCACAATATCACATAACATAACATTATCACAGAACATTCACAATAAGACACATAACATTCACAATATAACACATAACATACATCACAATCTCTAATACATTATCACAGAACATCTACATAAACATCCAAACATATCGCATTCAAGATAAGTACATCACATTCCCATTAATATTGTTTACATTACATATTGACTAGTAAGAGCACATCGGGTCTTTAAATCTACCATCCTCCACTATAACTTCGCCCAGCACCATCGCATATGTGGTCTCGTAATTTCTTGAGATCCTTGTTGCTTAGGCTCTTCCGGGGGATATCAAGGTCCTGCAAGAAAGTAGTGCACTAATATATTTAAATTTTAAAATTTTATTTTAAAAGATTGATAGTACTGCAATAATCAGTTCTATACCTTAGGGAAAAGATTTGACCCACCGACCAGAATCAGCATGTGATGCATCACGTAAAAGCCACACAGGTCATCACACCCCTGTTGATGACACTGTGAACAAAGAAACTTAAATTAGGAGACGAATAATAGGTGTGAGAAAGAAATTCTACGATAGACACTTGTACCTTGAAGCGCTTCCAATCCAATTTGTTGCCTTGTTTATCATTGTACCGGCCACCTTCCGCAATGTAGGACAAGAAAGCCCTACATACATTGGAGAGATGCCATTGAGGTAAAAAATATCTAATGTAGTTCAATATGTACAGTGTTAGAGGAATGTACTTACTTCTCCAAAATAGGCCGGATCGCGTAGTCCATCGGTCTATTTTCGAGCGAGTTAAATGTGTAGACTTTGTTTGCACTCGGAACAACCATAAGTAGAACCCAATGGTTGCTTATTAAACGGTACACAATGCAAGAAAATAAGTTCAAATACGGTTTAAGTGCGTACAAGTTATTGAATTTTATAGTAATACATACTCCTGGTGGTACGGAAGAGAATGAAGTCCTTTTCGCCTCAACACGCAATGCATGCTTGATGTATCCTACAAGGAACTCCGATTGAAACCTAGCCATGGTCGCAGACACCATCTCGGGTCGACAAACCCGACAAGGTGTCGACCGCCACGGCTCGCTGCCTCATTATCCTACAAGTCATGTCAATTGTGATAAAAACATAATACAAAATCAATAAATAGTCATAGGGATGAGTATGGTGCGATACTCACAACGCCCAACATCGTGATAGTAGAAATATCGATGGTTTTCAAGCTGTACAAAAGAACAGATCCTCAAAACTCACCGGAAGATCCCATCCTCCTGGCGGTGGAAGTGTCCCCCTCGATACTTCACATTGAAATCGACGCGAGGCTCGACCTCATGTGACTTGTCGATGTATCATCCGTGTAGCAAGCGAGTGCACAAGCCTAAAGCATTCAATTCACTACTTGGGAGAAAAGGCTTTCCATGTACGAACAGCTTAGAATCATGAGGGGACTCTGTGGTCTCTGACAACTTGGACTTCTTCACAAAGGGATTCTCCGAGCTCTCCTGTGGATCTATCGTCAGCGTGCTAGTAGTTTGTGCACCAGCTGTGCACTCCGTTTAGGAGCCGGAGAAGTTGTAGGTGCAGCTGGAGGAGCAGGTGCAGTAGCAGGAGCAGGAGCAGGTGCAGCAGCAGGAGCAGGTGCAGTAGGAGAAGGTGCAGGAGCAGGAGTAGGTGCAGCAGCAGGAGCAGGAGCAGGTGCAGCAGCAGGAGCGGGAGCAAGCGTAGTAGCAGGTGTAGCAGCAAGTGTAGGAGCAGGTGCATGAGTAGTAACCTGTAAAGCACATGCATATATGTAACACCATGTGCTACATTATTGAAATGATGGACAAGATGCGTAGTTTTATACCTTCTGCACTATGATACCCGTCGTGGGCCACTTGATGAACGACATCCGTGCTTGCCCGAGAGTGGTGATATCTTCGTCGGGGAATTCCAAAGGCACGAGACAGGAAATCATCATGGACATAGTCCACCTGCACCCTCTTGTAGCCCTTCCCCAAAGGTGTACCATGCACCGTGTCATCCTCTTTGCTTGGAAATGCAACCCCGCATCCAACCTCAACGCATAATCCGCCTTCTGGCCAGGATTAATCGGCACTTGGCAGATCCTACAAGAAGTGTGCAACTTGATCATAATCTTTGTTAGCTTACTCATGTACTTTTACTCGTAAACACTTACTACCCGACAAAGGTAACGGGCTGATAACTTCTGAAACGCCGCCGCTAGGGTGTATCACAAAGCGAGGCTACATGACCTCGACTCGGGAGATCATCGCCATCATCTCGGCCTTTAGGCGCTCCTCACGTATAGTCCATGCCTCCTCCATCTCCTGCCTCATCTCCTGCCTCATCTCCTCCTTCACCTGGGCCCTTAGGCGCGCCTCACGTGCTTCCCATGATCTTGATCTGCACTGGAACCGCTCTCCTCTTGGAAGAAGGAGCTCTTCGTATGCCCCGCACCTGCGGCAAGCACCCGACCCTTATGATCGGCCTTCCCGATTGCCGAAGACAGGATGTCTCTTGACCCTTGGCTTTGAAACGTTCCTTGCTCTTTTTGCTGGCTTACCTCCTCCTACAGGAAGCGAATATAAGTTAGTGGTACAATACAATAGGAAGAATCAGCTGCAATGTACTATGTTAGATGTCTTACGATGGCGGAGACAATCTGTGTGGTCGCAGGGTTTGGAACCACAATCTGACCGTCGGCGGTTTTCTTTGTCCTCGCTAATACCCAGTCGCGTGCCCGCTCCTCACATATGTGGAAGTAAGGCATCGTTGTCCCAGAGTTTGCACACTCCTCGGCTTGTCGTGTCCACTCTGCCTTCTTCCCTACATAGCCACGGAACCGAGGTGATGCGGCGTGTGTGTTATGCCTCTCAGATAGCGGTGTTCCTCTCTCTCTCGGCTCCTCCGCCTCGGGCAAATGCCTCATCCTTGTGAACTCCTCCCAAACCTCGGGAGTAACAAACGGATACCTTTGGAAGGGAGTACGGCTTTTCAACACGCATCAGCATACATGATAACCCCGAAATGCCTCAAAGCCACACCCATTCTCTTCAAAGTACCGTCTCGCATTGATTTCATCTTCCTCTCGTATAATCCATTTCCTTAACTTCGTCCCACGGTCGGTTCTTTTGCTCTGGCCAATGACTTCCTTCCTCCAGTCCTTCACTGTTATCGACACTCTCTCCCTCACCAATTGGCCGAGAAAAGAGGAGTAGCGCCTTACACTTGCCAGACCCGTGCAAACTCAGTGGCATTAAACTCGAGAACATGCGAGTTCTCCCTGTGGCCCCTTTACTCGGTCCTCGGCCCTTTCGACCTTACTCGGTGGCGCGGAGGAGCATCTCCTTCTCTCTCTGGCGTTGAGCCGGTGCTCTCTCTTTGCGACATTTCGAATATATATATGTCAAACCTAAATTTCATGAGAGAAAGCAATTCATATATCTGACATGATTATATTTCACATAAGCGATGACTCCTATTCTCTAATTAGGTTAAGCCCTAATCCCATTCGAGGATATGTGATTCAGCACGTTCTAAGTTGTTGTACAACTCTATAGAAAATTTAAGACATCTTCTTTTGTTCTCCAAATACACTCGACAACAGGTCAAGAGGGTGTGTATTCGGAGAACACCAGGGAGATGTCCAAACTTTCTCAGAGAGTTGAACAACGACTCAAGAACTTGCCCGAACCACATATCCTCAAACTGTCCAAAAAGTGGACAATTGAGATCGCTAATTTATAAATATGACATTTCAAAGATATTTATAAACAAGCACTCTAACGGGAGACGATAGGTTACGCATAACCTAAACTCTAGCATTGATAATAAGAGCAATTTTATGAAAATAATAATTCCAAGCAAATTAAATAACCATGAATAATCATTGTTAATGAAGCATAAATACCAAAATAAAATTCACATAGTATCAAAGTATTACACATAGCAGTTCTACATGAAGTCATAAAAGCTAGGAGTCGAATATAAGGCCTAGGTGCAGGTGCAGAAAGATAGTGTTAGACATTCCAATGGACTTGTACTAGTATATATATATTTATTCCAAGCATACGTTGGTAGTAGTCCTTGTTTGTCAAGTACTTACAAAACACAAAGGGCCAGAGCAAAGAAAAATAAAAGAAATTGCCTTCAACCTTTAGAGACAATCCCTTCTATACTTCAATGTCTGTTTCTCAGGCCATTGACCAATTAAACATTGCAAAGAAATATGACAAACATGTTGAAAACTCTCCTTTGTCTTCTTTAGGTTTGCAAAAACTGAGCTTGCTATGAACTGGAATGATCTATTAAATACCTTCAGACACTAATAATTAAGAACAAAACTTCAGCCAATGTTAGGACCACCTAATTACTATAATTCTGACATATTTTTTCTGTTGCTGTATATAGTTCCGCCGTTCCTCAATAGAAGTCTTCAACTAAGAGGAAACTATTTGAGGATGTCACAGAGGTACATTGATGAATGAACTTCTTCAGGGTACGCAAATTTCAATATGACTTATTTTATAATACCTGAAATAGATATAGCCTTTTCATGACATAAACAGAGTCATTTTCATACCTTATAGATTTATCTTTCGTTGCAGTGTATTCAAACGGTATATTTCAACAACCTACACAAATATGATGTGATATATGCAGCCCTAAACATTTTGTCTTTTGTACTGGAACACTGTGCTATACAATGAACGATAACCGTCTCACTATCGCCTCACCGTTATCCTCTACTGCTGTTGATACTCTTACAGAACCATGGCAGCTTTTGTCGCTCGCTGTATTGTAACCTGTAAAAATAACAGATATGCTGTTCCTCTCTAAGATCTACCTTTGTGTTTCCATTATATATATATATATATATATATATAGGGGGGGCATATTCGGTGCAAACCTCCCTTACCGTGAAAACCACGTGTAAAAGTTTTGAAAAATTTTCAAATAATTATCATAGGTAGGGGAGGTGAGGTTCTACAACCCTGTAAAATTTTAAGACAAAACTCAATCGCATTTGGAAGATATGAAAAAGACAAATTCAGTATGAATAGTAATTTTTCACTGTTTAGCACTATTCATGTTGCAATTTGTCTTTTTCATATCTTCCAAATGCGATTGAGTTTGGTCTTCAAATTTTACAGGGTTGTAGAACCTCACCTCCCCTACCTATGATAATTATTTGAGAATTTTTCAAAACTTTTACACGTGGTTTTCACGGAGTTTTCATGGTAAGGAAGGTTTGCACCGAATATGCCCCCATATATATATATATGCACAAAATACTTTAGTTAAGCTCTTCCAAACTATAGCTTGTCTGTAATATCGCACCTCTAACCAATATAATATATATGTATCAGTATGAACAACAGCACTCTACAATTCATAACGCTCTTTTTACTGCTACAAATATTTGCATAGTTATTTATCCATCGTATCCCTACCAAAACATAATCTCAGCTAAATACCAACACCGATCAATATATCTATTTCTATAGGAACACAACGCATTCAACAAACAATTCATACATAATTACAGTCCTCCATGGTTGCTACAGCCTATATAATACTCAAATTCCCTATCTCCAAGCACCAATTAATTCGTTTTCTTCCATGGTTGCTACAGCCTATATAACTGTTTTGCTATCCTACTACCGTACCAAACTAATAATGTTAACCCTTTCTTTGTAATCAAAACAGAACAACTATATAGCTAAATTATATGCCCTTTTGCTTCACTATCCACTGTATACTATGTGTATATGTATATCACAAAACATTGTTTATTCTATAATTATCTACGTTCCTTCTCAATCCTGTATCTGTGATCTACAACATTTACTATTATCCGTCAGTTTAGCGTTATCCAATCATTCAGTATGAAAATACTCTTTGGATTAACAAATGAACCTACACATTGATTATCAATTGAACAAATATGCTTAGAGTATGTCAATATGTTTACAAAGCATCTCGCCTTTCTTTTAGTCATGTGCTAACCAACGAAATGCTACATCGTTTATGCTTAGAGTATGTCAATATGCTTAGAATATGTTTACAAGATCTAGTTTATTTGCTAAGCAAATAATCTCCACACAAATCTAGCTATCTATTCCCTTTCTAATCCATTCGTTCATTCACAGAAAAGCAAGACTCACCTCGAGTTTGGAGGAGATGGCCGAGGTCGGATGACGAGGACGCACGTGTGCTAGAGTCCTGATCTGGTAGTCCTAGGGAGCTCGGTTGCGTGAAGTGGCGCAGGATGGAGGTGGTGCGGGAGGACACAGCTTGCGGCGGCGCTCGGGGACGAGGAGTCGCGGTGGCGGCCGGAGCTCGGGCAAGCCTACCGACGACGGGCCTCCGCTTCGCTCCGGCAGAAGTTTGGCCTTATCTCTGAATTTGGATCTGTGTAATAATAGAAAAGTCTAAAAAAAATTTACTTAAATCTCAAATGGTCTGATCATGTAGTGTGCATGCAGGTTGCACTTCAATGACCTCAAATACAATCAACTTCATGTATTCCAAGACTAGCTAGTACCTTACACTTCATGTATTCTAAGCAAATTAAGTGAGCTTTGAATGAATTAATATATTAAGTGGCATTGAGAAGCACACGTAGTCCCTTTATTTACAATACAACCCTTCTTGATGATCTACACGCATGTAATTTGTTCCATGTGTGTCGTCGTCACCGCTAAGACATGCCCAATCTGCAAACGAAGGTATTTCATCGAATTGGTTGTACTCTTCCTCATCTACGACATTTTCAACTTTAACAATCCGCCTCTTGCCATGAAGGACGACGTGCAACCTCGGATTGGCCGGATCACGCACGTAGAAAACTTGAGTTGCTTGCTTGGCGAGGATGAACGGTTCATCTCTGTAGGCGAGTCTATTGAGATCCACAAGAGTAAAACCTCTTTTGTCAACCTTCACTCCGTGAGGAAGTCTCACCCACTTACATCGGAACAATGGAACTTGGTATATTCCGTAATCGAGCTCCCATATTTCTTCGATCATCCCGTAGTAACAGTTCATTGCGGTTGAGGATCCTCTTTTCGAGTGATCATCGGACAAAGCATCTATGCTCACACCACTGTTTTGAACTGTACTCTTTGCATCTTGAGTTTCAGTATAAAAGGTGTAACCATTAATATCATACCCTTGCCATGTCTGTACATTAAATCTTGGTCCGTCAGCCAACCATTTGACAGCCTCAGTACTGACAGAGACCTTCGCCTTTTCTTTGAACCATGTGAGGAATTGATTGTTGTGTTCTCGTGTGATGGAAAGCTCATTCATATGTGGATTCTCTTCCCGTAATATCAACTTGTGCTGCTGGATGTATGGATGAACTTCTGTGCTGTGTTGCAGGACTGCAAAATGCGCTTTACAGTACATTTCAAACTGTGGACTCGTTAGATTGGACCCAATGGTTCCTTTGCCACCAAGTCTGCCCTCATGACGAGATACAGGAACACCAATCGGTTGTCTTTTACCTAGATAGTCCACGCAGAACTCAATAACCTCTTCAGTACCATAACCTTCAATAATACTACCCTCAGGCTTCGACCTATTCCTCACATATGACTTTAATATACCCATGTACCTCTCGAATGGATACATGTAACGCAGGAATGCAGGTCCACATATCTTAATCTCTCTAACAAGGTGAACAACGAGGTGGACCATAACGTCGAAGAACGACGGGGGGAAATGCATCTCAAGCTGACAAAGAGTCTGCACCACCTCATTCTGTAAGTTGTTTAGTATATCGGGATCAATAACCTTGCATGAAATCGCATTGAAGAAATAACATAGCTTCGTGATTGCCAACCTGACATCCTCTGGCAGAATATTTCTGATTGCAATAGGGAGCATTTGGGTCATCAACACATGACAGTCGTGGGACTTCATACCAAGAAACTTCAAATCATCCATAGACACAAGCTTCTTAATGTTTGCGGAGTAGCCCGATGGAACTTTAATATCATGGAGACACTTGCAGAGGTCTTCTTTCTCCTTCTTGGATAAGGTGTAGCATGCAGCGGGGATGTACGGTCCTTTTCCATCCTCCTCTATCACTGCAAGCTTGGGCCTGATTCCCATGTAGGTCATATCGCGACGAGCATTCACACCATCCTTGGTCTTCCCAGGTATGTTCAGTAGGATACCAACCAAATTATCACATACATTTTTCTCAACGTGCATGACATCAATACAATGACGGACATCTAACTCCTTCCAGTATGGTAAGTCCCAAAATATTGACCTCTTCTTCCAAATGGTTCTGGGGCGAACAGATTTACGGCTCTTACCGTACTGAACATCGATATCTGACACGCGTGAATATACTTGCCTTCCACTCATAGGCTGGGGGGCCGCACGAATTTCCCTCTTTCCATCAAATTTGTCATCCATCTTACGATATCGATGACTTCGAGGTAGAAATCTACGGTGACCCATGTACACAGTTTTCTTGGAATTTGGCGACCACAAGTCGTCGATCTCCTCTTCACAAATTGGACAAGCTTTGGCTCCTTCGTGTCAGAGCCCGCCAAATTACAAAGGGTCGGGAAATCATTTATGGTGCAAAATATCATAGCCCAAAGGGTGAAGTTCTCTCTTTTGTATGCATCCCACACCTCGACCCCTCATTCCACAATTTTACCAAATCCTCAATTAGTGGTGCTAGGTACACATCGATATCATTACCCGGCTGTTTGGGTCAGTAGATTAGCAACGACATTATGATACGCTTTCGCTTCATGCACAGCCAAGGAGGGAGATTGTAGATACACAACAAAACAGGCTAAGTGTTGTGACGACTACTTACATTACCAAACTGATTCATTCCATTGGAACCCAATCCAAATCTTATGTTTGCCATCTCGACACCAAACTCTTCATGTTTCTAATCAATATTTCTCCATTGAGCTAAATCAACGGGGTGTCTCATTTTGCCATCTTTCTTTCGAGATTCATAATGTTAACACAACAATTTCGCCTCTTTGTGATTTGCAAACAACCACTCTAAACATTGAATGATGGGCAAATACCACAATACCTTGGCCGGTACCCCTTTGTTCACATCTTCACCGTCGTCGGTTCGGCTCTTACGCTTCTTGTCATTACGCTTCTCCTTTTGTTTGTACCGGGGTGCACCACAAATTGGACAAATGCACAGTTCCTTATGCACATTGCGGTATAATATGCAATCATTTGGATATGCATGTATCCTTTCTATTTCCATTCCCATGGGACATAGTAGCTTCTTCGCTTCATAAATACTTGTTGGCAACTCGTTTCCCTCTGGAAGCATATCCGATAAAAGAACTAAAAGTGCATTGAAACTTGTATCTGTCCAACGGTGTTTTGCCTTCAGTTCAAACAATGCAAGGACCGAACCCAACTTGCTGTATTCTGCTTTGCAACCCGAAAACAACGGTTTGGCATTGTCTTCCATCAAGCTTTTAAATTTTTCGAACTCCCTTTTCGTGTAATTTCCCTCCACATCTCGCAACATTTGATCTAAATTATCCTCATCAAAAATATCACGCTCCAACTCGTGATCGGCTTGAAGCATGTCTTCGCTATGCGTAATGGAGGGGTACTACTTGTCTCCCCATGATGGATCCAACACGTGTAATTCCTCACGAAGCCACGTCGAATCAAGTGGCCTTCAATTTGAGCTGAGTTGTTAAATCTCCTGAGATTGGTGCAATCAATGCAAGGACAATATATGAACTTTACACCCTCATAACCATATCTACTACGCAATTCTTATGAACTCCTTAACTCCCTCTGAAATTCGGCACTCACACGGCTTTTTTGATACATCCATTGTTCGCGGTCCATCTACAATTAAACCATAAACAACAAATTAATAATGCCAACGAGCGACAACTAGCATGTAGGTCAAATACCAATATATTATTTATTGACCTTCGCACAATAGAGAGACATGCACTAATCAATGAAAGAAAAGAAGGGTTGAAGAATTAACAAAGTCCAGGAATTGAGTACGTACCAACTATGACTCCTAATTTCAATTAGGTCAGGTCCTAATCCCATTCGAGGATATGTGGTTCGAGCAAGTTCCTAAGCTGTTGTAGAACTCCAAAGAAAATTTTGGCAGCATCTCCCCACTGTTCTCCAAATACATGTCTCGACAATAGGTCAAGAGGGTGTGTATCTGGAGAACACCAGGGAGATGCATGCTACCGAAACTCTCTAGAGTTGTACAATAGCTCAGGAACTTGCTCGAACCACATATCCTCGAATTGTCCAAAAAACGTGGACAATTCGAGACTGCTTATCTATAAATATGCCATTTTAGCATATTTATAAACAAGCATTCTCGAACGGGAGACGCATAGGTTACGCAACCTAAACTCTACCATTGATCACATTATAGCAACAATAATGACATGTAACCCATTCACATGCTCTCCTTTTGAAGAAAATTAACCACAAATGAGGGGAAATATACTCAAGCTAGGGTTTCAACTTTAGCCCCAAACCACCATCTCTCCTTCAGATTTTATAATTTCGCCAATATTGTTTCAACCATAATAGCATTAATGACATATAACACATTCACTAAATCAAAATCGAATTTCTTAATGCAGAATCGAAGGGATTTGAAGGAATGCTCACCTTTTGAAGAAAACCTCAAATGAGGGCAAATAGAGGGAAATAAATCTCCTCAAGCTAGGGCTTTAACTTACCCTCTCAACACACATCCTCAAGGATTTCAGATTTTCTCCCCCCAAGCCTAAGTCTCAATGAGAGTATGTTCTGTTTTTTGAGATGGCGACGGGTTTTTTTGGCTCTAGAACACCAACAGAGGAGAGTTCATCCCGACAGGATATAAAACCTAACGAGGCTCATCACAATCGGTTCTTACAAAGAAGTGATTGTGATAACTATATTATCACAATCGGTTCTTTATAAGAACCGATTGTGATGATGCCCACTTATCACAATCGGTTCTTTTAAGAACCGATTGTGATGACCCATTCCCTTATTACAATCGGTTCTTACAAAGAACCGATTGTAATGAGTGAGCCTTATCACAATCGGTTCTTTCTAAGAACCGATTGTGATGACCCTTTTCCTCATCACAATCGGTTCTCTGTAAGAACCGATTGTAATGAGGACCCTTATCACAATCAGTTACTTCTAAGAACCGATTGTGATAACCTTTTTCCAAAATTTACTAAAGAGATACACGTATCACAATCGGTTTTTTAGTCAAAAGTTTAGAACCGACACAAATGAAGCGATAGTGATGTATCATTCTGTAGTAGTGCTCCTTCCATCCCGAAGATGGAGGGTGCCTACACCTCACTTCCGTTAACCGCGGTGAATGGAATCACGATGTAGGAGTTACTCATTGGCTCTCCGGATTAGTCATAACTTTCTCACCGACCTTCCCGGGACTAGTTATGACTTTCTCACCGCACGGGCCATGTAACATGCCATGTATGCAAATATGCCAACAACATAATTAACTTGTACATTAACAAATGGCATCATAACATAGTAAGCATACTCATCATATCATTGGCAATCATTGAAGCATGGCAAGTGTTCATATCATATATTCAATCTTCATCTAGTCTCAACTAGCAACCTACAAACCGCTATCCATTACAATACACTTGCCTCAACCACGTGCGACGGATTGGCGAGAAGTAGAAGGCCCTCCCGGGGTCACACCACCTGCACATAGGGACCACACACTCACAATCATGCCCACAAAATAGTACGCAAACCCTCATCTACCCCGACATTGCCAACTACTCGCAAAACCCAAAAACAGCGGTTCTGTCCCGTCGGGACAGCAGCCTTCCAAAAGGCATAACTCGGGTTCTAAGACTCCAAATCAATTAAATGAGTACATCCTCGCGTAGATTAGGAAATTTCCCAACTTTTTCTAGGTATATGGAAAGACTTATTCGGACTCTAAAGTTGTTTAATCTACAAAATACCGTGATCTTTTCCAATCACGTCACAGATTTTAACACGCTCGGTAAAACAGCCATAACTTTCAAACGGCTGGGCGGAATTGGACGTTCTTTATATCCACTGAAAGATAATGAAATTATCTACAACTTCTTCAACATCTGTATGACCAGATTCTGAATCTAAATTGGCGAAAACCTAAGCCCTAGGTCGACTGCTCATGCTGCCCGAAACAGAGGACGTGGCAACTTCTAGATTTCATCTAATCCACTCAATTCCAGCACCACCAATTGATCTAAAAACTTGATAATAACCCTTAGAACAGTACCTAGACCAACCCCAAGTGTTCCCATGGCCATACCTTTGCCCAACGTACGAAAACCCAATGGATCTCCTCCCGGTTGGCGCGATCTCCTTCCTCGCTCCAAATCCACCGGATCTCGTCATCGTGGAGCGCTCCATTGGATGGATCTTTGAGGTGTTGAGGTGGAGAACTCTCCTAGGGGCAGCAAGGGGGGTGGAGTGGGGAGGAGAGGTGTGGTGGCGCCATGGGGGAAGATGGAGAGGAAGGGGAAGGTTGGAGGCGCATGGGGGGGGCTAGGGGGTGGCGGCGAGGGTTGGGAGAGGGAGTTTGGGGCGCACCAAGGGGTGGGTGCCAGATTTGGCTGCCCAAAAGTCCCCCCCTTGGGCCCAAACCCTTCCACCGGAGGCCCAACTCAACCCCCAAGGCCCAAAGTCCCCCGAAGAGGCCCAAACACCCGAAAACGGCCCAAAAACATGCTATAAATGGCATAACGTAAAATTTTAACCTCCATTTACCTATTTTATAATGTTTTGACCTCAACATCCACATTTTATAAGATTACGACACTCCGTGGTGTCACATTCTCCCCCCTTCAATAGGATTCGACCCCGAATCCGAGACACGCCACTTCGCAAACAACCAAATCGAAGGGAGCTATGGTTCACGCCCCAGAACCCGCTTAGAAGCCCCTATGATTTGCACCAGCCAGCACTCAGAAGCAAGGAGCTAAGGATCAAAGACTGACAGCTCTAAAGATAACTCACATTCAAAACTTGCTAGAATTCTTATCCCACTTTGAAACACCGACTACAAAGATAAGGATTCAGAACGTCCCAAGCAAAAGGATAACTTCCTAAGCTGACAATGAAGGGAAACGGTCTCATATTCCTCATTTTTATGCATTTCTTGGCACTAAAGTGCCCGATCCCTTTAACCGATGTTTCTCCTCAGAAGAACACGGCACCAACCTCTAGAACCCTCTTCAGCTCCCACGCACAAAAGTGCTTTCACATCTCAACCTCTCTACTGTGGTTCGTCGTATTCTAGACGACGCGAACCAAGCAAGACACAACACTCCAAGACTACCAACTGCTTGAACAATCGGCTAACACCTTGCAAAAGATTGACCTTTTACAAAAGACCAATACCCACCACTACCACCAAAGGAAAAACATACTTTATAACCAGGGTCCTTAAAACCCTAACAAACAATATCAACCGAGCAATCCACATCAGTTGACACAACTCGCTCAGAGCTCGGCGACAAAAGATCCAATACACTTCGAAAAGGAAAAGCAATTACTAGCAACCACCAAGTGGTCCACTAATAATTTAATCAACCCTACCGAGGGACACATCAATGACACAAGTCTCCAAGAAGGTTTGAATTGAGTCCTACACAACCTTCCTTTACTCTTCACTTCCAAACTAGTTACGATCAACCACTAGCAACGCCTAATATCTTAGGTCATTACAAACCCACACTAGATTCCTCTTTCTAAGAAGGTTTAGCCCTCGCATTCTTCCTTTCAAAGAATCGGAACAAGGGTACAATCATTGAGTAAGCTCAACCAAGACCCATGAACCCAAAATGATCCACATCCAACAACTCGAACTCCAAGGCGCTAAAAGCCACATTGGAAAGAGTTCGGCAACAACCAAAGAGTACTCATGTCATTTTTCTAAGCCAAATCGCAAAGAAAACTCAAACCTCTAACACCACAGCCAAAACACCACAAATTATTCATTCTTTCTTTTCATACTAGGAAGAAATGGAAATCTCGATACATGACAAGAATGCACACTTTTCAAGAGCACTCCGGATTAGTCATATATCCATCTATGCCTGTCTCACCGACACAGCTCACCGACTCATTTATCATTGAACATTTATAAACGATGCCATGCTTCGTTTTCACCATTCACTCATCATGTAATAACAATACCGAACAGTCATTCACCAAAAGACTTCTTCCTCGGTATCACATGATTGAAACACACATAACATTGATTTACCGCGCTTAAATCATATAGACTATGACTGCAACACCGTTAGCTGGAACACACCACGTCATGTCAGAACCCACCATTTCTCGAAAGCTAAACTTGCAAAACCTCACATTTTAACCAAAATCTGCATTTTGGAAAAGAACATCGACTCCAAAGTTAAACATCAGCACACACAACCGCCACAAATGTTCTCAACAAGAAAGGAAAACTCATTTCCAAGAAGGGAACACTTCACTAACAAAATCACTGATGAAACATTCATAAAATCCACCCTTTTGAAACACTTGCAAACACCACACACATTTTCCAAATAACTTCAATTCTAGCCAAAAAGAGTCACAAATTAAATCCCAAGAAACTCCAACACAACCCACTATGTCCAACTGCTTCCTTTAAAATTTATTCCCAAAGAAAATTCAGGGCGAACGTGAAGGAGCGCGATCCACTTAAAACTTTTGGGTGTAACTAAACAAATGGGCCAAACCCAAAGATCAACACCAATCCCTACGAGTTTAGGGAAACTCTAACACACAACATAAAAAAAACGCCTTGATCGAAAGCATTTGACCAAGATAGCAAACAACCAAACCAGTCCAAAAGGTTTTAAACACAAGCTCAGCATGAAACCCTATACTTATCTTTTAAACATTCAATATTCACTATTTACTCATCGAGAAACCCCTCAGGTTACAACAAGAGCTACAAAACAAATTCTCTCTTATTACCTTTCCCAATACTTATAAATAGAGTTTATGATGCTTATCCAAAGAAATCCAACGAAGACTACGTCAACAAGATCCCCACAGACCAACATATCATATAACATCATATTCTAGATTGAAACAAATGCTCCAACAAATCTTTCAGCATGATCAACCAATGAATTTCATACCACCTATATGTAAACGTCTCGACAATCGAAACTTATTCAGTTAACAAGCGACTTCAACATGTAAATATTATCTCCACAGGGAAGAATTCGTAAGTGAGATTAAGTTATACTTTCATTAAGGATAAAATCATTCATCATGTTAATTATCCAAAGCTCACTCCATCGCAACATGTTAAAATTTTCCTCTATTTAACCATGGTTTTCCAATGAGTAATCTAAACAGTTACCACCACTACTTAGTCATCAATACAACAAATGGGCATGATCATCAACCAACAACATTACTTTTAGCTACCCTATACATAGGTGATAACAAAATTACCACCACACAACATACTCCAACTATTTAAAATAGATTGAATACTAGCATTAACACTGCCCTTAACAACATCATTAACAAAAAGTCTTATGTCTTCTCAATTGATATCAATACTTGCATTGTAGAGACACAACTGCATACTTTCAAATATACTAGTAGTTTGCAACAACGTAAATAGCAACTCTAATCAACTTCCAAATTAAAGTCACTAGGCAACACGATTAAATTCCTCTATTACTCCATTAGATTAGAACATCTTTAAACAACCAAAGAAAGTTTCTTTAACAAGAATGTTAGCCTACATCATCTTAATGTTTTAACTATGCATCAGGGTTTAAAACTTTAGACATAATCGGGGATCATAAGCACTTTTAAAGCAAAGCAACCGATTCTAAGCATGTACATTAACACCTTTAATCATTCCCACTATGGGGTACTATACATCACTAGAGGTTCACCTAATCTTAAGCTAAAGGTAATAATTACATTTAATTGTTTCAACTCGCAAATTAACTTAACAATACGTCATTCCATAAACCACATTGGTACATACTACATAACATGCTAAACAACAATTTTCACTTTTGACAAGTAATTTCAGTCAAACGAATACTTACTTTATTTGCAGCATTTTTTTTCTTTTAATACTCAACCAAAACTCACAAAGAAGCTTGACTCTCAAAGTTGCTATGAGACAAACGCAAACTTGATCATGCAAGAGGAAATTCTCCAAAACACTTTTCAATCTCAAAGACTCCCATAGAGGAAAATGGTTGAAACACAATTTTCTTAAAAGGGAACCAAGCGATCAAGTAATCCATTTCAAATAAAACCTTAACACCAAACCCAAAACTTTCACGAAAAAAGAAGGGCTTTCAAAAATGATTTCTCAAACCAGTAAAATGACGAAATCAAACACCATTTACTCCTACAAAGCCACAGAACTTCAGCCCTGACAACCAAGTCTGGCATAACGCCGCAATAACTCTTTTGACCTCGGAGAAAGACAAACACAGGAATAAATTGAATGCTTCTCCCCATAAAGCAATCAACAAACTAAGCATCAAAGCTGGAAAGGCGACCAAAAGAAGCGCAACACTAGACTCTTCTTCTTCGTCTTCAACCAAGGAAGACAAAACCACATACCGCATACGGAACAATCCGCGAAAATCCAAGACCAAACACTTTTCTTTTGATTTCAATCGACTAAAAACCAAGAAGACCAACCAAAACCGACCGTCAGAATAGTGAAAAGCATCCGAAGGAAACCACCATCAACTCTTCTATTTGTCTCCAGCCAACTACACGATCTACGATAGAAAAGGTAAGCACTCTTTCCCCACAAGGGGTTAATAGTTCTTCGGTGATGGCTTTAACCTGGCCATACCACAAACCACACCCTTACTATTAACAAAAGTGGTGACCGAAACCCTTCGGCACCACAACCCTACTTTATCACCACAACAAGCACAATTCAATCATTTATCTCATAGACATAGCAACATGGATTATCAAATGAAGCATTCAACATCAAAGCTTAAATACAACATTTAAGCGTAAAGGAACGATACCCATACCCTTTCCTACTGTGCATCCATGTGTGTCAAATTTTAGATTAGTTATACCATTTTTTTTGCAAGTTTTAATGTTGCTATCCTATGACAAAATTTTAGTTAAAACCTAAGCCATGTTTCTAAGTTATCCCACATCACATTTTAGTTGTAACCTAAGGTATGACAATAAAAATACACATTCCAAGGACCTACAGCCCGCTCTGATACCAACTGTAACACCATGGCATCTAATATGCCCGAATGCTACCAAACATAGACTAAACATCAACTAAATACCATACATGAAGACAAATTTTAGCAAAGGCACAAATGCTAAACACCGAAATTTCGGCAGCATCTCCTTTGTTTTATCATGATTTGCGCAATAGCAATATCATAGCAAAATATTTCATAACATAAGACATCTAAAGCAGCAATATATAATGGATAAAACATCATCATAAACAATTAAACCAAAACCAACCACACAAACATCTATAGCTAACCAAAGAGGATCAACAGCACATTAAAATTAATCCATACACCTAGTTCAGGGCACTATTATTATGATCATGACTCAAGGTTGGTAAATGTGATTGGAACTACGTGAAGATGTGTAGCTAATGCCCGTTCCCACATGCCGGTGTCATGGTACCTAAAAAAAACAACATAAACACAAGCGTGAGTTCATCACTCAGCAAGTATATTGCAATGGTACAAACAAAAATAATTACATGGCTACAACAACCCACATCATGTATATCATCTCATTCATGTTCACAAATCATTATCATCATCATTATGTATGCAATGCGATGCGATGCGATGCGATGCTCATATCTCCTTGGAAACTCATACCGGTATGGTTGAGTACACACCCGTCGGTGTGCACCCTCTCCCCCCTTCCATCCCGAAGATGGAGGGTGCCTACTCCTCGTGTAACACCCCGGCATTTACTATGCCTGAATGTTACCAAACATAAGCTAAACAACATCTAAATACCACATTTAACATCAAATTCCAGCAAAGGTGCATAGACTAAAAACCGAGATTTCGGCAGCACCTCCTTTGTTTTATCATGAATTTAAGAAACAGCAACAATATAGCATTATATGGCAATAAGAGAAACATCTAAAACAGCAATAAATAAAGTCTTAACGACAATAAGAGACTAACATTAAGCTCTTAAGGTTCCAAGTGTCAAACAAACAATAGAACTCTCATTAACCAAGCTAGGACTTAATTTAAAGGCCATCACACGCAATTTATTATCCAACTAAATGAATTGACTTGGGGAAACATTAAGGTGAAACAACGTGTGAGAGTGTGACTATTCCCCTTTCCCGCATGCCGTTCTCATGGTACCTAAAACAACAAGAAAACACAAGGGTGAGTTCGAAAACTCAGCAAGCATACTGCAATGGACAACAAGCATAACAACAAGTCAATAACATCTTTCATCATGTATAACATCTCATTCATGAATACTTATCAATATCATCATCAATTTGTATGCGATGTAATGCATTGCTCTCGACCCTCTGGAACCTCATACCAGATGGGAAGTACACACCCGTCGGTGTGCACTCCTTTCCTCCCTTCCATCCCGAAGATGGAGGGTGCCTACTCGCCTCCAAACACCACGTGGATGGAATCACGACATAGGACTTACTCAATGGCATGCTCCTGACTAGTCATAACTTTCACCGACCTTGCCGGACTAGTTAAGACTTTCTCACCGCCTCGCCTCTATCTCATGACATGCATGCAACCATGCCAAATATCATATTCAATTCACATATTAACACATGGCATCATAATATGTTAAACATGCTCATCATATCATATCAATCATTAAAACATGGCAAGTGGACATATATCATGTAGGCAATTCCATCTAATTTCAACATGCAACCTACAACTTGCTATCCATCACAACACACTTGCCTCAACCACGTGCAACGGATTGGCGGGAAGAAGAGGGAACTCCCGGGTCACACCACCTGCACATAGGCATCACACACTCACAATCATAACCTCAAAACAGTACACACGCCCCATCTAACCCGACATTGCCAACTACTCGCAAAACCTAAAAACAGAGGTTCTGTCCCGGGACAGCAACCTTGCAAAAAGCATAACTTGAGTTCTGGGACTCCAAATCGAATAAACGAGTACACCGTCGCGAAGCTTAGGAAATTTCCCAACTTTTTCTAGTTATAGGGAAAGACTGATTCGGACTCTAAAATTGTTTAATCTACAGATTACCACAATCTGTTCCAGTTACGTCACAGATTTTTAGGCGCTCGGTAAAACAGCCATAACTTTCAAACGGCTGATCGGAAATTAACGTGCTTTACGTCCACGGAAAGATAATTAAATTATCTACAACTTCCTAGAAGTCCGTACGGTCTGATTCGGATTCTAGATCGACGGAAACTCGAACCCTAGATCGACTGCTCAATCTGCCCGAAAACAGAAACGTGGACAACTTTAGATCTAACCCAAATTACTTCAAACCAACGCCTCCAATTGATCTAAAAACTTGATAAACACCCTAATAACAGTACCTAGATCAATTCCAAGGATCCCCAAGATCATACCTTTGCCCGAAGCGCAAAACTCCAATCAATCTCCGCGAATCTCCTCGCGACCGCTTCCTCGCTTCCACGCTCCTCGCTCCTCGGTCCTCGCGCCTCGCTCCTCGCTCCACGGGCTGACTCCACCAGGTGCCGGGGGGGGGAGGCCACCCTAGGGCAGCAAGGGGTGGAGGGGAGGTGGTGTGGAGGTGGAGGAAAGGGAGGGGGGATGCGCACGGTTATGGGGGCTAGGGCTTAGGGGAGGGGGAGGGAGGAGAGGGGCGCAAGAGGGGGAGGTGGGGGCGCAACAACAGCAGCATGGGCGCAAGGGGGCTGGGGGGAGCCCCTTTTATCAGCCCTCAACCCAATCCTAGTCCGTTACGGAGTCCTAATCCATCCCACCAAAGCCCACCAAGGCCCAAAACTCCTCCGGGAAGGCCCAAAACTCTAAAACGCCCGAAACGGCCCGGAAACGATCTTAACCCCCGATCCTTATGATTTTAACCTTATTTCCACATCTCATACTGTATTTAACCTTATCATGTTCAAAAATTAAGGATACGACACTCCGAGGTGTCACATTCTTCCCCCCTTCAACGGGATTCGACCTCGAATCTAAACGCACCAAACACGAAACCCAGCAAAACCAAAGACAGCCAGATTTTCACATCACATACCTGAGGTGAAAAGCTCAGATACTTCTCGCAAGATGCAGATTCCAGCTCCCAAGTCGCTTCTCTCTCTGGCCTGATGTGACCACAAGACCTTGACAAACTTAAGCGCCCTGTTCTTCATCACTTGCTCAAGTCCCTGAATTTCCACAGACGGGACTCGAAGGTGAGGTCCTGCTCAAGCACTAATGGTTCCAATGGAACCACCAACTCCTGATCGTGCAAGTATTTCTTCAACATCGAGACATGGAACACATCATGCACACCTTGCATGGATTCCTTAGTTTCAGGCGATAGGCCAACCTCGCCAACTCGGGCGAGGATAGGAAAAGGCCCAACATACCTTGGATCGAAGCTTTCCTTTGGCGCCAAAACGCACCACACCCTTGGTGGGAGATACTCGCAAGAGTACGCTTATCACCCACCTCAAACTCCAAGTCTCGCCAGCCACATCAAAGATAGCTCTTCTGGTCGCTTCAGGCTGCGAGAAGGTTTTGCCGAATCCTCCGACACGCGATCAATACTGCTGAACCCAATCCGGCCCAAGAATAGCTCTCTTGCCCACAAAGATCCCAACAAAGTGGCGATCTGCACTTCCGACCATACAAGACCTCATAAGGAGCAGCCGGATGCCGGAATGGTAGCTGTTATTGTAAGCAAACTCGCAAGGGGCAAATGGTCTTCCCAGCTACCCTTCCAAGCCATCACACAGGCCCTGAGCATGTCCTCCAAAGTTTGGATGGTACGCCAGATCGCCCATCTGTCTGAGGGTGAAAAGCGGTACTAAGGCAAAGCCGCTGCACTCCAAAGCACTCTGCAAACTCTCCCGAACTTGGAGACGAACTTCGCATCCCGATCAGAGATAATGGTCTTGGGTACACCATGCAATCTCACAATCTCCCGCACATAGATGGGAGCCAACTCGCTCATTGAATTGGTCGTGCGGATGGGAATGAAATGCGCAGACTTGCCGAGACGGTCCACCACAACCCAAACAAAGATCCTTCCTCGTGGAGAACGAGGTAGACCAACCACGAAATCCATGGAGATGTCATCCCATGGCCACACAGAACCTCCAATGGTCGCAACAGACGGCGGGACGCTTATGCTCGGCTTTGATCTTCCTGACAGATCCCACAAGACGCCACATACTTGGCAATATCCACTCTCATCCTTTTCCACCGTAAATTCTTCTTCAAGTCCTCAGTACATCTTGGTCTCTCCAGGATGGACCGTGGTACGGTGCGATGAGCTTCTCTCGAATGTCTTCTTTCACTTGAGATTTCGGGGCACGCACAGACGGCCCTGAAACCTCAAAACTCCCGCATCATCAACGGTAAAGTCTCCCAACTTGCCATCCTCAAGGCGTTTCCTCACCTGCCGGAGCAAACGATCATCTTTGCTGTGCCTCCCGCACACGCCCGGGAATCGCCGACTCAAGAATCAATTGAGTTTCGCCTTGCACGGTCCCCGCAGCAAGAGGGAGACTCCCAAACGCTCAAAATCAGCAACAAGACAATCAACAACAGGGGGCATTGTCTTGCGACTAAGAGCATCGGCCACCACATTTGCCTTCCCCGATGATACTGGATCGTGAGGTCATAATCCTTTATCAACTCTAGCCACCTCCTCTCGCCTCAAGTTCAAATCTTTACGAGTAAAGATGTACTTGAGGCTCTTGTGATCGATGAAAATATCACAAGACTCACCGCATGTAATGCCTCCATATCTTCAATGCAAACACCACGGCGGCTAGCTCAAGATCATGCGTGGATAATTCTCGCTCATGCTTTTTCAATCGCCTCGAAGCATAAGCAATCACCTTGCCCTCTTGCATGAGCACACACCCAAGTCCCAACCGAGAAGCATCGTAATAAACGGTGAAACGCTTCCCTGATTCGGAAGGGTAAGAACAGGAGCAGCCACTAACTTCTCCTTCAAAGTGCGTATTGTGCTCACACTCGCAGTCCACCTGGAACTTCATCCCTTTGTGAGTCAATGGTGAAAGTGGCTTGGCAATGATAGAGAAATCCTGCACAAAACGCCGATAGTAGCCACCAACCCAAGGAAGCTACGCACCTCTTTGACATTGGAAGGCCTCTTCCAATCCAAAATCAGCCGAGACTTTGCTAGATCTACCGATATGCCCTCTGGATTGATGATGTGGCCAAGAAAACCCACTTCAAATCCGTAACTCGCACTTTTTCAAATTTTAGCAAAGAATTGATTCTCCCTCAGTACTCAAAGACAAGCCTCAAGTGTCGCTCATGCTCCTCTTCTCGATTTAGAGTAAATCAGAATGTCATCGATGAACACTACCACAAACTCATCAAGGTACTTGTGTAGCATACTGTTCATCGCTTCCATAAAGACAATGAGGGCATTAGTTAGTCCAAAAGACATAACTTTAAATTCATAATGCCCATACCTAGTGGAGAAAGCGCTTCTCAATGTCCCGCTCCCTCACACGGATCTGATTATACCCCGATCAAGATCAATCTTGGAGAACACCTTTGCTCCCTTCGCTTGGTCAAACAGATCCTCGATGCGAGGCAAAGGATACTTGTTTTTGATCGTCACTTGGTTAAGAGCACGATAATCAATGCACATACGCCAACTTCCATCCTTCTTCGAGACGAAGAGGACGGGTGCTCCCATGGCGATACGCTACGCCGAATGAAGCCTTTGGCCAACAGATCCTCCAATCGCTTCTTCAACTCGTCTTGAAAAGGTCGAGCTAAGCGGTATGGAGAGATAGAAATAGGTCGAGTGCCCTGAGCAAGATCAATACGAAACTCCACATTCCTCACAGGAGGTAGACCAGGCAACTCGTCGGGGAACACATCAACGAACTCCTTCACTACAGAAATCTCCTCAATGGGAATCGAGGAAGATGGTTTCTCAGACAAAGTCATGAGGAAACCCAACACCTCAAACGCCGACGTAAAACAAACTAGTCAAAGCAAAGACGGAATCGGAGGGTATACCACCGAAAGGTCAACTCTTCACGGACGGCCTGCAAGGAAAGCTGTCTTCCGTAAACAACAGATCTTAGCACGATCGATGCAGCCACCCATGCCCAAAATGACATCAAAAGGAGCCAACTGGATCACCATGAGATTGGCAAAGAAAACCTCATCATCAATGGCAATGGTGCAACCAGGGCAAACCAAAGAACTAGCAATCAACCCCAGGAGAACTGACTAACACGGACTCGTAAACTCCGAACTCCCAACTTAGCTCTACTAGCAAACTCCGACGACACAAAAGAGTAGGATGCTCGAATCAAATAGAACAAAGGCATCAACGGAATCCACGAGCAGTAGTACCAAACCACCTCTCGATGCCCTACCGACTCGGCGGTCGGCAAAGCGCACACTCTGGTGGCGCCGGACGTAAGGAGCCCCGACTCCAGTCGATGCCCCATCAAGGTTGGGGCGGAGGAGGCAAATCGAGGAGGAGCAGACGGCCGCGGCACCAAGACGCGCTGGTGGCGCCACGCAAAGGGTGGCCGAGAAACAGGAGCAGCCATCATGTGCACCGATCCTCTAGAAGACGCTACCGAGTGGGAGGAGAAGGCACCGTCTCCCACTTGATGATGCTACCGGGTTCATCCGGCAGACTCGCCCCATATGGCCGGGCTTGCCACGCGGTGGTTGCAATTCCCACCCAACCACACTCTGAAGCACGGTGCTCGCCACCGCACTTGAAGCACTTCATGCCTGCCCGGCACAGACTAACAATGGCCATGAAGAAGACGCATCGGGCGAATTTATCTTAGCCCCCGAGGAGGAGCCTGTCCTCCCTTGAACTTCTTGAAGGTGGGACGCCGAGAGGACCCACCTCCTCCACCAAAGGTCCTCTTCTCGGCCCCTTTGGGCCGCAGGAACCCTGAACCTCCCGGTTCTCGCTTGTCCCGGAGAGCTCCAACTCGAGCTCCATGCCCTTCGCTTGCTCCACCACAGAGCGAAGTCACGAGGACAGCCGCCCCATGACAACTCTTCTATTTGACTCACCAACTACCCGATCAAGGACGAAAGGATAAGCACTCTTCTCCTACAGGGGTTAATAGTTCTTCTGATGGCGCTAACCGCCACACCACAAACCTCACCGTTACTATGAACCAAAAGAGGTGACCGAAACCCTTCGGCACCACAACCCCACTTTTATCACCACAACAGAACAATCCAATCATTTATACAGCATGACTCGCGAACTCCTCTGGAGCCTCGCCTGGCCTCCACGGCCACGGCGTCCACGGCCTCTACCCCTTGGCATGGCTGCTTAGACAGACAACCATCCAAACACGAAAACATAAACACAAAATCACACAATCAAGATCATAGATCAAACATCATCATAAGCATATTCCTTATCACATAATCAAGCGCGATGCATTGATGAACCAAAACCCATCCTACTGTGCAACCAGGTGTGTCAAATTTTAGATTAGTTATACCACTTTTACAAGTTTTAATGTTGCTATCCTATAACAAAGTTTTAGTTAAGACCTAAGCCATGTTTCTAAGTTATTCCACATCACATTTTAGTTGTACCCTATAGCATGACACTAAAAATTCACATTCCAAGGACCTATGTACCGCTCGATACTAATCAGAATAACACCCGGCATTTACTATGCCTGAATGTTACCAAACATAAGCTAAACAACATCTAAATACCACATTTAACATCAAATTCCAGCAAAGGTGCATAGACTAAAAACCGAGATTTCGGCAGCACCTCCTTTGTTTTATCATGAATTTAAGAAACAAAGCAACAATATAGCATTATATGGCAATAAGAGAAACATCTAAAACAGCAATAAATAAAGTCTTAACGACAATAAGAGACTAACATTAAGCTCTTAAGGTTCCAAGTGTCAAACAAACAATAGAACTCTCATTAACCAAGCTAGGACTTAATTTAAAGGCCATCACACGCAATTTATTATCCAACTAAATGAATTGACTTGGGGAAACATTAAGGTGAAACAACGTGTGAGAGTGTGACTATTCCCCTTTCCCGCATGCCGTTCTCATGGTACCTAAAACAACAAGAAAACACAAGGGTGAGTTCGAAAACTCAGCAAGCATACTGCAATGGACAACAAGCATAACAACAAGTCAATAACATCTTTCATCATGTATAACATCTCATTCATGAATACTTATCAATATCATCATCAATTTGTATGCGATGTAATGCATTGCTCCTGACCCTCCGAACCTCATACCGGTATGGGAAGTACACACCCGTCGGTGTGCACCCTTTCCTCCCTTCCATCCCGAAGATGGAGGGTGCCTACTCGCCTTCCAAACACCACGTGGATGGAATCACGACATAGGACTTACTCAATGGCGCTCCGGACTAGTCATAACTTTCACCGACCTTGCCGGACTAGTTAAGACTTTCTCACCGCCTCGCCTCTATCTCATGACATGCATGCAACCATGCCAAATATCATATTCAATTCACATATTAACACATGGCATCATAATATGTTAAACATGCTCATCATATCATATCAATCATTAAAACATGGCAAGTGGACATATATCATGTAGGCAATTCCATCTAATTTCAACATGCAACCTACAACTTGCTATCCATCACAACACACTTGCCTCAACCACGTGCAACGGATTGGCGGGAAGAAGAGGGAACTCCCGGGGTCACACCACCTGCACATAGGCATCACACACTCACAATCATAACCTCAAAACAGTACACACGCCCCATCTAACCCGACATTGCCAACTACTCGCAAAACCTAAAAACAGAGGTTCTGTCCCGGCGGGACAGCAACCTTGCAAAAAGCATAACTTGAGTTCTGGGACTCCAAATCGAATAAACGAGTACACCGTCGCGAAGCTTAGGAAATTTCCCAACTTTTTCTAGTTATAGGGAAAGACTGATTCGGACTCTAAAATTGTTTAATCTACAGATTACCACAATCTGTTCCAGTTACGTCACAGATTTTTAGGCGCTCGGTAAAACAGCCATAACTTTCAAACGGCTGATCGGAAATTAACGTGCTTTACGTCCACGGAAAGATAATTAAATTATCTACAACTTCCTAGAAGTCCGTACGGTCTGATTCGGATTCTAGATCGACGGAAACTCGAACCCTAGATCGACTGCTCAATCTGCCCGAAAACAGAAACGTGGACAACTTTAGATCTAACCCAAATTACTTCAAACCAACGCCTCCAATTGATCTAAAAACTTGATAAACACCCTAATAACAGTACCTAGATCAATTCCAAGGATCCCCAAGATCATACCTTTGCCCGAAGCGCAAAACTCCAATCAATCTCCGCGAATCTCCTCGCGAATCGCTCCTCGCTCCACGTTCCTCGCTCCTCGCTCCTTGCTCCTCGCTCCTCGCTCCACGGGATGACTCCGCGAGGTGCAGGGGTGGGGAGACCACCCTAGGGCAGCAAGGGGTGGAGGGGAGGTGGTGTGGAGGTGGAGGAAAGGGAGGGGGATGCGCACGGTTATGGGGGCTAGGGCTTAGGGGAGGGGGAGGGAGGAGAGGGGCGCAAGAGGGGGAGGTGGGGGCGCAACAACAGCAGCATGGGCGCAAGGGGGCTGGGGGGAGCCCCTTTTATCAGCCCTCAACCCAATCCTAGTCCGTTACGGAGTCCTAATCCATCCCACCAAAGCCCACCAAGGCCCAAAACTCCTCCGGGAAGGCCCAAAACCCCGAAAACGGCCCGGAAACGGCCCGGAAACGATATTAACCCCCGATCCTTATGATTTTAACCTTATTTCCACATCTCATACTGTATTTAACCTTATCATGTTCAAAAATTAAGGATACGACACTCCGAGGTGTCACACCTCGCTTCCGTTCACCGCGGTGAATGGAATCATGATGTAGGACTTACTCATTGGCTCTCCAGATTAGTCATAACTTTCTCACCGACCTTCCACGGACAAGTTATGACTTTCTAAGCGCCCGGGCCATGTAACATGCCATGTATGCAAATATGCCAACAACATAATTAACTAGTACATTAACACATGGCATCATAACATAGTAAGCATACTCATCATATAATTGGCAATCATTAAAGCATGGAAAGTGTTCATATCATATATTCAATCTTCATCTAGTCTAAACTAGCAACCTACAAACCGCTATCCATTACAATATACTTGCCTCAACCACGGGCGACGGATTGGCGAGAAGTAGAAGGCCCTCCCGGGGTCACACCACCTGCACATAGGGACCACACACTCACAATCATGCCCACAAAATAGTACGCAAACCCTCATCTACCCCGACATTGCCAACTACTCGCAAAACCCAAAAATAGCGGTTCTGTCCCGTCGGGACAGCAGCCTTCCAAAAGGCATAACTCGGGTTCTAAGACTCCAAATCAATTAAACGAGCACATCCTCGCGTAGCTTAGGAAATTTCCCAACTTTTTCTAGGTATAGGGAAAGACTGATTCGGACTGTAAAGTTGTTTAATCTACAAAATACCGTGATCTATTCCAATCACGTCACAGATTTTAACACGCTCGGTAAAACAGCCATAACTTTCAAACGGCTGGGTGGAATTGGACGTTCTTTATATCCACAGAAATATAATGAAATTATCTACAACTTATTCAACATCCATATGACCAGATTCCGAATCTAAATTGGCGAAAACCTAAGCCCTAGGTTGACTGCTCATGCTGCCCGAAAAAGAGGACGTGGCAACTTCTAGATTTCATCGTCGTCGTCGCGGAGCGCTCCAATGGATGGATCTTCGAGGTGTTGAGGTGGAGAACTCCCCTAGGGGCAGCAAGGGAGGTGGAGAGGGGAGGAGAGGTGTGGTGGCGCCATGGGGGAAGATGGAGTGGAAGGGGAAGGGTGGAGGCGCATGGTGGGCTAGGGGGTGGCGGCTAGTGTTGGGAGAGGGAGTTTGGGGCGCACCAAGGGGTGGGGGGCCAGATTTGGCTGCCCAAAAGTCCCCCCCTTGGGCCCAAACCCTTCCACCGGAGGCTCAACTCAACCCCCAAGGCCCAAAGTTCCCCGGAGAGGCCCAAACACCCGAAAACGGCCCAAAAACACGCTATAAACGACATAACGTTAAGTTTTAACCTTCATTTACGTATTTTATAATGTTTTGACCTCAACATCCACATTTTATAAGATTACGACACTCTGTGGTGTCACAGCATGCACAATAACACATTTACTCATTTTCGCTAAGAGTAAACTACAACACTAGTAGTCTATTTATTCTCAAGCTAGAGATGATAATCACATTGAATTGATTCAACTCAAAATTTAACTTAGCAACACATCATTCCATAAACCACATTGTTACCTACTACATAACATGCTAAACAACAATTCTTACTAGGGACAAACGATTTCAGTCAAAAGACTACTTACTTTGTTTGCAGTATTTTAGTTTTCAAACTCATCCCAAATTTATAAGGAAACATGACTCTCAAAATTGCAATGAGACAGACCCAAACTTGGTCATGCAAAGGAAATTTTCCAACACTTTTAAACCTCAAAGGCTCCCACAAGAGGGAACCACGCGATCAAATAAACCTTTGCAAATAAAACCTTAACACCAAACCCCAAATTTTCACGAAACAAGAAGGGTTTTCCAAAGATGATTTCTTAAACCAGTAAAATAACGAAATCAAACACCACTTACTCCTACAAAGCCACTGAACTTCAGCCCTGACAGCTAGGTCTGGCACAACTCCGCAATAACTCCTTTAACCTCGGAGAAAGACAAACACAGGAATAAATTGAATGCTCCTTCCCCATAAAGCATTCAACAAACTAAGCATCAAAACTGGAAAGGTGCCCGAAAGAAGCGCAACCCTAGACTCCTCTTCTTCGTCTTCAACCAAGGAAGACAAAACCATACACCGCATACGAAACGATACGCGAAAATCCAATACCAAACACCTTTCTTTGGTTTCCATCAACTAAAACCAAGAAAACCAACCAAGATCGACCACAGAACAATAAAGAACATCCGAAGGAATCCACCACCAAACTCTTCTATTTGACTCCAGTCAACTACCCGATCTACGACATAAAGGATAAGCACTCTTCTCCTACAGGGGTTAATAGTTCTTCGGTGATGGCGCTAACTGGCCACACCGTCAAACCTCACCCTTACTATGAACCAAAAAGAGGTGACCGAAACCCTTCGGCACCACAACCCCACTTTATCACCACCACAAGAACAATTCAATCATTTATCTCATAGACATAGCAACATGCTTTATCAAATGAAGCATTCAACATCAAAGCTTAAATACAACATTTAAGCGTAAAGAAACGATACCCATACCCTTTCCTACTGTGCATCCATTGTGTGTCAAATTTTAGATTTAGTTATACCACTTTTGCAAGTTTTAATGTTGCTATCCTATGACAAAATTTTAGTTGAAACCTAAGCCATGTTTCTAAGTTATTCCACATCACATTTTAGTTGTACCCTAAAGGATTCCCATGGCCATACCTTCGCCCGACGCATGAAAACCCAATGGATCTCCTCCCGGTTTGCGCGATCTCCTTCCTCGCTCCAATCCCGCCGGATTTCTCGTCGCGGGGCGCTCCAACGGATGGATCTTCGAGGTGCTGAGGTGGGGAACTCCCATAGGGGCAGCAAGGGAGGTGGAGGGGTGGTGGAGCAATGGGTGAGGGGAGGCGCAAGCAAGGGAGAGGGGAGGTGGGAGGTGGCGGCTAGGGCATGGGAGTTGGGGCGCAAGGGGCTGGATGGGGCGCCCAAAAGGGGGTGGAGGAGGCCCCCAACCAGGTCTCCTACTCCTATTTGGACTCAAACTTGTAACACCCCAGCATTTAATATGCCCGAATGCTACCAAACATAGACTAAGCAACCTCTAAATACCACAATTACAAGTAAATTACAGCAAAGAAACAAATGCTAATACCGAAAATTTCGGCAGCATCTCCTTTGTTTTTCCATGATTCGGAGCATCAACAAAATATCACAAGTTATATCATAATGAAAAGCATCTAAAACAGCAATAACATGTGACATAGCAACAAAATAAGTCCAGGATAAAGCATTCAACCACTTCATGAGCTAAACGAATCAAATAGTAAGACCGAGCACACAGTTAAGCAATTCTCCAAGTTTCATGGCAATACTTTCATTATCATGACTCCAAGTGGTAACATTTGTCTAATTTGTGTGGAGCTACGTGTAGATGTGTAGCTAAACCCTTTTTCCCGCATGCTGGTTTCATGGTACCTAAGAAAAACAACATAAACACAAGCGTGAGTTCATCACTCAGCAAGTATATTGCAATGGAACAAGAAAACACATTCCAATACCTTCATCACCACTTTTCACATACAACATCATACACATCTCATATTCATAGTGTAAGCATATCATTGACATCATCATAAATCATCCTCATATAACATCCTCATATAATGCAATGCAATGTAATGCAATGCGATGCACATGTCTCCTGGAAACTCATACCGGTATGGTTGAGTACACACCCGTCGGTGTGCACCCTCTCCCCCCTTCCATCCCGAAGATGGAGGGTGCCTACTCCTCGCTTCCGTTCACCGCGGTGAATGGAATCACGATGTAGGACTTACTCATTGGCTCTCCGGATTAGTCATAACTTTCTCACCGACCTTCCCGGACTAGTTATGACTTTCTCACCGCTCGGGCCATGTAATCATGCCATGTATGCAATTATGCCAACATCATAATTAACTCGTACATTAACACATGGCATCATCATGGATAACTTGTACATTAACACATGGCATCATCACATAATAAACATATTCATCATATCAATGGCAAACATTAAAGCATGGCATGTGAACATATCATATATTCAAACTTCAATCTCGATCAATCAAACAACCTACAATCGCTATCCATTACAATACACTTGCCTCAACCACGGGCAACGGATTGGCGGGAAGTAGAAGGCACTCCCGGGGTCACATCACCTACACATAGGTACCACACACTCACAATCAAGTCCACAAAACAGGACGCAAACCCTCATCTACCCTGACATTGCCAACTACTGAAAACCCAAAATACGCAGTTCTGTCCCGTCGGGACAGCAGCCTTCCAAAAGGCATAACTCGGGTTCTAAGACCCCAAATCAAATAAAAGAGTACATCCTCACGTAGCTTAGGAAATTTCCCAACTTTTTCTAGGTATAGGGAAAGACTGATTCGGACTCTAAAGTCGTTTAATCTACAAAATACCGAGATCTGTTCCAATCACATCACAGATTTTAACACGCTCGGTAAAACAGCCATAACTTTCAAACGGCTGATCGGAATTTAACGTTCTTTATGTCCACTAAAAGATAATGAAATTATATACAACTTCTTCAATATCCGTACGACCAGATTCCAAATCTAAATTGGAGAAAAACTGAACCCTAGGTCGACTGCTCATGCTGTCCCAAAACAGAAATGTGGCAACATCTCCTAGACCAACTCCAAGGATTCCCATGGCCATACCTTTGCCCAACGCACGAAATATGAATGGATCTCCACCCGATTCGCTCCTCGCTCCACGCTCCTTGCTCCTCGCTCCTCACTCCTCGCTTCCAATGGATGGATCCTCGAGGTGCAGGGGTGGGGAGGCTACCCTAGGGCAGCAAGGGGTGGAGGAGAGGTGGTGGATGGGTGGTGGAGCAATGGGGAGCAATGGGGGAGGCGGCTAGAGGTGGAGGCGTGTGGGGGAGGTGGGGGAGAGAGGTGACGGCTAGGGTTTGCAAGTGGGGGGCAGCAAGGGCAGGGGGAGGACGCCCCAAGCCAGGAAAACCTGGTCTCCCCCTCCCTCATGGGCCCAAATACCTTCCCACTAAAGCCCACGACTCATCCCCTTGGGCCCAAACTCCCCCGGAGAGGCCCAAACTCCCGAAATCGGCCCGGAAATGCAATTAAACCTCATACTGTATGGTTTTAACCTCCAATACCATATTTCATAATGTTTTTGAGCTCAACATTCTCCTTTTATATGGTTAAGACACTCCGAGGTGTCACATCACCTCATAAGGCCCAAAAACGCGAGTAAACCTCAAGCCGAAAGGTTTTATTCTCTACTTCACATTTTATAATATCACACCATACCGTAGTGTCACATTCTCCCCCCGTTCAACAGGATTTGACCTCGAATCTGAAGGACGCCAAAATCAACAACAAAGTCCCCAAGGGACAAAAGGCTTCTCTGCAGCACAAAACAACCGCACGAAACCTCAAACCGGAACAAACGACAAGCGAGTTCTCAAAACCAACACTTGGCGAGAAAAGTAATGATCTAGCTCAACTAAGGGCAACCTCTCACAAATCGACCTTCACTTCAATTCCCAAACAGAATCTGCTTCTCAACCACAAAGGGCTCCATCAACCCAAAACGCTCGAATCCTCATGACAAACACTTCACACTTCTATCACAACCAACCTGACTACCACACTCCATTAAACACAACTTGACATAATCAACACAAGTCACAATTCCTTTAACGACCTCTCTACATTCCCGAAAATTTCCATCGAGGGGAATAACTCATTAAGGCACTCTTGCCCTTCCGATACACGATCATACTAACATTTCATTCCATCCTTTCCCAGACAAGACTCAAATCCAAGAACAACTAGTGACGACAATTGCTCACGGCAGGACAAATATCACCGAACTACTGTCAACTTCACTTTCACCCATCGCTACTCTTAATAATGGTTAAACCCATACATCATCAACCTCCATCACAAACCACCCTTATACCACTAAGGTTCGACACCTAGCCCCAAGCTAGGATCGTAAAACCATTACCAAACCACAATTGGTTCCTTTCTTAATAGGGTCTCGCCCTCACAAAAAAACACTTAATTACCAAGCCCATGTGTACACACGACAACTCAAACCCAAAGCGTTAACAACCATTTTGGAAAGAATTCGGCAACATCCAAGCCAAATCACAAATGAAGCATAAATCCCCTACACCACAACCAAAATACCATAATTTCTTCACTCTTTCTTTTCATACTAGAAAGAAATGGACATCTCGATTCATGACATGCATGCACATTTTTTAAGAGCACTCCGGATTAGTCATATATCCTTATATGACTTTCTCACCAGCCTGGCTCAATGACTCTTTTATCATTTAACATGTAAAAACGATGTCATGTTTACTTTTCACCATTCCTTCATCATGTAACCACACTACCGAAAAGTCATTCACATGACGACTTCTTCCTCGGTATCACATGATGGAAACACAATTAACATCGAAGGTTGCGGAAATTCATATAACTTCCCGTGATCCCACAACCCACATCAATTGAAAACTGAACTTGCAAAACATTGCATTTCATCCAAATTCAACATTTTGGAAGAGAACATCAAAATTTCAAGTCGAGCATCTGCTCCCACAACCATCACAAATTTTCTCAAGGAGAGGGAAACTCATTTCCAAAAGGGGAACACCTCACTAACAAAATCACTTTGTACAACATTCATAAAATCCACCTTTTTGAAGCACTCGCAAACATCACACACATTTTCAAAATAACTCCAACTCTAGCCAAAAAGAGTTACAAATTAAATCTCAAAAGTTTCCAACACAACCCACTATGTCCAGCTGTTTCCTCTAAAATTTAATCTAAAGATAATTCAGTGTGGACGCGAAGGAGCGCGATCCACTCAAAAAACTTTTGGATGTAAACTCGAACTGACAACACGAACTAAACAAATTCGCCAAAACCAAAGGTCGACACCAAACACTACGAGTTTTGGGGAAACTCTGAAACTCAACATAAGGAACACCTCAACCGAAAGCATTCAACCGAGATGGCAAACAACCAAACCAGTCCAGAAGGTTTTAAACACAAGCTCAGCATGAAACCCTATTCTTATCCTTTTAAACATTCAAATTACACTTTTTACTCATCGAGAAACCCCTCCGGTTACAACAAGAGTTTCAAAACAAATTCTTTCTCTTATTATCTTCCCCAACACTTTTAATTAGGGTTTATGATGCTTAACAAAAAGGCACCCAACCAAAACTATATTGACATGATCCCCACGGATCACCGAAATATAATACTTTTTATTCTAAATTTGAAACATAGTACTTCCACAAATCTTTCAGCAAGAACAACATATAAATTTCATACCACATATATGTCAACGACTCGACAATCGAAACTCATTCAGTTAACAAATGACTTCAACATGTAAATATTATCTCTACAAGACAGAGTTCATAACTATGATTCTAAGACATACATTCATTAAGGATAAAATTCTACATCATGTTAATTATCCAAAGCTCACTCCATTGCAACATGTTAAAATTTTACTCTATTTTAGCCATGGTTTTCCAACGAGTAATCTAAACAGTTAACACCACTACTTGGTCATCAATAAAAACAAGTGGGCATAATCATCAACCAACAACATTACCTTTAGCTACCCTATACATAGGTGATAACAAAATTACCATCACAAAACATACTCCAACAATTTAAAATAGATTGAATACTAGCATTGAAGGGACACAACTGCATACTTCCAAATATACTAGTAGTTTGCAACAACATAAATAACAACTCTAAACAACTTCCAAATTAAAGTCACTAGTCAACACGATTAAATTTCTCTATTAATCCATTAGATTAGAACATCTTTAAACAACCGGCAAGGTTTCTTTAACAATATCATTAATTTACATCATCTTAATGTTCTAACTATGCATCAAGGTTTAAACTTTTAACATTAACGAGGATCATAAGCACTTTTAAAGCAAGGCAACAGATTCTAAGCATGTACATTAACCCTTTCAATCATTCTCACTAAGAGTAAACTACAACACTAGTAGTCTATTTATTCTCAAACTAGAGATTTTACTCATATTGAATTGATTCAACTCAAAATTTAACTTAGCAACACATCAATCCATAAACCACATTGTTACCTACTACATAACATGCTAAACATCAATTCTTACTAGGGACAAACGATTTCAGTCAAAAGACTACTTACTTTGTTTGCAACATTTTAGTTTTAAAACTCATCCCAAATTCATAAGGAAATTTGACTCTCAAAATTGCAATGAGACAAACCCAAACTTGGTCATGCCAAAAAGGAATTCTCCAAAACACTTTTCAATCTCAAGGACTCCCACAGGAGGGAACTAACTGATCAAATGAACCTTTGCAAATAAAACCTTAACGGCAAACCCCAATCTTTCACGAAACAAGAAGGGTTTTTCAAAGACGATTTCTTAAACCAGTAAAATAACGAAATCAAACACCACGTACTACTACAAAGCCACAGAACTTCAGCCAGCGGCCCAGTGCGGCATAACTCTGCAATGACTCCGTTAACCTCGGAGAAAGACAAACACGGGAATAAATTGAATGCTTCTTCCCCACGAAGCAATCAACAAACTAAGCATCAAAACTGAAAAGGCGCCCAAAAGAAGCACAACACTAGACTCCTCTTCTTCGTCTTCAACCAAGGAAGACAAAACCACACAACGCATACGGAACGATCCGCGAAAACCCAACACTTTTCATTTGATTCAAATCAACTAAAGCCAAGAAAAGCAATGAAAACCGACCATCAGAACGGCAAAGAACATACGAAGGAATCCACCACCAAACTCTTCTATTTGACTCCAGTCAACTACCCGATCTACGACAGAAAGGGTAAGCACTCTTCTCCTACAGGGGTTAATAGTTCTTCGGTGATGGCGCTAACCGGCCACACCGTCAAACCTCACCCTTACTACGAAATAAGAGAGGTGTGAAGGATCGTTATTTTTGATCCATTTGATTTTGATGATGAGTATTTGAAAAAGATTTGAAACCAGTTTGATATTTCGACAAGATTTATATTTAAAAAGATCTGAAATCAGTTTGATTATTTGAAAAGCCTTTTGATTTTTGCAAAGGTTTTGGTTCGTGTTTTGAAATCGTGTTCTTAGAATATTTAATGTAATGCACTCCTGTGAGTGGTTGCATGGTTTAATGTGAGTCAAGTCGCGGACTTGTGCTCGGAATCGTTTTGTGGTTTGTTCATGTGCAGGTATTGCTCGAGGGCGAATGTGGTCGATGACGGGACCGGAACTAGGTTCATGGAGGAACTAAGGTTCGGGACTAGGTTCAGGGGGAACTGGGGTCTTGGTGGTCAAGGATGTCATGCGGGACGTTCGGGCTAAGAGAATGGTGCACATGAAGAATGATTATTCACGTGAGAATGGCAGGAGGTCATTCACGTGCAAAGTGTTAGTCACGTGAGTATGGTAGGGTTGCCATACGCATGCAAGAGTTGTACTCGGCCAGGTTGGGTCAAGTGGAGTTGTGTTGAATACATACTCTTTCTAGGATTAGGAGTGGGAATCCTTCTAGGATTAGGAATCCTTCTAGGATTAGGACTCTTTCTAGGATTAGGTGTGTTTGCTTTCTTTAAATAGAGGGGTTGTCTCCTGTTGAAGGCAATCAAGCTTTGAGCAAGCTTTAGGGTTGTACTCTTTTGTTTGGAGTACTTTAGACAAAATAAAGGAGAAATAAAGATCAAGTTTTCAAATGTTTCAGCGAGCTACAATTCTAGTTAGATCTATTCTTGTCATCTTCTGTCACAGCAAGCTTGTGAAGGTCATAACTTTTGATCCGTAAGTCCGATCGAGCTGATTCTTTTTTGGTTCGATTCGTATTGGAATCTAGTTTCTTGTGTCCAAATTTCAGATCGTTCCGACGGTTGGATCTCTGGGAATTCGCGTTTTACCAAACCTCTGTCATTCTGTTTTTGTCAAATACGAGGCAATTATTTGGTTCTGTTTTGGGGTGAACTTTTAGTAGATCAAGAATTTGGTTTTAGCTTCCGCACAATCATTCACCCCCTCTCTGATTGCTATATTCGATCCTACAAGTGGTATCAGAGCCAGGTTCTACTAATCCATCTTAACAGGTGATTAGTAAACGGTAAGTTATGGCAACAGAGAAATACTCGAACAAGCCGCCAATCTTCAATGGCACAGACTTTCCCCACTGGCGGATTTGGATGACTGCATACCTTCAAGCTCAAGGTAACGCTATTTGGCGCAAGGTAAAGATTTCATACGAGCTTCCTTCAAATGATGATATTGATAAAATCGAGTTTGAAAAAGATGTTGAAAACAATAATAGAGCTAGAAACATATTGCTTCAAGGACTTGCTAGAAAAGAATTCGATAGAGTGTCATCATTTACTCACTGCTCATGAAATTTGGAAATCTCTTCAAGATTATCATGAGGGCACTGACTCTGTAAAAGAAGCTAGGCAAGATCAATTTAAAAAGGAATACACTAGATTTGAAATGAACTCTGGAGAATCTCTAGATGATTGTTTTGCTCGCTTTAATAAAATCTTAAACAATCTTAGAGCTGTAGATGTAAAGTACATCGACTCTGAAAATGCTAGACATTTCCTATCATCTCTTGATCTTAAAATCGGCAAATGAAAGTGATCGCTTTTAGGAAGCTCACAAGATGAGTAAAATGACTTTGGATAAACTATATTCTAGTCTCAAGACTTTTGAGATAGACATTGTTTCAAGAACATTCAATGATAACTCTATGGCTCTTAATGCTAATTCTTCTTCATATGATAATGCTACTAGTTCTTCATCATCATATTCCATTCTCGCTTTGAGTGCTCTTAGTGATGAACAGCTAGATCAAATACCAGAAGATACACTTGCTTTTCTTTCCAAGCGTGTCAATGCAGCTTACATGAGATCAAGGGAGAGAAGAGGAGCCTCCATCCACTGCTACAACTGCGGCAAGGCAGGGCACATACGTGCTAACTGTTTCAAGAGCAAAGATAGAGAGGAGAAGGAGCAAAGTAACTCCTCCAAGTCCTTCCGGCCAAGAGAGAGCAAGGATAAAAATAAGCAACGGACGAAGAAGATGCTCAACAAAGTCTTCGAGGCAATTGGTCGCTTAGACTTAAACGACATTGATGACTCAACTGAAGATGAGAAGGAAGCGAAGCAAACAAAGCTGAATGAGAAGGATTTCACCGGACTGTGCTTCATGGCAAAAGGGAACACTAGTGATTCTAGTGACAACGACAGCACCTCCAGTGACGGTGATGAGGTAATGCCTTCGTATGATGAGCTTTGTGAAGTTTTAGTCATATTGAGAAAATCTTTAAGAAAATCTTCACTCAAAAATAAAAACTTAGAAAAAGATCTATCCATGCTAAAATCTGAAAACTTTGATCTTAGAAATTCAAATTCTGAAAATATTTGTGATACTTGCTTAGATCTCAAATTTGAAATTAAGTCTCTAAAAGAGGAACATGTGATTAAACTAGAACAAGTTTATGCCGAACAATTGAAAAATAAAAAACTTGTGAAAAATATTGGTTGCTCTACTGATAGTTTACATGATCAAATTGCTTGCTCTAAATGTTCAATTCTTGAGTTGAAATTAAAAGATGCAAATTGTAGAGTTACCCAATTAACAAATGACATGTTCACTCATGAAATTAATTCGTGTTCAAATTGCCAGAAACAGAAAGCTAAAATTGACACTCCTTGTGATAATTGTTTAACTCTTGCTAAGAAAGTTGATTACTTGCAAAAATTTTTGGAACATTTCACTGATGGCAAGAAAAACCTAAACATGATTTTAGATCAATCAAAAGTCAGCACTCAGAACAAAGGTTTAGGTTTTGATTCTTATGCTTATCATAAATCACATGCTCCCACTGTTGTCAAAACACTTGAAAGTGGAAAATTTGAAATTGTCAATGAGCCTAAAAAAACTGTCTTTAAATCTGCTGGTCTTTTATCTTCTACTATGATGAATGCAAAATGTGCTTCTACTGTTAAAGCAAAACATCATGTTAAGTACACTTGCACTCATTGTGGTAGAGATGGACATTTAGTAGACTTTTGCTTTAGACTAGCTAAACAACAAAAGAGAGAAAGGTTTAATGCTAGGTCTAATTTCAGACAGGCACGTTTCATTTCTCATTATGTGACTAGGGTGATGCAAACACCTCTTGTTGCTAAGAACATGAGAAAAAACAAATCTGCTTTTATGCATAAGAATGCTCGTGTTGTGCCAACTGTTGTGCGTCGTGTGTCTCAGTACTGGATTCCTAAACATCTTATTTCTAACTTGATGCACGAGACATCGACACTTTCTGCTTCTATGTAGGCTTCTCACGCGAGGAAGGAGAACATATGGCTAGTGGATTCCGGATGCTCACGCCACATGTCCGATGATAAGAATTGGTTCTCCTCCTTCACTCGTGCATCTCGTGCTAAAAGTGTTATTTTTCAAGATGTTTCTTCCACCTCTGTTTTCGCAAAAAGAACTAGTCCAAATAGTGCAAGTACAGGTGCATATGTTCAGGGGGAGAGTATCTTTGTTGATGAAGATGATGATGATGCTGTTGAGGATGAGATAATTGGAGTTTGCTGTTTGCTTGTGCGCTCGTTTTCAAGCTTCCCCGCGTGCTTCACATCGACAAGCTATCAAGAGGATTTTAAGGTATCTCTGTGGTACTCAAGATTTTGGCATTTGGCTTTCTGCTTCCTCATGCATTAGTTTAAGAGCTTTCTCTGATGCTGAATTTGGAGGATGTAGAATTGATAGAAAAAGTACATCTGGTTCATGCCACTTCTTGAGTAATTCTCTTTCTTGGACACATTGACATCAGATTTCATTTTCTTAGAGATCATGTTGAAAAAGGAGCTATTGAACTGAAATTTGTTGATTCGGGTGCTCAACTTGCTGATATTTTCACTAAACCGCTTGATTCTTCTCGTTTTGCTTTCTTACGCGGTGAACTTGGGATCATTCATCCCCATGGGTTGATTTGAGGGGGAGTCTTGAGTTTATCTCTTTCATTTGGGTTACTTGACTTTGGTTCCTACAAGTTTTTTTTAAGTGGTATTTTGACTTTACACCTCAAGTAAAATCCCCTATTTACATTGCATCATGTAGTACAAAGCTTTGGTGATTATTCTTGTGTATATAGCCAAGTTAATGCTCAATGCTTTACTTATCACTAAAAGGCTAAAATAATTAAATTTGAGATGCTTTTCGAGAATATTTTGGCTCTTGCTCATTATGGTATTGCATTTGTGAAATAAGGCTTAAAAGTTTCTTGTCATCTGTTGAAAGGCTAGAGCTGATTAGAAACTATGTGTGAGCTTTTTGTTGGACTTCAAATGATCATTATGAGTCTCAAGCAAAATCAGTGTTTTAATGTTAAAAGCAAGTTGAAAAAGATGCAAGCAAAAGCTACTTGGCTAAACACAAGTTTAGTACAATGTGCAGCTTCCTTGCCAGGGATTTAAATGCAAAAGATGCAAGAAAAGGCTACTTGTCTAAACAAAAGTTCAGAACAATGTGAAGCCACTTGCCAATTTAAACTGAGAAAGATACCAGAAAGAACTACCTACTCATACACAAGTATGGGCTAGTGTGCAGTTACTTGTCATCACTGTTGATCACAAAGCAAAATTGTCAAACTTGCTAAAAGAGAAAAAGGAAATTCAAATGGTTGAAAAAGGCTTGTGACAAATATTAGTGAATTTGAAAGTCTCTCTATGCTCATGATAGATTTCTTTTTCGCTTTGGCAAAATCAGTTTATGACATTTTACTTGTTTGCTCTAATTTGCTTATGCAATAACTATTCTATGTGTTAGAGCCTCCATATTCTCACAATTTGCTTTCTCATTGGATAAATTGATACAAAATGAGAAAGTTCTCCTAAAAACTCTCCAAATGCTTTACTTTGATTATATACCTTGAATATACTACAAAGCTTGAGATACTGCATAATTAAGGGGCAGTTTTGAGATCTTGATGACTATTTTGTCAAAAAAGGGGAGAACAAATCAAGGAGGTTTTTGAATTGGGATTTTTTGGTCTTTTGGTTCTTGCTCAATCTCTTATCAAATCTTATATTGTGTTTTGTCAAATTACTCATCAAGGGGGAGATTGAAGGATCATTATTTTTGATCCATTTGATTTTGATGATGAGTATTTGAAAAAGATTTGAAACCAGTTTGATATTTCGACAAGATTTATATTTGAAAAGATCTGAAATCAGTTTGATTATTTGAAAAGCCTTTTGATTTTTGCAAAGGTTTTGGTTCGTGTTTTGAAATCATATTCTTAGAATATTTAATGCAATGCACACCTGTGAGTGGTTGCATGGTTTAATGTGAGTCAAGTCGCGGACTTGTGCTCAGAATCGTTTTGTGGTTTGTTCATGTGCAGGTATTGCTTTAGGGTGAATGTGGTCGATGACGGGACCGGAACTAGGTTCATGGAGGAACTGAGGTTCGGGACTAGGTTCAGGGGGAACTGGGGTCTTGGTGGTCAAGGATGTCATGCGGGACGTTCGGGCTAAGAGAATGGTGCACATGAAGAATGGTTAGTCACGTGAGAATGGCAGGAGGTCATTCGCGTGCAAAGTGTTAGTCACGTGAGTATGGTAGGGTTGCCATACGCGTGCAAGAGTTGTACTCGGCCAGGTTGGGCCAAGTGGAGTTGTGTTGAATACATACTCTTTCTAGGATTAGGAGTGGGAATCCTTCTAGGATTAGGAATCCTTCTAGGATTAGGACTCCTTCTAGGATTAGGTGTGTTTGCTTTCTTTAAATAGAGGGGTTGTCTCCTGTTGAAGGCAATCAAGCTTTGAGCAAGCTTTAGGGTTGTACTCTTTTGTTTGGAGTACTTTAGACAAAAGAAAGGAGAAATAAAGATCAAGTTTTCAAATCTTTCGGCGAGCTACAATTCTAGTTAGATCTATTCTCGTCATCTTCTGTCACACCAAGCTTGCGAAGGTCATAACTTTTGATCCGTAAGTCCGATCGAGCTGATTCTTTTTGGGTTCGATTTGTATTGGAATCTAGTTTCTTGTGTGCAAATTTTAGATCGTTCCAACGGTTGGATCTCCGAAAATTCGCGTTTTACCAAACCTCTATAATTCTATTTTTGTCAAATACGAGGCAATTATTTGGTTCTGTTTTGGGGTGAACTTTTAGTAGATCAAGAATTTGGTTTTAGCTTCCGCACAATCATTCACCCCCCCTCTGATTGCTATATTCGATCCTACAAGGTGGCCGAAACCCTTCGGCACCAGAACCCCACTTTATCACAACAACAAGAGCAATTCAATCATTTATCTCATAGACATAGCAACATGCATTATCAAATGAAGCATTCAACATCAAAGCTTAAATACAACATTTAAGCGTAAAGAAACGATACCCATACCCTTTCCTACTGTGCATCCATTGTGTGTCAAGTTTTAAATTAGTTATACCACTTTTGCAAGTTTTAATGTTGCTATCCTATGACAAAATTTTAGTTAGAACCTAAGCCATGTTTCTAAGTTATTCCACATCACTTTTTAGTTGTAACCTAAGGTATGATACTAAACATACACATTCCAAGGACCTACAGCCACTCCGCCAAACCAACAACACACAGATATCTAAACTTCGCGGTTCAAACCTGAAGAAAAGAGCTTTGGCTAAAGCTCGCCCCCACGAGACTTCAACTCCCAGGTCGCTTCCATAAATAAAACCACTGGAATTTACACTGATCGAGACTCGATGGCAAGATGCTTAGGCTCGAAGACCCACAGCTCTAACGATAGCTCATAATCAAAGCTTGCGAGAACTTTACTCATCAATGGAACACAAAGTACTCACACATGGTCTCAGCACGACCCCAAGCGATAAGATAAATCCTCAAACAGCCCACAAAAGAAAACGGTCTCATGCTCCTCGTTCTAAGCATTCCTCGGCACTGAAGTGCCCGATCCCTTTAGCTAAAGCTACTCTCCAGAAGAAGACGGTACCAACCTCCCTTCTGAGGTTCCTTGTACTCAAGATGACGCTAAACAGGAGAGACACCGCTCTACGATTACCACCAGAAGGAACAATCTACTTTACATCCAGGATCCTTAAGACTCGCTCAACAGAAATGACCGAACGTTCCTCTGCGGTTGACACAACTCGCTTCTTGCCCAACGACAAAAGATCCAATACACTTCAAAAGGAAAAACGATCACTAGCAACCACCAAGTGGTCCACTAATAATTTAATCAACCCTACCGAGGAACATCTCAACGACACAATTCTCCAAGAAGATTTGCATTGAGTCATACACAACCTTCCACTCAATGGACCACGATAAAGAGTACAATCATTGAGTGAGCTCAACTAGAATCATGAGCCCAATTGGTCCACCTACAACAACTCAAACCCCAAAGCGCTAAAAACACTTTGGAAAGGATCCGGCAACATCCAAAGAGCACACATTTCACTTTTCTAAGCCAAATCGCAAAGAAAACTCAAACTTCCAACACCACAGCCAAAATACCACAAATTATTCATTCTTTCCTTTCATACTAGGAAGACATGGAAATCTCGATACATGACAAGAATGCACACTTTTCAAGAGCACTCCGGATTAGTCATATATCCATATATGACTTTCTCACCGACCTGGCTCATCGACTCTTTTATCCTTTAACATCTAAAAACGATGTCATGTTTACTTTTCACCATTCCTTCATCATATAACAACACTACCGAATAGTCATTCACATGACGACTTCTTCCTCGGTATCACATGATTAAATCTCGAATAACATCGAGAGTTGTGCTAATTCATATAAACTATGATGGCAGCATAGTTAATAGTAAGGCACCACATCATATCAGAACCCACCAACGATAGATAGCTAAACTTGCAAAACATCGCATTTTAACCAAAATCAACATTTTGGAAAAGATCATCGACTCCAAAGTCAAACATCTGCACAAACAACCGCCATAAATTTTCTCAAAGAGAAAGGGAAACTCATTTTCAAAAGAGAACACTTCACTAACAGCATTGCCGATGAAACATCCTCAAAAAACCACCTTTTGAAGCACTTGCAAACTCTACACAGATTTTTTTTCCTAAATAACTCCAACTCTAGCAAAGGAAAGATTGCAAATTAAACCACGTGAGTTTTCCAACATAACCCTCTATGTCCATTTGTTTCCTTTAAAATTTATTCCAAAAGATATTTCAGGGCGAACGCGAAAGAGCGCAATCTACTCAAAGACTTTTGGGTGTAAAACCATACTCATAGCATAAACTGAACAAATTAGCCAAAACCAAAGATAGGCACCAATCACTACGAGTTTTAGGGAAACTCTGAAACACAACATATGGAACACCTTGACCGAAAACCCTTCAACCAGAATAGCAAACAACCAAACCAGTTCAAAAGCTTTTAAACACAAGCTCAACATAAAAAGAACCATCTCTAGTACTCCACTAGCTTTCCATTAAAAGACTTCAATAATCACTATTTACTCCCTGAGGAGCCCCAACACAATTCAACCAAAAGCTTCACAACAAACTCTTCCTCTAGTTACCATTCCCAACACTTTTATTAGGGTTTATGATGCTTATCAAAAAGGCACCCAACCAAGACTACATTGACATGATCCCCACGGATCACCAAAACATAATACATCTTATTCTAAATTTGAAACATAGCACTTCAACAGATTCTTAAACATGATCAACGTATCCATTTTATACCATCCATACATCAACATCTTGACGATTAAAACTCGTTCAATCAATAAAATGACTTCAACAAATAAGTAATATCTCTACAAGATAAAATTCGTAATTAGGATTCTAAGATATGCATTCATTAAGATTAAAATCTTGCATCATGATTATTATCCATTGTTCATCCCATCACAACATGTACTTGACATAATTCCATACTTTTACACTTCTCTATTGGATCAATGGTTTCCAACAATTAACAACACTACCAAGTCATCAATATCAATAATTTGCATAATCATCAATCAACAACATTGCTTTTAGCTACCCTATACATAGGTTACAACAAAATTACCATCACACAACATACTCCAACTATTTAAAATAGATTGAATACTAGCACTAACACTGCCCTTAACAACATCATTAACAATAAGTCTTATGTCTTCTCAATTGATATCAATACTAGCATTGTAGAGACACAACTGCATACTTCCAAATATACTAGTAATTTGCAACAACGTAAATAGCAACTCTAATCAACTTCCAAACTGAAGTCACTAGGCAACACGATTAAATTTCTCTATTAATCCATTAGATTAGAGCATCTTTAAACAACCAGCAAAGTTTCTTTAACAATAACAGCAGTCTACATCATCTTAATGTTTCAACTATGCATCAGGGTTTAAAACTTTAAACATAGTCGGGGGTCTGTAACACCCCGGCATTTAATATGCCCGAATGCTACCAAACATAAGCTAAACAACATTTAAATACCACATTTACACATAAATTCCAGCAAAGGTACTTATGTAAAAACCGATATTTCGGCAGCATCTCCTTTGTTTTTCATGAGTTAACACAACATCAATATCATGGCAAGATATATCACATCACACGACATCTAACACATCAACATAAATAGATATATCATCTAATTACGCCAATAATACCACGCTCAACCACTTCATAAACTATAACGAAGCAAATAAGGAATCACAAGCATGCTAAATTAAACCATACATTAAGGTTATGGCACAACTCTTAATATCATGTCTCCAAGTGATTAATAATAGACTATGATGGTGGAGCTACGTGTAGAAGTGTAGCTAAACCCCTTTTTCCCGCATGCCGATCTCAAAGTACCTAAAAACAACATAAAACACAAGCGTGAGTTCGAAACTCAGCAAGCATATTGTAATGGACAACAAGATCGATTACAAAACAGTAATATCCCACATCACATATAACATCTCATTCTTGAACACATAATACTATCATCATCATTAATTATGTAATGCAGTGCAATGCTCATGTCTCCTTGGAAACTCATACCGGTATGGTTGAGTACACACCCGTCGGTGTGCACCCTTTTTCCCCCTTCCATCCCGAAGATGGAGGGTGCCTACTCCTCGCTTCCATTCACCACGTGGATGGAATCACGATGTAGGTCTTACTCAATGGCGTTCTGGACTAGTCATAACTTCCTCACCGACCTTGCCGGACTAGTTATGACTTTCTCACTGCCCTCGCCCTATCTCATGCCATGCATGCAACTATGCCAATTAACATATCTCATCTGTACATAAACATATGGCATCATATCATGGTAATCGTACTCAACATATCATTGGAAATCAGCAAGCATGGCAAGTGATCATAGCAAGTATTCAATCCTTTATCTAATCTCAACAAGCAACCTACAATCCGCTATTCATTACAACACACTTGCCTCAACCACGGGCGACGAATTGGCGGGAAGTAGAGGGCACTCCCGGTGTCACACCACCTGCACATAGGCATCACACACTCACAATCATGCCCACAAAATAGTACACAAACCCCCATCTAACCCGACATTGCCCCCTACTCGCAAAACCTAAAAATAGAGGTTCTGTCCCGTCGGGACAGCAGCCTTGCAAAAGGCATAACTTGAGTTCTGGGACTCCGAATGAATTAAACGAGTACATCCTCGCATAGCTTAGGAAATTTCCCAACTTTCTCTAGGTATATGGAAAGACTGATTCGGAATCTAAAGTTGTTTAATCTACAGATTACCGTGATCTGTTCCAATCGCGTCACAGATTTTAACACGCTCGGTAAAACAGTCATAACTTTCAAACGGCTGATCGGAATTTAACGTGCTTTATGTCCACCGAAAGGTAATGAAATTATCTACAACTTCTTAGAAGTCCGTACGGCCATATTCGAAGTCTAAATTGGCAAAAACAGGAACCCTAGGTCGACTGCTCATGCTGTCCCAAAACAGAAACGTGAAAACGTCTAGATCTAACCCAAATTACTCCAATCCAGCACCTCCAATTGATCTAAAAACTTGATAAACCCCCTAATAACAGTACCTAGATCATCCCCAAGGAACCCCATGATCATACCTTTGCCCGACGCACGAAAACTCCAATCGATCTCCTCGCTCCTCGCTCCTCGCACCTCGCTCCTCGCTCCTCGGATGGATCCATGAGGATGCAGGGGTGGGGAGGTCACCCTAGGGAAGCAAGGGGGTGGAGGAGATGTGGTGTGCAATGGGGAGCAATGGGGGCGCCATGGGGGCAAGAGATGGGGCGGCTAGGAGGTGGAGTGAGGAGGAAGGGTGGCGGCTAGGGTTAGGGGCGCATGGGGCAGGGGTGGACGCCCCAAGGGCTGGTGGGGAGCCCTTTTACCAGCCCCCACACCCAATCCTAGTCTTAAATGGATTCCCACACCATCCCACCAAAGCCCACTTAAGGCCCAAACTCCCCCGGGAAGGCCCAAAACCCCGAAAACGGCCCGGAAACGTTATAAACCTCCAAACCCTATGGTTTTAACCTTATTTCCACATCTCATAATGTTTTTGACATTATCATGCACATTAAATAAGGTTACGACACTCCGTGGTAACATAACACTTCAAACGGCCCAAAAACGCGAGTAAACCTAAGCCGAAAGGTTTTATTCCCTAATTTCACCTTCTATAACGTCACACCAAACCGTAGTGTCACAGGGTCATAAGCGTTTGACTGAAATTACTTGTCAAAAGTGAAAATTGTTGTTAACAATGTGGTTTATGGAAATGATTTACTCCTAAGTTAATTGGTGAGTTGAATTAGTTAAATGTAATATTTATCTTTAGCTTAAGATTAAATGAACTTCTAGTGTTGTAGATTACTCTATAACGAGAATGATTAAAGGTGTTAATGTACATGCTTAGATTCTGTTGTTTACTTTAAAAGTGCGTATGACCCCTGATAATGTTTAAAGTATTAAACCCTGAGGCATAGTTAGAACATTAAGATGATGTAGACTGCTGTTATTGTTAAAGAAACCAGTTGTTTAATGATTTACTCCTATTGTTAATGTACTTGCCGGTTGTTTAAAGATATTCTAATCTAATGGGTTAATAGAGAAATTTAATCATGTTGACTAGTGGCTTTAATTTGGAATTGATTAGAGTTGCTATTTATGTTGTTGCAAACTACTAGTATATTTGAAAGTATGCAGTTGTGTCTCTACAATGCTAGTATTGATATCAATTGAGAAGACATAAGACTTTTTGTTAATGATGTTGTTAAGAACATTGTGCTGATCTAACTTATTAAATCTAATTTAATAGTTGGAGTATGTTGTGTAGTGATAATTTTGTTGCAACCTATGTGTAAGGTAGCTAAAAGTAATGTTGTTGATTGATGATTATGCAAAGAATTGATATTGATGCCTTGGTAGTGTTGTTAATTGTTGGAAACCATTGATCCAATAGAAGAAAAGTGTAAAAACTGTGGTATTATGTCGAGTACATATTGTGATGGGATGAACAATGGATAATAATCATGATGCAAGATTTTAATCTTTAATGAATGCATATCTTAGAATCCTATTTATGAATTTTATCTTGTAGAGATATTACTTAATTGTTGAAGTCATCTTATTGATTGAACAAGTTTCAATTGTCAAGATTTTGACGTATGGATAGTATAAATTGATAGGTTGACCATGCTCAAGTAGCTGTTGAAGTACTATGTTTGAAATATAGAAGACGTGGTTATATGATTTGGAGATCCGTGGGGATCATGTCAATGTAGTCATGGTTGGGTGTCTTTGTGATAAACATCTTAAACCTTAATTAAAAGTGTTGGGAATGGTAACCAGAGAAAGAAATTAGTATGTAAAATTTTGTTAAATCCGGTCGGACTCTCTTGATGAGTAAATAGAGATTATTGAATGCTTAAATGGTAAGTGTAGTGGAATACAAGTTATGGTGGAATTCATGCTGAGCTGGTGTTTAAAACCTTTTGAACTGGTGTGGTTGTTTGCCATTTTGGTTGAATGCCTTCGGTCAAGGTATTCCTTGTGTTGTGTTTCCGAGTTCCCTAAAACCCGTAGCTATTGTTGCCAATCTTTGGTTTTGTCTATTTTGTTTAATTTGTGCTATGTGTATGGTTCTTCACCCAAAAGTCTTTGAGTGGATCGCGCTCCTTCGCGTTCGCACTGAATCATCTTTGGAATAAATTTTAAAGGAAGCAGAAGGTCTTAATGGGTTGTGTTGAAGAATCTTGAGAGTTGATTTGTAACTTTTTTTGACTGGAGATGGATTTATTTGCATAATGTGTGTGATGTTTGCGAGTGCTTCAAAAAGGTGGAATTTATGAATGTTAATTGTGTTTCCATTATTTGATACCGAGGAAGAAGTTATTTGGTGAATGACTATTCGGTACCGTTGTTACATGATGAATGAATGGTGAAAAAGGAAAACGAGATATTGTTTATGAATAATTAATCATAAAAGAGTCGATGAGCCAAGTCGGTGAGAAAGTCATATATGGAGATATGACTAATCCGGAGTGCTCTTGAAGAGTGTGCATTTATGTCATGAAACGAGATTTCCCTTGCTTTCTAGTATGAAAAGAAACAATGAAGAATTTCTGGTATGTTGGTTGTGGTGTAGGGGATTTGCGTTTCCTTTGTGTCTTGGCATAGGAAAGTAAAATGTGTGCTCTTTGGATGTTGTCGGATCCTTTCCAAAGTGGTTTTAGCGCTTTGAGGTTTGAGTTGTTGTAGGTGGACCAATTGGGTTCATGATTATGGTTGAGCTCACTTAATGATTGTACTCTTTATTGTGGTCCTTTGAGTGGAAGGTTGTGTATGACTCAATGCAAACCTTCTTGGAGAATTGTGTCGTTGAGGTGTTCCCAGGTAGGGTTAATTAAATTATTAGTGGACCTGTAACACCCCGGCATTTAATATGCCTGAATGCTACCAAACATAAGCTAAACAACATCTAAATACCACAAATACACATAAATTCCAGCAAAGGCGCACATGCTAAAAACCGATATTTCGGCAGCATCTCCTTTGTTTTAACATGATTTGAAGGAGCAACAACAGTATAGCAATATATGGATTATGAGAGACAACTAAAAACAGCAATAATTAACGACTTAACAACAAATGAGTTTAGTTCCAAACATATAACGTCTCCAAGAGTCAACGAACGGAAAGAACTCTCATTAAGCGAAGCTAAGCCTTAAATCAATGATCATCACACGCAATTTATTATCAACACTAATTGAATGACTTGTGAAATCAAAAGAGTGAAGCTACGTGTGGAAGTGTGACTATTTCCCTTCCCCGCATGCCGGTCTCATGGTACCTAAAAACAACAAGAAAACACAAGCGTGAGTTCGAAACTCAGCAAGCATATTGCAATGAACAACAAGAACAACAACATGGCAATAATGTCTCACATCTTGTATATCCTCTCATTCATGAACACATAACATTATCATCATCATTATGTATGCAATGCAATGCAATGCTCATGTCTCCTTGGAAACTCATACCGGTATGGTTGAGTACACACCCGTCGGTGTGCACCCTCTCCCCCCTTCCATCCCGAAGATGGAGGGTGCCTACTCCTCGCTTCCAAACACCACGTGGATGGAATCACGATGTAGGACTTACTCAATGGCTCTCCGGATTAGTCATAACTTTCTCACCGACCTTCCCGGACTAGTTATGACTTTCTCACTGCTCGGGCCATGTAATCATGACATGTATGCAAATATGCCAATCAGCATAACTCATTTGTACATAAACACATGGCATCATAACATGAATAACATACTCATCATATCATTGGAAAGCATTAAAGCATGGCAAGTGATCATATCATGTAATCCATCTTTCATCTAATCTCAACAAGGAACCTACAATTCGCTATTCATTACAACACACTTGCCTCAACCACGGGCGACGGACTGGCGGGAAGTAGAAGGCACTCCCGGGGTCGCACCACCTGCACATAGGTATCACACACTCACAATCATGTCCACAAAATAGTACGCAAACCCTCATCTACCCCGACATTGCCAACTACTCGCAAAACCTAAAAACAGAGGTTCTGTCCCGTCGGGACAGCAGCCTTGCAAAAGGCATAACTTGAGTTCTGGGACTCCGAATCAATTAAATGAGTACATCCTCGCGTATCTTAGGAAATTTCCCAACTTTTTCTAGTTATATGGAAAGACTGATTCGTACTCTAAAGTTGTTTAATCTACAGATAACTGTGATCTGTTCCTATCGCGTCAGTTTTTAACACGCTCGGTTAAACAGTCATAACTTTCAAACGGCTGATCGGAATTTAACGTTCTTTATGTCCACTGAAATATAATGAAATTATCTACAACTTCTTCAACATCTGTACGGACAGATTCGGATTCTAAATTGGCGAAAACGTGAACCCTAGGTCGACTGCTCATGTTGTCAAAAAATAGAAACGTGGCAACATCTAGATCTAATCCAATCTACTTGATTCCAGCAACACCAATTGATCTAAAAACTTGATAAACACCCTTACAACAGTACCTAGATCAACCCCAAGTATTCCCATGGTCATACCTTTGCCCGACGCACGAGAACCCACAAGATCTCCTCCCGGATCGCTCCTCGCTCCAACGGAAGGATCCACGAGGTGTATGGGTAGGGAGGCCACCCTAGGGCAGCAAGGGGGTGGAGGAGAGGTGGTGGATAGGTGGAGAGCAAGGGGGCGCACGGCCACACAAGGGGGGAGGGCGGCTAGGGCAAGGGAGAGGAGGTGGGGGCGCACACAATGGGGGGTGGGCGCACAAGGGCAGCAATGGCCCCCCTTTACCAGCCCCTAATCTGAATCCTAGTCCTAAATGGACTCATAATCCATCCCACCAAAGCCCACAACCCCCTCTTTAAGGCCCAAAATCCCCCGGAAAGGCCCAAAACCCCGGAAACGGCCCGGAAACACTATTAACCTCCAAATCCTATGGTTTTAACCTTATTTCCACATCTCATACTATTTTTGGCCTTATCATGCAAGTTAAATAAGGTTACGACACTCCGTGGTGTCACAGGACCACTTTGTGGTTGCTAGTAATCGTTTTTCCTTTTGAGGTGTATTGGATCTTTTTGTCGTTGGGCAATGAGCGAGTTGTGTCAACCGCAGAGGAACGTTCGGTCATTTTTGTTGCGCGAGTCTTAAGGATCCTGGATGTAAAGAAGGTTGTTCCTTCTGGTGGTAATCTTAGAGCGTTGTCTCTCCTGTTTCTCGTCGTCTTGAGTACAAGGAACCATAGAAGGGAGGTTGGTACCGTGTTCTTCTGGAGAGTAGTATTAGTTAAAGGGATCGGGCACTTCAGTACCGAGGAATGCATGGAATGAGGAGTGTGAGACCGTTTTTTTTTCGTGGTCTTTTTGGGATTTTTTTTCCTATCGCTTGGGTCATGCCGAGGCCTTGTTTGAGTGCTTTGTGCTTCAATGTTGAGTAAAGTAATCGCAAGTTTTGATTGCGAGTTATCATTAGAGCCGTTGGTATTAGAACCTAGGCGTCCTGTCATCGAGTCTCGATCAGTGTAAATTCTAGTGGTTTTATTTAGGGAAGCGACCTGGGAGTTGAAGTCTCACGGGGGCGAGCTTTACCCAAAGCTCTTTTCTTCAGGTTTGAACCACGAAGTTTAGATCTCTATGTGTTGTTGGTTTGGAGGAGCGGCATGTCTTCGATTCAGGGTTGAATCCTGTTGAAGGGGGGTAGAATGTGACACTACGGTATGGTGTGACATTATAAAATGTGAAATTAGAGAATAAAACCTTACGGCTTGAGGTTTACTCGCGTTTTTGGGCCTTAGGGGGATGAAGTGATGTGACACTACGGAGTGTCGTAACCTTATTTAATGTGCATGATGAGGTCAAAAACATTATGAAATATGGAATTGGAGGTTGAAACCATACGGTATGAAGTTTAATCGCGTTTCCGGGCCGATTTCAGGAGTTTGGGCCTTTCCGGGGAAGTTTGGGCCCAAGGGGGGATGAATTGTGGGCTTTTGTGGAGGGGTATGGGCCCATGAATGGAGGGAGACCGGGTTGGGGGGGCTTGGTGCGCCCCCTCCCTGCCGTAGCCGCCCCCCACTCACCTATCCCCCATGTGGCGCCTCCCTCTCTCCCTAATCTAGCCGCCACCCCTCCATGGCCTTGCGCCCCTCCCCATCCGTCTCCACCACCTCTCCACCTCCCTTGCTGCCCCTAGGGGAGTTCTCCACCTCAACACCTCGAAGATCCATCCGTTGGAGCGCTCCGCGACGAGGAGATCCGGCGGAATTTGAGCGAGGAAGGAGATCGCGCGAACCGGGAGGAGATCCGTTGGGTTTTCAGTCGTCGGGCGAAGGTATGACCACGGGGATCCTTGAGGTTTGTCTAGGATCTGTTCTAACGGTGATTATCATGTTTTTAGATCAATTGGTGGTGCTGGAATTGAGTAGATTAGATTAGATCTTGAGTTTGCCACGTTCTCTGTTTCGGGCAGCATGAGCAGTCGACCTAGGGTTTGGTTTTTCTTCAATTTAGATTCGAAATTTGGTTGTACGGCTGTTGAAGAAGTTGTAGGCAATTTCAATATCTTTCTGTGGGTATAAAGAACGTCCAATTCCGCCTAGCCGTTTGAAAGTTATGATTGTTTTACCGAACGTATTAAAATCTGTGACGTGATTGGAACAGATCACGGTTTTCTGTAGATTAAACCACTTTAGATTCCGAATCATTCTTTCCGTATACTTAGAGAAAGTTAGGAAATTTCCTAAGCTACGCGATGATGTACTCGTTTAATTGATTAGGAATCTTAGAACTCAAGTGTGCCTTTTGGAAGGCTGCTGTCCCAACGGGGCAGAACCTCTGTTTTTGGGTTTTGCGAGTAGTTGGCAATGTCGGGGTAGAAGAGGGTTTGCGTACTGTTTTGTGGACATGATTGTGAGTGTGTGGTCCCTATGTGCAGGTGGTGTGACCCCGGGAGTGCCTTCTACTTCTCGCCAATCCGTCGCCCGTGGTTGAGGCAAGTGTATTGGAATGGGTAGCGGGTTATAGTTTGCTTGATCGGTTGTGATTGAAATTTAATATATGATATGTTCACATGCCATGCTTTAATGATTGCCAATGATATGATGAATATGCTTACTATGCTATGAAGCCATGTGTTAATGTACAAGTGATTTATGATGTTGGCATGTTTGCATACATGGCATGATACATGGCCCGGGCGGTGAGAAAGTCATAACTAGTCCGGGGAAGGTCGGTGAGAAAGTTATGACTATTCCGGAGAGCCAATGAGTAAGTCCTACATCGTGATTCCATCCACCGCGGTGTGGGGGAAGCGAGGAGTAGGCACCCTCCATTTTCGGGATGGAAGGGGGGAGAGGGTGCACACCGATGGGTGTGTACTCAACCATACCGGTATGAGTTTCCAGGAGATATGTGCATCGCATTGCATTGCATCGCATTGCATTATATGAGGATGTTATATGATGATAATATATGATGATGTCAATGATATGCTTACGCTATGCATATGAGATGTGTATGATGTTGTATGTGAAAAGTGGTGATGAAGGTATTAGAATGTATTTTCTTGTTCTATTGCAATATACTTGCTGAGTGATGAACTCACGCTTATGTTTATGTTGTTTTTATTTGGTACCATGAAACCGGCATGTGGGAAAAGGGCATTAGCTACACTTCTACACGTAGCTTCACATTATTATACAGTTTAATCAGTGGAAGCCATGGTAATAATGATTAGTGCCATGAATCTTGGTGTATGGGCTTGAGTTCATCGTTTGGTTTGTTATATTTGTTGGAATGGTTGAATTCCTTATTTTAGACATAAGTGATGCTTTATTAATTGTTATTGCTGTTTTAGATGTCTTATGCTATGATATAACTTGCCGTGTTATTACTCTTGCTCCAATTCATGGAAAAACAAAGGAGATGCTGCCGAAATTTTTGGTTTTAGCATTTACTCCTTTGCTGTAATTTATCTTAGTTTATGGTATTTAGATGTTGTTTAGCCTATGTTTGGTAGCATTCGGGCATATTAAATGCCGGGTGTTACACCAGAACTAGCCACGACATCACCAACCGAGAAGCTCCAGAACCAGAACCTTGGGATTACAGTAACCAAGGCAACCATCTTCGTAAATAGGTGAGCCAAATCAAGTTGCCAAGCCATCCATCCAACCGAAAGCTCTAGAGCTCAAGCCAACAGGCCACATAAGGAAGTACCAGTTTAACCCAATCATCGCAGCTACAAATAAGACCACGGTATGCTAGGATAAAGTAGTCAAACCAAAATCTTCAGCAAAAATTAGAGAGCAAAGCAAGTTACCAAGACATTTTCTTCCCAGCCGAACTCTCCGGAGGTTTGATTAACCCAACCAAGCACATGGGTCATGAGACCAGGATTAATGCACTGACTAGAGCATTGAATGTGTGCATTTATCCCAGCCGCAAAGATCATTTTACAAAGCCCCTCTTTCAAACCCTGCTCACACCGCCATTGCCTTGGCTATATAAACTAGCCAAAGTCCATTCAAAGGGTCTCAAAGCAAACTGCCCTTATTATCTAACCCAAAATCAAGAAGATAAGAGAGCATATCCATTCAAGTGCCACAAGCTAGCACCAGGAATAACTAGCAGGAAGCTAGTTGAACTAAATCCCAGAAACGAGAAAGGAAACCAAACAGAACAGACATCCGTCCATACCCTTTTCACACAAGTAAGTTTTCCAAATTTGATTCCATTTGAATCATTATATCATACCCAGTTGGAATGAAAGTGAACTAGAAATGAAAATGGGTAGTAGGAGATTTAAGTAAGGAAGGTTAGAATCAGTGGCCTAAGATTAGATGCCTAACAAACATTACGAGGGTTGTGTTATATGTCCCCTTGAATTGCAAGTACTCCCCCGGCGTATTGCAAATCAAGGTCATCACTACGACGCCATCCAACCCGTAAATTTGAAAATGCATGGATCGTCATAGACTAAAGAGAAATAGCCCGCTTGCAAGATATGTTATCAATTTCAGCATTTACCATATAAACAATTTATTAGAAAGCCTATGTTATTATGCTTTACCTAAGCATTCAAAGACTTTCAAGCGCAGCTTAGTATCAATCAAATCATCTACTAAGCTTCTCTATTCTACGTTAATCCCAGCACAATCGAATCTCAGTTGGTCTCAATTAGTGGTTGCAATCTAGTGATAACGTACGTTCTCACGGTATTATCTTTTCCCCGGCAATTCGGGAAAACCGTAGGTATCGTCACATTAACACTAAATGCCATCCGACTAAACTAATTATCATAGACCATAGTAACCAATCATTCAGTTAAGGCAAAGACAAGCTTGAAGGGATCTCATACATTCGAATAAACAACTTTAGCTCTTCTCCATTTTCAAGCATGAACATATAAATAGCATATCATAGTTTTATGCTATCAGACAATGCTTCTTATGGGAATATTTACGTTCAAGGCATGCAACATATGTATACTACCTGTTCCTAAATTGGGAAATCGGCAGCATATAAAATCCTCAAGAACCCAAAATGATATCTAAATATAGATGATAATGTATCATTGATAAACCCTAACATGTGCTATTCTTATCTGTATTTCTAGCACAGAAGACTTATGAGACCCTTACCCCCACAGTCTAGCATTGCCCGAACACTCAATTTACTAGGGAAATGCTCTATACAACCATGTAAATTAATGGAAGCATTATTCATTAAATCCACTTCCATTTTTTATCACATTATGAATTATGTGGCAAATCAACCAGACCATCAAAGTAAAGATTTAGATCAGAAGGGATACTTAGCTGAGGGAAGGCGGGATGAACCCTAGTAACAGCCAAGCCTTGGCCAGGGGGATGTCATGGCTGCTGTTGTAACACCCCGGCGTTTAATAAGCCCGAATGCTACCAAACATAGACTAATCAACCTCTAAATACCACAACTACAAGTAAATTACAGCAAAGGAGCAAATGCTAATACCGAAAATTTTGACAGCATCTCCTTTGTTTTTCCATGAATTGAAGCAACAACAATAGCATAGCAATATATGGCAATATAAGAGACATCTAAAATAGCAATAAATAATGGCATGACGGCAAAAAAAAGTAAGTCAAAACTCTAGCATTCAAAATCTTTATGAGCCAAACGAACAATAAGGCTCTCAAAATGCAAAACTAGATCATAAATCAATAAGCATCACACTTAATTTATTATCAAGACCCAATTGAATGACTGTGGGAACAAATGAGGGAAGCTACGTGTAGAAGTGTGACTATTTCCCTTCCCCGCATGCCGGTCTCATGGTACCTAAAATAACAAGAAAGCACAAGCTTGAGTTCAACACTCAGCAAGTATATTGCAATGGTACAAAAGAACAATTACATGGCTACAACAATTCACATCATGTCTATCATCTCATTCATGATCACATATCATTATCATTATCATCATGTATGCAATGCGATGCGATGCACATGTCTCCTGGAAACTCATACCGGTATGGTTGAGTACACAACCGTCGGTGTGCACCCTCTCCCCCCTTCCATCCCGAAGATGGAGGGTGCCTACTCCTCGCTTCCATACACCGCGGTGGATGGAATCACGATGTAGGACTTACTCATTGGCTCTCTGGAATAGTCATAACTTTCTCACCGACCTTCCCCAGACTAGTTATGACTTTCTCACCGCCCGGGCCAAGTATCATGTCATGTATGCAAACATGCCAACATCATAAATAACTTGTACATTAACACATGGCATCATAACATAATAAGCATATTCATCATATCAATGGCAATCATTAAAGCATGGCATGTGAACATATCATATATTCAATTTCAATCTCAACCAATCTAGCAAACTACAACCCGCTACCCATTCCAATACACTTGCCTCAACCACGGGCGACGGATTGGCGAGAAGTAGAGGGCACCCCTGGGGTCACACCACCTCCACATAGGCACCACACACTCAAAATCATGCCCACAAAACAACATGCAAACACTCTTCTACCCCGACTTCGCAAACTACTTGCACTATCCAAAAACAGAGGTTCTGTCCCGCCGGGACAGCAGACATGCAATGAGCGTAACTCGGGATCTAAGACTCCGAATGTAACACCCCGGCATTTAATATGCCTGAATGCTACCAAACATAAGCTAAACAACATCTAAATACCATAATTTATCATAAATTCCAGCAAGGGTACATATGCTAAAAACCGAGATTTCGGCAGCATCTCCTTTGTTTTAACATGCTACGAAGAATCAACAATATTATAGCAATATAAGGTAATAAGAGAGACAGCTAAAACAGCAATAATTAGAGTCTTAACGGCAATATAAGACTATTATCAAGCACTTAATGTCTCCAAGTGTCAAACGAACAATAAAACTTTCATAAAGCAAAGCTAAGCCTTAAATCAATGATCATCACACGCAATTATTATCAAACTAATAGAATGACTTGTGGAATCAATATGGGGAAGCTACGTGTGGGCGTGTGACTATTTCCCTTCCCCGCATGCCATTCTCATGGTACCTAAAACAACAAGAAAACACAAGCGTGAGTTCGAAACTCAGCAAGCATATTGCAATGGACAACAAGAACAATATCATGGCAATAACATCTCCCATCATGTATATCATCTCATTCATGAACACTTAACAATATCATCTTCATTATGTATGCAATGTAATGCAATGCTCATGACTCCTTGGAAACTCATACCGGTATGGTTGAGTACACACCCGTCGGTGTGCACCCTCTCCCCCCTTCCATCCCGAAGATGGAGGGTGCCTACTCCTCGCTTCCGTTCACCGCGGTGAATGGAATCACGATGTAGGACTTACTCATTGGCTCTCCGGATTAGTCATATCTTTCTCACCGACCTTCCCGGATTAGATATGACTTTCTCACCGCCCGAGCCATGTAACATGTCATGTATGCAATTATGCCAACATCATATTTAACTCACATATTAACACATGGCATCATAACATAATAAACATGCTCATCATATCATGGGCAATTATTAAAGCATGGCAAGTGAACATATAATGAATATTCAACCTTCAATCTCAATCAATCAAACAACCTACAATCGCTATCCATTACAATACACTTGCCTCAACCACGGGCAACGGATTGGCGGGAAGTAAAAGGCACTCCCGGGGTCGCATCACCTGCACATAGGCATCACACACTCACAATCATGCCCACAAAACAGTACGCAAACCCCCATCTAACCCGACATTGCCAACAACTTGCAAAACCTAAAAACAGAGGTTCTGTCCCGTCGGGACAGCAGCCTTGCAAAAGGCATAACTTGAGTTCTGGGACTCCGAATCAATTAAACGAGTACATCCTCGCATAGCTTAGGAAATTTCCCAACTTTTCCTAGGTATATGGAAAGACTGATTCGGAATCTAAAGTTGTTTAATCTACAGATTACCGTGATCTGTTCCAATCGCGTCACAGATTTTAACACGCTCGGTAAAACAGTCATAACTTTCAAACGGCTGATCGGAATTTAACGTTCTTTACGTCCACTGAAAGATAATTAAATTACCTACAACTTATTCAACAGGCAGACGTCCAAATTCCAATTCTAAATTGGCGAAAACGTGAACCCTAGGTCGACTGCTCATGCTGTCCCAAAACAGAAACTTGGCAACATCTAGATCTAATCCAATCTACTCAATTCCAGCACCACCCAGCAAGCTAGACAAAATATACCACATATTTCTGAAAAGTAGATCTAGGAAAAATGTGAATGAGTTGAACAGAGGGAAGAATTCTTACAACGGGCTTGATGACGAAAAAGAAGCAGCGCAGTAGTGACCGGCCGTAGAGGAAGTAGTCGATGCAGAGGAATCTCGAGCGGTCGCGCAGTTGCGCTGCCCAGAAACCTTATTGCCGCCCCCGTGCAGGTTCTCGCTGCGGCAACGGTTCGGAGATCCCGCTCTCCTTGCCTCGCGGTGCACGCCGAGAGGAAGGTTGGCGAAGAACGAGCAGCACGAAGACGCAACACAGGTCACAGTGGATGAACGCGAGTGCCAGAGCAAAAACTTCCTTTCAGTCTGGACGTCTCCAGATTTTATAGCCTCGCACCAGTAACGATCAATAATTGACCATTACAATACCATTAAACGCTAGTAAACTGCAGGTCATTCAAATGGCTGTTTCTATTAGAAACTGACGCCATTATCATGGCTATTTCAATCCTCAGAAACCAAAATTTAAAAAGGGTTTAAACGTACCAGGATTTAATCCACCGCACGGCGACCCGCGACGTCGCAAGTCACAAGTCATGCGGGAAAAATACGCGGAAATACGCGGTAATTCGCGAAATACGCGCGCGCGCGTGCGTGTGACTTTAGCCATGCTCCTCACCCTCCATCTGCCTTATTACAAGGCATGGTGGGAGCTCTCCTCTCTCAACTAGCAATATGGTACTATTCTTTGTAGCTTTGGCATTAGAGATAAATGGACCACTTGGGCCTTTTTTCTAACAAATCCTTGGGGTTGATCTAGGTACTGTTATAAGGGTGTTTATCAAGTTTTTAGATCAATTGGTGGTGCTGGAATTGAGTAGATTGGATTAGATCTAGATGTTGCCACGTTCTCTGTTTTGGACAGCATGAGCAGTCGACCTAGGGTTTAGTTTTTTGCCAATTTAGAGTCCGAATTTGGTCGTCCGCCTGTTGAAGAAGTTGTAGAAAATTTCAATATCTTTCCGTGGGTATAAAGAACGTTAAATTCCGCTCAGCCGTTTGAAAGTTATGTCTGTTTTACCGAGCGTGTTAAAATCTGTGACGTGATTGGAACAGATCACGGTATTTTGTAGATTAAACAACTTTAGAGTCCGAATCAGTCTTTCCCTATACCTATAAAAAGTTGGGAAATTTCCTAAGATACGCGAGAATGTACTCGTTTAATTGATTCGGAGTTTTAGAACCCGAGTTATGCCTTTTGGAAGGCTGCTGTCCCGACGGGACAGAACCTCTGTTTTTGGGTTGTGCGAGTAGTTGGCAATGTCGGGGTAGATGAGGGTTTGCGTACTGTTTTGTGGGCATGATTGTGAGTGTGTGGTGCCTATGTGCAGGTGGTGTGACCCCGGGAGTGCCTTCTACGTCTCGCCAATCCGTCGCCCGTGGTTGAGGCAAGTGTATTGTAATGGATAGCGGTTTGTAGGTTGCTTGTTGAGACTAGATGAGATTGATTATATGAGATGATCACTTGCCATGCTTGAATGATTGCCAATGATATGATGAGTATGTTTATCATGTTATGATGCCATGTGTTAATGTACAAGTTAATTATGATGTTGGCATATTTGCATACATGGCATGATTACATGGCCCGGACGGTGAGAAAGTCATAACTAGTCCGGGAAGGTCGGTGAGAAAGTTATGACTAATCCGGAGAGCCAATGAGTAAGTCCTACATCGTGATTCCTTTCACCGCGGTGAACGGAAGCGAGGAGTAGGCACCCTCCATCTTCGGGATGGAAGGGGGGAGAGAGTGTACACCGACGGGTGTGTGCTCAACCATACCGGTATGAGTTTCCAATGAGACATGAGCATAGCATCGCATTGCATACATAATGATGGTAATAATGATATGTGATCATGATTGAGATGGTTTACATGATGTGAGATATTATTGCCGTGAAATTGTTTATGTTCGTACCATTGCAATATACTTGCTGAGTGATGAACTCACGCTTGTGTTTATGTTGTTTTCTTTTAGGTACCATGACACCGGCATGTGGGAAGGGGAAATAGCTACACATCTTCACGTAGTCCAGCCACATTTACTATTGTTTAGTCAAGTTCATAATAAGTGCCATGAACTAGGTGTTTGGAATAATTTTTTTTTGTGTGCCTGTGATCCTGATTTGCTTAGCCATAGTTTATGGAGTGGTTGGCTTTAGTATTATTGTCTTATGTTGATGCTATATTCGTTTATATTGCTGTTTTAGATGCCTTATGTTTTGCTATAAACTGCCTTGTTATTGCTATTGCTTCAATTCATGTTAAAACAAAGGAGATGCTGCCGAAATTTCGATTTTTAGCATGTGCGCCTTTGCTGTAATTTATGTTTAATTGTGGTATTTAGATGTTGTTTAGTCTATGTTTGGTAGCATTCGGGCATATTAAATGCCGGGGTGTTACAAATTGAGGATTTGGTAAAATTGTGGAATGAGGGGGTTAAGGTGTGGGATGCATACAAAAGAGAGAACTTCACCCTACGGGCTATGATATTTTGCACCATAAATGATTTCCCTGCCCTTGGTAATTTGGCGGGATACAACACGAAGGGAGCCAAAGCTTGTCCAATTTGTGAAGAGGACACTGATAGCTTGTGGCTGCTGAATTCGAAGAAAACGGTGTACATGGGTCACCGTAGGTTTCTACCCCGAAGTCATCGATATCGTAAGATGGATGACAAATTTGATGGAAAGAGAGAAGTTCGTACGGTCCCGCAGCCTATGAGTAGAAGGCAAGTATATTCACGCGTAGAGGATATCGATGTTCAGTATGGTAAGAGCCGTAAATCTGTTCGTCCCAGGACCATTTAGAAGAAGAGGTCGATATTTTGGGACTTACCATATTGGAAGGAGTTAGATGTCCGTCAATGTATTGATGTCATGCACGTTGAGAAAAATGTTTGTGATAATTTGGTAGGCATCCTGCTGAACATACCTGGGAAGACCAAGGATGGTGTGAATGCTCGCCGCGATATGACCTACATGGGAATCAGGCCCAAGCTTGCAGTGATGGAGGAGGATGGAAAAGTGCCATACATCCCCGCTGCATGCTACACCTATCCAAGAAGGAGAAAGAAGACCTCTGCAAGTGTCTCCATGATATTAAAGTTCCATCGGGCTACTCTGCAAACATTAAGAAGCTTGTGTCTATGGATGATTTGAAGTTGCTTGGTATGAAGTCCCACGACTGTCATGTCTTGATGACCCAAATGCTCCCTGTTGCAATCAGAAATATTCTACCAGATGACGTCAGGTTAGCAATCACGAAGCTATGTTATTTCTTCAATGCGATTTCATGCAAGGTTATTGATCCCGATATACTGGACAACTTTGCAGACTCTTTGTCAGCTTGAGATGCATTTCCCCCAGTCATTCTTCGACGTCATGGTCCACCTCGTTGTTCACCTTGTTTGAGAGATTAAGATTTGTGGACCCGCATTCCTGCATTACATGTATCCGTTCGAGAGGTACATGGGTATATTAAAGTCATACGTGAGGAACAGGTCGAAGCCTGAGGGTAGTATTTTTGAAGGTTATGGGACTGAAGAGGTTATTGAGTTCTGCGTGGACTATCTAGGTAAAAGACAACCGATTGGTGTTCCTATATCTCGTCATGAGGACAGACTTGGTGGCAAAGGAACCATTGGGTCAAATGTAATGAGTCCACAGTTTGATATGTACTGTAAAGCGCATTTCACAGTCTTGCAACACAGCGCAGAAGTTCATCCATACATCCAACAGCACAAGTTGATATTATGGGAAGAGAATCCACTTATGGACGAGCTTTCCATGACACGAGAACACAACGATCGATTCCTCACATGGTTCAAAGAAAAGGTGAAGGTCTCCGTTAGTACTGAGACTGTCAAAAGGTTGGCTGACGGACCAAGATTTAATATACAGGCATGGCAAGGTCACGATATTAATGGCTACACATTTTATACTGAAAGTCAAGATGCAACGAGTATAGTGCAAAACAGTGGTGTGAGCATAGATGCTTTGTCCGATGATCACTCGAAAAGAGGATCCTCAACTGCAATGAACTGTTACTGCGGGATGATCGAAGAAATATGGGAGCTCGACTATGGAATATACCAAGTTTCATTGTTCCGATGTAACTGGGTGAGACTTCTTCACGGAGTTAAGGTCGACAAGACAGGTTTTACTCTTGTTGATCTGAATAAACTGGCCTACAGAGATGAACCGTTCGTCCTCGCGAACCAAGCAACTCAAGTTTTCTACTTGCGTGATCCGGCCAATCCGAGGTTGCACGTCGTACTTCATGGCAAGAGGAGGATTGTTGGAGTTGAAAATGTCGTAGATGAAGAAGAGTACAACCAATTTGATGAAACACCTCCGTTTGCAGATGGGGCATGTCTTAGCGGTGACGACGACACACATGGAACAAATTACATGCGTGTAGATCATCAAGAAGGGTTGTATTGTAAATAAAGTTGTAAGATTTCCATGTAGATAGATAATGTAGCATTTTGTAGAATATATATGTCAAATGGATCTTATAGTATAGCAAATTTGAAAAAGATTAGACTTTTCGACTCTTTTGAATGAAAACTCAGTTTTAAAAAATTATAGAAATTGGATCATAGTCATCACAATCGGTTCCTTTCGGAAATCGACACAGATAGTACATATTGCGATATGTTTTTTTATAGAACTGACATAGATAGTGTATATATTGCGATAGGTTTTGTTACAGAACCGACACAGATAGTGTATATATTGTGATCGGTTTTTTTGGTGAACCGATACAGATATGAAATTAGTGCAATCGGTCTCTTTGGTTAACCGACCGTGATAAAACCCCACATGGAGGGCACTATATACATTTCGGCGCGCACTGATTTCTTTTCGTCCTCATTCCACAACCCTAGTTCAATCACCTCCCCCAACTGCGCCTCTCCTTCTAGCTCCTCCCCTAGGCACCTCCCCCATCGGCGCGTACCCCGTCGACGCCTCCCATCGGCGCTTCCCCCATCGGCGCGTCCCCCATCGGCTTCTCCCCCTCCGGCCGGGCTCCTCCCTCATCGGTGTGTCCCCCTCCGGCTCCTCCCCCATCGGCGGCCCCCTCGGGGTCCTCCCCCATTGCCGACTTGGTTCGGTGCACTGTAAGAACGATATCGGACTGTGGGCTTTAATTGGTTGTAAATAGCTCGATGATGATTGCTTAAAATTGAGGCTTGATTAATCTTATCATTAAAGGAACTTGCTAGACCTAGATAAGTACTGCTCTTAGCTGACAATTTGGTGGCACTTGCTCTTAATGCATTGTTCTAGGGTTAGAGCAGTGCTGTGCTTATTCCTTTCTGCTCTTAGCTGACAATTTGGTGGCACTTGCTCTTAATGCATTGTTCTACGGTTAAAGAAGTGCTATATTCCTTCTGTGCTATGCTATACTTATTCCTCCTATGCTATAGCAGTGCTGTTCTAGGGTTGTAATCCTGAAATTTTCAGATGTAATAACCTGTAATATATTGGCCATCTAGAAGTTGGACGGCTAATTAATTTAGCAACCCTTCTATAGTAATCTGAGAGCAATCCATCTCGGCTAATTAATTTAGCAACCCTTCTGTAGCAACATGTGCAGATTATATTCTCATTGCAATTTGAAACTTGTAAAATCTACTATATTATCGCACTTTATTATCGAGTTTAGTTGCGTAACCTATGTGTCTCCCATTCGAGGGTGTTTGTTTATAAGTATGCTAAAATGGCATGTTTATAAATAAACAGTCTCGAATTGTCCACGTTTTTTGGACAGTTCAAGGATATGTAGCTCGGGCAAGTTCTTAAGCTGTTGTACAAACTCTAGAGAAAGTTTCGGCAGCATCTCCCTAGTGTTCTCCGAATACACACCCTCTTGACCTGTTGTCGAGACGTGTATTTGGAGAACAGCGGGGAGATACTACCGAAATTTTCTCTAGAGTTGTACAACAGCTTAGGAACTTGCCTGAACAACATATCCTCGAATGGGATTAGGACCTAACCTAATTAGAGATTAGGAGTCATCGTTGGTACGTATGTACTTAGTTGGTCTACCGATAGACATTTCTTGAAGATCATAATATGCTTTCGCTTAATTTGTTAATTTTCAATAATATGCTTTCGTTTATGTGAAATATAATCATGTCAGATATTTGAATTGCTTTCTCTCATGAAGTTTAGGTTTGACATATACGTACTTAGTTCGATATGTCGCAAAGAGAGAGCACCGGCTCAACGCCAGAGAGAGAAGAAGGTCCTGCTACCCCATCGAGGAAGGTTAGAAAGGGCAGAGGACCGAATAAAGGGGCCACAGGGAGAACGCCGCAAGTGCTCCACTTCAATGCCACGGGGGTTTGCACGCGTCATAGCAAGTTTAAGGGGCGCTACTCCTCTTTTCTCGGCCAATTGGTGAGGGAGAGACTACCGATCACAGTTAAGGACTGGAGGAAGGAAGTAAGCGACGAGCCGAAGAACCGACTGTGGGACGAAGTTAAGGGGAAATGGATTATACCAGAAGAAGATGAAATCAATGCGAGACGGTACGCCTTAAAGATAATGGGTGTGGCTTTGAGGCATTTCAGGGTTAGCATTCATGCCGAGTTCGTGTTGAAAAGCCGTACTCCCTTCCAAAGGTATCCATTTGTTACTCCCGAGGTTTCGGAGGAGTTCACAAGGATGAGGAATACGCCCGAGGAGGAGGAGCTGAGAGAGAAGAATATCGCTATACAGAGGCGTAACACACAAGCGCACCACCTCGGTTCTTGTGAGTATGTAGGGAAGAAGGCAAAGTAGGCGCGACTAGCCGAGGAGTGTGCAACCTCTGGGACAACGATGCCTTACTCCCACATATGCGAGGAGAGGGCACGCGACTGGGTATTAGCAAGGACGAAGAAAACCTCTAACGGTCAGATTGTCGTTCCAAACCCTGCGACCGCACAGATCATCACGACCATCGTAAGATATCTAACATAGTACATTACAGCTGACCCTTCCCATTGTATTTTAGCAATAATTTATATTTGCGTCCTGCAGGAGGAGGTAAGCCTGCAGAAAGAGCAAGGAGCATTCCAAAGCCAAGGGTCAAGGGACATCCTGTCTTCGTCAATCGGGAAGCCCGATCATAAGGGTCGGGTACTTGCCGCAGGTGCGGGGCATACGAAGAGGTCCTTCTTTGTAGAGGAGAGCGCTTCCAGTGCTAGGGCAAGATCATGGGAAGAACGTGTGGCGTGGATTAGGGCGCAGGTGAAGGAGGAGGTGAGGCAGGAGGTGATGGTGGAGGTGCTGGCACGTGAGAAGCTCCTAAAGGCTGAGATGATGGCGATGTTCTCCCAGAATAAGAGTCCTGAACCATCCCCTATGCTACGCCCTAGTAGCTGCGCTTCCAATAAGGAACTGTGCATTCCACACCTCAAGGTAATAACTGTTTCGGACCAAAACGTACGTGGGTAAGCTTAACAAAGATTATGATGAAGATGCACACTTCTTGCAGGATCTTGCCAAGTGCTAGCTAGTCCTGATCGACGACGGAATACACATTGAGGCTGCGCGCGGGGTTGCATTTCCAAGCAAGGAGGATGACACGGTGCGTGGTATACCTTTGGGGAAGGGCTACATGAGGATGCAGGTGGACTATGTCCATGATGTTTTCCTGTCTCATGCCCTGGAGTTCCCCCCGAACGAAGATATCACCACTCTCGGGTAAACATGAATGTCATTCATCAAGTGGCCCGCGACGGGTGTCGTAGTGCAAGCACCTCCTGATGCTGCTGCTGCTACTGGTACTACTGCTACTGCACTTCCTGCACCTACGCCTGCAGCTACAAATGCTGGCGCACAGGTGGTGCGCAAAAGGACTTCTACCACGCTGACGAAAGATCCAAAGCAGAGTTCAGAGAGTCCCTCCGTGAAGAAGGCAAAGTTGTCAAAGGACACAGAGCACCCTGATGATCACAAGCGGTACATACATGGAAATCCCTTTCTCGCAAGCAATGAATTGAATTCTTTAGGCTTGTTCACTCGCTTGCTACATGGATGGTACATCGATAAGTCACACGAGGCTGAGCCTCGCCACGATTTCATAGTGAAGTATCGAGGGGGACAATTCCACCGCAAAGAGGATGGGACCTTCCTAGTCGGTTTTGAGGATCTGTACTTTATGTACAGCTTCAAAGCTGTCGATATTTCTACCATACGATCCTGGACGCTGTGAGTATCGCACCATACTTATTCATATGACTCTTTGCTGATTTTGTATTATATTTTTTAACAATTGACATGAATTGCAGGATCATGAGGCAGCGAGCCATGACAGGTTGACACCCTGTCGGGTTTGTCGACCCCGAGATGGTGTCTGCGACCATGGTTAGGTATCAATCGGAGTTTCTTGCAGGATGCACCAAGCAGTCATTGCATGATGAGGCAAAAAAGGACTTCATTCTCTTCCTGTACCACCAGGAGTATGTACTACTATACAATTCAATTACATGTACACACTTCAACCGTATATGAACTTATTTTCTTGCACTGTGTACCGTTTAATAAGCAACCATTGGGTTCTACTTGCGGTTGTTCCGAGTCAAAACAAAGTCTACACGTTGAACTCACTCGAAAATAGACCGATGGACTATGCGATCGAGCCTGTTTTGCAGAAGTAAGTACATTCCTCTAACCTAACACTTTACATATTGAACTACGTTAGATATTTTTTACCTCAATGGCATCTCTCCAATGTATGTAGGGCTTTCTTGTCTTACGTTGCTGAACGTGGCCGACACAATGATAAACAAGGCACCAAATTGGAGTGGAAGCGCTTCAAGGTACAAGTGTCTATCATAGGATTTTTTCTGACACCTATTTTTAATTCGTCTCCTAATTTAAGTTTCTTTGTTCACAGTGTCATCAACAAGGGTGCGATAATCTGTGTGGCTTTTACGTGATGCAGCACATGCTGATTTTGGTTGGTCGCGCAGATCGTTTCCCTAATGTATAGAGCTGATTATTTGCACTACTGTTAATGTGATATTTGTTTATAAGCATAATACTATCAGCCTTTTACAATCAAAATTTAAGACTTAAATATATTAGTGCACTACTATCTATTTTGAAGGACGTTGATATCCTCCGGAAGAGCCTAACCAACATTGATCTCAAGAGATTTTGAGACCATATATGCCAGTGGTACTGGACAGAAGTTATAACAGAGGATGGTAGATATAGAGACCAATCAAGCAAATACTAGTCCATAAATGTAAACAAAATTAATGTGAATGTGATGTGTAATGCTATGCTTTTGGATGTTTATGTGAATGTGATCTGTTACATATTGTAAACAATATTAATGTGAATGTAATGTGTGTAGATTGTGATGTATATGTTCTGTGATATTGTGGATTGTGATGAATGTCATATTGTGAATGCGAGGCTAATTTCGAACGATGGATAGTAACATCATCACAATCGGTTCTTTGTTGGAACCGATTGGGATGGGTACAGTATCACAATCGGTTCTTGTTGGAACCGATTGGGATAGGTATAGTGTCACAATCGATTCTTGTTGGAACCGATTGGGATAGGTTTAGTATCACAATCAGTTCTTTGTTCGAACCGATTGTGATAATATCCTCATCCCAATCGGTTTTTTATTGGTACCGATTGTGATACTGTAATCATTTGAATGTTCTAAAAAGAACTGATTGTGATATTATACTTATCTCAATCGGTTCTAAGAGAGAACCGATTGCGATAAGATTATTATCATAGTCAGTTCCGACAAAGAACCGATAGTGATGAGAGATTATTACTGTCGGTTTAAAACCGATTGTGATATATCTACCTTATCACTGTCGTTGGACTTTCTATTGCCACCAAAATCGACTGTGATGACAAAAAAGAACCGATTGTGATGTATGAATCTGTAGTAGTGAAATAAACTCACCGTGGTTTACAAGAAACAAATCAGATCGCCAACGATACTGATTGGATACGATTGGATACAACACAAGGCAACCTATTCAATCTATTCTATCTTTGGAATACAACAGATTTTGTGATGAGTCTTTTACAAAGTCTAACACTGAGACCATCGTCGAGCCCTGCTATTGCCGCTGGACAATGGCCATGACAAGGGCGTTCCCGACCCTTTTGGGATATATCTACCTTATCACTGTCGTTGGACTTTCTCTTGCCACCAAAACCGACTGTGATGACAAAAAAGAACCGATTGTGATGTATGAATCTGTAGTAGTGAAATAACTGGCCTCCACCGTGGTTTACAATAAACAAATCAGATCGCCAACGATACTGATTGGATACGATTGGATACAACACAAGGCAACCTATTCAATCTATTCTATCTTTGGAATACAACAGATTTTGTGATGAGTATTTTACAAAGTCTAACACTGAGACCATCATCGAGCCCTGCTATTGCCGCTGGACAATGGACATGCCAAGGGTGTTCCCGACCCTTTTGCTTGTGCCGTCATCGCCATCATCGGTCGTGGTCAAGTGACAGTAGCAATGCCAATCAACGGAGCTGCCATCATGCATCAAGATCAAACAACACTACATTCGGCAGGAATCTTTCTTGCAAAGGCTACAACAACGATGATCCTCGGTGATCATGGGACTCGCAGGACATGCCGTTTAAACCATTTCCATCATCTGGCATTAGCTACGCACCAACCAGAGCAAAAATGCCAAGGAATAATACATGCATGGACAATACGCAAGCACGTACCAATGCATGCGCTATGCAAAGCACCTGCATGTGCCATGCAAAACACATGCATGCATCGTCAACTCCCTAGCAAGAAAGAAGATGGTGGCACATATGACTCTTCTCGAGTACTACTTAGTATTTACATCACAGTGGAGATATCAACCCATCACACTGTGTACAAGGCGTCGCTTACAGCTCCAAACCCGCTGTTGATACAGCCCAACATGATGTTTAATTCCCACGTCATGCACCTATTAAACTCTTCCTCAGCTATCTACAGGAAGACAGTCTGGCCTCATGACATTGGAGTTCATCCACATGCGTCTCCACTGCACTAGAGTTGTCTAGGCTATCATTACTAACTGATGCCTTGGCGCTCTCCTCCAATCAAGCATTTTTTTGGTTGGCGGCACGTTACCTAGCTACCGCAGTGCCGTCGGATCAGTCTAGCTTGGCGAGAACTATGCATGCCTTACAACCACTTTATGTTATATTTACCGTTCATGACCAACAAGGCCGAACGACGAGGGCAGGCGTAGCCAGTGCAAAGGCTATGCTTCCAATGGCCCCATAGACCGACGAGCTATGGATCATGCCACGCCCACATCTACACAATCATTCATCACATGCATAGAGAATGTGAAGCGAAGACTGAAGATGACGACCCACACGCAGCTTAATCGGAGGTTTCATGCGAGTCCACCTCGTCGGAGTAATTCACTAGGAGCCTTCCGAGGCCCTAGGAACCAGGAGACCATGTTGCCTATGTGAGATCTGCTATACCAAGCAGGCTATGGAGCGCAATGATTTAAGGGGACTTGTAATTTTGTGATTCTTCAAAGAATTAATAAAATACATGCTTCCCTATCTTTTTTATGTATTTATTTACTTTTGTGTACTTTAGTACACTGGCACGCCCGCACTTTAATCCCCACGCATTATAAATCCCAGAGCGATTTCTCATGTCAAACACTAGTATCGCAATAACCCTAACTATTATTGTCGACAACAAACGATAACCCTTAAGCCTTTTCGGTAGCCCGTAAAATATCACGTTTAAATGTAATTGTTTGCAAGAATACATCAGATTTGCTCTTTGATATATGGACTACCATATTCTGGAAAAAATATTTTATTTAGATCTTTCTTTGCTACAAATTCTACTATCGCAATAACCCTAAGTATTATTGTCGAAAACAAACGATAAAGCTTAAGCCTTTTCGGTAGCCTGTAAAATATCACGTTTAAATGTAATTTTTTGCAAGAATACAGCAGATTTGCTCTTTCATATATGGACTACCATATTCTGAAAAAATATTTTATTTAAATCTTTCTTTGCTACAAATTCTACTATCGCAATAACCTTAAGTATTATTGTCGACAACAAACTATAACGCTTAAGCCTTTTCGGCAGCCCGTAAAATATCACGTTTAAATGTAATTTTTTGCAAGAATACAGCAGATTTACTCTTTGATATATGGACTACCATATTCTAGAAAAATATTTTATTTAAACCTTTCTTTGCTACAAAATTCTACTAGTGCAATTACCCTAGAAACAACTCATGATATGAATAGTTTAGCTCAGAAAAACTTTAGCCAAAGTTTTTAAATCATTACGATCATTGTGAAAAGTATGTAGATGCAGCCAGTAACCTTAGTAAGCAAACTCAACCTTAGTAGGGCAGATACAATGAAAATTCAGATGATAAAATAAGCAACAGATTATATTACAAGGGCATTACAACAGTGACGACATTGCTAGAAGAACTGACAATAACACTCATTGTTATGGTGGAACAAGTGATCGTTCCGCCTATGTTCGTAGAGTGGGAATGATGCGCCATATTTTCTACATATTACATCACCCGTGAATCTTTCGCGATTTGTTCTCAGACACCGCTCAATCTCTCTTATGAAAGAGCTCCATGGGGGTGCGTAGTGCTCCCAGCTATTACCGAATGGGTAGCCTATGCCGAACGTCTCGGGGGTATAAGACATAATTTTTTTTGTATTTTTTATGTGGATCTCTTCCCTCCCGATTCCCCACGTCCCCTATGTTAATACCACCCGGGTTCCCAGATGGTCTTTGTAATCTGTCAAGGATTTGTTGCATAGTGCGGACCTCGGCCGGCTGCTTCCCCTTATCCTTTTCTCTTCGAGAGGACGACTCTCTTGCACTTCCAGAGACTTGCCGAGACGCCTCCTCTGTTTCGGCTCGCACTCCACTATATGGTGCAGGATGTGTGTGTTAGGCTTATCGTTGTACAACCGGAAGCGTGCCCTGCAATCAATGCAGTATGCTCACTGTGGTTGTTGAATAATACCGTAGGCGTACTCGGGATCTGGGTTTTCTGGGAGGTAGTAGCACCATGGCGAGGGTTGCTCCCCCCAGTTATCCCATACAAGAAGTTTGAGATTTGGGTGGTACGTCTCCGGGTCCACCCAATTGAAGTACCAACACCATTCATCCTTGGCCAAAGGGCACCGGTAAATCTTCAGTCCGCTAGATCCTCGCGGAAGGTATCAACCACTGCCTGCAGGCCGTGTTCGCACAGTTCGGGGCTTTCAGGTGGCCCTTGAGGAGGAGGTTTCTGCTTTGACTTGAGCAATTTCGCAAGTTTCTTTTTGAAGTCCTGTATGCAATGAACTGGTTTAGAATTACTACTTTGTGAGTGAAACGTGAGCATGTCGCATGAAACTCACCGATTGGTTCGTCCCTTGCCCACCCACCCTGTGGGGGCTCCAGTATTATATTAGCAATCTGGGTTCTTACTGTTGCGTCGGACTAGTAATTGACGCAACCCGCAAGAATTCAGAAAGCTGAACTAAAAATGTACTCAGATTGGGACCAATTGATCGGCAGCTACTCGACTTGAGTGCTCGTGCCAACTAATTAAAGCCAATTCGAGTCTCCCTCAATTGTGTGTCTAGTACTGGTTCCCTGGATCAGTAGCCCAGCATCCACACGTTGTCATTCGAGACACATCACAACCATATGGGGGTAAATAATTTATATATGAAAGGTAAAGCTGTTACAGCTATTTAAATTACAATTTATGGCTGACGGGCCGAGTACAATCCCAAAGGATAAACAAAATACAGCAGAAGTCCAAAAGAAAGCTTAGTAGTGTGTCTCTACACCCCAAAGGCAACTAACTTGGAAGGAACCCAGTAAACCCTTAGCAAATTAGTCATAGTCTGAAGCATACTGAATTCTTCGAGATCTCCTTCATTACCTTCTTCTTCTAGCCAAAATTTGTGAGAGCAAACGGTATTAGTCGCGGTACTACCGCTCGAGCGGTAGTACCGGCTCGACCACACCGGTAGTGCCGCACTTCCAAAGGCCAAATGTGACACCACGGAGTGTCGTATCTTATAAAATGTGAATGTTGAGGTCAAAAACTTTATAAAATGTGAAAATGGAGGTTAAAACTTTACGTTATGCCGTTTATAGCGTGTTTTTGGGCCGTTTTCGGGTGTTTGGGCCTCTCCGGGGGACTTTGGGCCTTGGGGGTTGAGTTGGGCCTCCGGTGGAAAGGTTTGGGCCCAAGGGGGGACTTTTGGGCAGCCAAATCTGGCCCCCACCCCTTGGTGCGCCCAAAACTCCCTCTCCCAACCATAGCCGCCACCCCCTAGCCCCCCCATGCGCCTCCACCCTTCCCCTTCCTCTCCATCTTCCCCCATGGCGCCACCACCCCTCTCCTCCCCTCTCCACCTCCCTTGCTGCCCCTAGGGGAGTTCTCCACCTCACCACCCCGCATATCCGTCCATTGGAGCGCTCCGCGACGAGGAGATCCGGTGGATTTGGAGCAAGGAAGGAGATCGCGCGAACCGGGAGGAGATCCGTTGGGTTTTCGTGCGTCGGGCCAAGGTATGGCCATGGGAATCCTTGGGGTTGGTCTAGGATCTGTTCTAAGGGTGATTATCATGTTTTTAGATCAAATGGTGGTGCTGGAATTGAGTAGATTAGATGGAATCTTGAGTTTGCCACGTTCTCTGTTTCGGGCAGCATGAGCAGTCGACCTAGGGTTTGAGTTTTCGTCAATTTAGAGTATGAATTTGGTCGTACGGCTGTTGAAGAAGTTGTAGGTAAGTTCAATATATTTCCGTGGGTATAAAGAACGTCCAATTCCGCCCAGCCGTTTGAAAGTTATGATCGTTTTACCGAATGTATTAAAATCTATGACGTGACTGGAACAGATCACGGTTTTCTGTAGATTAAACCATTTTAGAGTCCGAATCAGTCTTTCCATATACTTAGAAAAAGTTGGGAAATTTCCTAAGCTACCCGAGTATGTACTCGTTTAATTGATTCGGAGTTTTAGAACCCAAGTTATGCCTTTTGGAAGGCTGCTGTCCCGACGGGACAAAACCTCTGTTTTTGGGTTTAGCGAGTAGTTTGCGATGTCGGGGTAGAAGAGGGTTTACTTACTGTTTTGTGGACTTGATTGTGAGTGTGTGGTACCTATGTGCAGGTGGTGTGACCCTGGGAGTGCCTTCTACTTCTCGCCAATCCGTCGCCCGTGGTTGAGGCAAGTGTATTGGAATGGGTAGCGGGTTGTAGTTGCTAGATTGATTGAGATTGAATTTGAATACATGATATGCTCACATGCCATGCCTTAATGATTGCCAATGATATGATGAATATGTTTATTATGTTATGATGCCATGGGATAGTGTACAAGTTATTTATGATGTTGGCATATTTGCATACATGGCATGTTACATGGCCCGGGCGGTGAGAAAGTCATAACTAATCCGGGGAAGGTCGGTGAGAAAGTTATGACTATTCTGGAGAGCCAATGAGTAAGTCCTACATCGTGATTCCATTCACCGCGGTGAACGGAAGTGAGGAGTAGGCACCCTCCATCTTCGGGATGGAAGGGGGGAGAGGGTGCACACCGACGGGTGTGTACTCAACCATACCGGTATGAGTTTCCAAGGAGACATGAGCATCGCATCGCATTGCATACATAATGGTGATGATATTGATATGTGATCATGAATGAGATGATAGACATGATGTGAGTTGTTGTAGCCATGAATTTGTTTCTTTTGTACCATTGCAATATACTTGCTGAGTGATGAACTCACGCTTGTGTTTATGTTTTTTTTTAGGTACGACAACACCGGCATGTGGGAAAGGGCATTAGCTACACATCTTCACGTAGTTCCAGTCACATTTACCAAAATTTGCGTCATGACCTTAATAATAGTGCCATGAATCTTGGTGTATGGATTAAATTGTGGTCGGGTCCCTTATTTGCTTCGTTATAGTTTATGGAGTGGTTGAACTTGATATTATTACCTTATGTTGATGCTATATCCATATACATTGCTTCTTTAGATGTCTTATGATATGATATTACTTGCCTGTTATTGCTATTGTCTCCAATCATGTTAAAACAAAGGAGATGATGCCGAAATTTTCGGTTTTAGCATTTGCTCCTTTACTGTAATTTGTCTTTATTAGTGGTATTTAGGTGTTGTTTAGCCTATATTTGGTAGCATTCGAGCATATTAAATGTCGGGGTGTTACACCAGAAGTGGCATGCTCTGGAAAACCGGCGTTGCACTCCCGATACTACCGCTCGGGCGGTACTACCAGAGTTACAACGGCGGTAGTGCCATTCTTCTAGGGATTCCAAAATGACAAAAGGAGAAATTGTGCAATTGAGTTTGAAACTTCTCGGTAATTGCGTGGCTAGGTCCTAGCGATGCTAGGGACCCATTCATGTCGGCCACGATGAGTTTCGAGCTCGTTTGCTTGAATTTACCCTTTTTGACCTTACAAAATACGAAAACGACAGAAAATCGGATTTCGACTCGAAAGGAGTCCAAACTCAATTTTCTTCACGCAATAGGACCTCTACGGCACTAGTGTCTTATCTACGCTATCTAATTGAGGTTTTAAGCTCAGTGAAACTAGTTTCCACTTTTTTATCCCAAAAATCCTAATTAGCTCCAAACTTCGATTTCTGACTCGAATCAAGTTCAAACTCAATACTTTTCGTTAGAATCGAACTTGGTTGATATCGGATACAATCGAATGTCATTTTCATAGCTGTTGAAGTTAGGGTTTCAAAGGAGAACTACAAGAACACAAGAAAATGACTTTTTGGCTATTTAAATCCGTTGAAAGGGCAATTAGGGTTTTCAGATCGAATCGATTGCGTTAACTAATTCATAAATCCACCCCTTGAGGAGCTTGCTAAGGACTTGGAGAAGCTCCCTAGCATCTTGAGGCTTGCTCTTCTTGCTCCACACGAGCTCCAATCGGCCGGGAATGGAGGGAAAGAGGGGGAGCTCGGGAGGAGAAGGGAAATGGAGAGAAGAGAGCAAAGGAGAAGACAGGAGGAGCAAATGGGTAGAGAAGAGGAGCTGGGGGAGGCTTCCCTGGCTTTAATGGTGGAGGCAAGAAGACATGGGAACAAGAGGAGGAAGGACGGCGGCATCATGTGTGATGTGCGCCCGCACGGCGCGCTGGAAAGAGGGATCCGATAATACCGCCCGGGATGGCCGGTACTGCTGCTAGGCCAGTAGTACCGGGCCTATACCTGCATACTATCGCTCCAGGGTTGGGAACTCTGGAATCTTCGTGGCTTTCGCGAATGCAGCAAGACTCGCGTGCCGCCGCCACCGCGCCCGCACCCGCCCCGCCGCCCGCCGGCCCTGGCCGGCCGCGAGCTTCCCCGCCGCCACCCCGTGGCCGTGCCCCCTCACCCCCATCAAGCTCTCTCTCCCTCCCATGGCTTCCATGGTCATGGAGAAGGCTTAAGCAAGAAGGCAAGTCCCCTACTCAATGACACATGGGCCCCACTTGCCATAGAGCCAAGACCCAGTCAAAGCTAGTCAACGCCAGTCAAAGCTCGGTCAAAGCCCCTGTTGACCAGTCAAACCCGAAGGGAATATTCCCGGAATATTCTCGGTTTTCGATTTATTCGAAATTCAAACTTCGGAAGCTCATAACTTTCTCATCCGAACTCCGTTTGACCTCATTCAAATTTCTAAATTCATCATAAATCAAGACCTTCCTGCCAGTACTAATTTTATAATTTTTGGATTTTATTTATTTTCTGTTATTTATTTATTGCCTCGTTTTGCGTGTAGTCGACGATCCCGCCGCGACCGCCGATTTCGCCGTCGAGCCTTCCGAGTTCGACACCGCCGCCGCAACTGAAGGCAAGTCTCCTTGATGCACTTTGCTCCTATGTTTGCGAAATGATTTAAAATTGTTTATAAAGTTGCATGGCTATTTTTAATTAAATATGTCAAATGTAAGAGCTAGTTATTCCGAACTTGTTGATTCCTCCATGGCATTGATAATCATATCCATTGTAACCCTAGAACCTTGTTTATACCATGCCTATGTTTATATGGTATCCGTTGCTATGTAGTACGGTAGAATTGCTTAGGACCTTTTCCGACGAAAACAACCCATGGGTGGGATTATTCAAAAAGAATGTTATTAAAGGTGATTTGAAGGTTATTATTATGATTTTGGTCCTGTTTTCTAAAGTAAAAGAAAAGTAAAATGATTTTGACTTGGGCGGCCTGGAATGTCGGGTGGGAGCGGATCAAGCCTTGATCCTTTTGTGCAAGTACCGCCCCAAGTCATATAAGGACCGACGCTTGTGATTGCCATTTTAAGCATAACCGTACTACCACATGTCTATAATGGTACGACCTGGCTCACTAATTTGTAGAAGCCTAGTTTAGACTCACCACTCGGTTGTTGTGTGAGAGCCGGACGGAGGCATTGTTGTGGATGTTGTTTTGCTCACACGGCGCAAGAGGGGCTTACATCTTGGGTGGAGGGAACCCTAACGGAGTGAAACCTCGTGGTGGGTCTAGCTAGGTAGATACATTGTAACTTGGCCTTGTCAAGATATCCCGCAAGCACACCTAAGGAAGTGTGTTAATTGCATGGCAACAAGGGTATATCTTGTCTTGTGGGTAAAGTTGTACACCTCTACAGAGTATAAACTATTCGAATAGCCGTGCCTACGGTCAAAGGCAAAGCGAAGAATGCTTTCATATTGGTAGACTTTGATTTTGTTTTTAAAACCGAAAAGTGTTTTGTTTTGGGGTTCGGGAGTGGTTAGAACTCTCGAATGTTGTTTGGCGGAAAGAGCCAACCCAGGTGGATAGAACCTGTTTTGCATTTGACGGATGGAGTCACATGATTAACTTTGATCCTTTAAACTGTTGGCGGATAGAGCCTTTATGCTAGTGATGGTGGATAGAACCTCACTACAATAATAAATAATTCAATTATTAAAAAGAGTTGTAAAATATGCTTTGTGAAATTTATTACTTAAGTATGATTTAATCAAATGTGGCTTTATGCAAATAAACCCTATTAAGCTTCCTTTGGAAAGCCCCTCATGATCATACTTTCCCGACTTGCTGAGTACTTTTGTACTCACGTGCTACACCAACATTGTAATCATCAGAGTTTTTTTCATGATGCCGAAGAGGAGGAGGAGTTCTTCGAGGAGGATTGCCAGGAGGACTAGTTGCGTTCCTAGTCGTCGCCTGTGGCGTTGTGGCGTTCGCTCGTTGCTTTCTTTTTGCTTCCGCTGTTTTGAGTGTCCGGTCGTTGGACCGAGTATTGTAATAAGTGGCCATGTGGCCCATACTTGAATATTTACATTACAAGTTTCGTTATGTTCGGCAATGATGTATCACTGTAACTGTGTGTACTAGCTACTGATCTGGGACTAGTACGGAAATACACAGGAGATTCTGGATAGCTGATCCGGGGTCTCACACATGAAATGGTAGTGTTACCCTAATTTGTATGGACACCAATTAGTTTTCGTAGCTGCGGGCACAACAGTAGTGAGCGCGGGCGGCCATATCTCTTTGCGTAGACTGCATCATCTTCGCTGGAAGGTTGCAATCGCATTTCGGCTGGGGCAACTCAGGCAGAACTGGGGTATCAACACTACTCGCATCCGGGTATTCGGGGGGGTTAAGTTTTGCTTGCTGAAGAGGCAATGGTAGAATGACATCGTGCCCTAATTTGTGTAAAGTCGGCTAAAGTTTATTGCTGGTTTGGCAGTGGATGTCTATCCCTCCTTCGGCCAGTTTTTATAGTGCTGGTGAGAGGCTTCTGCACACAACTACAACACTTGTCTATTTATGAAAGTTGCATGGCCTGTCACCCATCATGAAAGCTGCATGGACTGTCACGCTTTATAAAAGCTGCAGGCCTGTCACTCTTTATGAAAGCTGCAGGCCTGTCACCCCTTTGGAAAAGCTGCACTACCTATGACGCTTTATGAAAAGCTGCACGACGAGTCACCCACCATCAAAGCTGCAATACCTGTCACCCTCTTTGAAAAGTTGCACGACATGTCACGCATCATCAAAGCTACAGCACCTGTCACCCTCTGTGAAAAGCTGCACGACGTGTCACCCATCATCAAAGCTGCAGCACTGTCACCCTCTGTGTATTCATCAAGAGTGCATCCGGTGTTGTGTTGTCACGTCATGTGAAAAAGTAAAAGCGATGACAGCACAATTAAAGGTGTCAAATAATGAAACCACATAATATGAGAAAGTACACAAAATGGATAGTATGATATAATATGAGAAAGTACACAAAATGGATAATATGAGAAACTAATAATAAGAGAAAGTACACAAAAATTATGTCGCGGATAGCCTAATCCTGATCACCCCCCGGTGGTGGACCCTGACCCCTACCCCTAGCGCGACCTCTCCTGCCAATGTGCTGAAGTGGGTGCATCGTCGAGAGGTTGTGGGTGAAGCGGCTACGATGGTCCCGCCTGGCCATAGTCTGAAGGGATGTACCGCTGCACCGGCGATGCACGCGGGGAGGTAACATGTGCTGCGTAGCTGGAGGAGGCTGTGTGTACTGCGTGGAGGAGGCTGCGTGTACTGTGTGGCTGGAGGAGGCTGCGTGTACTGCGTGGCTGGAGGAGGCTACGTGTACTGAGTGCTTGAGAAGAAATGATCCACCCAGTAGTCAGTCTCAGCATACCCTGACTGAGTGCCTGAAGGAGAGGTCTGTCCTCCACCTTGATGACCACCTGCAGTTCAGACAGTAACATTTAATCATAGTTAGGTGATTAGATTCGAAATGTGATCAATTGAATATTTCTTGGCTTACCGGGTGTGGGGACCATGGTGGGACCGCGTGGTGGTGCTTGCCAACCGGATCCTCCAGCCATGCTGGGGCCGGAGGCATGGGGGTGTGGAAGCTGGAGCCCGGCTGTAGTGTGGGTCGAGGAGGTGGTGTCGGGGAGCTGAGCCTGGGTGGCAGCCTGGACGAGGTGCCAGTCGAAACAGTCGCGGTTGGGACGTGCCAAGAAGCACCAAGCTCCACGATCCATCGAGACTGCGCCGCCACACGTCTCATGGCATCCCCCACCTCCTCTAGTGTGACAGGGACCCTCGGCTGTAGCCTAGCCAGAAATCCAATGGCATGCTAGGGCAAGTCCCTGGCCTCATCCACCTATCACGTACGAACAAACGATAAGCACAACGACAAAGGGTAACGAATAGATGATGTAATTTACGAAATAAGACTTACCATCGCGTGTATTGCCACTCCTGCCTGGCTCAGGTACAAGTCTGCCACGCTAGGAGCATACAGCTGGGCCGGTGGCTCCTCCACAAGTAGGAGACAAGTACGGGTCTGGGGCACGTACCAGGCCAGATACTACTGGTAGGAGAAGGAGTCGTATGGCGCATCCTCGTCAACAACGTCCTCCAGCGCCCCATCCCACTGGGCGAGCCACGACACCATCTTCTGAACCAAGGTCGCCATGGTCTTCTGGGGTCCCGAGTGGAGTACCTACATATAAATCCACATTATTAAAAATATAACATATGCACTTAGCATACTTGTAGTGGCGAGTAACTCACGAGTGCACTTTCGCTGGCACGCTATCCCCCAAAGGAACAGGGACCAGCTGGCGAAGTCCCAACTGCCTGAGGACTCACTGCGGCGCGTAGTCCTCCACGAAGACGTCGAAGACGAGCTTCCTCCTCGTCAGCCAATAAGTGTGGTCCCTGTAGCACAGCACCGAGACCCCCCCCCCCCGCGGCTCTCCGCTACACCCTGGTCGCTGTAAGGGTCCTAGATGACATGCTCCGCCCTCAGGTGGGCGAAGGCCTCCGTGAAGGAAAGGTACGTCGAACGTATCTAGAGACCTGCCCACTATGGATGCAATAGAGAAGAAATAACTGTAAGCACATGCGATTGAAATTACAATTGCATAAATGAGTAAAAACATGTACCCGTCACCTGGTCCAAAGCGAGCCCATCGTCGGTCGGTTCAACGCATCACCGCCGTACATGTCGGTGGTGTAGTCAAGGGTCGACCCACGGGGAAGCGCTCGAACGACCACAGTTGAAGAAGAAGAGGCATCCTGGTAAGATTGGGGCTCTTGATTTTCTTCACGCACGCGTCGCAAAGGGCGCGGTAAGTGGCAGCAAGAACCGTCGAACCCCAGGATACCTATGGTACGTCATCAGGCTCAGCGTCGGCAATAGCCCGTGCATAGGCTATCCAACGCACATCTACGCTGTCGCCGTGAGTCGACGTGAACATCACCCAGCCGAACAACCAAAGCAGATAGGCCTCAAGGTGCCTAGCAACCTGGTAGTCGGTGGGCTGAGCCGCCATCCGCTGCACTTGTGACAATTGAAAGAGTGTGATATCACGTTAATGTTATGCAAAACTAGAATAACATACTAACATGTACAACCACTAACCTCAAACTGCGCCAACCACCTCCTCGATGGCCTGTGCCTCTTGCCCATCTGTATCTCTGGGTCGACATCCGCCACCCCGACGAACTGCGCCTCTAAGTCCACCACCCACCCGGCAGGAGTCACCGAGGGTCCGATTGGTCTCCCAGCGATCGGCAAGCCTGTGAGCATGGCGACGTCCTGCAGCATCATCGTCACCTCCCCGAAGGGAAGGTGAAAAGTGTGCATCTCCGGTCTCCAATGGTCGACCAAACACGCTATCAGGGAGCTGTCGAATGGAAACGCCGCGACCGCTTTGGACCGTCGTGACCCTCGGCTTGGTCATCAGGCTCATCTGCGTCAGCAGCTGAACCCTCTACCATGCGTACTAGTGGAAGCAACCTGGCACGTGCCAGCCTATCAAGAAAGAAAAGAGTTGCATCAGTTGAATGTAAGTTATATGAACACAAATTTTACGAACAATGTAACATGTAAATGTATTGCAACTAACCTGGTGTGGAAGTGAGGGTCAACACACCATGCCTTCTTAGGCACACGGATCCGCAGTAAGGGCACTTTCTCATTGCCCCGTGTCGTGTGGATGTGCGCACAGTGCCACACATCCAAGATAGGGTCCAGAAGTGAGTCGACCTGCTTCATCCCTGCATGTAAACAATGAAAATATTTATTGCACATATAAATCAAGAAAACATAAATAATACTACACAACATATGAGAACCACGACATATATAAATCAAAAGACATAAGGTTTGAACATAAATAATACCACACAACATATGAGAAACACGACTTATATAAATCAAAAGCCATGAGCATCAATATTACATAACATCCAATGAATGGTACAGCGTGCATATATTTACATAATTCGATACATATTGACGATACACATATCGCCAAAACCCATGACATAGCCACACCGTGTTCAGAACCTACAGGTTATGTGCATTGGTTTGCCTTGTGGCCATACTCACCACACTCAGAACACCTCCTAAGATGGCCACCCAATTCAGATTCATCCATGTCATTGCGAATGCGCCTGGTCCGTGGACGTCCAGACTGCCCTTCCACACACCTTCGCAAGGTTGGATCCAGCAAACAGATGTACTCATCTCTGTTAATCGTAGTGAAATCACCGTATGCACAGAAACCACGGAACTCACCGGAACAGGTATGGACAACATGATCCTTCAAGTAGAAAGTGAACATGTATTGCGACATGTTCATCCCAATTTGCCCACAAGCAGCCATCATGTGTGAGCAAGGAATATGGAGAAGTCTTGGCTTATTGCAGGTGCATTCACACCATCCAGTTGCCCATTGGCCTAGATTAACCTCGTGCGTAATAACCGTTGTGTCGGTTCCCAATCCCCTTTTGCACCGAAGAGTCACCTCGAAGCGGTACTCAGTGATTCCAAAGCTACGCACCATATGCTGCTGAGCTTTCATGGTTCGTTCCTCCATATAGGTCATCATCTGTGAACAATACAGCGTTTGCAATGTCGAGGCATGAAGTGCAGCCTCCGCATGCCTTTTCTGGAAGTAGGCAATGATGCCGTGCAACATGCCTTCCAAGATGGTTACAAGCGGTAGCGGACGGAGGCCTCTGATGACCCAATTGTAAACCTCGGCTATATTTGTTGTCATGACACCAAACCTGTTCAACGCATAACAGTTTAGAACAACAACCCCATTTATTCAGTCGTGATAAATATCTTAATTTAATATATTATACTAACCTGGCGCCTCCAGTGTCATGGAGCAATGCCCACTTCTCTAGAGGCTCCGCCTCTATCCAATGCGAGAAATACTTTATGTTCCTTGATGTTCGTCTCCTCAGATTAGGAGGATCGAGCTCCCCAAGGGGTGTTAGCCTTTTGGGTGGGCAATCGTTCGATGTAGGAGGTTGCTTCTTCATCTCTTCGATATGTGCACTTGTGTGCTTATCCAACTCGACCAATAGCACGTTGAACTTACGTGCTTGATTCTGCTTGCATAACCTCTTAAATAGGTTCATCAGTTTCTTACTCTTGAACTACTTAAAGAAATTTGCTCCCAAATGTCTCATGCACCACCTATTCTACAAGTCAGGCCATGAAAATGGCTCATCAAGGTCCTCTTGTAGAGTCTTAATTGCCGAAAGGATACCTTTGTGACGATCATGAATGATGCACATGTTGGACCGATCACCAACTACCCCCACCTTCAGATTTCTGAAAAACCATAGCCAGCTATCCCGTTTCTCACCCTAAACAAATGCAAAGGCTAATGGAAGTATGTAGTTGTTCGCATCAACTGCAATGGCCGTTAGAATCTGCCCCTTATATTTTCCAGTCAAAAATGTACTATCGACACAGAGCAATGGACGGCAGTACCTGAATGATGCAATGCAAGGGCCCAATGAAAAAAAGCACGACGAAATGTCGAGATCCCATTTCCATCTGCTTCACTTTCTTTGAAAGCGGTGTGTGTGCCAGGATTGGTTTGATTCAATACTTCAAGCACATGAGGTAGGTTACAATACGAAGCCTCGTATATGCCAAACCTCTTCTCTAACGCTTTCTGCTTTGCACGCCAGGCCATCGAGTAGCTTATCTGGTACTTAATTGTTCTTAAGATTGCTTTCTGAATATACGAACACTCAATATCCCACTTCTCGATGATTTCATTGAACATCACGTTAGTAATTAGAGCCGCATTCAAGTTGCGATGTTTCACAAGAACATTTTCTAGTCTGCATGTGTGCTCCTCCACTCTTGATACAATCCAATATGTCTCGCAATTCGGCTTGTATGCATGAACTCGAAATTCACAACCATCGGTTCTGCACTTCACTGTGTACTTATCTAGGCTGGACAAGACAACCCGAAACTCTCTTTACAGCGATAGTGCCCACAGCCTCACTACCAACTTCAATTCAGAATTAGTCGGGAATATTTGATTCAACCGAATGGCACTAGTACCATACTCACAATGCGACTCATGGCCCCACAAAACATCGATACCAGCTTTGTTTTTCCTGTTCCATTCATTGGGGATGGGTACCTCCGCTGAGCTAGTACTACCATGCATTTCATCATCTTCCTCCCCTTCATCATCTTCGCCGATGGTATCATCAAGCTCTAACATTTCAGCTTCCTCTTCTATCGCCATACGGTCCACCCAATCCAAATGATCAACAAGTTGATTGATCTCCTCCCCTTCATCAGCCCGACCTTTTGCGCTTGCTGCATCCCTGTGATTATCCCCTGCTGCTACCTCAACCGGCACCGCTATCTGAACTTGTTCACCTGTAGCCGATGTGCTGCTCTCGCTCACATCAGCAATATTCACCTCATCTTCAGGGCACGCCTGCACCAGCATCACACATTCATGGCGAGATCCCTTGCACCACCTTAACCATTTCTGCCACAAGTGTGTTTGATCTACTTTCTTCAACTCCCACATAGCTGGGTCACCCTTGCTACGCGTGAATAAGATTTGGATAGTGACAGAATAAACACTTGGATTCAGGGGAAAATATTGGGTCAGCCAAAGCTTTATATCACGAATGCTAAAAGCATTGGGGGACATGTGCTCAGCCATGCTGACCGCAAAGATGCTTAAATCCACATTATTATGCCCAATTTTTACTTCACCATCGCCATAATATACCCTAAATTTCACTGGATCCGACATTACTGCGACGACATAGACAAAAAACATTTTTTCATCACTACTACTGACATGTAAAATCACTATCGTAGATTGATCAACGCTAATTAACTATCCCGCTATCGATACTCTAATATTATAGCGCACGTGTAACATCGCTATTTGCTACTAACATGTAAAATCATTACTAAAATTGCTAAATTGATTCAACAATTCTAAATTAAACAATGCTACTAAAGAGCAATTGCCAGGGCCGCCATCTATGGCGCAAATCTTGGCAATGATTGAACGGAATTGTCAAGCAGATACTCTTCTTCTTCAATAGTTCGTGAAGAACACTGCTAATCTCGGTGCCATGCTAGTATGCCCTGGATGTCACCAAACATAGACTAAACAACATCTAAAGGTAAATTACAGCAAAGGAGTACATGCAAAAACCGAAAATTTTGGCAACATCTCCTTTGTTTTTCCATGGTACGGAGCATCAACAATAATATCACAAGATATATCATAATGGGAAGCATCTAAAGCAGCAATAACAGGTGACATAGCAACTATTTTAGTCTAGCATAATGAATTTAACCACTCCATGATCTAAAACGAAGTAAATAATATGACCAAGCACACAAATAAGTCATACTCCAAGTTCTCAACGCATTAACTTATAATCACAATTACGAATGGAAAAATTGTATATATCTTAATGAGTGAAACTTTGTGAAGATGTGCCACTAAGCCCCTTTCCCGCATGCCGATTTCATGGTACCTAAAAACAACATAAAACACAAGCGTGAGTTCATCACTCAGCAAGTATATTGCAATGGATCATAAAGAACAAATCAATGCCAACATCGGTACATACCATACTTAACATCAAGATCAAGTCATACTTTCATATACAACATCATAACCATGTCCCAATCTCATTGTACACCTCTCATTATCATCATTATGTATGCAATGCAATGCACATGTCCCCTCGAAGCACATACCGGTATTGCCGAGTGCACACCCGTCGGCGTGCACCCTCTTTCCCCTTCCACCCCGTAGATGGAGGGTGCCTACTCCTCACTTCCACTCACCACGGTGGATGGAATCACGAGGTAGGTCTCACTCAATGGCGCTCCGGATTAGTCATAACTTTCTCACTGACCTTAACGGACTAGTTATGACTTCCTCACTGACCGGGCCAGTTTTCATGCCATGTATGCAACATATGCCATAACCATAAACAACTAATCATTGCATAGCATCATCATAAACCATTTTCATCATATCATGGCCAACCAATAAACATGGCAAGATATCATATCATGTAATCCATTTGCATCTAATCAAGTCTAGCAACATACGACACGCTACCCATTCCAATACACTTGCCTTAACCGCGGGCGACGGATTGGCAAGAGGATAAGGGCACTCCCGGGGTCACACCACCTGCACATAGATACCACACACTCAAAACATGCCCACAAAACAGTACACAATCACTCATCTACCCCGACTTCGCAAACTATTCCCAAAACTGAAAACAGAGAATCTGTCCCTCGGGATAGTAGGATTCAAACTAGATAACTTCAGTTCTAGATCTCCAAATCGAGTAAACGAGTACATCATCACGAAGCTTAGGAAATTTCCTAGCTTTCGCTAAGTATTGGGAAAAGCTGATTCGGCTTCTAAAATTGTTTAATCTACAGAACAACTTAATCTGTTCCAATCTCATCACAGTTTTGAACATGTTCGGTAAAACAGCCATAACATTCAAACGGCTTGGCGGAATTGGACGTTCTTGGTGTCCAATTAAAGAAAATTCAATTACCTACAACTTCTTCAATAGGTGGATGACCAAATTCCGAATCTAAAATTGCGAAAACTCAAACCGTAAGTCGTGTGCCCAATCTGCCCGAAACAGAGAACTATGCAATCTCTAGTTTTCATCCAATCTACCCAATCACAGCACCACCTCTCAATCTAAAAGCATCAAAATATCCCCTAGTACAGGACCTAGTCCATCCCCAAGGATCACCCATAGCCATACCTTCGCCCGACGAACGACGAACGTCGAAAATTCCTCTCCCGGCCACGAACTCCCTCCAATCTTCGGATCCTCTCGGTCGCAAGCCTTCGCATTGTGGAGATCAACGGAGGGGACACTGTGGCAGCGAGGGATGGGTGTGGATCTCAACTAGGGCCAGCTAGGAAGGTGGAGGTGGAGGCGCATGGGAGAGGGAAAGGGAGAGGGAGTGGGTGGCGGCTAGGGTTGAGGGAGAGGGGAGTGGGGCGCATGGGGAGAGGTGGAGGCGCCCCGTTGGTGGTTTCCCTCCCCTCATGGGCCCAAAGAACCCCCCACCGACGACCCAATTCATCCCCCTAAGGCCCAACTAGCTCCCGTTAGGCCCAAACTTCCGAAAACGGCCCGAAAACACGATTAAACCTCATACCGTAAAGTTTTAATCTCCAATTTCACATTTTATAATATCACAACTTTCCGTAGTGTCACATTCTCCCCCCCTTCAACAGGATTCGACCTCGAATCCAAGACACACCACTACGCCAAACAAAACAACACAAAACATCCACGTAAAGACTCAAATTGAACCAAACGACAAGCAAATTTCCAAAACCAACACTTAGCGAGAAAGAGCTGATTTAGCTTAACTGGGTGCAGCCTCTCATAGCACGACCTTTCAATCCAAATTCCCATCCATAATCCTTGATTTCACCCACTAAAGGCTCAATCAAATTATTACGCCCAAATCCTCACGTCAAACCCTTCATACTGCTATCACAACCAACCTGATGAACTCAGAACAACTTCTCTTTTCAACTTCAATCACAAAACTCTAATTTCATTTCTCAACCTGTCTACCACATCTTATTAATCTCAAGATGACACAATCAAAGCGAATCACATCTCTTTTAACAACCTCTCTACCAATAAATCACCAATCGTATCTTATTAATGACTGGCGTTCTAAACATAAACCTCCAAAGAATCGATTACACAAAATCTCATGTCTTCCAATTATTTGACCCTTTTCACCAAGAATCAAAATTCACCAATGTCATCTACATACAAAGCCCACAAAGGCAATAATTTTTTTTTCATTCCGACTACAAACCACATTATTGACATTCTATCATCTCCCGGGCATATCTCATACCCAAGGACAATAGCTAGGACAAATGTTCGCGATAGAACATTTTACATCAAAATTTCTATAACCTTCACTACCATCGAATGGTACTCTTCAACAAGATTTAAACCACGACATCAAACCTCCATCATAATCCACCTTTATACCACTAATGTACAACACCTAGCCCAAGCTAGGCCATCAATTACTACCAAACCACAGGTGGTTCTTTTCCTAAGAGGGTCTCACCCTCACATTTTTCTTACTCAAATACATCCAAGCCCTTGGATATATTCCTTCAGTAAACTCATCATGACCATAAACCCTTCTATTCTTACTCCCAACTAGAATGCCAACAACATAGCAACTCCCTTTAGCCGGATGAACCACATTCATCAAGTCGAATCCCAAAATGCCACAAATCACTTTGGAACAAAGATTTGACAACATCGAAAGATCACTCTATTTCTTTTCCTAAGTCAAGTCGCAAAGGAGAAACCCAAATCTCAAATCAATGCGATACATTTCGCATCGAAGAGCACTCAAACAAAAGAGAGACTCCACACAATTCTTTGACAGAAGTTCTCAACAACCAAAACATCTCAACTCGCTTTCACCAAGGCCAAACCTCTCATTTTCCCTAAAATCAACATTTTGGAAGGGAAGCGTTTCTCAAATCACACACAAAAATCCACAACCATCACAGTATCTCTCAAAGAGAAAGGGAAACTCAAATCTGTAACATAACCAAAATTCCAGCATTTATCCATTCTTTATTTTCACGCTAGAAAGCACAGGAAATCTCGATGCCTGACATGAATGCAATCTTTTCAAGAGCACTCCGGATTAGTCATATATCCATATATGACTTTCTCACCGACCTGGCTCATCAACTCTTTTATGCTAAAACATCGCATTTTAACCTACTCAAAAAAATTTTCAGAAGAGAACATCAATTCTCAAATCAAACAACTACACCCACAACCGCTACAAATTCTCTCAAAGAGAAAGGGAGGCTCATTCCCAAAAGAAAACACTTCACCAGCAAAATCACTCATGGAACATTCATAAGATCCACTTTTTAAAGCACTTGCAAACACCGCACACATTTTCCAAATAAAATCAACTCTAAACACAATAGAGTTACAAGTTAAGTGCTTAACTCCAGGGTTTCCAACACAACCCACCATGTCCATTTACTTCCTTTACATATGGTTTCCAAAGATAATTTAGTTGAGCGCGAAAGAGCGCGATCCACTCAAAACTTTTGGCTGAAAATCCATACTCATAGCCTAAGCTAAACAAATTTGCCAAACCAAAGATTGGCATGATTCAATAACATACAATATTCCAGAATCCATCAGCCGGTTACTTCCAAAACTACTCATTCATCCATAATTCACATCATCAAAGTCAAATTCGTAACTTGACAAGATGCCACTTACTCAGGGGAGTCTATTGCACACTAATCAAGACACCTTAACAAAAGGGCAGGCACTCCCAGAAAGTTTATACATTCATTTAAATCCGTAAACCTTTAAAAGAAGGTTCGACTCGAATCCCACCATTTTTCGCATTCCAATACTCTTAGCCATTAAGGATTTCATAATCACCAAATCCTGAGAAGTCCAACACTGTTGAACACAAGTTACAACATCTAATCTTTGATAAAAACATTTCCTACTAATCATGTACCCACCACCGGTCATAAGATCATCAAACTCTATCCATGTCTATCTTATAGCAATCAACAAGGAGAACCACGTTCTCACAACTTCGGCACAACGAACCTACTAGTTACCTCAACATAAGACTCACGTTAACTTCTTCTTTTGGTCTACCAACCACTATGACTCATCATTCATATAAATGTTTATCCCAAGCTTAAATTAAACACATCTCTTCATCACTTATTTTGGCATAAACAACAAATGCCTCTCCCACAAACCATAAGGTACTTACTCAGTATCCCTAGTTCATCCAACCAATGAATAATTCTAACCACTCAAAACAATCTCCACTAGACATCTTCCATAACTACGGATCCCAGATAGACATTTGTCAAGGATAATTTCAACCTTTCCTACAATCATTCCATATTCCTATTCTTTGATTACCCATCAATTAAGTCATCTTCCCGATTCACCGTGTACTCGACCCCTAAACAACAAACCCAACAATCCTTAAGTCTTTACACGATAACCTCACTATACTAATTTGTCACCTAGGAAGTTCTAGACCTTCTCAACCGCAATCAACACTTACTAATCTCTAACTTCCGATAACTCCCATAACTCACAACACTCTGCATAAAACAATAATCAACTTTCACTTTGGATCACCTATCATCTCGATTCATCATCTCTATCAACACAATAGTTTAGGTTGTCTTTAAACAACCAACACAATCACTTTGACAGAATCAATAACCCACATCATCTGAAAACTCTAACTCCTCGACATACACTTAACTTCTTGAACATCTACGTGGGTCACGCACTCCACTCTTAAGAAAACCACATTTTCTCAAGAAAAGAACACCCAAAGCACCTTTCTTTCCAGAAAACCCAACCATAAAACACAAGAAAAATCAACTCTTTAAATTCCCAAATGCTGACATGCAACTACTCCACCAATCTCGAAATCAAAAACTTCCACGAAAGAAGATGGATGCAAGAGGGAAGATCAAACGATTAACCAACTCCTTTTCAGATAAAGCCTTAACACCAAATTCCAAACTTCCACGAAACAACCGGGTTTTCAGGGATGATCTCCCAACCAAGTCAAAAGATGATATCAAACATCCCCCTTGCTCTTACAAAGACACATACTTCAGCCCTGATCACCAGGTCTGGCACAACACCACAAACTCTGCTAATCCCAGAGAAAGACAAACACAAGAATAAATCGAGAGCTTCCTCCGTAAAGCAATCAACAAAGCCGGACACCAAAACTGAAATGGCAATCCGAAATAGGCATAGCACTAAACTCTTCTTCTTTGTCTTCAACCAAAGAAGGCAAAACAAAACAAAAACCGCCGAAATACCATCAGCGAAAAAAAAACTCAACACCAAGCACCTTTCCTTGATTTCCAATCACTTAAAACCACAGAAACCAACCCAAACCGATTGTTAGAACGGTAAAAGAAATCCAAAAGGATCCACCATCAACTCTTCCATTTGACTCCAACCAACTACCCGAACTACAACAGAAAGGATAAGCACTCTTCTCCTACAGGGGTTAAAATTCTTCGGTGATGGCGTTAACCGGCCACACCGTCAAACCACACCCTTACTAAGAACAAAAAGAGGTGACCGAAACCCTTCGGCACCACAACCCCATTGTATCAAGCATATAGCATTTCAATCAATACTTTCATAAATATAACATCATACTTCATCAAAATGCAGCATTTAACATCATAGCATAAATACAATATTTAAGCGGATAGCATCGGTACCCATACCCTTCCTAATGTGCATCAGAGTGTGTCAAGTTTTAAATTAGTTAACCAAACTATTTCAGATTTTAAGGTTATTGCCCTAAGGCCAAATTTTAACAAGTAAACCTATGCCATCTTTCTACTTTTCCAAGTCAATATTTTAGTTTACTCTAGAGTAAATTACTACATTCACATTCCACGGACCTGAAGCCCGCTCTGATACCAACTGTAAAACCCCGGCATCTAGTATGCCCTAGATGTCACCAAACATAGACTAAACAACATCTAAAGGTAAATTACAGCAAAGGAGTACATGCAAAAACCGAAAATTTCGGCAGCATCTCCTTTGTTTTTCCATGGTACGGAGCATCAACAATAATATCACAAGATATATCATAATGGGAAGCATCTAAAGCAGCAATAACAGGTGACATAGCAACTATTTAAGTTTAGCATAATGAATTTAACCACTTCGTGATCTAAAATGAAGTAAATAATATTACCAAGCAAAAAAATAAGTCATACTCCAAGTTCTCAACGCATTAACTTATAATCACAACTACGAATGGCAAAATTGTATATATCTTAATGAGTGAAACTTTGTGAAGATGTGCCACTAAGCCCCTTTCCCGCATGCCGATTTCATGGTACCTAAAAACAACTTAAAACACAAGCGTGAGTTCATCACTCAGCAAGTATATTGCAATGGATCATAAAGAACAAATCAATGCCAACATCGGTACATACCATACTTAACATCAAGATCAAGTCATACTTTCATATACAACATCATAACCATGTCCCAATCTCATTGTACACCTCTCATTATCATCATCATGTATGCAATGCAATGCAATGCACACGTCTCCTCGAAGCACATACCGGTATTGCCGAGTGCACACCCGTCGGCGTGCACCCTCTTTCCCCTTCCATCCCGTAGATGGAGGGTGCCTACTCCTCGCTTCCACTCACCACGGTGGATGGAATCACGAGGTAGGTCTTACTCAATGGCGCTCCGGATTAGTCATAACTTTCTCACTGACCTTAACGGACTAGTTATGATTTCCTCACCGACCGGGCCAGTTTTCATGCCATGTATGCAACATATGCCATAACCATAAACAACTAATCATTGCATAGCATCATCATAAACCATTTTCATCATATCATGGCCAACCAATAAACATGGCAAGATATCATATCATGTAATCCATTTGCATCTAATCAAGTCTAGCAACATATGACACGCTACCCATTCCAATACACTTGCCTTAACCGCGGGCGACGGATTGGCGAGAGGATGAGGGCACTCCCGGGGTCACACCACCTGCACATAGATACCACACACTCAAAATGTGCCCACAAAATAGTACACAATCGCTCATCTACCCCAACTTTGCAAACTACTCCCAAAATCGAAAAACAGAGAATCTGTATCCCCGGGACAGCAGGCTTCAAACTATCATAACTTGAGTTCTAGTTCTCCAAATCAAGTAAACGAGTACATCATCGCGAAGCTTAGGAAATTTCCTAACTTTCGCTAAGTATTGGGAAAAGCTGATTCGGCCTATAAAATGGTTTAATCTACAGGACAACGTAATCTGTTCCAATCTCGTCACAGTTTTGAACACGTTCGGTAAAACAGCCATAACTTTCAAACGGCTGGGCAGAATTGGATGTTCTTCGTTTCCAATTAAAGGTAATTCAATTTCCTACAACTTCTTCAACAGGCAGATGACCAAATTCCGAATCTAAAATTGCGAAAACTCAAACCCTAGGTCGTGTGCCCAATCTGCCCGAAACAGAGAACTATGCAATCTCTAGTTTTCATCCAATCTACCCAATCACAGCACCACCTCTCGATCTAAAAGCATCAAAATATCCCCTAGCACAGCACCTAGTCCATCCCCAAGGATCACCCATAGCCATACCTTCGCCCGACGAACGACGAACGTCGAAAACTCCTCTCCCGGCCATGAACTCCCTCCAATCTTCGGATCCGCTCGGTCGCAAGCCGTCGCAACGTGGAGATCAATGGAGGGGACACCGTGGCAGTGAGGGATGGGTGTGGATATCACCTAGGGCCGGCTAGGGAGGTGGAGGTGGAGGCGCATGGGAGAGGGAGAGGGAGAGGGAGTGGGTGGCGGCTAGGGTTGAGGGAGAGGGGAGTGGGGCGCATGGGGAGAGGTGGAGGCACCCCCTTGCTGGTTTCCCTCCCCTCATGGGCCCAAAGAACCCCCCACCGACGACCCAATTCATCCCCCTAAGGGCATGTACAGTGGTATAGACGGTAGCTGTCTATAATATACATCCATGTCATCAATAGACAATACTAAAGATAACTTATACAATGGACTGTCTATATAGCTGTCTGTAATGATCTCTCATATGAGTAATAGACTGTCTGTACAATGGTATACACACTATAAAGCTGTCTATAAGGCCGTCTGTTAAATAGTTGACAGCATATTTCTCTCTCTTCCCTCTCTCTCCTCCACATCATCCAAAATCTGATGTGGCATACCCTTATAGACAGCTGACATCTACCATTGTACATGCCCTAAGGCCCAACTAGCTCCCGCTAGGCCCAAACTTCCGAAAATGGCCCGAAAACGCGATTAAACCTCATACCGTGAAGTTTTAATCTCCAATTTCACATTTTATAATGTCACAACTTTCCGTAGTGTCACATCCGCCACAACAGCAGAGGCACCAAGGTCCTGCCCCTTGACCTCGGCAACCTCCAGCACGTCCTGCAAATGCTACCGGAGCACGTTCTACCGGAGCATCGACTCAAGCTCCGAATGTTACTTGCTTCAAATGTCGAGAACGTGGGCATTATGCCAATAATTGCCCAAACAAGGGAATCTCTTCGTCGAACCAAGGAGCTCCTCAGCAACCCCCTGGTCGTCCTCAAGAATCCGGAGGACAACAAGCCGGAAGATCCACACCTGCACCTGCGCAAGCCGCGAACCATGGTCGTTTGCATCATGTGACGGCATAAGAAGCTACTGAAGCACCAGATGTGGTTCTGGGTATGTTTCCCGTCCAATCAATCCCTACTTTGGTGCTATTTGATTCTGGTGCATCTCATTCCTTTATATCCCAGAAATTCGTAGATACACACCAAATTCAAACTGATCCTTTACCTATCTCCACAAAAATGAGAACCACTAAAATGTGTCCTAAGGTTAGCATTAAAATAAATGAAGTCTTATTTTATGCTTATCTTATCCTTATAGAAACTCCAGGATTAGACGTCATTCTTGGTATGGATTGGTTAGCTGAAAATAAAGGTCAAATAGATTGTGCTAATAGATCTATATCCCTCACTAATCCCGAAGGAATCAAAGTAAGCTTTAGTTCCACTCAAAATCTTTCCGAATCAAAATCTGGTCTAAATGCAATGGTGTTGGAAAAGATTCAATCAGTTCCCGTAATCTGCAATTATCCTGACGTATTCCCAGAGGAATTACCAGGTTTGCCACCAGATCGTGACTTAGAGTTCGTCATTGATCTTATACCTGGAACAGCCCCAATTTCTAAACGACCCTATCGTGTGCCACCAAATGAGTTAGCAGAACTCAAAAAGCAACTCCAAGAACAATTGGAAAAAAAGTTCATTCGACCTAGTACTTCCCCATGGGGTAGCCCAGTTCTTTTTGTTAGCAAAAAGGACGGTAGTCTATGCATGTGTGTAGATTATCGTGCTCTCAATGACGTTACCATCAAAAATAAATATCCTTTGCCCCGCATTGGTGATCTGTTCGATCAATTAACCGGCACCCAAATCTTTTCCAAAATTGATCTTAGACATGGATATTTATCAACTGAAAATTCGACCAGAGGATATTCCTAAAACAGCCTTTACCACATGTTACGGCCTATACGAATATGTCGTAATGTCTTTCGGACTTACGAATGCTCCAGCTAGCTTTATGTGTCTAATAAATAAAGTTTTTATGGAATATTTGGATAAGTTCGTAGTGGTATTCATAGATGACATCCTCATCTATTCTAAAAATGAAGAAGATCATGCACAACATCTGCGCATGGTACTTGAGAAACTCCGAGAACATAAGTTGTACGCCAAATTTGAGAAATGTGAGTTTTGGTTGAAGGAAGTTGCGTTTCTCGAACATATTCTTTCCAAGGGTGGAATTTCCGTTTATCCCAGTAAAGTCCAAGCAGTTCAAAACTTGGAGCAACCAAAATCTGTTCCTCAAATCCGAAGTTTTCTTGGTTTAGCGGGATATTATCGCCACTTTATCGAAAACTTCTCCAAAATCGCTAAACCTTTGACGCAACTCTTAAAGAAAGAAAATAAATATGAATGGACTCCAGAATGCGAAGCAAGTTTTCTGGAATTAAAGAAATGGTTAACCACAGCCCCAGTGCTGGTGTTACCCGATGTTCATAAAGGATTATGACCTTAGTATTCATTACCACCCTGGTAAAGCTAATGTCGTAGCAGATGCTCTAAGCCGTAACTGTGAATCATGTGATGAAAAATTGGTTTGATCTTGTGCTGAAATTGGTTAAGATTAGGATTAATCTGTGTTGGACCAAACATCCGAACATTAAAAAGAAACCTTGCTTTTGCGCCGAACCAAATAACTAAAAATCGCATTTTTCCCATGTATGACAGACCAAAGTTTTTGGTCTGTCATACCTGTGCTTTAGCGAACTCGATTTTCCCATGTATGATGAGACCAAAGTTTTTGGTGCATCATACATGTGCTTTTGGTGACTTCGTTTTTTCAATGTATGACAGACCAAAGATTTTGGTCTGTCATACACATGCTTTGGGCGATCTCATTTTTCCCATGCATGACAGACCAAACTCTTTGGTCTATCATACACATGTTTTCAGCGAACTCATTTTGCCCATGTATGACAGACCAAACTCTTTGGTCTGTCATACACATGTTGATAGCAAACTCATACTTCCCATGTATGACAGACCAAATGTTTTGGTCTGTCATACACATGCTTTTGGCGGTTTTGAGCAAAATTGAAATGGTTTGAATTTGAAATTATGAAATTTGTGATGATTTCATGATGCGTGTTTTGAAGTGGACTTTATGCAATGCTCATGTGAGTAGTTGCATGCATTGACCTTGAGTCAAGTCGTGGACTTGTGCTCGGATTTGTTTTGTGGTTTGATCATGCAGGTATTGCTCGAAGACGAATGTGGTCGATGACGGGACCGGAACTAGGTTCATGGAGGAACCGAGGTTCGGGACTAGGTTTAGGAGGAACTGAGGTCTTGGTGGTCAAGGATGTCATGCGGGACGTTCGGGCTAAGGGAATGGTGCACATGAAGAATGGTTAGTCACGTGAGAATGGCAGGAGGTCATTCGCGTGCAAAGTGTTAGTCACGTGAGTATGGCAGGTGGCCGTACACCTGCAAAGTGTTAGTCACGTGAGTATGGTAGGGTTACCATACGCGTGCAAGAGTTGTACTCGGCCAGGTTGGGCCAAGTAGAGTTGTGTTGGATACGGATTCCTTCTAGGGAATAGGAATCGTATTCTGGTTTGGTCCTTTAAATAGGAGGGGTTGTCTCCTGTTGAAGGGCACCAAGGAGAGCTGAGCGCATCAAGCTTTGAGCTTTGTTTTAGGGTTTGTACTCTTTTGATGAGAGTATTTTAGACAAGAAATAAAGATCAATTCTTCCAAGATTTTTGCGTGCTACAGTAACCACGTCGCTACAGTGTTTTCTTTTTTTTTTGTTTGCATGCTTGTTCTAATTCTAGATTGGTTTTTAATCGTTGAGTTTCATCTTGATTTGATCCATCAAAAACCGTTCTAGGATATTGTTTTTGAGTTCCTCAAAGTCTAGTTCATTAAACTTTTGTCGGTTCTGTTAAAACTTTCAAGTTTACGTTAGATCAATTCTCGTCAAGTTCTGGATCAGCAAGCTTAAGAAGCTCATAACTTTTTATCCATAAGTCCGATCAAGCTGATTCTTTTTGGGTTTGATTCTTATTGGAATCTAGTTTCTTGTGTCCAAATTTCAGATCGTTTCGACGGTTGGATCTCCGGAAATTCTCTTTTTACCAAGCGTTTGTCAATCTGTTTTTGTTGATTACGAGGCAATCTTTTGAATCCGAGTTGGGGTGTTCTTCCAGTAGATCGAAAATTTTGTTTTAGCTTCCACATAATCATTCACCCCCCCTCTGATTGCTATATTCGTATACTTCGATCCTACAAGTGGTATCAGAGCGAGGTTTTTCTAATCTATCCTAACCGGTGATTAGATTAATGGATCGTTATTCGACAAAACCTTGTGTGTTCGATGGTGTTGATTTTCAGTTTTGGAAGGCCAAGATGGAGGCATTCATCCAAGCACAAGGCTTCACAATTTGGGAGAAGGTATACAAGCCATACGAAGTTCCTGCAAACGACAACGTCAATGACGCCAATCGCGCACATGTTGAAGCAAACAAGAGGGGCACGCAACTTGATCATCCAAGGATTGGGAAGGAGTGACTTCGATCGCGTGGTTCATCTTCGATCCAAGATATGAGGTATGGAAATCTCTTTGTGATTACCATGAGGGTTCTAACACTGTCAAAGAGATTCGCCAAGATATTTACAAAAAAGAATACATGCGTTTTGAGATGAAACCTAGTGAATCTGTAGATGACTTCTTTGCACGTTTCAATAAAATTCTTAGTAATCTACGTGCTGTTGGAGTCAGCTACACTGATGCTGCTAATGCTAGACAATTGCTTAGTGCTCTGGACATGTCGGTGTGGGAGATGAAAGTAACATCTATACAAGAATCTACTACCATGAGTACATTTACTTTAGATGTTCTTTATTCTAAGTTAAAAACTCATGAGTTGGATGTTCTTGCCAGGAAGGGTAACATTAAATCAATTGCTTTGATCTCTAACCCTAACATGTCAAATGCAAATTCTTCTTCTAGCTTTGCCTTGTCTTCCATGTCTTCTTTAACAGATGAGCAACTTGAAGAGTTTCCTGAAGAAGATCTGGCACTACTCTCTTCTCGCTTTAACAAAGCTTTGCAGAATGTGAGAATGAGAAAGAGAGGTAGTCCTCCAAGATGCTATGAGTGTGGTGACCTCAACCATATTCACACAAATTGTCCTAAGCTTGCAGGAAAAACATCAAAGGAGGAGAAGGACAACGACAGAAGGAATGAGAAGAAAAGGTTCTCGTCAAATGATAGGAAGAAGAAGAGCTTCATCAACCGCAAGGTGGTTCACCGAGTTCTTTCCGCTCTTGAACAAGTCAATTTGAGCGATGTGGACTCGGAGAGCAGCGAAGATGATGCAACTCCAAGCAAGCATGATTTGATGGGATTGTGTCTCATGGCAAGCAGCAAGGATAGCTTCAGGGGCGACCACGACAAATGACTTCAATGAGGTAGATCCCTCTTATGATGAATTAGCTATTCTTGTTGCTCGTCTTGGAAAATTGCTTGACAAACGTGATAAGAAAATTAAGAAACATGATTTCATTATTGAATCATTGAATGCTGAAATTGCTAGACTTAAGACTTTGATTCCTAGTGATGATACTTGCAAATCATGTGACTTAATTTACAATGAGCTCACCTTGCTTAGGAAAGAACATGCTCTTTTGTTGCATCTAAATGAGAAAATGAGAAACATGTTGTACATGCTAGCTGTTCCAATCGATGATTTGCATAGTTCAACTTCTTGTTCTAAATGCTCAACTCTTGAATTAAAATTGAAAGATGCAAATGCGAGGTTTCTCAATTGATCGATAATCTGCTTTCACATGAAATTCTCTCATGCTCAACTTGTCGCAAGCAAAAAGTAAAAATAGATGTTCCTGCAATAATTGTTTAATTCTTGCTAAGAAAGTTGATTACCTGCAAAACTCTTTGGAACGATTCACTAATGGCAAGAAAAATTGAACATGATTTTGGATCAATCTAAGGTTAAGCTCAATCAAGAGAGGTTTTGGCTTTGATCTTGTTGCTTCTTTTGATACTAAACCTCGCTCTTTTGTTAATGCTCCTTGCTTTGACAAAATTGAGATTCTTATTGAGCCTTTATTGATTGCTTTTAAATCTGCTGGTTTTCTTTCTTCTACTATGATGAATGCAAAATGTGCTTCTATTGTTAAAGCCAAACTTCATGCTAAGTACACTTGCACTCATTGTGGTAGAGATGGACATCTAGTAGATTTTTGCTTTAGACTAGCCAGACAAAGAAAGGAAAGAAATGACTAAGGCTAGGTCTAACTTGAAAAGCACACTTTGCTTCTCACTATGCGTCTAGAGTGTTGAAAACGCCTATACATTCCTATAAACATGGGAAAAGGAAAATCTGATTTTGTGCATAAAAATTCTCGTGTTGTGCCCCTCTTGTTGTGCGTCGTGTGTCTCAAAGATCTTGGATTCCCAAAAATCTCATTCCTAACCCCAAGATCTTGAGACCTCGACATGTTTTGTTGCTATGTAGGCTTCTCGCGCAAGGAAGGAGAACATATGGTTAGTGGATTAGGATGCTCACGCCACATGTCCGGTGATAAGAATTGGTTCTCCTCCTCACTCGTGCATCTCGTCTTTGAAAGTGTTACTTTTGGAGATGCCTCTTCCTCTTCTGTTGTGGCAAAAGGTACAGTAAAGATAAGTGACAAGTTTATGTTCAAGGATGTGGCACTTGTTGAAAACTTGAAATATAACTTGCTTTCTGTCTCACAAATGCTTGATGAAGATCTTGAGATAAGCTTTAAGAAAAATGAATGCAAAGTGCTAGATGCTTCAGGTGATCTTGTGTTCAAGATTTCTCATTTTATAAGAGTTTTTAAAGCTGATTTTGATGCATCACCTTCTTCTAAACATAGGTGTCTAATTGCCAATGTTTCTAAAGATTTATTCTTTTGGCATCGTAGACTTGGTCATGTTGGTTTTGATCATCTTACTCGTGTAAGTGGTTTAGATCTCATACGTGGCTTGCCTAAGCTTAAGGGTGATAGCAATCTAGTATGTTCTTCTTGTAGACATGGTAAGATGATTGCAGGTTCACATCCACCTCTTACCATGGTGATGACAAACGCTCCAGGACAGCTTCTACATCTTGATACAGTTGGACCATCTCGAGTTCAATCCTTTGGAGGCAAATGGTATGTACTTGTGATTGTTGATGATTTTTCTAGATACTCTTGGGTGTATTTTATGGCATCTAAGGATGAGGCTTTTAGTCATTTTAGAAGTCTTGTTCTTAGGCTTTCTATTGATCATCCAGGAGCTCTCAAAGCTATTAGAAGTGATAATGGAACTGAATTCAAAAATGCTTCTTTTGATCACTTTTGTACTGAAAAAGGAATTGATCATCAATTTTCATCACCTAGAGTGCCTCAACAGAATGGTGTAGTTGAAAGGAAAAACAGAACATTGGTTGAGATGGCTAGAACTATGTTAGATGAACATCACACTCCTAGAAACTTTTGGGCTGAAGCGATTTCAACTGCATGTTATGTTTCAAACCGTGTGTTTTTGAGATCAAAATTGGGTAAGACTCCATATGAGCTTCGGTTTGGACATAGGCCTACTGTTTCTCACTTTAGGGTTTTTGGATGCAAATGCTTTGTCTTGAAATCTGGAAATCTTGATAAATTTGAAGCTAGATCAATGGATGGCTTTTTTCTTGGATATCCTGCTCATACTCGTGGCTATCGTGTGCTTGTTTTGGAGACTAACAAAATTGTGGAAACTTGTGAAGTTACTTTTGATGAGGCTAGTCCAGGCACTAGTCCAAGTGATGCAGTCTGAGGCAGCATATGTTCGGGGGAGAAAATTTTTGAAGATAATGATGATGATGAAGATGAGGTCTTGACTCTTCCTAATGCACAACAAGCTGTAGCACCTTTGGCACCTACTACTACATCACCTACAGCTAACCATCCTCAAGCTACAACATCATCTGTACATGCTGAAAATGAAGAAGGAGAAGGAGAAGTCTCAAAAGTCAATGCTCCCTTGCACATTCAAAAAATGCATCCATCTGAACAAATGATTGGAGACCTAAATGAGAGAGTCACTCGATCCAGGTTTATTCATTCTGACACTCATGCTCATTCTGTTTTAGTTGCTTCCTTTGAGCCCAAAGATATATCTCATGCATTATCTGACGAATCTTGGATCAATGCCATGCATGAAGAATTAGAGAATTTTGAACGAAATAAAGTTTGGAAACTTGTCTCCCCACCTCCTGATTTTAATGTTATTGGAACTAGATGGGTTTTCAAAAATAAGCAAAGTGAGGATGGTGTTGTTGTTAGAGACAAGGCTAGATTGGTTGCTCAAGGTTACACTCAAATTGAAGGCTTAGATTTTGATGAAACCTTTGCTCCTGTTGCTAGAATTGAAGCCATTAGAATCCTTTTAGCTTTTGCTGCATCCAAAGGTTTCAAATTGTATCAAATGGATGTGAAAAGTGCTTTTCTTAATGGCTACATAAATGAGGAGGGTTTTGTCAAGCAACCACCTGGTTTTGAAAATCCAAAGTTTCCAAATCATGTGTTCAAACTATCAAAAGCTTTGTATGGTTTGAAACAAGCCCCTAGAGCATGGTATGATAGGCTAAAAACCTTTTTACTTGAAAAGGGTTTTTCAATGGGAAAGGTTGACAAAACTCTCTTTTTACTCAAGCAAGGCAATGATCAACTATTCGTTCAGATTTATGTTGATGATATTATCTTTGGTGGTTCATCTCATGTTTTAGTGTCTGAGTTTTCAGAAACAATGAGGAAGGAGTTTGAGATGAGTATGATGGGTGAGTTGACATACTTTTTGGGATTTCAAATCAAGCAAACAAAGGATGGTACTTTTGTGCATCAAAGCAAATACACAAAAGACTTGTTGCATAGATTTGGGATGGAAAACAGCAAACCGATCATGACACCCATGGAGAGCGCTTGCACACTTGATCTGGATGAAGATGGTGAGCGGTTGATCAAAAGGAATATAGAAGCATGATAGGTTCACTTTTGTACCTCACTGCATCAAGGCCGGATATACAATTTGCTGTGTGCTTGTGTGCTCGTTTTCAAGCTTCCCCACGTGCTTCACATCGGCAAGCTGTCAAAAGGATTTTCAGGTATCTTCATGGAACTCAAGATTTTGGCATTTGGCTTTCTGCTTCCTCATGCATTAGTTTGAGATCTTTTTTCTGATGCTGATTTTGGAGGATGTAGAATTGATAGGAAAAGCACTTCTGGTTCATGTCACTTCTTGGGAAATTCTCTCATTGCATGGTCATCTAGAAAGCAATCTTCTGTTGCACAATCAACTGCTGAATCTGAATATGTGGCTGCTGCTAATTGTTGTTCTCAAATTCTTTGGATAGTAGCTACACTTAAAGATTATGGGGTTTTTCTGGATAGTGTTCCTCTTCTGTGTGATAACACTAGTGCAATTTGCATTGCTAAGAATCTTGTGCAACATTCAAGAACAAAACATATTGACATCAGATTTCACTTTCTTAGAGATCATATTGAAAAAGGCAACATTGTGCTTCATCATGTGGATACTGAACATCAATTGGCAGACATTTTCACAAAACCCTTGTCTTCTTCTCGTTTTGCCTTTATTCGGGGAGAACTTGGAATTGTTCATCCAATGGGATTGTTTTGTGGGGGAGTTTCTTTGCCAAATTCTTTCACTTGATGAGCTCACTTTATCATATTTCTTTATATACTATGTAATTGAGCTAATATATGATAATCTAAATTGTCTCACTTGAACTAAAAATGACATTGCGGAATTCCCTGATCTGATTGCCTATAGCTAAATACTCTGTCATATCTCATTCTTCTAGGCTTGATATTGAATCCTCTTGACAAATTTGGGCTATGAAGCAAGTGTGTTTTCAGCTTTACTCTTTCATAAGACCTTTTAATCATTTTTTGCATGTTTACAATCAAAGAAAAAGAAAAGAAAAAGGGAATCAATAAAAAGGATTGTTAAAAGCAAAAAGCTTCAAGTTGTATGCTTCAGGCATGCTTTCCTTAAAAGATAAGATGTATGCTTCAAGCATGCCATTCCCTCAAATGACAAGATGTATGCTTCAAGCATACCACTCCAAGGAAATAAAAGAAGTATGCTTCAAGCATGCCACATGCAGTTTATTGTTTAAAAGATTAAAATTGGTCTACTAGATTGAAGTTGAAACCACTTGCTCGTCCTGATTTGTTAGTTGCTTCAATTTTTGAGTTCTTGTTTTTCTACTAAAGGTCTTGCTTAGTACTTGGCTATAGTTGACAGATTTGAGGTTGAGATACATGTCATTTCTTAACTTGTTAACATCACATTAAGATCATATATTTTGCATATTATGTGATATATAAGGTTATATGATCAAATGAGCTCATCCTTTGTATCTTGACCCTCCTTTGCTTCTTCGCTTAAACCATTGATACAAGAAAAAGTTTGAACATGTTTTCTTGTTGTTTTGATGAATCCATTGTCAAAGGGGGAGAAGTTTTTGAGAAGTTTGGGAAGAGTTGAAAAAGAGGGAGTAGTATCTTTCGGTTGTTGAGTAATCTGGGAGAAGTTTTGTTTTTGGCACATTGCACAAACCACACACATTTTTGTCAAAAGGTGAGTTTTTATGTTCTCTGTTCTTTTTAAAAAAGCGCCAAATGTTCATGTCTAAATGGTGTTGCCAATGTTTTCATCAAGGGGGAGATTGTGAATCATGTGATGAAAAATTGGTTTGATCTTGTGCTGAAATTGGTTAAGATTACGATTAATCTGTGTTGGACCAAACATCCGAACATTAAAAAAGAAACCTTGCTTTTGGCAATAACCAAATAACTAAAAATCGCATTTTTCCCATGTATGACGACCAAAGTTTTTGGTACATCGCCTACAAAGCTTTTGGCGAACTCGATTTTCCCATGTATGACAGACCAAAGTTTTTGGTCTGTCATACACAGGCTTTTGGTGACTTCGTTTTTTCAATGTATGACAGACCAAAGATTTTGGTCTGTCATACACATGCTTTGGGCGATCTCATTTTTCCCATGTATGACAGACCAAACTCTTTGGTCTATCATACACATGTTTTCAGCGAACTCATTTTGCCCATGTATGACAAACCAAACTCTTTGGTTTGTCATACACATGTTGATAGCAAACTCATACTTCCCATGTATGACAGACCAAATGTTTTGGTCTATCATACACATGCTTTTGGCGGTTTTGAGCAAAATTGAAATGGTTTGAATTTGAAATTATGAAATTTGTGATGATTTCATGATGCGTGTTTTGAAGTGGACTTTATGCAATGCTCATGTGAGTAGTTGCATGCATTGACCTTGAGTCAAGTCATGGACTTGTGCTCGGATTTGTTTTGTGGTTTGATCATGTGCAGGTATTGCTCGAAGACGAATGTGGTCGATGACGGGACCGGAACTAGGTTCATGGAGGAACTGAGGTTCGGGACTAGGTTTAGGAGGAACTGAGGTCTTGGTGGTCAAGGATGTCATGCGGGACGTTCGGGCTAAGGGAATGGTGCACATGAAGAATGGTTAGTCACGTGAGAATGGCAGGAGGTCATTCGCGTGCAAAGTGTTAGTCACGTGAGTATGGCAGGTGGCCATACACGTGCAAAGTGTTAGTCACGTGAGTATGGTAGGGTTACCATATGCGTGCAAGAGTTGTACTCGGCCAGGTTGGGCCAAGTAGAGTTGTGTTGGATACGGATTCCTTCTAGGGAATAGGAATCGTATTCTGGTTTGGTCCTTTAAATAGGAGGGGTTGTCTCCTGTTGAAGGGCACCAAGGAGAGCTGAGCGCATCAAGCTTTGAGCTTGGTTTTAGGGTTTGTACTCTTTTGATGAGAGTATTTTAGACAAGAAATAAAGATCAATTCTTCCAAGATTTTTGCGTGCTACAAGAATCCACGTCGCTCTGATGTTTTCTTCTTTTTTTTTGCATGCTTGTTCTAATTCTAGATTGGTTTTTGATCGTTGAGTTTCATCTTGATTTGATCCATCAAAAACCGTTCTAGGGTATTGTTTTTGAGTTCCTCAAAGTCTAGTTGATTAAACTTTTGTCGGTTCTGTTAAAACTTTCAAGTTTACGTTAGATCAATTCTCATCAAGTTCTGGATCAGCAAGCTTGAGAAGCTCATAACTTTTGATCCATAAGTCCGATCGAGCTGATTCTTTTTGTGTTTGATTCGTATTGGAATCTAGTTTCTTGTGTCCAAATTTCAGATCGTTTCGACGGTTGGATCTCCGGGAATTCTCTTTTTACCAAGCGTCTGTCAATCTGTTTTTGTTGATTACGAGGCAATCTTTTGAATCCGAGTTGGGGTGTTCTTCCAGTAGATCGAAAATTTTGTTTTAGCTTTCGCATAATCATTCACCCCCCCCTCTGATTGCTATATTCGTATACTTCGATCCTACAGTAACCTTCACTGTATGACGGTGTCAACATATACCGATCAATCAAAATTAGTAAAGGAGTTTCAAAAGCTTAATTTGGGAATTGTCAAAAGTTGATTTGTTGCTAGTCTCCAAATGCAACCAAATCTGAAAACCCAAATTAAAATAGCTCAATCTAAAGATGAAGCTTTATCTAAAATTCGAGAAGATATGCCACTTGATGATGAATCAGGATTTTCGGAAGACTCGGATGGTATACTCTTATTCAAAAATCGAGTCTATATTCCTAAAGATCTAGAAATTAAGAACCTGATCTTAAGTGAAGCTAATGAATCACCTCTTTCTATCCATCCTGGTAGTACAAAAATGTATCAAGATCTGAAGCGGGAATATTGGTGGCCCGGCATGAAAACGGAGATCGCCGAATACGTTGCAAAATGTGACGTATGTCAGCGAGTAAAAGCCGAGCATCAACGTCCTGCTGGTCTTCTTCAACCCCTTGAGATTCCAGAATGGAAATGGGACGATTTAAGTATGGATTTCATTACTGGTTTGCCAAGAACCAGAAAAGGACATGATTCCATATGGGTTATCGTCGATCGGTTAACCAAAGTTACTCATTTCATTCCAGTTAAAACCACATATCCAAGTCCTAAACTTGCTGAGTTATATCTAGAGAATATTATCCGTCTTCACGGAATCCCTAAAACCATTGTGTCTGATCGAGGATCCCAGTTCACATCTCATTTCTGGAAAAATTTGCACACATTGTTAGGGACAAAGCTGAATTTCAGTACGGCTTATCATCCCCAAACATATGGACAGACTGAACGGACCAACCAGACTTTAGAGGACATGTTGAGAGATTGTGTGCTATCTTATGGCATGAATTGGGAGAAAAGCCTACCATTTGCTAAATTCTCTTACAATAATAGCTTTCAAGCAAACCTCCAAATATCTCCTTTTGAAGCACTTTATGGAAGAAAGTGCAGAACCCCTCTCTTTTGGTCTGAAACTGGAGAAAGAAATTTCTTTGGCCCAGACATTATTCAAGAAGCCCAAGAGCAAGTTGACATAATTAGAAGTCGACTCAAGGAAGCTCAATCATGACAGAAAAGTTACGCCGACAATCATCGACGTGAATTTCTAAACTAATAAATGATTGAGTTTACCCTGTCGTTCACCCCACCCACGTCTGCAGTTTCCTCAGTGAACCGGCTCTTCAAAAAAATCCAAGCCATCGTCGCGTCCGAGCGCATGTTAACCATCCCCCGCTCCCGCGCCTGTCGCCCCCCCACGATCCCCACGAGGTCACGGCAGCCTCCGTCTCTCCTCGCCCCTCACGCCCTTCGCTCCGGTCCGCGCTCCCGTCATCCACCTCCCCCACTAACCGCCCCTCCACCTCCCCGACATCCACATCGCCCTCTCTCTCTCTCTCTCTCCGCAAGGGTGGCGGCGACGGTGACAAGAAGCAGATCTGGAGGGCAGTGGCGACATCGATCAGTCGAGGCCGCAGTCTCCACCAATCAGCGCCTGGGCGTGCCGCTCCGTCGGATCGAGGCCGCACCGACTCGAGCTGTATCTTTGCAACGCATACGGTGAAATCGTCCCCCACGGAAACCCGGCGAAATCGTCCCCCACGGAAACCTCGAGGAGCATCACCCCGCCCGCCCTCACCCCATCCCCGGTTGGCTCCTCGTGTCCTCTGCACACCCTCCGTCGCGTCCCCCACGCCCCGCCTCCGTCGCACGGTCCGTAGGCCCTACTGTACCTGCGATTGGCCCCCTTCCCTGGCGCACTCCAGCCGGTCCTCCCTTCGTGCCGACTGCACGGTGGTGAACGACTGCCAAGGGATGGATCAGGTGTCCGCGCGATGGTGGGGAGTTCGCACGGCGTGGGGTGAGATGAACGAGCTGGCAAGGCCGATCGATCTGAGGGAGTCTCCGCTCAGCTTCTGATTCCTTTTTTTCCCGGATTTCATGGGATTATCGCATCCTTCAACTCTCTTTTTTCTCGCCATTTTGGGTGATTTTTCGTGCATTTTGTAATATCCTATTTGATCATGCATCATGGCTTCGATCATCCCGCCGTATCATCCCCACAAATTGCTTCACTTTACTCTCTTCTGTTTTTCTAATTTTTTGCAGTGATTTCGCTGGAATCTAGCTAAGTTGTAATCAAAACTCTCTGAATTGCTTGGTTTTCTTGAGTTCCCATAGCAAGCTTCAACCTTTTTTTCGGATGCAGCGATCGAATCGAAGATACATGAACCAGTTTATGCCTGATTGCTTCAACGACTACGCCGCCGCCGCTGAAAGGCTCGGCGGTGGCTGCAGCAGCGGCACGCACCACCATTGGGTCATCTCTAGCATCCGCATCCCCTGCCCAAAGGGAGGTGAGCCTCCTCAAGCGTGGCTAGGCTTTTGTGATGACTATGTTAATTAGTGTGTTGATGTGTGGTTATGGCCTGTGGATTGCATTTGCAGCTGGAGGATCGGGAGTGTGCAGCAGTACAGACCGAGGTCACTGGTGAGCGTAGTGCTCCAGGGGGTTTCAAGGTGTTTGTATATGTTGCATGAGTTTGATTGTCTTGTCACACTGAACTGTTAGCCTACGGTTTGTTATTATGAATTCTGCAACTCAACCATGTTAGTTCCAATTAGAAGATTCTGCTTACATCCATGAATTGTTACTTGTCAGATTGCAACACATGATGAAATATAGTATAAATTAACAATCCACCGTGAAACAAAACCTCTTTGGTGATAAACCTTGACTCAAATTATGACTTCTCATATTACGCTTTCGGAGTCAAGTCCATTCTTCAATAATGTGACAGGCCAATATCGGAAGAGAGATACAATATGCTGATATATCTTAAGAGGCTATTGAGATTAGAGTCAGTTTCTACCGTAACTAACCTCATTTATGAAAATCTATAATGTGGGACAGAAGTTATTCAAAATAACCATCTTATGTAGGAGCATATTGAATCAGTTCACTGTTTACCTAAGGTAAGGATTGTAGATTTGTTTCAGAGAAAAATATGTATGCAGTCATTGTAGGAAACTCCTTCTGTTACTTACACTTCGAAAGACCTTATCGTTTCCCCCTAAAAGCATAGTTTCATGACTTGATGTTGTAAACTGTTGTTTTCAGAAAGAGAAGTTCTGAGCTAATCATAAAATTTTGATGCACAGTTGATTGTTAGGCTAATGGTCTTTCAGCAGATGAGCGGAATAAATACCTTAATCTTCTGTACAAGCAATATATTTTCCTTCGTAGGTATCCAAATGCCTACATAATTATGTTGTTTTACTTAGAAGAGGAGCTTCCTGCAATTGTTCTTTCCCAAAGCTTCAGGGTTTTCTAGGAAAATTGGTTAGTTGATTTGCTTAATATGTCCGAGACCTCATCAAGTGTGGGGGCATGAAGGGAATTGTAGTTTCTCATTTCACCTAATGTTGCACATTTCCACAAATGCATTTCCACTATTTCTTTACTTTGCAGAAAGTAGATCAACCTTTTGATGTGTTTGAAGAAAATCTGCATTTTCACTCTCTTTTTTTACTTTGCATAAAGTACATCAACCTTTTGATGTGTTTGAAGAAAATCCTTCAATGAGATGGGCTCTTGCTAAAAAAAGGGTGGATGACTTATTTGAACAGATAAAAACAAAGCTTCCTGAGCACCCAAGTTTTTGTTGTGTGTTTTTGCTGAGAGGAAGAACTCTGATGTTTATGGTTGGTTATACTAACTATATGATGTGCTTGTTTAGATAAGCATATTATAGCCTCTATCGCATCCATATCTTCCTTTTTTCTTTAATAGGGCCTTGGAAGCAAAAATGTCTTGCTAAGTTCGGTATTGTCACACAATGTGTAGCCCCTACAAGAGTCAACGACTAATATCTTACAAATGTTCTGTTCAAGATAAATGAAAAGGTTTGTGGCTGCCCCCAAATCCCACAAATTTTTGATAGCGTTGCTAACATTTACATCTCTAAGTACTTATTTATGCTATTTCTCTTTTTTTTTCAACCAGCTTGGTGGGATAAATTCATTGTTGCAAATTGAAACATCCCCTGCTATTCCTCTTGTATCCAAAGTCGCAACTATCATTTTGCGAATGGATGTGTCCCATGGTTCACCTGGACAGTATGATATACCTTCTATTGCTGTGGTAAGTAACTGTTTTCCCTCATTTTAAGCACTGTACCTAAACTTAAATGCTTTTAAAACTCAATGATTTGAAGAATTTTGACAGATGATAACTATTGTGCCATGTTTTTTTAATTTGAATTGCTTAGGTCGTTAGTTCTCACGAATGGCCTCTTATCTTAAAATATAGGGCTTCGGTGCGTTCATTGTTTAAACCTTAAGGAACTGAGGATGATGGCCTCATTTGTTAAGAGATTTTCTTTGGTTTATCTTACTTAAATTTTCAGCTGCTTTGTGGCATGTTCTATTCAATATGTTGTGGGTATTAATGGTGTGTTTTCTCCTGTCACTTGTTCGTACTGAAGATTATTTCAGGGAGTTACTTGTTGATATTTGATTTTCCATTGCAACGCACGGGCAGCCTACTAGTTAAGCTTTGAAGTTGGCGATTATGTTTACTTGAAAGTTTCATCACTTTGCGGAGTTTGTCGTTTCCAAATCCACGGAAAACTTGCCCCTCGATATATTGGACCATTTCCAATTATCGAGAAAATGGGAGAAATGGCATATAAGTTGGAATTGCCATCCCGTCTATCTGAAGTCCATAATGTCTTCCATGTATCCCAAATTAAGAAGTGTCTTCATGTGCCAACTGATCTCGCTAATCTCGATGATCTCGATCTGCAACCTGATCTATCCTATCGAGAGCATCCTATTCGTATTCTTGAAGAAGTCGAGCGGCACACAAGAAACAAGATCCATAGAATGTTGAAAGTTCAATGGAGTAACCACACTGAGGAAGAAGCCACGTGGGAACGTGAAGACCATCTCATGAAAGAGTTTCCAAACTTCTTTTAGATCTCTTTTAACCCTCGCAAATCTCGATGACGAGATTTTTGTAAGCGGGGTACATCTGTAACATTCACAAATTTATAAAAAGTTCAAAATCAAATAATAAAATGTGAAATCATTTCTTTGTTGCATTTCATGATTTTGTGTGCAATTATTGATTTATTGCGCAATTGGAATGGATTTTGGAATCTGACAAAGAAAGGAAAAAGAGAAAAAATATAAATTAGTAAAATGGTAAAAGATTAAAATTACTATGGTAAATTTTTGGATAACCATGCTAAGCCTTAGAATCACTTTTAGCTGGTCAAAAGATCTTGTGGAAGCATTTAAGTATTGAACTAACAATTTTAACTAGTAGAACTTATCCGTGACTAGCCCCTTGTCAGATTTTTTAGAGCAATTCGTGGAGCATTCTAGTGCCTAGGATTTTTACCATGTTATCTTAGATACTTTGCCCTCATCTACAAAAATCTACAAAAATTAATAAGTAGTTTAACTATTTATTATCAATTAAACAATGCAGTTTTGAAATTCGGCAAAAAGTAGTAAAAGAATTTTAATAAAATAAATACTGTGATATTAGTTTTGAAATTTTTATGATAGAACTATCATATATATATATATATTCACACCTTCAGTAAAAGTTTCAAAAATTGATATGTTCATTTAGATATTTAATTAATTTAAAAACCGAAATGTTTTTCCTGTGCAGTTTGTGTTGTCAGATTTTTCATTAAATCACCGTAGATCTTTTTAACCTCAAAATTTTACTGAAGGTAGGAAACTTATCTCCTAGCTTAGTCAAAAAGTTTCGAAAATTCCGGAGGTGAAATGACCCGTGCATCGAATTGTTTACCGTGCGGTCTGAAGGAGACTAAGATTTCTCTCTTCATTTCTCGTTCTTACACATGGGGGCCACATGCCCAGTGACTCATCCGCTGGCTCAAGCGCCTGAGGAACTGCCGATGGACCCAAAAACTGTACCAGACCCACACGTCATTCTCTCTTTCCTTCCCTCTTTCTTTCTTTCGTGTCCCTCTCTGCCGGTGGGCCTCCCCTTGCCAGTTCCATCCCGTTCCTCCTCTCACTCCCTTCTGTCTCTCTCCCTTGCGAAGCCAGCCGGAAAAATCGCTTGAACCGCGTCCATTCTTGTCCCTTCCTTGCTGCAATCTCGTGCCTCGAGGCCGCTTTCACATTCCGCTGCCACTAGACCTAGTGCCCATACCCAACGCTGGAGGATGGACGAGAAGGCTCGAAGATTTGTTGACCGGCCGCCATATCTTTTCTTCGATCAATTCCAGTCCCCACAGCCTCCCTTGTCTATATAAGCAAAGTAATAAGAACACTAAATCTACCCAAACGCGAAACATTCATCCACTCTTCTTTTCACCCCCAAAACCCGCCGGACCGAGCCTTTCTTCTGCATTCTCGGCGGAACCCGAATTGGGGCAAACCTCAAATTGCTGCAATACGGTAAAGGAATTCCAAAATTGATTGATCTTGAGGCATCCATATATGCTAATGAACCTTTCGCACCTTTTCTTCCAGCCCGAAGCAGTCCGAGGAGCCCTCACACTGTGCGCCTCCTTCCGCCATTGACACTGCACGGTGAGAGCTCCACCCGATTGTTCATTCTCTGGTTTAAGCGCTCGAATAGGACCCTTAGAGCTCCTTGAAGCTTGTGGGCATGATCATTCGGTCCAGGATGAGCCGTAGCAATGTCGCGCCTTGCGCCACCGTGTGCTTCCGCCAGCCACTACCGCACGCACAAATTCCCCAAACACCAACCACAACCGAGTAATACCCTAGGTCCACCATGGTCCCGTGACGCTGTAGGAGCCAACCAAGCCCCAGCGACGCCGCCAGAAAGTCGCCGACGAGCTCGACCATGGCCTCCCCTACCCAGAGTCGTTGCTTTGCGGGCCATGCTTGTCAGCCGGAAGCGTTCGCTCTCTCAGCAACGCATGCCTCGCTGCCGTGCGAGCCTAGCCGCCCAGCCTCGCGCAACTGCGCGTGCACCCGCACGCGAGCCACTGACGAGCGGACTCCAGCCGTTAGTGACCGTGGACCGATTCAAAAGCCAGCCCGCACGAAATTAACAAAATACGCTTTACCTTAAGGAAAGCGTATTTTTCCATTTTTCTGGACTTTAGTAAACCGAATGAATTCAATTGCTCATAACTTTTGAAATATAAATCCAAATCAAATGAGACTTGTTTCTAAATTTATGATAAATCATATAGTTTCATATCTATAAAAACATTTAAAACTTATTTAGCAAATTAAATTTAAATTCAGATTTAAAGAGGGAAATCCAAATATGCCTCATATAGAAATTTTGCAAACAAAATCCAAATTGGGTGAAACCCATTTTGTTTGAATCCTCATGCTAAATACTGTCCAAATATGTGATTAAATTTGAATTTGGAGCTAAGTTGTGTAAATTTTCTATTACGGTTAGATTCAATGTGAGAATTAGTAAAATGGCTATAACTTGTTCGAAAATTATTCAAATTGAGTGAAATTTGTTTGGACATGTTAGTTATGTTATTTAGAACCAGATTGTGAAATAAAAGTTAGGATGTACCATGCATCTTTTTATCAAAAATGATTAGGCTGCCACATGTAATAAATAACATTAGTACAAATACATATATAACCTGAAAAATGAAATTTTGTAAATTTAACCTTACAATTTTAGCTTCTTGAATTCATAAATTAAAATAAAATAATACACAAAAGAAAAGTAGTTGTGTTGCATATCCCTAAGCTGCTATCATCAGGATGATATCTTACGATTTAATTACTGCAAGAAATGATGAAGTTTTGATTGCTATTTTGTTTGTTTTTGGAATGATTCTAATTGGTTCTTTTAATTGTTCTTTTGTCGATATTGAATTATTTTATTTGCCATGTTCTTTCTTCGACGCGTAGACGTTGATACTACCGACACCGCCGTCGACGACATCGATTTCGCTTACGCCACTGAAGAGCAAGGCAAGCACCCCCTTTGAGCATTTTGAACCTAGATTTCATAATCAACTAAAATGTGATTAAGAATCTTCCTGCATGCCATATTTTAATAAATTTCTATCTTACGTTACCTGGTAATTACATCCCAAATTGAAGGATTACCTCAATTATGTTGACATGTGTTCTATGATAACCATAGGTATGGGTAGATTCATACACTTGATGGGATAACGATTATTAATCGCATTTGCTTAGTGATGCTTAGAAAAATATCAATGACATTTACACACCCACACACTTTTCTTTATGAATTTTTTAATGGTTTATTTAAGCAGTAAAGGATACTGGTAGTTTGATAAAAATGAAAATAAAATTATTGTTTTGACGTGGATGATTATTGGCAATAGCCGGATGTACATATTTTAACGTGTACGTAGCTAGGGTGGAGTTATCGCCCATGTCACTTTAAGGATCGAACGTAGTGTTGCATGAGCCAAGTATAACCGTACATCCACAAGTACTGGACTGGGACAGTCTTAACTTATTAAAATTATTTGGGACTAGCTTTGCACATTGGTAGGCAGTAGTAGCACGGGCATTTCGGATATAGGTTTGCTCGAGGGAGGTGCCATCACCGAGGTGTTGACACTTGCCGATGTAACGGTGTACGCCTGACTATGAATTTGGGGCTGTTATTCTATTGAGCTGCAGCTCCTGATTATCATTATTACTTTACAATATTTGGCTTCCATCATAGTCAGTGTGAGTCAACATCGGGCTAGTGCAAAGTTAGGTTCAGATAATCGAACGGTTTCGTTATGAACTCCCCGCGGACATACCAAAGGAAGTGTCTTATAGCTTGCAAAAAGAGAGAACATATTTTGTGGGTAAAGCAGTACAAACTCTACAGAGTCTAAAACTAATCGATTAGCCGTATCCACGGTCATAGATGACTTGGCAAACCAGCACTAGTTATTTGTTTTCTATTATCTGAAACTTTGGTTAAATGATTTGGAAAATGATTCATATATGTTAAATGTCACTTATTGTTATACTCGTTCGTATAAGACCATGGAGGGTCTTACTCGTTATTTTACTCACAAAAGGCCGTGAGTAAATTGTTATTATTCATTTCATTACATGTTATTTCAATTACTTATCAATCTGCTTTAATTTCAATTTATGCTTTCCATTACTATTCAGTATTACTTCATTCAAAATTTTCTCTTTACACAAAACAACCTTAGAAACCCACTTTCTATTCAGCTGCATATATTTCAGGCTTTGCAAACACTACAAGTCTTGCGAGTACAAATGTACTCAACTTGCTTTAACATGGTTTTTAGGTGAAGAGCAAGAATATCATGTCGAGGATAACGATAATGAAGAGCTCGTTATTTATGGCGATGACTGTCCTCTCTAGGTTCATCTTGTCTGTTGCCTGTGGTGTTTTGGGCTAGTCGGCAAACAATGAGATGTGAACTTTTATTACTGCTACTTTTGGTTATGTAATATTAATATGGAACATCTAATGTAATAAAAGTTTAAACTTGTGTTTGACTATAATTCCAAATTGTGTTTGTGCGTGCCAGCCAATGATCATGGGAATGGCACATAAAGCACTTAAGAACCTTGTTTTTATGTTACTTAAAGGCATAAAAATGAGGGTCTGACAAATACCCAAACTAACATCACTACTCTAAATCGCTACTGTAAATTAAACAACTAACATCACTACTCTAAATTGAAGAACGCTAAATCACTACTCTAAGTCGCTAAATCGCTACTCTAAATTAAATAACTAACATACTACTCTAAATTGAACTACGCTAAATCACTACTCTAAGTCGCTAAATCGCTACTCTAAATTAAACAACTAACATACTACTCTAAATTGAAGAACGCTAACTCACTACTCTAAGTCGCTAAATCGCACTCTAAACTAAACAGCTAAATCGCTACTCTAAATTGAAGAACGCTAAGTAGCGATGTTACCTTCTTTCTTCTTCCTTCCTCTCTCTCTCTCTCTCTCTCTCTCTCTCTCTCTCTCTCTCCCCCCCCCTCTCTTCCTCCTGGCCGGCGTCGCTTGCCTTGCCTCTGTCGCTACTCGCCTCTGCTGCCGAACGAATAGATCGATCTATTTGCATCGTTTTTTACCGTACAGTTTTCGCCGTACGGTTCGGCGACGACTCCCTATTCGCCGTACGGTTCGGCGAAGACTCCTTATTCGCCACACGGTTCGGCGAATACTGTCTCGTTTCCCGTGAAATTAACTGGCCAATGGATAATAGTGTAATTAGGCAGTAGTCGCCAAACGGTACGGCGACTGCTGCTAATTCGCCATATCGTTTGGCGACTACTGCTAATTCGCCATACCATTTGGCGATGGTGTGTTAATTTTGCAAAAAAAAAATTCCCGTATTAAAACCGTAATTGATTTTAAAAAAAGTATTATTTAAAAAAAATCCATGCACTTACCATTGTTCATGATGTCATTTGGTAAAATGAATGGCATTATCGAGGACATTTGACTGAAGTTTTCACCCGTTGGATCTAGATCATGTGAATTTGCTATGTCCCCTGTCCCTAATCTACAATTCGCTTCACTGCCATCTCCTCCTCCCTCTGTGCCACCGCGCCATCTCACACGCAGTGGAGGCACACGCCGATTCCTTCTCAGGCGTCGATGGAAGCTCCAAATTCCTAGTTTGCATAGGATTTGGGGTTTTTTTTGGGAGGGGTGTTTTAGGATTTGTTTTTTTTTTAGGATGACAGCTCAAAATTACTAGTCGAGGTCGCCGGAAGAGGACTCGCAAGGCGTGGCTTCGCCGGAGTTCACGAGTTCCTCGCTGACGCAGAGGCTGTGGGGCATGAATCTTATTCTTATACAGAGGGATAATTACATTGTACTCCATCGGTCGATAAATATAAGGTTTATAATTTGAATGATCTTATTTATAGATATAAGATTTGCACGTGGATTTAATTAGTTTTTCCTACTATACCCCTATTTATTATTTCTCAATCATATGAACTTATTTATTACCACCCACACAAAGTATCATATCTTTCTCAATTTCGTCGTAACCTTAATTTTTGTGTAAAATCAAAATACACCTTATATTTGTAACACCCCGGCATCTATTATGCCTGAATGTCACCAAACAAAGACTAAACCACATCTAAATACAACAATTTAAGGTAAATTACAGCAAAGGCACAAATGCTAAAACCGAAAATTTCGGCAGCATCTCCTTTGTTTTATCATGATTTGAAGCAATAGCAATAACAGGGCAAGTAATATCATAACATAAGACATCTAAAGAAGCAATACAAATGGATATAGCAACAACATAAGACAATAATATCAAGTCCAACCACTCCATAAACTATAACGAAGCAAATAAGGAACACAAGCGCGCAATTTAACCCATACACCAAGTTTCATGGCACTATTATTATGATCATGACTCAAATTGATAAATGTGCCTAGGGGTGTGGAGCTACGTGAAGATGTGTAGCTAATGCCCGTTTCCACATGCCGGTTTCATGGTACCTAAAAACAACATAAAACACAAGCGAGAGTTCATCACTCAGCAAGCATATTGCAATGGATCATAAAGAATAAATCAATACCAACATCAATATATACCATACTTTAACATCATGATCAAATTATAATCTCATCTAGAACATCGTAGTACACAACTCATTATCATCATCATGTATGCAACGCAATGCAATGCTGTGAGACCCTCCCTTTTATGCTACAGTATAACATAAAAGAAATGTTCTAATGCGCATACTATGCTAGTCCCATGATCAGTAGCTAGCACGCACAAACACAATTTGGAAACACAGCCATACAAGTTACATATTTTATTTCAGCGGAAGTATCAATACCAGATGACCATTAAGGTCAAAGAAAATATAACAGAAGAATCAGATGACTTGCAGTGTGCCGCATAACCCTCAGGCAACTGACAAGGTAAACCTTAGGTAGAATCATCGTTAAAAATCCCGTTTTCCTGCGTCGAAGTAATTGTCGAGATTTCCTGCCTAAAAACAACAATAATAGCAAGGATGAGTACATTGCGTACTCAGCAAGACTTGTAGTGTTTGCAAAGCCTAAAATATATGCAAGCTGAATAGAAAGTGGGTTTCTACGGTTGTTTTGCACAAAGAAGAGATTTGAATAGTAAGTGCTAAATAGTAAATGAAAGCGTAAATAAAATTTAAAACAGTTTACCGAATAAATGAAATAACAAGTATTGAATGAAAATAGGTAACAATTCACTCACACTCCTTTGTGAGCGGAAAGCAACGAAATTACTCACGGCTCTTTGTGAGTAATAAATTTTCCCAATATCATCCCGAAGCAATTGCAGTTAATTAATCATCAAATCATCTGGTCGAATTTTATAAAAATTATAGAAAATGTCTAGCTATGTGATGACGTTACCAAGTGCTCATGACCGCGAGCGCGGCTAATCGATTAGTTTTATACTCTGCAGAGTTGTACAACTTTACCCACAAGATATGTCCTCCCTTGTTGGCAAACGTTATTAGACACACTTCCTTTGGTGTGCCGCCGGGGAGTACATAACGAAACCGTTACATTATCTAATCCTAACTTTGCACCGGTCCGATGACGTTTAACCCCAGCTATGATGGAAGCAAAATAATTTTTGTGATGTGATCATGATCAGGAGCCCGCAGCTCAAATAATAATACCCCCAATTCTTAGCTTGGCGTACACTGTTACATCGGCAGGTGTTATTCCCAACACCTCGATGAGGGCACCCCTTCGAGCAAACCTAACCAAATTGCCCGTGCTGCTACTGCCTACCAATGTGCAAAGCTAGTCTTTGACAACTTAGTGAGTTAAGACCGCCCCATTCTGGTACTTGTGGATGTACGGTTATCTTGGCATGAAAACAACATATCAGCTCAGTTCTTATACGACACGGGTGATGGTCTCCCCCTAACTACGTGCAAGTTAAAACTCGCACCTCCGGATTTTGTCATAATCACCCACATCAAATTCAATAGTTTTATTTTCATTTTTAGCAAACTACCAACATTTTCCATAGTTTCGAATAACCATTTATAAATCCAAAAGGAGAGGTAATGTGACACCACGGAATGCCGAGACACCGTAAACAAATGTGAATTAGAGAATGTGACCTTATAAAGTATGAAATCGGAGATTAAAACTTTACGTTTGCAGTTTAATCGCGTTTCCGGGCCGATTTCGGAAGTTTGGGCCTTCCCGGAGGAGTTTGGGCCTTAGGGGGGTGAGTCGTGGGCCTTGGTGGGAGAGAGTTAGGGCCCATGAGGGAGAAGAGGCAGGATTTTGGGGGCTAGGGGCGTCCCTCCTGCCCTAGCCGCCTCCCCAATCCCCATCCTCTTGGGTGCCTCCTCCTCTCCTCTTGGCGCCTCCTCCCCTCCCCCTTGGGTGCGCCCCCAATTCCTCCTCTCCACCTCCTTTGCTGCAAAGAGGAGATCCCCCACCACACAACCTCGCTGTCCCCTCCAACGGGAAGCCCCGCGACGAGGAGATCCGGCGATTCTAGCGCGAGGAGGACGTTCGGGAGGCTCGGGAGGATAGATCTCGGCGCTGCTCGTTAGTCGGGAGGAGGTAAGGCATGGGTGATCCTTGGGTTTGGGTCTAGGTACTGTTATAGGGATGAATTTCATGTTTTTAGATCAAGGGAGGTGCTGCCATGGGGTAGGATTGATGAAATCTAGAGTTGTGTTCATGTTCTGGTTCGGGCAGATTGGGAACCCGAACTAGGGCAGACGTTTTCGCTAATTTCGAGTTTGAATCTGACTGTACGGACTTTTAGGAAGTTGTAGATAATTTCCTTATCTTTCCGTGCATATAAAGAAATTGAAATTCCGCCCAGCCGTTTAGAAGTTATGGCTGTTTTACCGAGCGCTGTCAAATCTGTGACGAGATTGGGACAGTTCGTGTTCAACGTTAGATTAAACAACATTAGAGTCCGAATTAGTCTTTCCCTATAACTATAAAAAGTTGGGAAATTTCCTAAGCTATGTGGCGATGTACTCGTTTATTCAATTTGGAGTCCTAGAACAGAAGTTATGCCCGTTGGAAGGCTGCTGTCCCGAAGGGACAGATTTACTGTTTTCTGATTTTAGGAGTTGTAAGCGAAGTCGGGGTAGTGGGATATATGTGTGCTGTTTTGTGGATTCGATTTGAGTGTGTGGCACGTGTTTGCAGGTGGTGTGCTTCCAGGAGTGCCCTCAACCTCTCGTCACTCCGTTGTCCGTGGTTGAAGGCAAGTGTGTTGCGTGGATTGTATGCTATATGTGTTGCTAGAATTGATTGATAGCATTTGGAATAGATAACATGTTGTTTTGCCATGATTTACATGTTATAATTGATAGGAGGTCCTTAGGCCATGATTTAAATGTTATCGATGATATGGTGTCCTCATGCCATGATTAACAATGTTTGTTGTTGACAAATGATTCACATGCCATGTTTTGAGCAGAATCAGTCAATTGTTGAATATGGTCCTACATGTGGAAATGCCATGTGTTGATATGCAATATTTCTATTCATGTATATGTTGCTGTCCGTTTTGCATACATGGCATATTTTCATGGCCGGCCGGTGAGATAAGTCATAACTATTCCGGTAGGGTCGGTGAGAACTGTTATGACTAGTCCGGGGCTATTCTTTTGAATAAGTCCTACATCGTGATTCCTTCACCGAGGTGAATGGAAGCGAGTGATAGGCACCCTCCATCTTCGGGATGGAAGGGGGAAAGGGTGCATGCCGACGGGTGTGCACTCAACCATACCGGTATGAGTATTCCAGAAGACATGTGCATTGCATTGCATGAATGTTATACATGAATAAAGATGTTTATGAGATGATGAGTAGAGTACTCATGAGATGCTCATGAGATGATTATCATGTTGTTTTAAAGGATGTATATAATATTAAATATGATGTGTTGTGATATAACGGTGGAGACTGGAATGATGGTTTGTTGTCTTGATCCTTGTTGATTCATTACAATACACTTTGCTGAGTTATGAACTCACGCTTGTTTTTTTTTTGTTGTTTGTTTTCTTTAGGTACCATGAAATCGGCGCGCGGGAAAGGGATTTAGCTACACTACTCCACGTAGTATCATAATCTAGCTAATTCACATGTGTTGGAGACACGGCATTAAGTATTACAATAATCATTGATGTAGGGTTGTTATGTTTGGTTGTCTTCTCTCATGTGTATCATGTGGGATTGAGAAGTGAATTGATTCATCATATTAGACTTAAATTAATGCTTATTCTTTTGCTATCGATGCTTAATGATGCTTTTAGTTGATGATTAGCTATCATTATCGCTGCGTATGGTTATCTCGTTTGTCTTACATATTGATATGATGTTATGTTGCTAAGTTTCATGCAAAAACAAAGGAGATGCTGTCAAAATTTTCAATTATTCTAAATGATTACTTGCTGTAATTTACCTTAAATTATGGTATTAAATGTGTTATGGTCTATGTTTGGTGACATTCTGGGCTTAGTAGAAGCTGGGGTGTTACAGGTAATGTGTAAGAATGTTAACCAGAGTTTTCTACAGCAGTGCTAAGCATGAATATTTTAATAACGAATATTCCCAGTTCAACCCACCATGTCTAGGGTTACAAAGGTTCGCGTATTCAACAGAATTGAGGTATAATCCATCATTGAGGTAATAATTACCAGGAAATGTAAATAAGAAGTTTCATAGAATATAAAGCATGCATGCAGGTTACTTGTGCACATTTTTAAGTAGTTATAAAACTGGGATCAAAATGATCGAAGGGTGCTTGCCTTGATCGTTGAAAGCTAGTTCAGTTCCAGTGTCGTCAGCGATAAGATTGGGATCGTCCGATTCTACCCGACGATTCGACAGAACATAACAAAAACATTGTTTCAATATTAGCGAAAAGAATCGAATAAAGAATCAAACACAGAGTAACATACTAATAAATACAAATTTGCACATCACAGTAGTTACAGTAACAAACCACAATCATCATCGCGAGCGTAATAGGGTTATAATACAATCTACCATGTGACACATAATGGAATTAAATAAATGTAACACCCCGGCATCTAGTATGCCCGAATGCTACCAAACATAGACTAAACATCAACTAAATACCATAAATGAAGACAAATTTCAGCAAAGGCACAAATGCTAAACACCAAAATTTCGGCAGCATCTCCTTTGTTTTATCATGATTTGAACAATAGCAATATATTTCATAACATAAGACATCTAAAGCAGCAATATATAATGGATAAAACATCATCATAAACAATTAAATCAAAACCAACCACACAAACATCTATAGCTAAGCAAAGAGGATCAACAGCACATTAAAATTATTCCATACACCTAGTTCAGGGCACTATTATTATGATCATGACTCAAGGTTGGTAAATGTGACTGGAACTATGTGAAGATGTGTAGCTAATGCCCTTTCCCACATGCCGGTGTCATGGTACCTAAAAAAACAACATAAACACAAGCGTGAGTTCATCACTCAGCAAGTATATTGCAATGGTACAAACAAAAACAATTACATGGCTACAACAACTCACATCATGTATATCATCTCATTCATGTTCAACAAATCATTATCATCATCATTATGTATGCGATGCGATGCGATGCTCATATCTCCTTGGAAACTCATACCAGTATGGTTGAGTACACACCCGTCGGTGTGCACCCTCTCCCCCCTTCCATCCCGAAGATGGAGGGTGCATACTCCTCGCTTCCCCACACCGCGGTGGATGGAATCACGATGTAGGACTTACTCATTGGCTCTCCGAAATAGTCATAACTTTCTCACCGACCTTCCCCGGACTAGTTATGACTTTCTCACCGCCCGGGCCATGTATCATGTCATGTATGCAATCATGCCAACATCATAAATCACTTGTACTTTAACACATGGCATCATAACATAGTAAACATATTCCTCATATCATTGGCAATCATTAAAACATAGCATGTGAACATAACATGTATTAAGTTTCAATCACAACCGATCTAGCAAACAATAACCCGCTACCCATTCCAATACACTTGCCTCCACCACGGGCGACGGATTGGCGAGAAGTAGAAGGCACTCCCGGGGGCACACCACCTGCACATAGGTACCATACACTCACAATCATTTCCTCAAAACAGTACGCAAACCCTCATCTACCCCGACATTGCCAACTACTCGCAAAACCCGAAAACAGAGGTTCTGTCCTGTCGGGACAGCAGCCTTCCAAAAGGCATAACTCGGGTTCTAAGACTCCGAATCAATTAAAAGAGTACATCCTTGCGTAGCTTAGGAATTTCCTAACTTTTTCCAAGTATATGGAAAAGCTGATTCGGACTCTAAAGTTGTTTAATCTACAAAATACCGTGATCTGTTCCAATCACGTCACAGATTTTAACACGCTCGGTAAAACAGCCATAACTTTCAAACAGCTGGGCGGAATTGGACGTTCTTTGTACCCACGGAAAGATATTGAAATTACCTACAACTTCTTCAACAGCCGTACGACCAAATTCTGACTCTAAATTGACGAAAACCCAAGCCCTAGGTCGACTGCTCATGATGCCCGAAACAGAGAACGTGGCAAACTCAAGATTCCATCTAATCTACTCAATTCCAGCACCACCAATTGATCTAAAAACATGATAATCACCCTTAGAACAGATCCTATACCAACCCCAAGGATTCCCATGGCCATACCTTCGCCTCGACTAATCTAAAAACTCCAACGGATCTCCTCCCGGTTCGCACGATCTCCTTTCTCACTCCAAATCCACCGGATCTCCTCGTCGCGGAGCGCTCCAATGGACGGATCTTCGAGGTGTTGAGGTGGAGAACTCCCCTAGGGGCAGCAAGGGAGGTGGAGAGGGGAGTAGAGGGGTGGTGGCGCCATGGGGGAAGATGGAGAGGAAGGGGAAGGGTGGAGGCGTATGGGGGGGCTAGGGGTGGCGGCTAGGGTTGGGAGATGGAGTTTGGGGCGCACCAAGGGGTGGGGGCCAGATTTGGCTGCCCAAAAGTCCCCGCTTGGGCCCAAACCCTTCCACCGGAGGCCCAACTCAACCCCCAAGGCCCAAAGTCCCCCGGAGAGGCCCAAACACCCGAAAACGGCTCAAAAACACGCTATAAACGGCATAACGTAAAGTTTTAACCTCCATTTACATATTTTATAATGTTTTGACCTCAACATCCACATTTTTTAAGATTACGACAACTCCGTGGTGTCACAATAAAATAGTACTGTGTACCTTAAGTTTCACTCTAGATTCATGTTCTACGTTATTTCACGAATTAATCAAAAGTGATTTTACCATTTGTGGACATATATTAAATTAGCTATGATTATTTGTCATCTTCCACATTGGAAACCGACACATTTAAAATTTAATACAACCAATCTCTAAATTCCAATCTATCTGCATAATATGATATCATATCAGGTATAGACTCCCACAAAATTCATTTCACTCAATTTTGTATCAAGCCGGCACAACATGAACATACAACGTACCATTTCAAATTTAAATTTAAAATTAAATTCCTAACCAAATGTTCAAGATTTTTGCATAATCTATTTCTCTATGAATTTATATGAAGTTAGAAACTTATTGCGTCGCATTTGGATGTTCATTAAATCAGGTTATACATACATACATACATACATACATACATACATACATACATACATATATATCTATAATGCGTTTTTACTTCAAGGAGGCGTATTCTGGAGTTTGGGCGTGTGAGCTCAGTCCAGAATACGAGCAAGCTAATGGGTGGCTGACTTCCAGTTCCACATCTGAAAGCAAAAGGCAATATCTAAACTTCTGAACAGGTAAAGTAAGAACAAAGAAAATGAGGAACTGCACTCATGAGTTTCCGGCGATCAGGGAACATCCAGGAATAACTAATTTATAGATAAAGGGCAGCAAGATAACCAAATTAACTAGCGAAGCTAATTGATTAACCCAAAATGTTTAAGCAAAATACACAACTCTTCTACTCAAGCGGCTTGCTGGCTAATAACCAGGCTTCACAGCTCAGATAGTATCGTTGAAAGCTCTATAATTCAGTTAACTTCAGACCGAGCTCAATTGGTTGGTTCAATCTAACTGGCGATTAGGAGAACTAAACACTGCAGAGTTAAAACAACAGAGAGAGGAACAAGTAATGAAAATCTACTTAAACTTTATTCTTTCCGTTAGGAACGCCCTGGTCAGAGCTGCAATTTGATAGAGGTTAAGAAATGTTCTCAGTCTTGCACATAAACAGGGTTCTAATCCACAATGGCACATAAGTGTCAGTTCTCTGAAACAACATCCAGCTACCAACTTATTGAGCAACTAGATACGAATATCCTCATGTACAGGTAAATATGTATATTTTAAGACGATTCCTGTAAAGTAATTTGTACCTGTTGGTTTTGCATTAGAAGAAGTTTTCCGCGCTCTGTGATAATACTATATGTCTCTCAGTTGCCTTTGCCTGCCATGGTGAACAACTGCTTGTAGCACACACAGAACCCCTCTACACTTTCCCAGCAACAAATTAATCGTGTACGGAATATCTTTTCCATTGTGCGGTGAGAATTATGCTATTTTTTTGTGTGTGTGCAGGAACACTAGATGGCTGTAAATTGTAAAATCAGCAACTCCTTGGTCTCTTACTAAAAAGCCTATAGCAGAAAATTAAAAGACCTTAATTTCAAGTTAGGGGCTTAGGGCCCAAGTTACCTTAAAAGACGAGCGACGGACGTAAAGCCCAGTCAACATTATACTTGGGCCTTCGTACATTGTGCTTAGAAAAGAAACGGTGAGAATTCTGTTCTTTCTTTCTTTTCCCTCGGCTGTTTGGAGACTTCTCTGGTTTCTTAGGGCATGTACAATAAGGTTATATCAGCTGGTTCTTAACTTGTACATGTCAAATTTGGTCTATATAAAAGAGTGAGAAAAGAAGAGAGAGAAGATAGCTGGCTCTTATTTAGGGCATGTATAACAACACCACATCAGCTGGCTCTTAGTTTGTACATGTCATCTTTGGTCTATGTGGAAGAGTAAGAAAAAGGATAGAGAAGATAGCTTGCTCTTATTTAGTAGCCAACTTTGCACGGAAGTATAGGTAGATCATTTATATACAAAAGAGAAGAGATTGTTATTGCACAACATCTAGAGAGAGAAGAGATTATTATTGCACAACATCTAGAGACAGTTATTGTACAAACTGACTTTTAGCTTACTATTAACCTGCTGTTGACTTTACTATTGTACTTGCTCTTAACCCGCCGAAGTGTTGTACTATTGATTAATAAAGCCAACGTTCCTCTCATTATAGTCTTATTGTTCCATTGCCATATTGTCATCCCATTGAATAGATGTAGGCAAGGATCATGTGAATCACTACAGGAAAACGATCTTTTTTCGACGGTCGCAAGTATTTTCGTCGGCCCAAAACAAGCCGACGTCATTATAATTATTAGTTCGTCGGCTCGGCCGGTGTTAACAAATCAGCGCTTTATTTTCGTCGTCTCAGCCAACGTAAACATATATTTTCGTTGGCTAGACATATATTTTCGTTAGCTAGGCCGACGAAAATATCTGGCTAACTGACCCGCGCTTTTTTGAATTTTTGGTGACTTATTATCGTCGGTCGTTGCCTACATTTTCGTCGACTTGGCCGATGAAAATAGTGCCATGTCAGCCCCGGGCCCTATTTTCGTCGGCCAGGCCGACGCCAATATAGTGTGCAATTTTATATATCCCAACCCTTTGCAGCTCGCCCTAATCTGCTAGCTCCTGTGTTGCGCCGCCGCCCCCATGGACCGCAGACCGCCGCTTCACCCACGCCGCCACGCCTCGGCTTGCGCCGGCCCACTTATCCGTACCCAGGCCTGTCCTCGAAGCCAGGCCTCGGTACTATGCTAGGCCTGGCTCCGAGGACAATATAGTGTGCAATTTAAAAGGGGGCGCATTCCTGTATATGGGCATGCGTGGACGCAGCGGCGGAGCCAGGCCTCGGGCCACCTAGGCCTGGGCCGGAGGCATGGCCCAAAAAACCCATGTAAATTTCTCAAAATATTTTATAAATTCACAAATTAGCCCAATGAACTTTGGGCCGGCCCGAGGTCTGGGCTGACTCCACCCCTCCGTGGACGTCTTCTTTGCAATCGCAAAAAAAAGCCTAAAAAGAAAAAGGAAAAGAAGGTAAGAAAACTTCCCATACCCTCAGGCCTCAGCAAACTTCTGCATCCGGCGATTCATTCTCCATGTAAATTGGACCGCTTGGTTTTGCATTAGAAGAAGTTTTCCGCGCTCTGTGATAATACTATATGTCACTCAGTTGCCTGCCATGATGAACAACTGCTTGAAGCACACACAGAACCCCTCTACACTTTCCCAGCAACAAATTAATCGTGTACGGAATATCTTTTCCATTGTGCGGTGAGAATTATGCTATTCTTTGTGTGTGTGCAGGAACACTAGCTGGTTGTAAATTATAAATCAGCAACTCCTTGGTCTCTTACTAAAAAGCCTATAGCAGAAAAAAGATCTTTCAAGTTACCTTCAAAGACGACCGAGGGACGTAACGCCCAGTCAAATTATACTTGGGCCTTCGTACATTGTGCTTAGAAAAGAAATGGTGAGAATTCTGTTCTTTCTTTTTCTTCGGCTGTCTGGAGACTTCTCTGGCTCCTTAACCCGCCGGAGAGTTGTACTGTTGATTAATAAAGCCTGCCTTCGTCTCAAAAAGAAAAGAAATAAAGGAATTTCTGTTGAAGTAATGGTCACGATGCCGACGATCATGCACGCATAAAATACAAGTAGTAGTCCCGACAGCCTCTCAAATGTATTGCTCTTGTCCATAGGTGATATATGCACGTACGTATAACACAGCCCCTCTCCACCCTCTATATAGGGTGTCCTTGTATATCAAGTAAAGAAACTAGTAATCATATAGGACTTTATGTTCAGATAAGAGTCAATGTACCATAATATCGTAATATTCCCCCTGGACACTTCACCGACTTATGTTCATGTTTCATTAAAAACTCCTTTCCAAAAACCCAGTGAAAAAAATCAGCAAGGAGAAGAGTATAGCTCATGTTCTTGCCATGCATATGTTGCCTCCATGAAAACTTTCAATTGGGAAAACCCATTAGGACAAAACTTAATTAGGAGAAAAGGAGTATAACATTAATCCTTAGATTTGATTGTGACTTTCACAATCTCATTGTTTTGATCCTTAAGATCAAATCGATCAAGTGGTATATGTCTTCCAATAAAACTTCAGCAAAGTACACTACTACAGGAATGTACATCAGAATCGGTTCTTTTTCGTCATCACCATCGGTTCTAGTAGCGATAGAAAGTCTAACAACAGAGATGAGAAAGCCTTATCATAGTCGGTTCCGGAACGATAGTAATTATTATTCATCACAATCGGTTCTTTGTTGGAAACCGATTGTGATGAGACTAGTATCACAATCGGTTCTTGTTGGGAACCGATGGTGATGAGGTATTATTACAATCGGTTCTTGTTGGGAACCGATTGTGATGAGGATAGTATCACAAACGGTTCTTGTTGGGAACCGATGGTGATGAGGTATTATTACAATCAGTTCTTGTTGGGAACCGATGGTGATGAGGTATTATTACAATCGGTTCTTGTTGGGAACCGATTGTGATGAGGATAGTATCACAATCGGTTCCAACAAAGAACCGATTGTGGTGGTGCTGACCATATCACATTCTTCACAATATATATGTTATCACAGAACATAACTGTGAAATCTTGTGCTGAAAAATTGGTTTTGAACTGAAAAATTAACTTAGAATTGGATTTGCAAAATGTGCTTGTGCATGTGCTTGACAATTTGACAAGAAGCAGTAAGTTTCGCTTTTGCGCCGGACCAAGCTCTCAAGAAACAGTAAGTTCCCCATCTGCGACGGACCAAGTTTTTGGGTCTGTCGTGGACATGCTTTTAAACTCTTTGAGCCAAACTTAATTTTCCTCAAAACCAGTAAGTTGTGCATGTACAACGGACAAAGTTTTGAGTCTGTCGTAAACGTGCTTTTGAACTCATTGAGCCAAACTCTTTTTCCAAGAAACCAGTAAGTTCCACATCTACACCGGACAAGTTTTCTTTCTGTCCGTCGTGAACGTGTTTGCTTTAGGGTTTCGTTCGGACCATGTTGTTTTTGAAACCGAGCGTGGCACGTTGGCGCCGGACAAGATTTTTGGTCCGCTGTGAACATGAATTTGAAAGCGTTTTTGAACCGAGACTTTTGCATGTCTGACGGACCGATTTTGGTTGTCCGTCGTAAATATGTTTTCGCTGGATGTTTTCTTTTGGAACCGAGAGTTTCTTGTACAACGGATGGACTTTGTTGGTCCTTCGTGAATCGCTTTTCTAGGTTTCTCTTGGCATTTGCGCGGATCGGTTTTGTTGTCCGTCGTGAATGGGATTTGCTCAATTAGGGTTTTGAGCGATTTTGAGATTGAATTTTGAATTTGATTTTGAGATTATGAAATTTGTGATAATTTCATGATGCTTCTTTTGAAGTGGACTTTATGCAATGCTCATGTGAGTAGTTGCATGGATTGACATTGAGTCAAGTCGTGGACTTGTACTCGGATTTGTTTTGTGTTTTGTTCATGTGCAGGTATTGCTCGAGGACGAACGTGGTCGATGACGGGACCGGAACTAGGTTCGTGGAGGAACTGAGGTTCGGGACTAGGTTCAGGAGGAACTGAGGTCTTGGTGGTCAAGGATGTCATGCGGGACGTTCGGGCTAAGAGAATGGTGCACATGAAGAATGGTTAGTCACGTGAGAATGGCAGGAGGTCATTCGCGTGCAAAGTGTTAGTCACGTGAGTATGGCAGGTGGCCATACGCGTGCAAAGTGTTAGTCACGTGAGTATGGTAGGGTTACCATACGCGTGCAAGAGTTGTACTCGGCCAGGTTGGGCCAAGTAGAGTTGTGTTGGATACGGATTCCTTTTAGGGAATAGGAATCGTATTCAGAACTCCTTGTGGGTTGGTGCTTTAAATAGGTGGGGGGTCTCCTGTTGAAAGGCACCAAGTAGAGCTAAGCGCATCAAGCTTTCAGCTTGGTTTTAGGGTTTGTACTCTTTTGATGAGAGTATTTTAGACAAGAAATAAAGAACAATTCTTCCAAGATTTTTGCGTGCTACAAGAATCCACGCCGCCATGGTGTTTTCTGTTTTGGTTCTTGTTTGCATGCTTGTTCTAATTCTAGATTGGTTTTTGATCGTTGAGTTTCATCTTGATTTGATCCATCAAAAACCGTTCTAGGGTATTGATTTAGAGTTTCTCAAAGTCTAGTTGATTAATCTTTTGAAGATCTTGTTTTATCTTGAAGTTTTGATTAGATTGATTCTCGTCAAGCTCTGAAACAGCAAGCTTGCGAAGCTTATAACTTTTGATCCGTAAGTCCGATCGAGCTGATTCTTTTTGGGTTCGGTTCGTACTGGAATATAGTTTCTTGTGTCCAAATTTCAGATCGATCCGACGGTTGGATCTCCAGGAATTCGCGTTTTACCGAACCTCTGTCATTCTGTTTTTGTCGAAAACGAGGCAATTATTTGGTTCTGTTTTGGGGTGAACTTTTAATAGGTCAAGAATTTGGTTTTAGCTTCCGCACAATCATTCACCCCCCCTCTGATTGCTATATTCGTATACTTCGATCCTACAAGTGGTATCAGAGCAAGGTTTCTCTAATCTATTTTAACCGGTGATTAGATTAATGGATCGTTATTCGACAAAACCATGTGTGTTCGATGGTGTTGATTTTCAGTTTTGGAAGGCCAAGATGGAGGCGTTCATCCAAGCACAGGGCTTCACAATTTGGGAGAAGGTCTACAAGCCATATGAAGTCCCTGCAAACGACAACGTCAACGACACCAATCGCACACATGTTGAAGCAAATAGCAAGGCGCGCAACTTGATCATCCAAGGCTTGGGACGCAGTGACTTTGATCGTGTGGTTCATCTTCGATCCAAGATATGAGGTATGGAAATCTCTTTGTGATTACCATGAGGGTTCTAACACTTGTCAAAGAGGTTCGCCAAGATATTTACAAAAAGAATACATGCGTTTTGAGATGAAACCTAGTGAATCAGTAGATGACTTCTTTGCACGTTTCAATAAAATTCTTAGCAATCTACGTCTTTGTTGGAGTTAGCTACACCGATGCTGAAAATGCTCGACAATTGCTTAGTGCTTTGAACATGTCAGTGTGGGAGATGAAAGTAACATCTATACAAGAATCTACTACCATGAGCACACTCACATTAGATGTTCTTTACTCTAAGTTGAAAACTCATGAGTTGGATGTTCTTGCCAGGAAGGGTAACATTAAATCAATTGCTTTGATCTCTAACCCTAACATGTCAAATGCAAATTCTTCTTCTAGCTATGCCTTGTCTTCCATGTCTTCTTTAACGGATGAGCAACTTGAAGAGTTTCTGAAGAAGATCCGGCACTACTCTCTTCTCGCTTTAACAAAGCTTTGCGTAATTTGAGAATGAGAAAGAGAGGTGGTCCTCCAAGATGCTATGAGTGTGGTGACCTCAACCATATTCGCACAAATTGTCCTAAGCTTGCAGGAAAAACATCAAAGGAGGAGAAGGACAACGATGAAGGAATGAGAAGAAAAGGTTCTCATCAAATGATAGGAAGAAGAAGAGCTTCATCAACCGCAAGGTGGTTCGCCGAAGTTCTTTCCGCTCTTGAACAAGTCAATTTGAGCGATGTGGACTCGGAGAGCAGCGAAGATGATGCAACTCTAAGCAAGCATGATTTGATAGGATTATGTCTCATGGCAAGCAGCAAGGATAGCTTCACCGAGGGCGACTCACGACAATGACTTCAATGAGGTAGATCCCTCTTATGATGAATTAGCTATTCTTTGTTGCTCGCCTTGGAAAATTGCTTGACAAACGTGATAAGAAAATTAAGAAACATGATTTCATTATTGAATCATTGAATGCTGAAATTGCTAGACTTAAGACTTTGATTCCTAGTAATGATACTTGCAAATCATGTGACTTAATTTACAATGAGCTCACCTTGCTTAGGAAAGAACATGCTCTTTTGTTGCATCTAAATGAGAAAAATGAGAAACATGTTGTACATGCTAGCTGTTCCACTGATGATTTGCATAGTTCAACTTCTTGTTCTAAATGCTCAACTTGTCGCAAGCAAAAAGGAAAAGTAGATGTTCCCTACAATAATTGTTTAACTCTTGCTAAGAAAGTTGATTACTTGCAAAATTCTTTGGAACGTTTCACTAATGGCAAGAAGAAGTTGAACATGATTTTGGATCAATCTAAGGTTGGCACAAACAAGAGAGGTTTAGGTTTTGATCCTTATGCCACATATGAAACTAAACCTCGCCTTTGTTGTTCGTGCTCCTTGCAAAATTGAGTTATCTAATGAGCCTAAGAAAATTGCTTTTCAATCTGCTGGTTTTTTATCTTCTACTATGATGAATGCAAAATGTGCTTTTACTGTTAAAGCTAAACATCATGTCAAGTACACTTGCACTCATTGTGGTAGAGATGGACACTTAGTAGATTTTTGCTTTAGACTAGCCAAACTGACAAAAGAAGGAAAGAAGCGAGGCTAGGTCAAATTTCAGCAAAGCACATTTTTATGCGCCTAGAGTGATGAAAACACCTTACATTCCTACAAACATGGGAAAAGGCAAATCTGATTTTGTGCATTAAAATTATCGTGTTGTACCCTCTTGTTGTGCGTCGTGTGTCTCAAGATCTTGGATTCCCAAAAATCTCATTCCTAACCCGATCGAGGCCTCGACATGTTTTGCTATGTAGGCTTCTCGCGCAAGGAAGGAGAACATATGGCTAGTGGATTAGGATGCTCACGCCACATGTCAGGTGATAAGAATTGGTTCTCCTCCTCACTCGTGCATCTCGTCTTTGAAAGTGTTACTTTTGGAGATGCTTCTTCCTCTTCTGTTGTGGCAAAAGGTACAATAAAGGTAAGTGACAAGTTTATGTTCAAAGATGTGGCTCTTGTTGAAAATTTGAAATATAACTTGCTTTCTGTCTCACAAATGCTTGATGAAGATCTTGAGATAAGCTTTAAGAAAAATGAATGCAAAGTGCTAGATGCTTGGTGATCTTGTGTTCAAAATTTCTCGTTTTGGAAGAGTCTTTAAAGCTGATTTTGATGCATCACCTTCTTCTAAGCATATGTGTCTAATTGCCAATGTTTCTAAAGATTTATTCTTTTGGCATCGTAGACTTGGTCATGTTGGTTTTGATCATCTTACTCGTGTAAGTGGTTTAGATCTTATATGTGGCCTGCCTAAGCTTAAGGGTGATAGCAATCTAGTATGTTCTTCTTGTAGACATGGTAAGATGATTGCAGTTCACATCCACCTCTTACCATGATGATGACAAACGCCCGGGACAGCTTCTACATCTTGATACTGATTGGACCATCTCGAGTTCAATCCTTTGGAGGCAAGCGGTATGTGCTTGTGATTGTTGATGATTTTTCTAGATACTCTTGGGTGTATTTTATGGCATCTAAGGATGAGGCTTTTAGTCATTTTAGAAGTCTTGTTCTTAGGCTTTCATTGACCATCCAGAGCTCTCAAAGCTATTAGAAGTGATAATGGAACTGAATTCAAAAATGCTTACTTTGATCTCTTTTGTGCTGAAAAGGAATTGATCATCAATTTTCATCTCCTAGAGTGCCTCCACAAAATGGTGTAGTCGAAAGAAAAAGCGAGCGTTAGTTGAGATGGCTAGAACCATGTTAGATGAACATCTCTCTCCTAGAAATTTTTAATGAAGCTATTTCAACCGCTTGTTATGTTTCAAACCGTGTGTTTTTGAGATCAAAATTGGGTAAGACTCCATATGAGCTTCGGTTTGGACATAGACCTTCATTTCTCACTTTCGAAGTTTTTGGATGCAAATGTTTTGTCTTGAAATCTGGAAATCTTGATAAATTTGAAGCTAGATCAACTGATGGCATTTTTCTTGGATATCCTGTTCATACTGTGGCTATCGTGGTGCTTGTTTTGGAGACTAACAAAATTGTGGAAACTTGTGAAGTTACTTTTGATGAGGCTAGTCCAGGCACTAGTCCAAGTAATGCAGGTCTGCAAAGCGCATACATTCAGGGGGAGAAAATCTTTGAAGATGATGATGATGTTGAAGATGAGGTCTTGACTCTTCCTAATGCACAACAAGATGTAGCACCTTTGGCACCTACTACTACATCACCTACAGCTAACCATCCTCAAGCTACAACATCATCTGTACATGCTGAAAATGAAGGAGAAGGAGAAGTCTCAAAAGCCAATACTCCCTTGTACATTCAAAAAATGCATCCATCTGAACAAATGATTGGAGACCTAAATGAGAGAGTCACTCGATCCAGGTTTATTCATTCTGACACTCATGCTCATTCCGCTTTAGTTGCTTCTTTTGAACCCAAAGATATATCTCATGCATTATCTGACGAATCTTGGATCAATGCCATGCATGAAGAAATAGAGAATTTTGAATGAAATAAAGTTTGGAAACTTGTCTCGCCTCCTCCAGATTTTAATGTTATTGGAACTAGATGGGTTTTCAAAAATAAACAAAGTGAGGATGGTGTTGTTGTTAGAAACAAGGCTAGATTGGTTGCTCAAGGTTACACTCAAATTGAAGGCTTAGATTTTGATGAAACCTTTGCTCTGTTGCTAGAATTGAAGCCATTAGAATCCTTTTAGCTTTTGCTGCATCCAAAGGTTTCAAATTGTATCAAATGGATGTGAAAAGTGCTTTTCTTAATGGCTACATAAATGAGGAGGTTTATGTCAAGCAACCACCTGGTTTTGAAAATCCAAAGTTTCCAAATCATGTGTTCAAACTATCAAAAGCTTTGTATGGTTTGAAACAAGCCCCTAGAGCATGGTATGATAGGCTAAAAACCTTTTACTTGAAAAGGCTTTTTAATGGGAAAGGTTGACAAAACTCTCTTTTACTCAAGCAAGGCAATGATCAACTATTCGCTCAGATTTATGTTGATGATATTATCTTTGGTGGTTGATCTCATGTTTTAGTGTCCGAGTTTCGAAACAATGAGGAAGGAGTTTGAGATGAGTATGATGGGTGAGTTGACATACTTTTTGGGATTTCAAATCAAGCAAACGAAGGATGGTACTTTTGTACATCAAAGCAAATACACGAAAGACTTGCTACATCGCTTTGGAATGGAAAACGACAAGCCGATCATGACACCCATGGAGAGCACTTGCGCACTTGACCACGATGAAGATGGTGAGCAGGTTGATCAAAGGAATATAGAAGCATGATAGGTTCACTTTTGTACCTCACCGCATCAAGGCCGGATATACAATTTGCTGTATGCTTGTGTGCTCGTTTTCAAGCTTCCCCACGTGCTTCACATCGACAAGGTATCAAAAGGATTTTCAGGTATCTTCATGGAACTCAAGATTTTGGCATTTGGCTTTCTGCTTCCTCATGCATTAGTTTGAGATCTTTTTCTCGATGCTGATTTTGGAGGATGTAGAATTGATAGGAAAAGCACTACGGTTCATGTCACTTCTTGGGAAATTCTCTCATTGCATGGTCATCTAGAAAGCAATCTTACATTTGCACAATCAAGCACGAATCTGAATATGTGGTCTTTGCTAGTTGTTGTTCTCAAATTCTTTGGATAGTAGCTACACTTAAAGATTATGGGGTTATTTTGGATAGTGTTCCTCTTACGTGTGATAACACTAGTGCAATTTGCATTGCTAAGAACCTGTGCAACATTCAAGAACAAAACATATTGACATCAGATTTCACTTTCTTAGAGATCATGTTGAAAAAGGCAACATTGTGCTTCATCATGTGGATACTGAACATCAATTGGCAGACATTTTCACAAAACCTTTGTCTTCTTCTCGTTTTGCTTTTATTCGGGGAGAACTTGGAATTGTTCATCCAATGGGATTGTTTTGAGGGGGAGTTTCTTTGCCAAGTTCTTTCACTTGATGAGCTCACTTTATCATATTTCTTTATATACTATATAATTGAGCTAATATATGATAATCTAAATTGTCTCACTTGAACTAAGAATGACATTGCAGAATTCCCTGATCTGATTGCCTATAGCTAGATACTCTGTGATATCTTACTCTTTTAGGCTTGTTATTGAATCTTCTTGATAAATTTGGGCTATGGAGCAAGTGTATTTTCAGCTTTACTCTTTCATAAGACCTCTTAATCAGTTTTGCATGTTTATAATCAAAGAAAAATGAAAAGAAAAGGGAATAAATAAAAAAAGGGTTGTTAAAAGCAAAAGCCTCAAGTTATGTGCTTCAGGCATGCTTTCCTTAAAAAATAAGATGTATGCTTCAAGCATGCCATTCCCTCAAAGATAAGATGTATGCTTCAAGCATGCCACTCCTAGAAAATAAAAGAAGTATGCTTCAAGCATGCCACATGCGATTTATTGTTTAAAGATTAAATTGGTCTACTAGATTGGAGTTGAAACTACTTGCTCGCCCTAAGTTGTTAGTTGCTTCAATTTTTTAAAGCCTTGCTTTTTCTGCTAAGATCTTGCTTAGTACTTGGCTATAGTTGACTAAATTGAGGTTGAGATGCATGTCATTCCCTAACTTGTTAAAATCACTTCAAGATCATGTATTTTGCATATTATGTGATATATAAGGTTATATGATCGAATGAGCTCATCTTTTCCTATCTTGGCACTCCCTTGTTTCTCCTTGTGAAATCTTTGCTACAGGAAAAATTTTGAACCTGTTCTCTCTTTTACTCTTGATGAATCCATTGTCAAAGGGGGAGAAATTTGGGAATCGTTGAAAAGTTTAAGAAAAAGGGGGAGTTGTTTTTGGAAATTTGAGAATTTTGGGAGTAGTTTGGAGAATTTTGGAATTTTTGGGCACATTGCACATTCACACACATTTTCCTTCTCAGGGGGCGATTTTGTTTTGCATTTTGGTCAAAGGGGGAATTCTGTGTTTTCTTACTTTGGTCTTTGATCCTTTGGATTTCAAAATCTTTTGTAAAGTGAATGCCAAATGTTCAATTCTAAGTGGTGTTGCCAATGTTTTCATCAAGGGGGAGATTGTGAAATCATGTGCTGAAAAATTGGTTTTGAACTGAAAAATTAACTTAGAATTGGATTTGCAAAATGTGCTTGTGCATGTGCTTGACAATTTGACAAGAAGCGATAAGTTTAAGCACTGCGCGGACCAAGCTCTCAAGAAACAGTAAGTTCCCCATCTGCGACGGACCAAGTTTTTGGGTCTGTCGTGGACATGCTTTTAAACTCTTTGAGCCAAACTTAATTTTCCTCAAAACCAGTAAGTTGTGCATGTACAACGGACAAAGTTTTGAGTCTGTTGTAAACGTGCTTTTGAACTCATTGAGCCAAACTCTTTTTCCAAGAAACCAGTAAGTTCCACATCTACACCGGACAAGTTTTCTTTCTGTCCGTCGTGAACGTGTTTGCTTTAGGGTTTCGTTCGGACCATGTTGTTTTTGAAACCGAGCGTGGCACGTTGGCGCCGGACAAGATTTTTGGTCCGCTGTGAACATGAATTTGAAAGCGTTTTTGAACCGAGACTTTTGCATGTACGACGGACCGATTTTGGTTGTCCGTCGTAAATATGTTTTCGTCGGGATGTTTTCTTTTGGAACCGAGAGTTTCCCTTGTACAACGGACAGACTTTGTTGGTCCTTCGTGAACTGTTTTCTAGGGTTTCTCTTGGCATTTGCGCCGGACTGGTTTTGTTGTCCGTCGTGAATGGGATTTGCTCAATTAGGGTTTTGAGCGATTTTGAGATTGAATTTTGAATTTGATTTTGAGATTATGAAATTTGTGATAATTTCATGATGCTTCTTTTGAAGTGGACTTTATGCAATGCTCATGTGAGTAGTTGCATGGATTGACATTGAGTCAAGTCGTGGACTTGTGCTCGGATTTGTTTTGTGTTTTGTTCATGTGCAGGTATTGCTCGAGGACAAACGTGGTCGATGACGGGACCGGAACTAGGTTCGTGGAGGAACTGAGGTTCGGGACTAGGTTCAGGAGGAACTGAGGTCTTGGTGGTCAAGGATGTCATGCGGGACGTTCGGGCTAAGAGAATGGTGCACATGAAGAATGGTTAGTCACGTGAGAATGGCAGGAGGTCATTCGCGTGCAAAGTGTTAGTCACGTGAGTATGGCAGGTGGCCATACGCGTGCAAAGTGTTAGTCACGTGAGTATGGTAGGGTTACCATACGCGTGCAAGAGTTGTACTCGGCCAGGTTGGGCCAAGTAGAGTTGTGTTGGATACGGATTCCTTTTAGGGAATAGGAATCGTATTCAGAACTCCTTGTGGGTTGGTGCTTTAAATAGGTGGGGGGTCTCCTGTTGAAAGGCACCAAGTAGAGCTAAGCGCATCAAGCTTTGAGCTTGGTTTTAGGGTTTGTACTCTTTTGATGAGAGTATTTTAGACAAGAAATAAAGAACAATTCTTCCAAGATTTTTGCGTGCTACAGTAACCACGTCGCTACAGTGTTTTCTGTTTTGGTTCTTGTTTGCATGCTTGTTCTAATTCTAGATTGGTTTTTGATCGTTGAGTTTCATCTTGATTTGATCCATCAAAAACCGTTCTAGGGTATTGATTTAGAGTTTCTCAAAGTCTAGTTGATTAATCTTTTGAAGATCTTGTTTTATCTTGAAGTTTTGATTAGATTGATTCTCGTCAAGCTCTGAAACAGCAAGCTTGCGAAGCTTATAACTTTTGATCCGTAAGTCCGATCGAGCTGATTCTTTTTGGGTTCGGTTAAATGCTGGAATCTAGTTTCTTGTGTCCAAATTTCAGATCGATCCGACGGTTGGATCTCCAGGAATTCGCGTTTTACCGAACCTTTATCATTCTGTTTTTGTCGAAAACGAGGCAATTATTTGGTTCTGTTTTGGGGTGAACTTTTAATAGGTCAAGAATTTGGTTTTAGCTTCCGCACAATCATTCACCCCCCCTCTGATTGCTATATTCGTGAAACCGATTGTGATGAGACTAGTATCACAATCGGTTCTTGTTGGGAACCGATGGTGATGAGGTATTATTACAATCGGTTCTTGTTGGGAACCGATTGTGATGAGGATAGTATCACAATCGGTTCTTGTTGGGAACCGATGGTGATGAGGTATTATTACAATCGGTTCTTTTTGGGAACCGATTGTGATGAGGATAGTATCACAATCGGTTCCAACAAAGAACCGATTGTGGTGGTGCTGACCATATCACATTCTTCACAATATATATGTTATCACAGAACATAACATTATCACAGAACATTCACAATATGACACATAACATTCACAATATGTTATCACAAAACATGCATCACAATTTCTAATACATTATCACAGAACATTCACATAAACATCCAAGCATATCGCATTCAGTACACATTACATTCTCATTAATATTGTTCACATTATATATTGAGTAGTAAGAGCCTGTCGGGTCTTTAAATCTACCATCCTCCACTATAACTTCTGTCCAGTACCACTGGCATATGTGGTCTCGCAATTTCTTGAGATCCTTATTGCTTAGGCTCTTCCCGGGGATATCAATGTCCTGCAAGAAAGTTTTAAATTTTTATTTTAAAAGAATGATAGTATTATGCATGTAAACAAATATCACATTGGCACTATTATATTGATAGTAGTGCAATAATCAGTTCTATACCTTAAGGAAAAGATTTGAGCCACCGACCAGAATCAGCATGTGATGCATCACGTAAAAGCCGCACATGTCATCACACCCCTGTTGATGACACTGTGAACAAAGAAACTTAAATTAGGAGACGAATAATAGGTGTGAGAAAGAAATCCTATGATAGACACTTGTACCTTGAAGCGCTTCCACTCCAATTTGTTGCCTTGTTTATCATTGTGCCGGCCACCTTCCGCAATGTAAGAAAAGAAAGCCCTACATACATTGGAGAGATGCCATTGAGGTAAAAAATATCTAACGTAGTTCAATATGTACAGTGTTAGATTAGAGGAATGTACTTACTTCTTCAAAATAGGCTGGATCGCGTAGTCCATCGGTCTATTTTTGAGCGAGTTAAATGTGTAGACTTTGTTTTCACTCGGAACAACCACAAGTAGGACCCAATGGTTGCTTATTAAACGGTACAGAACGCAAGAAAATAAGTTCACATACGGTTTAAGTGCGTACAAGTAATTGAATTTTATAGTAGTACGTACTCCTGGTGGTACGGGAAAAGAATGAAGTCCTTTTTGCCTCAGCATGCAATGCCTGCTTGATGTATCCAACAAGGAACTCCGATTGCAACCTAGCCATGGTCGCAGACACCATCTCGGGGTCGACAAACCCGACAAGGTGTCGACCCGTCACGGCTCGCTGCCTCATTATCCTACAAATCATGTCAATTGTTCAAAAACATAATACAAAATCATTAAATAGCCATAGGGATGAGTATGATGCGATACTCACAACGTCCAGCATCGTACAGTAGAAATATCGATGGCTTTCAAGCTGTAGAAAAAAGAACAGATCTTCAAAACTCACTGGGAAGGTCCCATCCTCCTGGCGGTGGAAGTGTCCCCCTCGATACTTCACATTGAAATCGATGCGAGGCTCGACCTCATGTGACTTGTCGATGTACCATCCATGTAGCAAGCGAGTGCACAAGCCTAAAGCATTCAATTCATTACTTGGGAGAAAAGGCTTTCCATGTACGAACTACTTAGAATCATGAGTGGTCTCTGACAACTTTGCCTTCTTCACAGAGGGATTCTCTGAGCTCTCCTGTGAATTTTTTGTCACCGTGCTAGTAGACCTTTTGTGCACCAGCTGTGCACTCCGTTTAGGAGCCGGAGAAGTTGTAGCTGCAGCTGGAGGAGCAAAGTGCGATGAGCGAGGAGCAGTGCGGTAGGAGGCAGTGCGATGTGAGAACAAGCGTAGGAGCAGTGTAGCAGCAAGTGTAGGAGCAGTGCATGAGCGATAACCTGTAAAGCACATGCATATATGTAACAGGACGTGTTGCAGTATTGAAATGATGGACAAGATGCGGAGTTTTATACCTTCTGCACTATGATACCCGTTGTGGGCCACTTGATGAATGACATCCGTGCTTGCCCAAGAGTGGTGATATCTTCGTTCGGGGGGAACTCCAGTGCATGAGATAGGAAATCATCGTGGACATAGTCCACCTGCACACTCATGTAGCCCTTCTCCAAAGGTGTACCATGCACCGTGTCATCCTCCTTGCTTGGAAATGCAACCCCGCGTCCAACCTCAATGCATAATCCGTCTTCGATCAGGACTAGCTGGCACTTGGCAGGATCCTACAAGAAGTGCGCAACTTGATCATAATATTTGCTGTGCGCAACTTGATCATAATCTTTGTTAGCTTACTCACGTACATTTTACTCAGAAACACTTATTACCTTGAAGTGGGGACCGGGCTGATCATTTCTGGAAACGCAGCTGCTAGGGCGTATCACAGGCGAGGCTACATGACCCTAACTCTGGGAGATCATCGCCATCATCTCAGCCTTTAGGCGCTCCTCACGTATAATCCATGCCTCCTCCATCTCCTCCTTCACCTGGGCCCTTAGGCGCGCCTCACGTGCTTCCCATGATCTAGATCTGGCACTGGAAGCGCTCTCCTCTTGGAAGAAGGACCTCTTCGTATGCCCCGCACCTGCGGCAAGCACCCAACCCTTATGATCGGCCTTCCCGATTGCTGAAGACAGGATGTCCCTTGACCCTTAGCTTTGAAACGTTCCTTGCTCTTTTTGCTGGCTTACCGCCTCCTACAGGAAGCGAATATAAATTAGTGCTACAATACAATGGGAAGGGTCAGCTGCAATGTACTATGTTAGATATCTTACGATGGTGGAGACGATCTATGCGGTCGCAGGGTTTGGAACCACAAGCTAACCGTCGGAGGTTTTCTTCATCCTCGCTAATACCCAGTCGCGTGCCCGCTCCTCACATATGTGGAAGTAAGGCATCGTTGTCCCAGAGTTTGCACACTCCTCGGCTTGTCGTGTCCACTCTGCCTTCTTCCCTACATAGCCGCCGGAACTGAGGTGATGCGCGTGTGTGTTATGCCTTTGTATAGCGGTGTTCCTCTCCCTCAGCTCCTCCACCTCGGGCAAATTCCTCATCCTTGTGAACTCCTCCCAAACCTCGGGAGTAACAAACGGATACCTTTGGAAGGGAGTACGGCTTTTCAACACATACTCAGCATACATGATAACCCTGAAATGCCTCAAAGCCACACCCATTCTCTTCAAAGCGTACCGTCTCACATCCATTTCCCCTTAACTTCGTCCCACAACCGCTTCTTTTGCTCGGCGCTAACTTCCTTCCTCCAGTCCTTCACTGTGATTGGCACTCTCTCCCTTACCAATTGGCCGAGAAAAGAGGAGTAGCGCCCCTTACACATGGCAGGACCCGTGCAAACTCCTGTGGCATTAAAGTGGAGAACCTGCGGTGTGACACCACGGAATGCCGAGACACCGTAAACAAATGTGAATTAGAGAATGTGACCTTATAAAGTATGAAATCGGAGATTTAAAACTTTACGTTATGCAGTTTAATCGCGTTTCCGGGCCGATTTCGGAAGTTTGGGCCTTCCCGGAGGAGTTTGGGCCTTAGGGGGGTGAGTCGTGGGCCTTGGTGGGAGAGAGTTAGGGCCCATGAGGGAGAAGAGGCAGAATTTTGGGGGCTAGGGGCGTCCCTCCCTGCCCTAGCCGCCCCTCCCCCAATCCCCATCTCTCTTGGGTGCCTCCTCCTCTCCCTCTTGGGCGCCTCCTCCCCTCCCCCATGGGTGCGCCCCCAATTCCTCCTCTCCACCTCCTTTGCTGCAAAGAGGAGATCCCCCACCACACAACCTCGCTGTCCCCTCCAACGGGAAGCCCCGCGACGAGGAGATCCGGCGATTCTAGCGCGAGGAGGACGTTCGGGAGGCTCGGGAGGATAGATCTCGGCGTTCGTCGTTCGTCGGGAGGAGGTAAGGCATGGGTGATCCTTGGGTTTGGGTCTAGGTACTGTTATAGGGATGAATTTCATGTTTTTAGATCAAGGGAGGTGCTGCCATGGGGTAGGATTGATGAAATCTAGAGTTGTGTTCATGTTCTGGTTCGGGCAGATTGGGAACCCGAACTAGGGCAGGCGTTTTCGCCAATTTCGAGTTTGAATCTGACCGTACGGACTTTTAGGAAGTTGTAGATAATTTCCTTATCTTTCCGTGCATATAAAGAAATTGAAATTCCGCCCAGCCGTTTCGAAGTTATGGCTGTTTTACCGAGCGCTGTCAAATCTGTGACGAGATTGGGACAGTTCGTGTTCAACGTTAGATTAAACAACATTAGAGTCCGAATTAGTCTTTCCCTATAACTAGAAAAAGTTGGGAAATTTCCTAAGCTATGCGGGATGTACTTGTTTATTCAATTTGGAGTCCTAGAACAGAAGTTATGCCCATTGGAAGTCCGCTGTCCCGAAGGGACAGATTTGCTGTTTTCTGATTTTAGGAGTTGTATGCGAAGTCGGGTAGTGGGATTTATTTGTGTACTGTATTGTGGACCCAATTTGAGTGAGTGGCACGTGTTTGCAGGTGGTGTGCCTCCAGGAGTGCCCTCAACCTCTCGTCACTCCGTTACTCGTGGGTGAAGGCAAGTGTTTTGCGTGGTTTTTATGTTATACGTGCTGCTAGAATTGATTGATGGTATTTGGAATAGTTAACATGTTGTCTTGCCATGCCATGGAATTACATGTTATAATGGATAGGATGTCCTTAGGCCATGATTGAAATAATGTCGATGATATGGGGTCCTCATGCTATGATTAAAATGCTTGTTGTTGATAAAGGATTCATGCCATGTCTTTGAAAGGTTACCGTTGATTGTTGATCACGGTCTTACATGTTGAGAGGCCATACGTTGATATGAAATATTCTATTTATGAATACGTTACTGTCCATTTTGCATGCATGGCATATTTTCATGGCTGGCCGGTGAGTTAAGTCATAACTATTCCGGTAGGGGCGGTGAGAACCGTTATGACTAGTCCGGGGCCATTCGTTTGAGTAAGTCCTACCTCGTGATTCCATCACCGAGGTGACTGGAAGCGAGTGATAGGCACCCTCCATCTTCGGGATGGAAGGGGGAAAAGGGTGCATACCGACGGGTGTGCACTCAACCATACCGGTATGAGTATTCCAGAAGACATGTGCATTGCATTGCATGAATGAAACTATGAATGAGAATGTTGTTGAATTGTTCATGAGTTCATGAGACGAACACCATATTGATCAAGAGATGATTATGATGTTTTACCATGTCGTGTACGTGAGAATGGTAATGATGTGATATGTAATGCTTATGAAGATTGAAGTTGATGGTTTGTTGTCTTGCACTCTGTTTTCCATTGTATTACACTTATTTGAGTTATGAACTCACGCTTGTATTTTCGTTGTTTGTTTTCTTTAGGTACCATGAAATCGGGCGGCTGGAAAGGGTTTTAGCTACACTACTCCACGTAGTATCATAATCTAGCAAATTCACTGTTGTGGAGACATGACAATAAGCATTACAATAATCTTTAGTGTATGGTACTGTATGTTTGGTTGTCTCCTCATGTGTATCATGTGGGGCTATGGAGGGAGTTGTTTTAACTTCCTAGATTTAAATTGATGCTTATTATTTTGCTATCGATGCTTATTGATGTTTTAGTTGATGTTTAGCTATCCTTATCGCTGCGTATGGATATCTCGTTTGTCTTACATATTGATATGATGCTATCTTTGTTAAGTTTCATGCAAAAACAAAGGAGATGCTGCCAAAATTTCCAATTATTCCAAATGATTACTTGCTGTAATTTACCTTAAATTATGGTATTAAATGTGTTAGGGTCTATGTTTGGTGACATTCGGGCTTAGTAAAAGCCGGGTTATTCTGATTGGTATCGAGCTGAATGTAGGTCCCTGGAATGTGTATTTAGTGTCATACTATAGGTTCAACTAAAATATGAAGTGGTATAACCTAGAAACATGGCTTAGGTTTTACTTAAAACTTTGCCATAGGATAGCAACATTAAAACTTGTGTAAGTGGAATAACTAATTTAAAACTTGACACACTCTGTTGCAAGTAGGAATGGGTATGGGTATCGTTGCTTTACGCTTAAATGTTGTATTTAAGCTTTTATGTGGAATGTTACATTTGGTAATATATGTTGCTATGTTTATGAAAGAATCGATTGTGTTGATACATTTGAGATTTTGTGGGTTGTGGTGCGAAAGGGGTTTCGGTCACCTTACATTGTTTGTAGTATTGTTGGGTTTGACGGTGTGGCCGGTTAGTGCCATCACCGATGGACTTTAACCTCCTGTTGGGAGAGTGCTTATCCTTTACGTCAGTAGATTGGGTAGTTGGTTGGAGTCGAGTAGTAGAGTTGTGGATTGACCCTCCGAATTTCCTTTGCCGTTTTGACGAACGGTTTTGGTTGGTTTTTGGTTGGTTGAAATAAAAGAAAAAGTGTTCGGTTTTGGATACTCACCAATAGTTCTTTTGGTGGTTTTGGTTTTGTCTTCTTTTGTTGAAGACAAGAGAAGAATTTAGGTTGCGCCTCTTTTGGTCGCCTTGCCACTTTGATTGATTTGTTGTTTGCCTTATAGTTAAACTTATTGTTTGTTTCTTGGGTTACCATTCTCCAATTTGAAAGGAAGTTATTGAAGTTAGATGGAAAAAAATCTAAGTCGCATGGATTTAGGTGTCAAGGTTTTGTCGGAAGGGATGTGGTTTCAATTTATTTTTGTGTTTGTCTTTCTCCGAGGTTTAAAAGAGTTATTGCGGTGTTGTGCCAGATCTTGTTGTTGGGGCCTAAGTGGTGTTTGATTGCAATGATGACTTGCTTGGGAATTCATCTTTGAAAAAACCGTTTGTTTCGTGAAAGTTTGAAGTTTGGGGTTATGGCCTTATCTGAAAAAAAAGATTTGGTTAATCGCTTGGTTTTCCTCTTGCAACCATTTTCCTTCGCGAAAGTTGTTGATCTCGAGAGTTGTGAAGTAGTTGCGTGTCGGCATTTGGGAATTTAAGAGTTGACTTCTCTTGTGATTTATGGTTGAGCTTTCCTGAGGAGAAAGGTGTTTTAGGTGTTGTTCTTTCTCGGAGCAATTATGGTTTCCTTAAGAGTTGGGTGCGTGATTCACGCGGATGTTTAAGAAGTTAAGTGTATGACGAGAAGTTAGAGTTTTCGGTTGATATGAGCTAGTGGTCGGTTAAAGTAAACTTGTTGTTTGTTTAAAGATAAACTAAAATATTGTGTTGATAAGAGATGATTAAACGAGACGTCGAGGTGATCCAAAGTGAAAGTTGATTAGTGGTGTGTGCAAAGTGATGCGGGTTATGGAATCTAATGGATGTTTGAGATTAGTTAGCATAGAATGTCTCGGTTGATGAACTTGTTATAGCAAGAAGAGGGTGTGAAAGTCCGCCTATTGTAGCTGGTGGGTCAGCTTAGTATTGTGGGTCGACAATATGACTTAAAATTGCGTGTAATCAATTAATGAGGATATATGGAATGATTGTAGGAAAGGTTGAATTATTCTTGACGGATGTCCATGCGGGATCCGTATTTATGAGGGATGTCTAGTGGAGATCGTGTCGCGTGGTTAGTATTAATTATTGGTGGAATGAACTGGTGATATGGAATATGTGACTTAGGGGTTATACCTATGGTAATTGTTGATTACGCCTGAATAATTGTAAAGAGATGTGTGCTACGCTTGGGGATAATAAGTTGCATGAATAATGGTTCGTCATGGTTAGTAGACCAAAAGAAGTTGTTGATATGCGTCTTATGTTGGATTAACTGATAAGATAATTGTCTTTGGAGTTGTGAGAACGTGGTTCTCCTTGTTGATTGTCATACGGTAGATATGGTCTATGGTTCGTTGGTAATATAATCAATTGTGGTTATATGAACAGTGAAAAGTGATTTTATTAAGAGCGGATGTTGTAGCTTGTGTGCAATGATGTTTGACTTCTCGGGATTTGGGTGATTATGACATCCGTATTGGCTAAGAGTATTGGAATGCGAGTAATGGTGGGATTTGAGTCGAACTTTCTTTTGAAGGTTCTGATTCAAATGAATGTATAAATTTTCCGGGAGTGCTCGCCTCTTTGTTTAGGCGTCTTGATTAGGGTGCAATAAAATCTCCCTGATTAAGTGGCATTTTGTCAAGTTACAAACTTGACTCCGATGATTGGAAATATGGATGAAAGAGTAGTATTTGAAGTAACCGGCTTATGGGTTCCAAATGTGGTGTGGTATTGAACCATGCCAATCTTTGGTTTTGGGCTAATCTGTTTAGTCTATGCTATGAGTATGGTTTAACACCCAAAGCGGTGGGGTGGGACGCTCTCTTTAGCGTTCAACTGAGGTATCTTTGGTCACACTGGTGTTAAGCGCTTAAATTGTAATTCTATCGTGACTAGAGTTGGATTTATTTGGGAAACGTGTGTGGTGTTTGCGTAGCTGCTTTCAAAGGTGAATCTTATGATTGTTTCATAAGTGATTTTGTTGGTAAGGTGTTCCCTGCTGGGAATGTGTTTCCTTTCTCTTTAAGTGAATTGGTAGCGGTTATTAGGCGTAGACGGTTGATTGGTGAGTTGATGCTATCTTACATTATTGGCTTGGGTTAAAATGCGATGTTTTGCGCATTGCGTGCAGTGGTTGTTGGGTTGTGATGCGATATGGTATTTTTTTCCGGTTAACGCCGTCGTAGTTTATGCGAATTTGAGCAACCATCGATGTTGTTGGGTGTCAATCATGTGACAAAGAGAATGAAGTCTCTTTGTGAATGGTTAATGGGTATCGTGGTTACATGACGAATAAATGGTGAAAAAGATTCATGACATCGTTTTTATAAGCATAAAAGAGTTGTTGAGCCAGGACGGTGAGAAAGTCATATAGAGATATATGACTAATCCGGAGTGCTCTTGAAGAATTCGCATTCGTGTTATGAATCGAGATTTTCATTGCTCTCTAGCATGAAAAGGAATGAATGGACAAATCTTGGCATTTTGGCTATGTTATGCAAGGGATTTGAGTTTCTCTTTCTCTTCGAGAGTTTTTGTGGCAGTTCTCTTCCAAGATGTTGATTTTGGTTAAAGTGAAAAGTTTGGCTATGGTGAAAGCGAGTCGAGTTGTCTCTAGTTGTTGAGAACTTCTGTCAAGAGAATTGTGTGGAGTCCCTATTTGTTTGAGTGCTCCCCAATGCGAATTGTATCGCGTTGATTGGAGATTTGAGTTTTTCTTTGCTGCTTGATTTAGGAAAAGCAAAAGGGTGGTCTTTCAATGTTATCGGGTTCTTTCCAAAGTGATTTGTGGCGCTTTGAGGTTCGAGTTGTTGTATGTGGTCTACTTGGATTCAAAAGAATTGTACTTCTTTTGCACTATTGATAGGAGCGAGAATAAGAAGGGCCTCGGATTATTGTTGAGCATAATCTAAGAGCTATACTCGTGGTCCTCGTTGTTTGTGTGATTTGGTTGTGAGGGCGACATCCTCTTGGGGAAAAGTGCCAATTGAGAGTTAGTAGTGAGTTACGATCCTAGCTGGGGCTAGGTGATGGACATTAGTGGTATGAGGGTGGATGATGATGGAGGTTGTTGGCGTCGTGGTTTGAATTTGGTTGAAAGTATCATTGGGTGGAAGCGAATGTTATAGAAATTGTGATGTAAAATGCTTTCTCGTGGTTATTGTCTTAGCTAGACGTCCCTGGGTGTGCGTTATGCCTGGGAGAGGATAGAATGAAAAGTGTAATGTGGTTGGCAGTCGAAAGGAAAGTATGGTCGATGTAGGCTATGAGCGAAGATGACATTAGTAAATTTTGATTCCTTGCGAAAAAAGGGGTCAAATAATTGGAAGGAAAGGTGGAACCGTGAGAGGTTGTACTTAGCTGGGCTAAGTCAACTCTTTCTCGTTAAGTGTTGGTTTGGTAGGTTGCTTGTCGATGATTCGGTTTGAGTGTTGTGTGGTTGCCTTACATTTGCACGAAGTTTTTGTCCTGTAGGGGCTTTGTTGTGGTTCTTAAGCGTTCGTTCGGATTCGAGGTAGAATCCTGTTTAAGGGGGGGAGAATGTGACACCACGGAATGCCGAGACACCGTAAACAAATGTGAATTAGAGAATGTGACCTTATAAAGTATGAAATCGGAGATTTAAAACTTTACGTTATGCAGTTTAATCGCGTTTCCGGGCCGATTTCGGAAGTTTGGGCCTTCCCGGAGGAGTTTGGGCCTTAGGGGGGTGAGTCGTGGGCCTTGGTGGGAGAGAGTTAGGGCCCATGAGGGAGAAGAGGCAGAATTTTGGGGGCTAGGGGCGTCCTCCCTGCCCTAGCCGCCCCTCCCAATCCCCATCTCTCTTGGGTGCCTCCTCCTCTCCCTCTTGGGCGCCTCCTCCCTCCCCCCATGGAGTGCGCCCCAATTCCTCCTCTCCACCTCCTTTGCTGCAAAGAGGAGATCCCCACCACACAACCTCGCTGTCCCTCCAGCAGGAAGCCCCGCGATGAGGAGATCCGCGATTCTAGCGAGGAGGACGTTCGGGAGGCTCGGGAGGATAGATCTCGGCGCTCGGCTGCTCGTCGGGAGGAGGTAAGGCATGGGTGATCCTTGGGTTTGGGTCTAGGTACTGTTATAGGGATGAATTTCATGTTTTTAGATCAAGGGAGGTGCTGCCATGGGGTAGGATTGATGAAATCTAGAGTTGTGTTCATGTTCTGGTTCGGGCAGATTGGGAACCCGAACTAGGGCAGGCGTTTTCGCCAATTTCGAGTTTGAATCTGACCGTACGGAATTTTAGGAAGTTGTAGATAATTTCCTTATATTTCCGTGCATATAAAGAAATTGAAATTCCGCCCAGCCGTTTAGAAGTTATGGCTGTTTTACCGAGCGCTGTCAAATCTGTGACGAGATTGGGACAGTTCGTGTTCAACGTTAGATTAAACAACATTAGAGTCCGAATTAGTCTTTCCCTATAACTAGAAAAAGTTGGGAAATTTCCTAAGCTATGCGGGGATGTACTTGTTTATTCAATTTGGAGTCCTAGAACAGAAGTTATGCCCATTGGAAGTCCGCTGTCGAAGGGACAGATTTGCTGTTTTCTGATTTTAGGAGTTGTATGCGAAGTCGGGTAGTGGGATTTATTTGTGTACTGTATTGTGGACCCAATTTGAGTGAGTGGCACGTGTTTGCAGGTGGTGTGCCTCCGGGAGTGCCCTCAACCTCTCGTCACTCCGTTACTCGTGGGTGAAGGCAAGTGTTTTGGCGTGGTTTTTATGTTATACGTCTTGCTAGAATTGATTGATGGTATTTGGAATAGTTAACATGTTGTCTTGCCATGCCATGGAATTACATGTTATAATGGATAGGATGTCCTTAGGCCATGATTGAAATAATGTCGATGATATGGGGTCCTCATGCTATGATTAAAATGCTTGTTGTTGATAAAGGATTCATGCCATGTCTTTGAAAGGTTACCGTTGATTGTTGATCACGGTCTTACATGTTGAGAGGCCATACGTTGATATGCAATATTCTATTTATGAATACGTTACTGTCCATTTTGCATGCATGGCATATTTTCATGGCTGGCGGTGAGTTAAGTCATAACTATTCCGGTAGGGGCGGTGAGAACCGTTATGACTAGTCCGGGGCCATTCGTTTGAGTAAGTCCTACCTCGTGATTCCATCACCGAGGTGACTGGAAGCAGTGATAGGCACCCTCCATCTTCGGGATGGAAGGGGAAAAGGGTGCATGCCGACGGGTGTGCACTCAACCATACCGGTATGACTATTCCAGAAGACATGTGCATTGCATTGCATGAAAGAAACTATGAATGAGAATTTTGTTGAATTGTTCATGAGTTCATGAGACTAACACCATAATGATCAAGAGATGATAATGATGTATTTACCATGTCGGTAATGCGTGAGAATGGTAATGATGTGATATGTAATGCTTATGAAGATTGAAGTTGATGGTTTGTTGTCTTGCACTCTGTTTTCCATTGTATTACACTTATTGAGTTATGAACTCACGCTTGTATTTTTGTTGTTTGTTTTCTTTAGGTACCATGAAATCGGCGCGTGGGAAAGGGTTTTAGCTACACTACTCCACGTAGTATCATAATCTAGCAAATTCACCTGTTGTGGAGACATGACAATAAGCATTACAATAATCTTTAGTGTATGGTCTGTATGTTTGGTTGTCTCCCTCATGTGTATCATGTGGGGCTATGGAGGGAGTTGTTTTTACTTCCTAGATTTAAATTGATGCTTATTATTTTGCTATCGATGCTTATTGATGTTTTAGTTGATGTTTAGCTATCCTTATCGCTGCGTATGGATATCTCGTTTGTCTTACATATTGATATGATGCTATGCTGTTAAGTTTCATGCAAAAACAAAGGAGATGCTGCCAAAATTTCCAATTATTCCAAATGATTACTTGCTGTAATTTACCTTAAATTATGGTATTAAATGTGTTAGGGTCTATGTTTGGTGACATTCTGGGCTTAGTAAAAGCTGGGGTGTTACATGCGGAGTTCTCCATGTGGCCCCTTTACTCAGTCCTCGACCCTTTCTGACATTACTCGGTGGCGCGGAGGGAGCATCTTCTTCTCTCTCTGGTGTTGAGCCAGTGCTCTCTCTTTGCGACATTTCGAACATATATATATGTCAAACCTAAACTTCATGAGAGAAAACAATTCATATATCTGACATGATTATATTTCACATAAGCGATGACTCCTATTCTCTAATTAGGTTAGGCCCTAATCCCATTCGACGATATGTGATTCGGGCACGTTCCTAAGCTGTTGTACAACTCCAAAGAAAATTTCGGCAGCATCTCCCCGCTGTTCTCCCAATACACGTCTCGACAACAGGTCAAGAGGGTGTGTATTCGGAGAACACCAAGGAGATGCTGCCAAAACTTTCTCTAGAGTTGTACAACAGCTCAAGAACTTGCCCGAACCACATATCCTCGAACTGTCCAAAAAAGTGGGCAATTCAAGACTGCTAATTTATAAATATGACATTTCAGCATATTTATAAACAAGCACTCTCGAACGGGAGACGCATAGGTTACGCAACCTAAACTCTAGCATTGAACATATTAATTATAGCAACAATAATGACATGTAAAATAAAAACCGCTGTAATTTAATCGAGGCAATAATTCCAAGCAAATTAAATAGCCATGAATAATCATTGTTAATGAAGCATATGCATAAATAGCAACATAAGATATTTAATAATATCAAAGCAAACATACTCATAATCAGGTATTAAACATATGTAAAACAATGAACACTAAATGAGACATAACAAGTAGCACCTTCGAATCTTTACTGAACTTTTCCTTTAATTGGAGCTCCATATGACTACAATACCTTCGAATCTTTTCTTTTCTTTTTTGCTTGCATGGTGAGGTAAACAAGTGGTATGGCTTTTGATGGCATTGCTATATCGTTGGTAGGTGTTGTCAACATAACTTAATATTTCCTTGTGTTGGCTGCTTTTGATACCAGTACTTGTTTGACCTCCATAATTGTGTGAAAATTTTTCCCCAAACCACACACACCTACAAGATATACTATAATCTGCTATATCCGTAAATCACCCTCAGTAGTTTGTACGCATCTCTATGCAACTATGCATGTATCAATATGTTAGATGTATGCGGTCATTTATTTGTATGTAGGGTAGAAGTGAGGCAGATGGAAGCAATGGTAGCTTTATTGGTTATAAGCCCGACATCAAAGAACTGGAGATGCTTTTAGAGGCCTACTTTGTGCCAAATGATGGCACACTTAATAAGCTATCACTTGTAATAAACCTTCACTTTCCTATGTTAGTTGCATCATTCCAAATACTTGCACGGGTTATTGTCTATAATAAATACTTTTTCATACCATAATTAAAATATTATAGAATCTCATATAGACAACCTTAATATCCCATCTATTGTATAAGGTGTCTTTGATTTTATCTTTAGATGACATAGATGAGTATGTAAACAATAGTCGTCTCTACTATTTTACACGCTCTTAATAGCAAATATTTGCACGAGAGATAAAAATCACTATACATCAGAATTGCTAATTTTATGATGCTCTATATATGGTCTGTTGAGGACATAAGATGCTGCTGCCAAAGTCAAAACTTCTAGAAAGACTAGACACAGGTTGTTATTTTTATGATGCTTCAACCCAGGTGGAGCAGCTGTGATTAAAGCACCAGTACACAGTGAACACCTTACTTCTCAAAGTACCAACTCTCGTTCTTTTGGACCTTGGTGTGCCAATGGTGGTAGTTTTAACAATAGGAATGGTGATGAATTAGAGAAAGTCACTACAACTGCAGCTTCTGTTTCCATATCTTCTATAGCTACGTCTGGTATACTCGCGAACCATTCACATATATATTCTACTGCACAGAAAAAGTGTATGTATTCTGGTGATTATCATGCGGATGTTTCAACCAGGTCAGATGGTAAGACAGCGACAACATATTCAGCCAATGCAAATAATTGTTTTTGTCAGAGCATGGCTGAGATCAGCACTAATATTACTAGTTTTTCTAATCTCAAGGAGCAATTAGAGGGTTCAAATGCTTTGGGTAATGTGAGAACCATCAATAGCAACAATGTGGTGGAAGTGCAACCTGTGTCTAGTCCTGCTGTCTTACCATCAATAACAACCGGACGAAACTTCTAGAAAGAGAAGGGAAGGAGGAGGAGAAGGCGAGGTGCAAAGCTCATACTGGATGGGTCAAGCCAGCCCTTACCAGCGCTCCCAGTGAACTCAGAGATGAACCGCCGCAGCTTGTCCCGCTCCGACACGTACTCGCTCTGCGGGCACACACACCAAACCATCAATTCTCAAATCATCGGGTGACGAACAAGTAACGAACGACGAAATAACGAACTTGACTGGATCGGATCTATTGCCGATCGGGTTCCGATCTGCGCGGGCGGACGGAGGCGGCAGCACCGACCTGGTGGGCGTCCTCGGAGGGGACAAGGAGCGCGTGCAGCGGCGTCCCAGGGAGGGAAGGCGCGGGGGGAGGGGATGTGGCAGCGACGGCGACGGGAGCAAGGGGAGGGGAAGGCGCGGGGGAGAGGGAAGGGGGGAGGGGAGGCGGCGGTGATGGGAGCAAGGGGAGGTCCTGGCGGCGGCAATGGGAGAAAGGGGAGGGCGCAGTGAGGACTGAGAGGAGCAGAGGGCGCAGTGAGGAATGAGAGGAGCGTGTGACAAGTATAAGGGCAGCGGTGACTATCGCAATCGGTTTACATAGGGACGAATAATAATGCTCAAATGTATTACCGTCGGTTATATTCAAAAACTGATACAGATATAAATTGTATCGGTTTAAGATAAGAACCAATACTAATGTTAAGAGTATTACTATCAGTTCTCTACACAAAACTGATACAAATAACATATATTATTACAATTGGTTATCAATAAAAACCGACAGCCATAAAAATATTATTTCAATCAGTTTTTAATAAGAACCGACACAAATATGAGTAGTATTTCAATCATTTCAAAACTGAAACCGACACAGATGTAGTATTGCAATCGGTTTTTCAGTTGTAACCGATACAGATGTGTAACTATACTCTTTTCAATTTGTATACAGTTTGTATTTTAATTTTCAATTTGTATTTTAGTTTGTCTTTTAATTACAGTTTGTCTTTTAATTATAGTTTGTATTGGAACCGATTACAGATGTGCAATCGGTTTTTCAGTTTGTACTTTAATTACATATGTGTAGCAATATGTTCCTTTAAACCTGCACTTCAATGACCTCAAACACAATGAACTAGTATATGAACTAGTATCGAATCGGTTTAACTGCATGCACCAAAATGTGTTATTTGCATCAGCCAAGGATCGAATTGAATAAGCACAACACATCATACTTCACCGCTGACAGAAAGCACAATGGTAGAAACTCCAACCGTGTTTGCGAGGACGGTAGGGGAGGGGAGGGGGCAGGGGGAGGGGAGGTGACCGCGATGGGAGCAAGGGGAGGGGAACTAGCTATACTTCATGTATTCTAAGCAAATTAACTGAGATCATTGTATGAACTAGCTATGAACACGATATAATTTGGGCATACAAAATGGAACTACGAGATTATCAACAATTATTGGACGAATTAACAGATCAAGTGGCATTGAGAAGCATACGTAGTCCCTTTATTTACAATACAACCCTTCTTGATGATCCACACGCATGTAATTTGTTCCATGTGTGTCGTCGTCACCGCTAAGACATTCCCCATCTTCAAACAAAGGTATTTCATCAAATTGGTTATACTCTTCTTCATCTACAACATTTTCAACTCCAACAATCTGCCTCTTGCCATGAAGGACGACGTGCAACCTCGGATTGGCTGGATCACGCACGTAGAAAACTTGAGTTGCTTGCTTCGCAAGGATGAACAGTTCATCTTTGTAGGCAAGTCTATTGAGATCCACAAGAGTAAAACCTCTCTTGTCAACCTTCACTCCGTGGGGAAGTCTCACCCACTTACATCGGAATAATGGAACTTGGTATATTCCGTAATCGAGCTCCCATATTTCTTCGATCATCCCATAGTAACAGTTCATTGCGGTTGACGATCCTCTTTTCGAGTGATCATCGAACAAAGCATCTATGCTCACACCACTGTTTTGAACTGTACTCTTTGCATCTTGACTTTCAGTATAAAAGGTGTAGCCATTAATATCATACCCCTGCCATGTCTCAGACATTAAATCTTGGTCCGTCACCAACCATTTGACAAATTTCAAGATCGACGAGACCTTTGCCTTTTCTTTGAACCATGTGAGGAATTGATTGTTGTGTTCTCGTGTGATGGAAAGCTCATCCATATGTGGATTCTCTTCCCGTAATATCAACTTGTGCTGCTGGATGTATGGATGAACTTCTGTGCTGTGTTGCAGGACTGCAAAATGCGCTTTACAGTACATTTCAAACTGTGGACTCGTTAGATTGGACCCAATGGTTCCTTTGCCACCAAGTCTGCCCTCATGACGAGATACAGGAATACCAATCGGTTGTCTTTTACCTAGATAGTCCACATAGAACTCAATAACCTCTTCAGTGCCATAACCTTCAATAATACTACCCTCAGGCTTCGATCTATCCAAGCACAGTGCGGTTCTAGCTACGTGGCACATTCTAAACCGTTGGATCTAGATCCAACGGTTGGAAATAGATCTAGAGATTAACACGTGGGATCTCACGGGGGGTGACGTGGACGATTCTGGGCCCTTGGATCTGGATCGGACGGTGGAGGGAGCTCGAACGACGGCGATGGCGTACGGCGGCGCTCGGTCACCGGGGGCGGGGACGACGACCACTCGAACGGCGCTACGGGGCTTCTCCGGCGAAGTGAAGGGTCCCTTCCGACGCGGCTTGTCCTTGCAGTTTCGGATCTGATCTCAACGGCGGCGGAGGACGGCGGACGGCGGTGGAAACGGAGATTAATCGCGGCGGAACGCCAAACCAACTACGGCGAGCGATTGCGGCGCAACCACGGTGACTCAGGCGACGTGGTCTAGGGCTACGGGTGCGCACGAAAACGGAGCACACGCTGGTGGCGGCGGCACATTAAATAGGCCTCTCGGCGTCCGTGAAACTTGCGGAAACCGAGGCCCACACGGCTGCGACGGCGGAATTCGAATTGGATTCGGATTGGGTGACGTGGCTCAACGTGAGCCGTTGGATCGAGATCCAACGGTGCGGGGGTTTGGGCTTGGGTCCGGCTCGGGCGACTTGGCTGGCTCGGTCGGGCTCGGGTTCGGTGACGTGGCGCGATCTTGGCCGTTGGATCTCGATCCAACGGTCACACGCGTTAGGGTTTGGCGACTGGGTTCAACCGGAACGGCTGGCTCGGCCTGACTCGAGTCCGATCGGGACTCAGTCCGTCGGAGGAACAAGACAAACCAACTCGATTTTTCCAAATGATTAAATATTCAAATTAATTCCCAGAAATTCATTTAATTCATTAAAAATAGCAAAACACTCAGAAAAATTCCAGAAAAATTTTAGAAAATATTTTGGAGCATTTTGGACTCAAATAAAATATTTCCAACAAAAATTTATTTGTAAAATCAAATTATTTAATTATTTCAAAAGGGAATAAATTCAAATAAATTCCAGAAAATTCCAAAAATTCACCAAAATTCCAAATCTTATTCAAATTCATGAAAAGAAAAAATTTGGGGTGTTTCAGTGCAAAATATCATAGCCCGAAGGGTGAAGTTCTCTATTTTGTATGCATCCCACACCTCGACCCCCTCATTCCACAATTTTACCAAATCCTCAATTAGTGGTGCTAGGTACACATCGATATCATTACCCGGCTGTTTGGGTCCAGAGATTAGCAACGACATCATGATATACTTCCGCTTCATGCATAACCAAGGAGGGAGATTATAGATACACAACAAAACTGGCCAAGTGCTGTGACGACTGCTCATATTACCGAACGGATTCATTCCATCTGTACTCAATCGAAATCTTATGTTTCTCATCTCGGCACCAAACTCCTCATGTTGCCAATCAATGTTTCTCCATTGAGCCGAATCAGCGGGGTGTCTCAACTTGCCATCTTCCTTTCGAGATTCATAATGCTAACACAACAATATTGCCTCTTTAGGATTTGCAAACAACCGCTCTAAACAAGGAATGATGGGCAAATACCATAATACCTTGGCTGGTGCCCCATTGTTCACATCTTCACCATCGTCGGTTCGACTCTTACGCTTCTCCTTTTGTTTGTACCGGGGTACACCACAAACTGGACAAATGCACAGTTCCTTATGCGCGTTGCGGTATAATATGCAATCATTTGGACATGCATGTATCCTTTCTATTTCCATTCCCATGGGACACAGTAGCTTCTTCGCTTCATAAATACTTGTTGGCAACTCGTTTCCCTCCGGAAGCATATATGATAGAACAACTAAAAGTGCATTTAAACTTGTATCTGTCCAACAGTGTTTCGCCTTTAGTTCAAACAATGCAAGGACCAAACCCAACTAACTGTATTCTGCTTTGCAACCCAAAAACAACGGTTTGGCGTCGTCTTCCATCAAGCTTTTAAATTTTTCGAACTCTCTTTTCGTGTAATTTCCCTTCACATCTCGCAACATTTGATCTAAATTATCCTCATCAAACATATCACGCTCCAACTCGTGATCGGCTTGAAGCATGTCTTCGTTGCGTAATGGAGGGGTACTACCTGTCTCCCCATGATGGATCCAACACGTGTAATTCCTCACGAAGCCACGTCGAATCAAGTGGCCTTCAATTTGAGCTGAGTTGTTAAATCTCCTGAGATTGGTGCAATCAATGCAAGAACAATATATGAACTTTACACCCCTCATAACCATATCTACTTCTGCAATTCTTATGAACTCCTTCACTCCCCTATGAAATTCGGCACTCACATGGCTTTTTTTATACATCCATTCTTCGCGGTACATCTACAATTAAACCATAAACAATAAATTAATAATGCCAATGAGCGACAACTAGCTATTTCAAATACCAATATATTATTTAATTACCTTCGCACAATAGAGAGACATGCACTAATCAATGAAAGAAAAGAAGGGTTGAAGAATTAACAAAGTCGAGGAATTGAGTACATACCAACGATGACTCCTAATTTCAGTTAGGTCAGGTCCTAATCCCATTCGAGGATATGTGGTTTGGGCAAGTTCCTAAGCTGTTGTACAACTCCAAAGAAAATTTCGGCAGCATCTCCCCGCTGTTCTCCAGATACATGTCTCGACAACAGGTCAAGAGGGTGTGTATCTAGAGAACACCAGGGAGATGCATGCTACTGAAACTCTCTAGAGTTGTACAATAGCTCAGGAACTTGCCCGAACCACATATCCTCGAATTGTCCAAAAAATGTGGACAATTCAAGACTGCTTATTTATAAATATGCCATTTTAGCATATTTATAAACAAGCACCCTCGAACGGGAGACGCATAGGTTACGCAACCTAAACTCTACCATTGATCACATTATAGCAACAATAATGACATGTAACCCATTTACATGCTCTCCTTTTGAAGAAAATTAACCACAAATGTGGGGAAATATACTCAAGCTAGGGTTTCAACTTTAGCCCCAAACCACCATCTCTCCTCAAGGATTTTATAATTTCTCGCCAATATTGTTTCAACCATAATAGCATTAATGACATATAACCATTCACCAAATCAAAATCGAATTTCTTAATGCAAAATCGAAGGGATTTGAAGGAATGCTCACCTTTTGAAGAAAATCTCAAATGAGGGCAAATAGAGGGGAAATAATATCCTCAAGCTAGGGCTTTAACTTACCCTCTCAACACACATCCTCAAGGATTTCAGATTTTCTCCCCCAAGCCTAAGTCTCAACGAGAGTATGTTCTGTTTTTTGAGGTGGCGACGCTTTTTTTGGCTTTAGAACACCAACAGAGGAGAGTTCAACCCGAGGGGATATAAAACCTAATGAGGCTCATCACAATCGGTTCTTACAAAGAAGCGATTGTGATGAGGATATTATCACAATCGGTTCTAAGAAAAAACCGATTGTGATAATGGGACGGTCATCACAATCAGTTCTTTCTTAGACCCGATTGTGATAAGTGGTCATCATCACAATCGGTTCTTCATACGAACCTATTGTGATAACCCATTTCCTTATCACAATCGGTTCTTTGTAAGAGCTGATTCCTTATCACAATCGGTTCTTTCTAAGAACTGATTGTGATAAGTTGTCCATCATCACAATCGGTTCTTAGAAAAGAACCGATTGTGATAACCCATTTCCTTATCACAATCGGTTCTTTTGTAAGAACCGATTGTAATGAGGGATCGTTATCACAATTGGTTATTTCTCAAAACCGATTGTGATGAGGAAACAGGTTATCACAATCGGTTCTGATGATAATTCTTATCACAATCGGTTCTGTAACATCCTCAAAATAAAAGAAAGCAAAAATAAATTAAAATTTTTAATTTATTATTTTAAACTAAATTTTTAGTATGTTGTGAACTTCTTTGAGCTTTGTTGCACAAGAAAAACCTTCTATTTTATTTACAAATGGAATCTTAACCTTGTTTATCAAAAACAAATTTAGCTCAAGATCAAAAATAAAATGTATTTAAATCAAACATTACCTTTATATCATTTCTACGAATCTTCCAAAAGGATTTAAAATGATTTGTTGCTAAGGAAAAATCATTTTCAGAAGAAAAAAAACTTATTTCCAACATAAGCATTGTCAGATTTTTCTATAATTATTGGCACATTATTTTCACTTGAAATTTTTATGGTAGCTCAAATGCATTCTCAAGTTCCTTTAAAAAAATATTAATTAACAAAAATTTCTAAGGTGATTTGGTGCCTTAAATAAATTAGGAGGTGGGTGATGTCCAAAAATCAGAAAGTGTATTTAATCTAATTCCTCCTCCCTTCATGGCCGCGCCCCACTCCAGCTACTCCCCGTCTTAGTCGAATGGCAAAATAGGGTCTTCTCGGCCCCCTAATGCTCAGAGCATCAATTCCTCGCCGACCTCCGGTCTTCCTCACCGCCGGCGAGACCCTCTGGCCGCATGACTGCGTGGTACCGCTTCCTTCCTTTGTTTTCTTCCATAACCAAGTGACTTCCAAGGTAAAACATTAGCACTAGCGCTCTCATTGAGCTTTTGATTCAATGTTAAGTGGGACCAATTAGATGAATGCTCAAAAATCTGTGGGACCAATTAGTATGTTCTGATTTCTAATTCAGATTAGGAGATTGAGCACTAATTCAGATGATAAGACCTAACCGAAGTAGAGATTTGATTGAAAGCTTAAAGGATCCTTGTCCTAAGAATACATATGTACATGTACAAATAACAGTAGGTATTTGTTCTCAATTAGAACCATAAAAGTTAGAACAAAGAGGCTAGATGAATATAACCTCAAACTGGATTTCATCTTCAGATCATATGGACAGTTCAGGTGAATATATCCCAATCTACTGTATGCTCTGAATTTGACTTTAATTCTTTGTATCTAATACGACAACAAGGAAACAGACTTAAGGAAAAAGGACTGAACCCAATCAAGTTGTTTAAACTGGATAGTGCATAGAATAAAGGTATGAGTGCTAAACTTAGAAGAACAACACACTTTATACGCTACCATCCTGTTCAAGCTATAAGTGAAAAGGGAAAGAAAGAGTCGCAAGAAACACAGCCTAGCCTGTAGTACAGTTCATTGGTTCCTTGCTCCGAGCTAGAAGGGCTAATTCAGTAGTATAAGCAACTGTGCAAACCATATTGTGCAAATTGGATGTTTGCTTTCAGAACTCCATTCCAAGTCTGTCACCGAATATCTTCAAATCTTATTGGACCAATCAAATGCCAGAGGTGACAAGAGCAAGCAACCAGTCCTCAATCACTGAAGTTTCAGAGATAGGGCTTGACAATTCAAGTGTTTGATTCAGCAATTCTCTGAACCAATCCAGTGCCTGAAGTAAGACTGCTCAATGCACAAATCAAAGAGAGGAAGCAGATGAGCGTTGGGTGGTTTTGGCTGGCACAATGCGCATCACTGAAGAAAAGTGCAGAGCACCAACCGAGCGCCATTGCTACTCATCTCCCTCCTCCTTTCTCTACCACGCTTAGCCATTTCTCTGCTGAGTCTGCTGCCCAGCCAATCCTTCCTCCCTGCCATTGCCGAATCCCTGTCATGATCAAGACTCCTCATTGCCCTGACCTTGGAGCTTGGCCACTGAGACGTCAAATTCGTAGGCATGATCACACCCCTGGCTCTCTGCTCTCCTATGCCCTCTACCACGCCGATAGCTCAGCTAGCGTGCACGACATTGCCGCTAAGACCCTGCCATTGTTGTTCCCTTCTTCTTGACCAGCGAATCGAGTCACGGGCACCATGGCCATGCACATCACTCCTCACCTATTTGAGCCGCACGCTGGTCGCCATTGTTTCCACGCTGGCCATATCGCTTCCTCCATCACCCAAGCCGAACTCTGATTCACCCCATCGCCGCCATTGACACAAGGACTCATGTTGGGCTGAAATCCAATTGAGCCGCCGTTGAGTAGTCCTTCGCTTAACTTCGCCTAAAAACTTGTTTCTAGCTCACCGAACTCGTCCATCACCCCAATTGCAGCCTCCATCGCTCGAAGCTCCGCCATGCCACCCGATTTTCTTCCCCATCTCCGGCGCATGGTGCCGCACCACCTCGGCCTCCTCCGCCATGATGAATGCTTGGGATAGCATCTACTAGGCTCACCGGTGCTCACAGCCCACTTCTCCGTGTTTCGACGCCACCGAGCGCTGTCGCCGCAGCCGCCGTTCTTCTCCACCTCCGGCCAAGACGGCAAGCCGCCGCCACCGGCCTTCTCCCACTAGGTAAGCCTCAGAATCGTAACCCCCACGACCCCTTGGTGCTCCTCGACCCTTCTCCTCGCCGACGCCGCCTAGCTCCTCCACGCCTCGCCGCCATTAACGCCACCGCTGCACTGTCAAGCGCCACCTCCCGGCCAGCTTTAGTCCGAATTGACCGGTGCTCCTAGGTTCCTCTCCCGCCCTATAGCTCCTCGCGCCCACCTCCGGCCGCCTCGGGCTTGCCTCGGCCGGGCTGGCCTGCCTCCCTCGGCTCGCTCTGAGCCACTGCCGAGTGGGGACGGGTTGTCACCAAAGGCAAACCTTCAGAGACCATTCAAGTGGCAGAAATGCGCTTTCATGTTCAGAAGACGTATTTCTCCATTTATTTCGATTTTTCCAACCGAGCCACTTGATGTGATCATAAAATCTACATTGTAGCTCCAAATCATGTCAAACCAACTTCTAAATTCGTATTAGATCATGTAGTTCCTAATTATAGAAAAACATTTCAAGTCTGTTCAATGCAAAGTATTTGAAATTCAAATTTGAACTATAGGTCTAATATGTGCTCTATATACAATTTTTGCAAATGATCTCCAAATTCGATGAAACAAATTGTATTGTATTCCTTATGTCATTAGAGTTTCAAATATATAAAAATATTTAGATTTGGACTTAGTTTATACAAAATTTGTGATTAGGTCCTTTTCAACATGCTTAAATTTGAAATACTTATAGTTGTGCAAATAAATTTCAAATTATGGTGAAACAAGTTTTAATGCTCTCATGAAATGATACTCTCACTGTTTATATAAATTAAACTTATTTAATCATAGTTCAATAGCGTCATTTCATGTATAATATAAAGATTAAGTTTTCCCGATATGAATAGTGTTAGCGCATTGTATTTAACTTGTAATCCAATACCTAAACTGTTGAAGCATCATAATTATGGGCTCTACGACAGTAGCTTACTAAGTTGCTTGTATACTTTTATTTGTCATTTATCAAGGTATCTATTAGTTCATCTAGGTTTTAAACATTGATAGCTTTGCAACCAAATTTCAATATTATGAGATTTATCTTTTAAACCTTCTAAGTCTTACAACCTTATCTTTGTAATATTACTGTGGTTGAATCTTAATCGTGCTCTTTTACCATTAAAAGAATATAAGAATGAAGTTTAGCAAAACTTTAAAAATGTGAATGACCGTAACTATTGCATGCAAATCAAATAGTTAAAATGAACTCAAATATTGGTAAGACTGATTTGGTTATACCCCTAATGTCACATAGTTTTCAAATATATTAAAATATTTAAGTTTTGCCTTAATATGCCGTAAATGCTTATTGATCGAAGTTTTGATACTTAAATAGTTCTAATAGTCGTAACTTTTGCAAACAAACTTAAAATTTGGTGAAACCAAATCCTAAAACCTTTAAAAGTGGTACCCTTCCTAGTTATGCAATAATAATATCTATTTTTGTAATATTGAACTAAAACCATATAAGGCCCTAATACTCTTTCATATTAAAAACATCGTAGTTGAAAGTGAAATATCGCGGGACCAACTTTAAAACACTCTTAGAGGTATCCCCTGATAGTTCCTAAAGAATGGTTAAAAAATTTATTAAGATGCAGTCACATTCGTAAAACAAAAACGACACCGTCCATGCATGTAAAATTGTGACATTTAAGCCTTTTCGGCCACCCGTAGAATACCTCGTCTAAATATAAAGATTAGAGGGAATAGCTCAAAACCATTCTATAATGTTTGTACTACCATAATATGGAAAAACATTTAATTAATGATTTGCTTTGCATCTGAATTCTATTAGCACAACAGGCCTAATTGTCATGAAAGTTGGTAACTTGTTATCTGAATAGTTGGATTTATTAAACCCTAAGGTAAAATGTTTATGTCACTAGAATCATCATATAATCATGTAAATGTAACCTCTAGCCCTATCCTCTAAACCCAACTTATATAAATCAACTTTTGTGCAAATTATACTTAAGACTAAGTATTGTTCACATGAACACTTTTAATCTTAATTGTATTAATCCAAACAATCTTAGCTTCTTGGATTTGAAAAATGAAAATAATCATATACGTAATTTTGGCCCCTTGAATTCGTAAATGGTAACTTTCGTTAAACACGATTTTATGTTCTGCGCTAGTTGGACCCAAAATCTTAATTTCGCCAAACCACACACACTCGCTTGTTTCATGAGTGATTATATTGTGATTGTATTCGACTTCTTTTTGCCACATGTATTGTATGTTTACTTTTCGTTTGTTCTCTCTTTTTCGGATTTGGATGTTGCTTCGCTTTTTATGATACGGCGTATAGACACCGATATTTCAGATACATTCGTCGACGACCCCGACTCCACGCAAGAAATCACTGAGCAAGGCAAGCACCCTCCTTTGACCATATTGAACCCACTATTTCAATTAGTTTACTTTGTTTGTCAAAATTATTATGCATGCGCTATTGTAACACCCCAAAATTTTGCTTTTCTTAAATTCTTGTGTGAATTGGCACTTTGGTGAATTTTTGGAATTTTCTGGAATTTATTTGGAATTATTTGGAATTTATTTGAATTTATTCCATTTTGAAATAATTAAAGAATTAAACTTTGCAAATAAAAATTTATTGGAAATATTTTATTTGAGTCCAAAATGCCCCAAAGTATTTTCCATAATTTTTCTGAAATTTTTCTGAGTCTTTTGCTATTTTTAATGAATTAAATGAATTACTGGGAATTATTTTAAATATTAAATCGCTGGAAAATCCAAACCGGGTTTGCACTGTTCATCCGACCCGAGCCACGTAGTCAAGCCAAACCCACTCGGCCGAACCGGACCCGAACCCAACTCGCGTGACCGTTGGATCTGGATCCAACGGCTCACGATGAGCCACGTAGCCCAGTCCGAGTCCTCGCCGACCGCCGCCGCTTCGTGGGTGGGCCTCGGTTTCCATACAGAGTACGGACGCCGAGGGCCTATTTATTGGCGCCGTCTTCCGTGTCGTGACCTAGACTTCCGTGGCGCACTCCATAGCCCCAACTTCGCCGCCCGAGCCGCCAGATCGCGCCGCTTAGAGCTCGCCGGAGTTGCCTCTTCCTCCGCTGTGGTTCTTGCCGACAGCCGCCATCTCCGCTGCCCTCCGCCGCTGCAGCCCAGATCCGAACCGGGAGGCCACGACGCTGGCCCGGCGTCCAACTCACTCGCCGGAGGAGCCTCGCAACGCCGCGGCCTAGGTCGCCGCCTCAAGACGGCCACCAAGGCCACAGACGCCATCACTGCCCCTGCGAGCACCGCCACCGTCCGATCAACATCCGACGCCCAGATCTCGCCACGCCACCCGCCGGTGAGATCCCGCTCCAAATCCCAGATTCAATCTCAACCGTTGGATCTAGATCCAACGGCCCAGATCAAACGCTGCTAACCTAAACGCATGAGACCCAAAGATTAACTGGGCCGTTGAATTTCAAATCAACGGCCGAGATTGCGCCACGCTGTCGGGAAGGCTGACCGCGCGTCAAGACAAATACCAGCGCACAGCTGCGTGACGCCGACACGCCGGCCCGTGTCGGGCCGCTTGGTCGAACCGCACCATGACGCCACGCCGACGCCATGGCGGGCTCAAGATGTCGGCGGCCGGCCGTCTCACCAGATACGACGCCAAGAACGACGTCACCGGTGGGTCCCACCTGGCAAAGATCGTGGCCGAGCCTCACCGACGCCAAGAAGTGACGCTACCCGAGGGGACCCACCGCTGGGCCGACACATGGAGCCGTGGACCGAGTCCACCGTGGACCGAGCCAAGCCGTGGTCGAGCCCATGGATCACCGACGCCACCGCCCAATCGAGGCTGCCACGTGGTCCAGCCGACGCAATAATTAATTTCCAAAAAGAAAATGATTTATTAATTCGAAGTAATGATTTGATTTTGATTCAAACTTCAAACGCTTATAACTTTTGGCGCTTCAACTCCGATTTGAGTGATTCAAATTTCTAAATTTGTATAAAATTGAGATCTACCTAATTATGAATTTTATTTAATTTTTGGACTAAAGTTTTCCTCTGTAATATTATTTAATTGATTATTTAAACTTTAAATAATTATAACTTTTGCATTTAAACTCCAAATTTGACGATTCCAGTTCCTAAAAATTCATAAAATTATGTTCTCTCTGTTTATGGATTTTATTTGGATGTTTGGACACTTTTGGTCTTCTGTTTTATTCATTTGTTGTTATTTGCACGCGTTACGAGTAGACGTTGAAGTTCCGGAAGGATTCGAAGGAGAAGTACTGACTCAGGATCCAACTCAAGACCAAGAACAAGTACTTTTTGAAGGCAAGTTGTGCTTTGACCATGTTGATCCTATTTTGAAACCTATTTTGGTTCAAATTATTGCATGCTAGTTCAATTAGAAAATACTTTATTTAAATATGGGAAATTAGATAAATGCCAAATTGTTGTATGACACCTTGATTAATTAAATATGTGCCATGACCCTTGTCACCCTAGTTGTGGTTTACTAGTTGGACATTATTAAATTGCCAACATGGGAAATTAGATCGTTGTAGTATGTTGCTTAGACTGCTTACGTGCTCATGACATGATTTTGGACAATCAAATGTTAATATTGACTTAATGATATATTGAACCTGTTTTGGAAAGGTATCATGTGATGTTGATGGCACGTGGTGCATGGTAATCAACTGGGTTTGATAAATAGTTTTCGGCGGGCATGTGGCAAGAATGATCAGTGGGCCGCTTGTGGCAATCGGGATGTTGATTTGGTTCTTCGGGTAGTCTTGCCCTGGTCACCCTAAGGACTTAACCTTGCAAGCCTTTGAACTGAGTCAATCTTGCAACCACATGTCTCAGTAATGGGACGGACCTAGTTGATTAAGTTGCTAATAACGCACTGTGGGACCTCAGGAGGTCAACTACACCCTTTGTGTAAGTTGTACTGGGAGCGTCACGGGCTGCGCCAGGTACCCATCTAACGGTTGGTTGGCCTAAACTTCGCCTTAGCTAAGGGAAGGGTTAGTGTGCAACAACCGGGGAGGACCACTTGTGCTGTTAGAAGTTTCCGAAAGACTTTGTTACGGGAACTCGCCTTTGTGGTGTTTGACTGTATCTTGTGGGTAAAGTGCATAACCTCTGCAGAGTGTAGAATCTATTCGAATAGCCGTGTCCGCGGTAATGGACATCGCTCGGGAATTACAGTCAAGGGTTAGACTTTCTTGAAAATAACTTGGACTTGAAGGGTTGGGTTGGATTAATAATGATGTTGATGGAAACGTGGATTAGGATGGGAAAGATGTTTACTAAACTCCTTGAAAAGTTATCTATGCTTTACTTGTGACTACCGCTGAATCTACTTATGATACTTGTTAAATGTCAAGCATCGCAAAAATACCTTGAGCTATTCCTTTGTATTAAGCCATGCATGTAGTATATTAGCTGCATTCTGCATGCATGACTTGGCCGAGTACCAAGTACTCACCCTTGCCACAATACAACACCGGTTGAAGAGGGGACTACACCAGCTTTGGAGGAGGAGCTCCAAGAGGAACCGTCTACTTAGGAGCGAGCCCACCGCTGCCTGTGGTATACTGGATGGCGCCACGGTTATCTTATTTTTTTGCTGCTACTATTTCTCTCTTACTAAGTTTCGCCTCGCGAGGCGATATTTGTAACTTGACCATAAGGTCGAGTAACCGCTTGACTATTTAATTAAAGTACTTTATTAGTATCGAGGGGTATGATTGTGATATTTACCGATGTTAAGATTGTGTGCACTAGCGCGTTCCTGGACTAGTGCTGAATACACAGAGGGTCCGGATTTGCAAATTCGGGTCCCGACAGCTATGTTCCTTAAACTTGCTATATTGTGGGATGCGGTAGAACTAAACATGGATTGTGGGATTACCTCAATTATTTGTTGACATGAGAACATTGGAAACCCTAGGTTATGGTTAGACAAAAGGTAATGTCAATTTGGTATACTCGATTATTATTTGCACATGCTTAGTATGCTCTAGTAATGGGATCATGAATGGATGGTTACACTGTTCATGATAATCAATGAGAATAGACCTGTTTTGGAAGAGACGGGTGGTGTCTCATGATTTTGAAAGGTTGGTTATGACAGTAAAGGATACCGATAGTTTGTTAAAAATGAAAATAAAACTATGTTTTGACACAGGTGGATTATGGCAATAGCCGGAGGTGTAAGCATTAACTTACACGTAGTGTAGGGGGAGTTTCCACCTGGGTTAATTTAAGGACCGAACATAGTGTTGTTAAATCCAAGAATTACCGTACAACCACAATGCTATTTATGGGGTAGCCTCAACCTACTAAGTTATTTAAAACTGGCTTTGCACATTGGGAGGCCGAAGTAGCACAAGCCTTAAACCCTTTCGAGTTGGCTTGTAAGGGGCTTCCACATGGACTTGTGGGTAATCGCATACCGATGCAACGGTGTACGCCTCACTATGGGAAGGAACACGTGTTCTTGATCTCGCGCAATGAGAATTTATATCTTCCCAAATTTTTGTTCCTACCATAGTAAGGATTTAACGCCACTGGGCTGGTGTAAAGTCGATTAAATAATGTAACAGCTTGTGTATGATTTTCCTCGCGGCACACCTAAGGAAGTGTGTTAATTTGCAATGCACAAAGGGAAAATCATTATTTGTGGGTAAAGTTGTACAACTCACAGAGTCTAAACTTTTCAAAAGCCGCTCCCACGATTATGAGAGTCTTCGTGCGCTCACACTAAGTTAGAGTTTTGGTACTTTTATAAAATGGATGGAACTTAATGGTAGTTGGAAAGAATCATGTGAAAAGTGTTGTGGTCAATGGAAGATGTTGTTGATGTCAATGGTATGGGAATGGACGGTACTTTACTCACAATCATGGAGGATTGTGAGATTGTTATTACTCTATTTATACTTGTTATTTACATATCTGTCAATTGCTTTACAAATTTTCGCTTACAATCTATTATTCTGTATTTACAATTCAATTCGGCTTTATGCAAAAATAACTTAGTAGCTTCCCATGACATAGCCTGCATTTACTTTATACATTTGTGATACACTACAAGTCTTGCGAGTACATACGTGTACTCAACCCTAGCTAGAATGGTCATAGAGAGGTTAAAACCTATTTTCTAAAAGCTAAAAGGTTGTCAAGATAAGAAATGATATCTCGACTTATCCCCTTCTCTCTTTTCTTGCCTCTTGCTGAATTTTTCTCTTACCTTGTCACGATTTAAAAATTTCGAATTCTTACGTGAGCACTCTTGTGACAGATGGAGGGAGAGTTCAACTACGTCGATCTGGAGGTTGGTCACGCCTCTGATCTTTGGCGTATGCTACAGACTCTCTGAGACTTTTAGAAGCCACAATAGCAAGTGGAAGTGATCAGAAAATCAGGATTGATCAAGTCTTTCGACGTGAAGATTGTGGTGCCTGCTAGGAAGAAGGGCCTGTGCAATCGCTCGATACACCAGACCGCCAGAGGTCTACAATGCAGATGGGTATCCAAGAAGTATCACGACGAGCAATGCGGCACATTACCCGTATCTACGCCAGAGAGTTGGAGAGCACGGTGTTCCGTTATCATCCGCAGAAGCAATAACCTTCTTGACCCGAAGGCGATTCAGGATGAGGATGCCATGGTCACACAATTGGCACGACTTGTTGTTGCCTGTGAGGATGTACTCGATGATACAAGCAAGGAGCTGTAAGGCCCGCAAGGAGATCACGACAGAGAAGAACAGTGGCGGGAAGCTCAAGAGTATGTGTCACACCTTCCGCAAAGGATTGGAGAGTTAGAGACGGCATTGTACGCACTGCAGCCGGAGCCAATGCTCGAGCCGCACGAGCTGCACTGAGGAGCCAGAGCTTGAGGAGGACATCGCTTCTTCGACTACCACAGATGACACAGCTTGCCGGACATGGCAATCGTTTCGCCTATGCCGCAAAGCATCCGTACTCCAGGCCGTGGAGGTTTTCTCGATGAGTGAGCGTAGGTTCTATAGTGAGACTCCTTCGCCGAGTCGCGTCATAGAATAAAGAGTCACCCTTTAGGCGTTAGACTCAGTGTTAGTTCGATTTGGATTTTCATTGCTTGTCGAGTGTGCAAGATGTGTTGCAAGGCCCTTAGGCATTGTAAGCAACCATACCAAGTTATTGATATCATTAGTTAATAAAGTTGGACTTTAAGTTACACTTTTCCCCGCATAAGTTTCCTGTTACTTGTCTATTCTTCTTCCCTCTCATCTCTAAGCCTTGGAGCAACCGACGATGGTGAACACCATGAAACTTTGGAGGCAATGGAAGTGGTTCTCGCCAACGAAAACCCCAATGATGGAGCACCAAAGACCGCCACTAGACATGCAGAATTTTGGAGCATTTCTTGCTGCTCAGACTCGCTTGATGCATGCTATGATGCAACAGATGCAACACGCCATCGCCAGGCCACCGCTAAACAAGTCAATCGTGGACAACGCCGTAATACAAGACTGCCAGAGTTCATGAGGACCCATCCACCCACTTTTTCTCGGGAATGCCAATCCGCTGGAGGCCGACGATCGTTAAGGTCAATTGAGAGGAAGCTACACATTGCTCAATGCATAGGAAATGAGAAGGTACTCTACGCTTCTCATCAGTTTGAAGGAACAACCGCTGAATGGTGGGAGAACTTCTGTGCCACGCAAGTGAACCCTCAGGACATCACTTGGGAGGAGTTCACAACTGCATTCCGTCAGTATCACGTGCCTAAAGGAATCATGGATCTCAAGAAGGAGGAGTTCAGAGCACTGAAGCAAGGTAATCGGCCTGTGGCCGAATACCTGAACAAGTTTACACAACTTGCTCGCTACGCACCTGAGGATATAGCGACAGATAAAGCCGCATACCTCGCTTTCATGAAGGGACTTAACTCAGGATTGCAGGTGGGATTGATCACCCACACCTTTCCAGATTTCCAGGAGCTTGTGAATAAGGCGCTTATTCTTGAGGACAAGCGCAAGGAACTGGATGAGAATAGGAAGCGCAGGATGCAACAAACAGGATCACGCCAGTGGAACGCAATACCGAGAGTTGCACCAAATCAATTTTTCAGATTCCAGCCACGTAATGCAACAAGGACACCGTCACCGGCACCAAGACCCGTCAATCGTAACTATCGACCTCAGCACCAACCGTAAACGCCGCTCAGTGCAAATAACAAGGAACAGTGAGACGCCGCTACAATCGCAACGAGCCAGGACACTTTGCCAACAGCTTGCCCAAAGAAGACAAATGGAGTGACCCAGCCGCTTTAATCTGGGATCCACACCAGCCAGGACGCCAGCGCCAGGAGCCACACCCCAGACGGTGGTGAGAGGCCGAGTCAACCATGTCACCATAGATGCACTGCAGAATGCTACGGACGTCATACTGGGTAAGTTACTTGTTAACTCAGTACTTGCAACAGTTTTGTTTGATTCTGGAGCTTCGCATTCGTTTGTTTCACAAGGCTTTGCTGCTAGAAATGATTTGGGGATTGCAAGACTTAAATGCATGCTTTTAGTTCAAACCCCTGGTTCCGAACTCCGAACGAAAGTAGGATGTTCCGGGGTGAGAATACTAATAGATGGGATAGAGTTCCTAGCGAACCTTATTATTTTGGAGACCCAGACCTTAGACGTCATTTTGGGAATGGATTGGTTGTCCAAGCACAAGGCCGTATTGGATTGTGGATGAAGAACTATCTCAGTTGAGAGCCCGTGTGGAAAGAAAGTGGAATTTCAAGCTACTGCCGTTAGAGATGGACAGTTGATGGTTAACAATACCAAGGCAATCAGCATAGAGGATGTCTCAATAGTGAATGAGTACCCAGATGTTTTTTCTGAAGATCTACCTGGTATGCCGCCAGACAGGGACATAGAGTTTGTGATAGAGCTTGTACCTGGTACAGCACCGATAGCAAAGAGACCTTATCGGATGTCCACCGAAGAATTGGTAGAGATGAAAAAGCAACTTGAAGAGTTAATGGAGAAAGGATTTATCAGACCGAGTTCGTCGCCGTGGGGAGCGCCAGTTTTGTTTGTCAAGAAGAAAGACGGAAGTTTCAGGATGTGCATTGACTACCGTGCACTCAACGAAGTCACCGTGAAGAATAAGTACCCGTTACCCAGGATCGATGATTTGTTTGACCAGCTGAGAGGAGCCGGAGTTTTCTCCAAAATTGATCTAAGATCGATACCATCGATTGAAGATCCGATCGAGGATATTCAAGACCGCATTCTCGCCAAGATATGGACATTACGAGTTGACAGTTATGTCCTTTTGTCTGACGAATGCGACCGCATATTTCATGAATTTGATGAATCAGGTGTTCATGGAATATTTGGACAAGTTTGTTGTCGTGTTCATAGATGATATCCTAATCTACTCCAAGACAGAGGATGACCATCCCGACCACTGGTGGCGAGTATTGGAAAAGCTGAGGGAACAAGCAACTCTTCGCCAAGTTCAAGAAGTGTGATTTTGGAAGGACAAGGTAGAATTCCTCTGACATGTAATGACCGCAGAAGGAGTCGCCAGAGATCCAAGCAAGGTAGAAGCTGTGTTACATTGGGAGCAGCCAAGATCGTGACCTGCATCCAGAGTTTCCTTGGAATGGCAGGATACTATCGCCGCTTTCATTGACGGCTTTTCGACAATTGCGAAACCTCTCACGCAATTGCTGAAAAAGGAGAAGAAGTTTGCATGGACGCCAGAGTGCGAGAAAGGTTTTCAAGAACTGAAGAAACGATTGACATCAGCGCCAGTGTTAGTTCTACCGGATGTTAATCAAAGCTTTGATATCTATTGTGATGCATCGCGCCAAGGACTTGGATGTGTGTTGATGCAGAACGGAAAGGTTGTTGCCTATGCATCAAGGCAGTTGAGGCCGCATGAGGAGAATTACCCGACACATGACCTAGAGTTAGCTACCGTAGTGCATGCCTTGAAGATATGGCGTCACTATCTGATCGGGAACAGATGTGAAGTGTACACGGACCATAAGAGTCTTAAGTACATCTTCACCCAATCAGACTTGAACATGAGGCAGAGAAGATGGTTAGAGTTGATCAAGGACTACAATGTTGGAATCCATTACCATCCCGGGAAGGCCAACGTAGTAGCCGATGCTCTGAGTTGGAAAAGCCATACTGTGAGCATGTTGCTAGCCACAAGTCAGGATGAGCTATGTGAGGATTTCCAGAGAATGAAGATTGAGGTGGTACCTAGTGGATTCTTGGCCGCATTGGAAGTGAAACCTACCCTAGAGGATCAGAACCGGGAAGGATAGAAGGATGATGACAAGATCCACAGGATCAAGTCCATCAAGGAGGAAGGCAAGGCAGAGGACTTCAAGTTGGATGAGAAGGCACGTTATGGATGAAGGATCGCATTTGTGTGCCGAACAAAAAGGAGCTGAAGCAGTTGATTCTAGAAGAAGTCCATGACTCCAAGTATTCAATTCATCCTGGAAGCGCCAAGATGTATCAGGATTTGAAGGGAAGATTCTGGTGGCCGAGCATGAAGCGTGAAGTTGCCGAGCATGTTGCATTGTGCGACGTATGCCAGAGAGTCAAGGCAATGCATCAGAGACCAGCAGGATTGTTGCAGCCGCTGAAAATACCTGAGTGGAAGTGGGAGGAAATCGGAATGGATTTCATTACCGGTTTGCCTAAGACTCAAGGAGGTTATGACTCCATATGGGTTATAGTGGATCGCTTGACCAAAGTAGCCCATTTTATCCCCGTGAAGACCACCTACTCGGGAGATAAGTTAGCAGAGTTATATATGACCAGGATCGTCTGTTTGCACGGAGTGCCAAAGAGGATTGTATCGGACAGAGGTACCCAATTTACCTCAAAGTTCTGGAATAAGTTGCATGAAGCCATGGGAACCCGTTTGAACTTCAGTACAGCCTATCATCCACAGACGGATGGACAGACCGAAAGAGTCAATCAGATTCTGGAGGATATGCTAAGAGCGTGTGCATTAGCTTATGCTACTTCTTGGGATAAGAGTTTGCCGTATGCCGAGTTCAGTTACAATAATAGTTACCAAGCAAGTTTGCAAATGTCACCATTTGAAGCACTATATGGACGACCCTGTCAGACGCCATTGAACTGGAATGAGACAGGTGAACGCCGTGTCTTTGGGCCAGATATTCTTCAAGAAGCTGAAGAACAGATTGCCATGATCAGGGAGAGATTGAAGATAGCCCAATCACGACAGAAGAGTTATGCTGACAACCGTCACCGAGACCTGAGTTTCGAACCAGAAGATTTCGTGTATCTCAGAGTCACACCGCTCAGAGGAGTTAAGAGGTTTCATGCCAAAGGGAAACTCGCACCCCGTTATGTTGGACCATTTAAGATTTTGAGCCGCAGAGGCGAAGTTGCTTACCAGCTGGAGTTACCGCAGTCATTAGCAGGAGTGCATGACGTGTTCCACGTGTCCCAGTTGAAGAAGTGTCTCCGAGTACCTGAGGAATAGACACCGCTAGAGTCAATTGAGTTGCAAGAAGATTTGACGTACAAGGAGCACCCCGTGAAGATTCTGGACACGATGGATCGAGAGACGAGGAACAAATCAACCCTTTTCTGTAGAGTTCAGTGGAGCAACCATGAAGAAAGCGAGGCGACTTGGGAACACGAAGAGGATTTGAAGAAAGAGTTTCCGAACCTATTCCTTTAGTAAGATCTGAATCTCGGGGACGAGATTCTGTTAAGGGGGGGAGGTTTGTAACACCCCAAAATTTTGCTTTTCTTAAATTCTTGTGTGAATTGGCACTTTGGTGAATTTTTGGAATTTTCTGGAATTTATTTGGAATTATTTGGAATTTATTTGAATTTATTCCATTTTGAAATAATTAAAGAATTAAACTTTGCAAATAAAAATTTATTGGAAATATTTTATTTGAGTCCAAAATGCCCCAAAGTATTTTCCATAATTTTTCTGGAATTTTTCTGAGTCTTTTGCTAATTTTAATGAATTAAATGAATTACTGAGAATTATTTTAAATATTAAATCGCTGGAAAATCCAAACCGGGTTTGCACTGTTCATCCGATCGAGCCCGAAGTCGACTCGAAGTTCGAGTCCGACCCGAGCCACGTAGTCAAGCCGAACCCACTTACCGAACCGACTAACTCAACTTCGCGCGGACCGCTGGATTCGATCCAACGGCCACGATGAGCCACGAGCCCGGGCCCGAGTCCTCGCCGACTCCGCCGCCGCTCGTGGGTGGGCCTCGGTTTTTCACGCCGTAGCACGGACGCCGAGGGCCTATTTATTGCGCCGCCTTCCGTGTCGTGACCTAGACTTCCGCGGCGCACTCCATAGCCCCAACTCGCCGCCCGAGCCGCCAGATCGCGCTTCGCTTAGAGCTCGCCGGAGTTGCCTCTTCCCTCCGCCGTGGTTCTTTGCCGATTGCCGCCATCTCCGCTGCCCTCCGCCGCCGCAGCTCAGATCCGAACCGGAGGCCACGACGCTGGCCTGGCGGCCCAACTCACCTCGCCGGAGGAGCCTCGCAACGCCGTGGGCCTAGGTCGCTGCCCTCAAAGACGGCCACCGCTGGCCACAGACGCTATCACCGCCCTCGCGAGCACCGCCACCGTCCGATCAACATCCGAGGCCCCAGATCTCGCCACGCCACCCGCGGTGAGATCCTGTTCCAAATCCCAGATATTAATCTCAACCGTTGGATCTAGATCCAACGGTTCAGATCAAACGCTAACCTAAACGCGTGAGACCCAGATTTAACCGGGCCGTTGAATTTCAAATCAACGGCCGAGATTGCGCCACGCTGTCGGAAGGTCCGACCGCGCGGCCAAGACAGCAAATGGCGACTACACTGACGCCGACACGCCGCCCGCTGTCGGGCCGGCTTGGTCGACCGCACCATGACGCCACGCCGACGCCATGGCGGGCTCAAGATGTCACGGGCCGTCCTACCAGATACCGACGCCAAGAACGACGCTACCGCGGTCCCACTGCCAAAGATCGGCCGTGAGCCTCGCCGACGCCAAGATCGACGCCACCCGAGGGGACCCACCGGCCGACACATGGAGCCGTGGACCGAGTCCACCGTGGACCGAGCAAGCCGTACTGAGCCCATGGATCGCTTAACGCCACCGCCCAATCGAGGCTGCCACGTGTCCAGCCGACGCAATAATTAATTTCGAAAAAAGAAAATGATTTATTAATTCGAAGTAATGATTTGATTTTGATTCAAACTTCAAACGCTTATAACTTTTATGCGTTTCAACTCCGATTTGAGTGATTCAAATTTCTAAATTTGTATAAAATTGAGATCTACCTAATTATGAATTTTATTTAATTTTTGGACTAAAGTTTTCCTCTGTAATATTATTTAATTGATTATTTAAACTTTAAATAATTATAACTTTTGCATTTAAACTCCAAATTTGACGATTCCAGTTCCTAAAAATTCATAAAATTATGTTCTCTCTGTTTATGGATTTTATTTGGATGTTTGGACACTTTTGGTCTTCTGTTTTATTCATTTGTTGCTATTTGCACGCTGCTACGAGTAGACGTTGAAGTTCCTAAGGATTCAAGGAGAAGTAATCGACTCAGGATCCAACTCAAGACCAAGAACAAGTACTTTTTGAAGGCAAGTTGTGCTTTGACCATGTTGATCCTATTTTGAAACCTATTTTGGTTCAAATTATTGCATGCTAGTTCAATTAGAAAATACTTTATTTAAATATGGGAAATTAGATAAATGCCAAATTGTTGTATGACACCTTGATTAATTAAATATGTGCCATGACCCTTGTCACCCTAGTTGTGGTTTACTAGTTGGACATTATTAAATTGCCAACATGGGAAATTAGATCGTTGTAGTATGTTGCTTAGACCTGCTACGTGCTCATGACATGATTTTGGACAATCAAATGTTAATATTGACTTAATGATATATTGAACCTGTTTTGGAAAGGTATCATGTGATGTTGATGGCACGTGGTGCATGGTAATCAACTGGTGTTTGATAAATAGTTTTCGGCCGGGTCATGTGGCAAGAATGATCAGGTGGGCCATTGTGGTAATCGGGATGTTGATTTGGTTCTTCGGGTAGTCTTGCCCTGGTCACCCTAAGGACTTAACCTTGCAAGCCTTTGAACTGAGTCAATCTTGCAACCACATGTCTCAGAATGGGACGGACCTAGTTGATTAAGTTGCTAATAACGCACTGTGGGACCTCGTGAGGTCAACTACACCCTTTGTGTAAGTTGTGCGGGGAGCGCATCTGGCCGCGCCAGGTACCCATCTAACGGTTGGTTGGCCTAAACTTCGCCTTTAGCTAAGGGAAGGGTTAGTGTGCAACAACCGGGAGGACCACTTGTGATGTTAGAAGTTTCCAAAGACTTTGTTACGGAACTCGCCTTTGTGGTGTTTGACGTATCTTGTGGGTAAAGTGCATAACCTCTCGCAGAGTGTAGAATCTATTCGAATAGCCGTGTCCGCTGTAATGGACATCGCCGGGAATTACAGTCAAGGGTTAGACTTTCTTGAAAATAACTTGGACTTGAAGGGTTGGGTTGGATTAATAATGATGTTGATGGACACGTGGATTAGGATGGGAAAGATGTTTACTAAACTCCTTAAAAAGTTATCTATGCTTTACTTGTGACTACCGCCGAATCTACTTATGATACTTGTTAAATGTCAAGCATCGCAAAAATACCTTGAGCTATTCCTTTGTATTAAGCCATGCATGTAGTATATTAGCTGCATTCTGCATGACTTGCCGAGTACCAAGTACTCACCCTTGCCACAATACAACACCGCTGAAGAGGGGACTACACCAGCTTTGGAGGAGGAGCTCCAAGAGGAACCGTCTACTTAGGAGCGAGCCCATCAGTTGCCTGTGGTATCTTGGATGGCGCCACGGTTATCTTATTTTTTCGCTACTATTTCTCTCTTACTAAGTTTCGCCTGCGAGGCGATATTTGTAACTTGACCATAAGGTCGAGTAACCAGTTTGACTATTTAATTAAAGTACTTTATTAGTATCGAGGGGTATGATTGTGATATTTACTGATGTTAAGATTGTGTGCACTAGCGCGTTCCTGGACTAGTGCTGAATACACAGAGGGTCCGGATTTGCAAATTCGGGTCCCGACAGCTATGTTCCTTAAACTTGCTATATTGTGGGATGCGGTAGAACTAAACCTGGATTGTGGGATTACCTCAATTATTTGTTGACATGAGAACATTGGAAACCCTAGGTTATGGTTAGACAAAAAGTAATGTCAATTTGGTATACTCGATTATTATTTGCACATGCTTAGTATGCTCTAGTAATGGGATCATGAATGGATGGTTACACTGTTCATGATAATCAATGAGAATAGACCTGTTTTGGAAGAGACGGGTGGTGTCTCATGATTTGGAAAGGTTGGTTATGACAGTAAAGGATACCGATAGTTTGTTAAAAATGAAAATAAAACTATGTTTTGACACAGGTGGATTATGGCAATAGCCGGAGGTGTAAGCATTAACTTACACGTAGTGTAGGGGGAGTTTCCACCTGGGTTAATTTAAGGACCGAACATAGTGTTGTTAAATCCAAGAATTACCGTACAACCACAATGCTATTTATGGGGTAGCCTCAACCTACTAAGTTATTTAAAACTGGCTTTGCACATTGGGAGGCCGAAGTAGCACAAGCCTTAAACCCTTTCGAGTTGGCTTGTAAGGGGCTTCCACATGGACTTGTGGGTAATCGCATACCGATGCAACGGTGTACGCCTCACTATGGGAAGGAACACGTGTTCTTGATCTCGCGCAATGAGAATTTATATCTTCCCAAATTTTTGTTCCTACCATAGTAAGGATTTAACGTCACTGGGCTGGTGTAAAGTCAGGATTAAATAATGTAACAGTTGTGTATGATTTTCCTCGCGGCACACCTAAGGAAGTGTGTTAATTTGCAATGCACAAAGGGAAAATCATTATTTGTGGGTAAAGTTGTACAACTCTGCAGAGTCTAAACTTTTCGAAAAGCCGTTCCCACGATTATGGGAGTCTTGGTGCGCTCACACTAAGTTAGAGTTTTGGTACTTTTATAAAATGGATGGAACTTAATGGTAGTTGGAAAGAATCATGTGAAAAGTGTTGTGGTCAATGGAAGATGTTGTTGATGTCAATGGTATGGAAATGGACGGTACTTTACTCACAATCATGGAGGATTGTGAGATTGTTATTACTCTATTTATACTTGTTATTTACATATCTGTCAATTGCTTTACAAATTTTCGCTTACAATCTATTATTCTGTATTTACAATTCAATTCGGCTTTATGCAAAAATAACTTAGTAGCTTCCCATGACATAGCCTCGTGATTTACTTTATACATTTGTGATACACTACAAGTCTTGCGAGTACATACGTGTACTCAACCCTAGCTAGAATGGTCATAGAGAGGTTAAAACCTATTTTCTAAAAGCTAAAAGGTTGTCAAGATAAGAAATGATATCTCGACTTATCCCCTTCTCTCTTTTCTTGCCTCTTGCTGAATTTTTCTCTTACCTTGTCACGATTTAAAAATTTCGAATTCTTACGTGAGCACTCTTGTGACAGATGGAGGGAGAGTTCAACTACGTCGATCTGGAGGTTGGTCACGCCGCGGAACTTTGGCGTATGCTACAGACTCTCGGAGACTTTGAGAAGCCACAATACCAAGTGGAAGTGATCAGACAAGCAGGATTGATCAAGGCTTGCGACGTGAAGATTGTGGTGCCTGCTAGGAAGAAGGGCCCAGGCAATCGCCCGATACACTGCACTGCCAGGAGGTCTACAATGCAGATGGGTATCCAAGAAGTATCACGACGAGCAATGCGGCACATTACCCGTATCTACGCTAGAGAGTTGGAGAGCACGGTGTTCCGTTATCATCCGCGCAGCAATAACCTTCTTGACCCGAAGGCGATTCAGGATGAGGATGCCATGGTCACACAGTTGGCACGACTTGTTGTTGCCCAGGAGGATGTACTCGATGATACAAGCAAGGAGCTACAGAAGGCCCGCAAGGAGATCACGACAGAGAAGAACAGGTGGCGGGAAGCTCAAGAGTATGTGTCACACCTTCTGCAAAGGATTGGAGAGTTAGAGACGGCATTGTACGCACAAGAGCCGGAGCCAATGCTCGAGCTGCACGAGCCAGACCCGGAGGAGCCAAAGCTTGAGGAGGACACTGCTTCTTCGACTACCACAGATGACACAGTTGCTGGACATGGCAATCGTTTCGCGCCTATGCCGCGACATCCGCATCAAAGCCGTGGAGGTTTTCTCGATGAGTGAGCGTAGGTTCTATAGTGAGACTCCTTCGCCGAGTCGCGTCATATAATAAAGAGTCACCCTTTAGGCGTTAGACTCCAGTGTTAGTTCGATTTGGATTTTCATTGCTTGCTGAGTGTGCAGTATGTGTTGCAAGGCCCTTAGGCATTGTAAGCAACCATACCAAGTTATTGATATCATTAGTTAATAAAGTTGGACTTTAAGTTACACTTTTCCCCCGCATAAGTTTCCCTGTTACTTGTCTATTCTTCTTCCCTCTCATCTCTAAGCCTTGGAGCAACCGACAGATGGTGAACACCCGCGGAAACTTTGGAGGCAATGGAAGTGGTTCTCGCCAAATGTAAAACCCCAATGATGGAGCACCAGCACCGCCACTAGACATGCAGAATTTTGGAGCATTTCTTGCTGCTCAGACTCAGTTGATGCATGCTATGATGCAACAGATGCAACACGTCACTGCTCAGGCCACCGCTAAACAAGTCAATCAGGGACAACGCCAGAATACAAGACTGTCAGAGTTCATGAGGACCCATCCACCCACTTTTTCTGGGAATGCCAATCCGTTGGAGGCCGACGACTGGTTAAGGTCAATTGAGAGGAAGCTACACATTGCTCAATGCATAGGAAATGAGAAGGTACTCTACGCTTCTCATCAGTTTGAAGGAACAACCGCTGAATGGTGGGAGAACTTCTGTGCCACGCAAGTGAACCCTCAGGACATCACTTGGGAGGAGTTCACAACTGCATTCCGTCAGTATCACGTGCCTGAAGGAATCATGGATCTCAAGAAGGAGGAGTTCAGAGCACTGAAGCAAGGTAATCGGCCTGTGGCCGAATACCTGAACAAGTTTACACAACTTGCTCGCTACGCACCTGAGGATATAGCGACAGATAAAGCCAGACAGTCTCGTTTCATGAAGGGACTTAACTCAGGATTGCAGGTGGGATTGATCACCCACACCTTTCCAGATTTCCAGGAGCTTGTGAATAAGGCGCTTATTCTTGAGGACAAGCGCAAGGAACTGGATGAGAATAGGAAGCGCAGGATGCAACAGCAGGGATCACGCCAGGGAACGCAACAGCGCCTGAGAGTTGCACCAAATCAATTTTTCAGATTCCAGCCACAGAATGCAACAAGGACACCGTCACGGCACCAAGACCCGTCAATCGTAACTATCGGACTCAAAGCACCAACCAGAAACGCCGCTTGTGCAAATAACAAGGGACAAGTGAGACGCTGCTACAAGCGCAACGAGCCAGGACACTTTGCCAACAGCTTGCCCAAAGAAGACAGCCGGAGTGACCCCGATTCGCTTTAACTGGGATCCACACGGCCAGACGCTGCGCCAGAGCCACACCCTGCACGGTGGTGAGAGGCCGAGTCAACCATGTCACCATAGATGCACGCAGAGAATGCTACGGACGTCATACTGGGTAAGTTACTTGTTAACTCAGTACTTGCAACAGTTTTGTTTGATTCTGGAGCTTCGCATTCGTTTGTTTCACAAGGCTTTGCTGCTAGAAATGATTTGGGGATTGCAAGACTTAAATGCATGCTTTTAGTTCAAACCCATGATTCCGAACTACGAACGAAAGTAGGATGTTCCGGTGAGAATACTAATAGATGGGATAGAGTTCCTAGCGAACCTTATTATTTTGGAGACCCAGACCTTAGACGTCATTTTGGGAATGGATTGGTTGTCCAAGCACAAGGCCGTATTGGATTGTGGACGAAGAACTATCTCAGTTGAGAGCCCGTGTGGAAAGAAAGTGGAATTTCAAGCTACTGCCGTTAGAGATGGACAGTTGATGGTTAACAGTACCAAGGCAATCAGCATAGAGGATGTCTCAGTAGTGAATGAGTACCCAGATGTTTTTTCTCAAGATCTACCTGGTATGCCGCCAGACAGGGACATAGAGTTTGTGATAGAGCTTGTACCTGGTACAGCACCGATAGCAAAGAGACCGTATCGGATGTCCACCGAAGAATTGGTAGAGATGAAAAAGCAACTTGAAGAGTTAATGGAGAAAGGATTTATCAGACCGAGTTCGTCGCCGTGGGGAGCGCCAGTTTTGTTTGTCAAGAAGAAAGACGGAAGTTTCAGGATGTGCATTGACTACCGTGCAGTCAACGAAGTCACCGTGAAGAATAAGTACCCGTTACCCAGGATCGATGATTTGTTTGACCAGCTGAGAGGAGCCGGAGTTTTCTCCAAAATTGATCTAAGATCGGGATACCATCAGTTGAAGATCCGATCAGAGGATATTCCGAAGACCGCATTCTCGTCAAGATATGGACATTACGAGTTTACAGTTATGTCCTTTGGTCTCGATTTAATGCGCCAAAGATATTTCATGAATATGATGAATAAGGTGTTCATGGAATATTTGGACAAGTTTGTTGTCGTGTTCATAGATGATATCCTAATCTACTCCAAGACAGAGGATGAACATGCCGAACACTTGAGGCGAGTATTGGAAAAGCTGAGGGAACAGCAACTCTTCGCCAAATTCAGTAAGTGTGATTTTTGGAAGGACAAGGTAGAATTCCTCGAACATGTAATGACCGCAGAAGGAGTCGCCGTAGATCCAAGCAAGGTAGAAGCTGTGTTACATTGGGAGCAGCCAAGATCGTGACCTGCATCCAGAGTTTCCTTGGAATGGCAGGATACTATCGCCGTTTCATTGAAGGCTTTTCGACAATTGCGAAACCTCTCACGCAATTGCTGAAAAAGGAGAAGAAGTTTGCATGGACGCCAGAGTGCGAGAAAGGTTTTCAAGAACTGAAGAAACGATTGACATCAGCGCCAGTGTTAGTTCTACCGGATGTTAATCAAAGCTTTGATATCTATTGTGATGCATCGCGTCAAGGACTTGGATGTGTGCTGATGCAGAACAGAAAGGCTGTTGCCTATGCATCAAGGCAGTTGAGGCCGCATGAGGAGAATTATCCGACGCATGACCTAGAGCTAGCTGTCGTAGTGCATGCCTTAAAGATATGGCGTCACTATCTGATCGGGAACAGATGTGAAGTGTACACGGACCATAAGAGTCTTAAGTACATCTTCACCCAATCAGACTTGAACATGAGGCAGAGAAGATAGTTAGAGTTGATCAAGGACTACAATGTTGGAATCCATTACCATCCCGGGAAGGCCAACGTAGTAGCCGATGCTCTGAGTCGGAAAAGCCATACTGTGAGCATGTTGCTAGCCACAAGTCAGGATGAGCTATGTGAGGATTTCCAGAGAATGAAGATTGAGGTGGTACCTAGTGGATTCTTGGCCGCATTGGAAGTGAAACCTACCCTAGAGGATCAGAACCGGGAAGGACAAAAGGATGATGACAAGATCCACAGGATCAGGTCCATCAAGGAGGAAGGCAAGGCAGAGGACTTCAAGTTGGATGAGAAGGCACGTTATGGATGAAGGATCGCATTTGTGTGCCGAACAAAAAGGAGCTGAAGCAGTTGATTCTAGAAGAAGTCCATGACTCCAAGTATTCAATTCATCCTGGAAGCGCCAAGATGTATCAGGATTTGAAGGGAAGATTCTGGTGGCCGAGCATGAAGCGTGAAGTTGCCGAGCATGTTGTATTGTGCGACGTATGCCAGAGAGTCAAGGCAATGCATCAGAGACCAGCAGGATTGTTGCAGCCGCTGAAAATACCTGAGTGGAAGTGGGAGGAAATCGGAATGGATTTCATTACCGGTTTGCCTAAGACTCAAGGAGGTTATGACTCCATATGGGTTATAGTGGATCGCTTGACCAAAGTAGCCCATTTTATCCCCGTGAAGACCACTTACTCGGGAGATAAGTTAGCAGAGTTGTATATGACCAGGATCGTCTATTTGCACGGAGTGCCAAAGAGGATTGTATCGGACAGAGGTACCCAATTTACCTCAAGGTTCTGGAATAAGTTGCATGAAGCCATGGGAACCCGTTTGAACTTCAGTACAGCCTATCATCCACAGACGGATGGACAGACCGAAAGAGTCAATCAGATTCTGGAGGATATGCTAAGAGCGTGTGCATTAGCTTATGCTACTTCTTGGGATAAGAGTTTGCCGTATGCCGAGTTCAGTTACAATAATAGTTACCAAGCAAGTTTGCAAATGTCACCATTTGAAGCACTATATGGACGACCCTGTCAGACGCCATTGAACTGGAATGAGACAGGTGAACGCCGTGTCTTTGGGCCAGATATTCTTCAAGAAGCTGAAGAACAGATTGCCATGATCAGGGAGAGATTGAAGATAGCCCAATCACGATAGAAGAGTTATGCTGACAACCGTCACCGAGACCTGAGTTTCGAACCAGAAGATTTTGTGTATCTCAGAGTCACACCGCTCAGAGGAGTTAAGAGGTTTCATGCCAAAGGGAAACTCGCACCCCGTTATGTTGGACCATTTAAGATTTTGAGCCGCAGAGGCGAAGTTGCTTACCAGCTGGAGTTACCGCAGTCATTAGCAGGAGTGCATGACGTGTTCCACGTGTCCCAGTTGAAGAAGTGTCTCCGAGTACCTGAGGAACAGACACCGCTAGAGTCAATTGAGTTGCAAGAAGATTTGACGTACAAGGAGCACCCCGTGAAGATTCTGGACACGATGGATCGAGAGACGAGGAACAAATCAACCCGTTTCTGTAGAGTTCAGTGGAGCAACCATGAAGAAAGCGAGGCGACTTGGGAACACGAAGAGGATTTGAAGAAAGAATTTCCGAACCTATTCCTTTAGTAAGATCTGAATCTCGGGGACGAGATTCTGTTAAGGGGGGGAGGTTTGTAACACCCCAAAATTTTGCTTTTCTTAAATTCTTGTGTGAATTGGCACTTTGGTGAATTTTTGGAATTTTCTGGAATTTATTTGGAATTATTTGGAATTTATTTGAATTTATTCCATTTTGAAATAATTAAAGAATTAAACTTTGCAAATAAAAATTTATTGGAAATATTTTATTTGAGTCCAAAATTCCCCAAAGTATTTTCCATAATTTTTCTGGAATTTTTCTGAGTCTTTTGCTATTTTTAATGAATTAAATGAATTACTGGGAATTATTTTAAATATTAAATCGCTGGAAAATCCAAACCGGGTTTGCACTGTTCATCCGACCGAGCCCGAGTCAGACTCGAGTTCGAGTCCGACCCGAGCCACGTAGTCAAGCCGAACCCACTCGGCCAATCCGACCAACCCAACTTCGCGTGACCGCTGGATTGGATGCGGATCCAACGGCCACGATGAGCCACGTAGCCCGATCAGAGTCCTCGCCGGACTCGCCGTCGCGTGGGTGGGCCTCGGTTTTCGCAGAGTACCTGACGGACGTCGAGGGCCTATTTATTGCGCCGTCTTCCGTGTCGTGACCTAGACTTCCGTGCGCACCCATAGCCCCAACTCTCGCCGCCCGAGCCGCCGTATCGCGCCCGCTAGAGCTCGCCGGAGTTGCCTCTTCCCTCCGCCGTGGTTCTTTGCCGATTGCCGCCATGTCCGTCGTCCTCCGCCGCCGTTATGCCCAGATCCGGAACCGGGAGGCCACGACGCGTCCGGGCGTCCAACTCACCTCGCCGGAGGAGCCCCGCAACGCCGTGGCCTAGGTCGTTGCCCCCAAAGACGGCCACCGCGCCACAGACGCCATCACCGTCCCTCGCTGAGCACCGCCACCGTCCGATCAACATCCGACGCCCCGAGATCTCGCCACGTCACCCGCCGGTGAGATCCGTTCCAAATCCTAGATCCAATCTCAACCGTTGGATCTAGATCCAACGGTCCAGATCAAACGCGTTAACCTAAACGCGTGAGACCCAGATGACCGGGCCGTTGAATTTCAAATCAACGGCCGAGATTGCGCCACGCAGCGTCGGAAGGCCGACCGGCCGCGGCCAAGCCGCACTAGCGCGTGATGTCGACACGCCGCCCGCTGTCGTCACGGCTTGGTCGAACCGCACCATGACGTCCACTGACGCCATGGCGGGCTCAAGATGTCGGCCGTCCCAGCCAGACGACGTCGAAGAACGACGTCACCAGTGGGTCCCACCACAAGACTGGTGGTGAGCCCGCCGACGCCGGCGATGACGTCACCCGAGGGGACCCACCGGCCGACACATGGAGCCGTGGACCGAGTCCACCGTGCGGACCGAGCCAAGCCGTGGCCGAGCCCATGGACACCGACGCCACCGGCCCAATCGAGGCTGCCACGTGTCCAGCCGACGCAATAATTAATTTCCGAAAAAGAAAATGATTTATTAATTCGAAGTAATGATTTCAGATTTTGATTCAAACTTCAAACGCTTATAACTTTTGCGTTTCAACTCCGATTTGAGTGATTCAAATTTCTAAATTTGTATAAAATTGAGATCTACCTAATTATGAATTTTATTTAATTTTTGGACTAAAGTTTTCCTCTGTAATATTATTTAATTGATTATTTAAACTTTAAATAATTATAACTTTTGCATTTAAACTCCAAATTTGACGATTCCAGTTCCTAAAAATTCATAAAATTATGTTCTCTCTGTTTATGGATTTTATTTGGATGTTTGGACACTTTTGGTCTTCTGTTTTATTCATTTGTTGCTATTTGCACGCGTTACGAGTAGACGTTGAAGTTCCGGAAGGATTCGAAGGAGAAGTACTGACTCAGGATCCAACTCAAGACCAAGAACAAGTACTTTTTGAAGGCAAGTTGTGCTTTGACCATGTTGATCCTATTTTGAAACCTATTTTGGTTCAAATTATTGCATGCTAGTTCAATTAGAAAATACTTTATTTAAATATGGGAAATTAGATAAATGCCAACTGCTGTATGACACCTTGATTAATTAAATATGTGCCATGACCCTTGTCACCCTAGTTGTGGTTTACTAGTTGGACATTATTAAATTGCCAACATGGGAAATTAGATCGTTGTAGTATGTTGCTTAGACCTGCTACGTGCTCATGACATGATTTTGGACAATCAAATGTTAATATTGACTTAATGATATATTGAACCTGTTTTGGAAAGGTATCATGTGATGTTGATGGCACGTGGTGCATGGTAATCAACTGGGGTTTGATAAATAGTTTTGTAGGGGCATGTGGCAAGAATGATCGTGGGCAGTTAGCAATCGGGATGTTGATTTGGTTCTTCGGGTAGTCTTGCCTGGTCACCCTAAGGACTTAACCTTGCAAGCCTTTGAACTGAGTCAATCTTGCAACCACATGTCTGTAATGGGACGGACCTAGTTGATTAAGTTGCTAATAACGTACCTGTGGGACCTCAGGAGGTCAACTACACCCTTTGTGTAAGTTGTACGGGGAGCGCACGGGGCTGCGCCAGTACCCATCTAACGGTTGGTTGGCCTAAACTTCGCCTTAGCTAAGGGAAGGGTTAGTGTGCAACAACCGGGGAGGACCACTTGTGCTGTTAGAAGTTTCCGAAAGACTTTGTTACGGGAACTCGCCTTTGTGGTGTTTGACTGTATCTTGTGGGTAAAGTGCATAACATCTGCAGAGTGTAGAATCTATTCGAATAGCCGTGTCCGCGGTAATGGACATCGCTTGGGAATTATAGTCAAGGGTTAGACTTTCTTGAAAATAACTTGGACTTGAAGGGTTGGGTTGGATTAATAATGATGTTGATGGAAATGTGGATTAGGATGGGAAAGATGTTTACTAAACTCCTTGAAAAGTTATCTATGCTTTACTTGTTACTACTGCTTTCGAATCTACTTATGATACTTGTTAAATGCTGTTTACTGCAAAAATACCTTGAGCTATTCCTTTGTATTAAGCCATGCATGTAGTATATTAGCTGCATTCTGTGCATGACTTGCTGAGTACCAAGTACTCACCCTTGCCACAATACAACACCAGTTGAAGAGGGGACTACACCAGCTTTGGAGGAGGAGCTCCAAGAGGAACCGTCTACTTAGGGAGCGAGCCCAGTCAGTTGCCTGTGGTATACTGGATGGCGCCACGAAGTTATCTTATTTTTTTGCTGCTACTATTTCTCTCTTACTAAGTTTCGCCCTGCGAGGCGTATATTTGTAACTTGACCATAAGGTCGAGTAACCAGTTTGACTATTTAATTAAAGTACTTTATTAGTATCGAGGGGTATGATTGTGATATTTACCGATGTTAAGATTGTGTGCACTAGCGCGTTCCTGGACTAGTGCTGAATACACAGAGGGTCCGGATTTGCAAATTCGGGTCCCGACAGCTATGTTCCTTAAACTTGCTATATTGTGGGATGCGGTAGAACTAAACCTGGATTGTGGGATTACCTCAATTATTTGTTGACATGAGAACATTGGAAACCCTAGGTTATGGTTAGACAAAAAGTAATGTCAATTTGGTATACTCGATTATTATTTGCACATGCTTAGTATGCTCTAGTAATGGGATCATGAATGGATGGTTACACTGTTCATGATAATCAATGAGAATAGACCTGTTTTGGAAGAGACGGGTGGTGTCTCATGATTTGGAAAGGTTGGTTATGACAGTAAAGGATACCGATAGTTTGTTAAAAATGAAAATAAAACTATGTTTTGACACAGGTGGATTATGGCAATAGCCGGAGGTGTAAGCATTAACTTACACGTAGTGTAGGGGGAGTTTCCACAGGTTAATTTAAGGACCGAACATAGTGTTGTTAAATCCAAGAATTACCGTACAACCACAATGCTATTTATGGGGTAGCCTCAACCTACTAAGTTATTTAAAGCGGCTTTGCACATTGGGAGGTCAAGTAGCACAAGCCTTAAACCCTTTCGAGTTGGCTTGTAAGGGGCTTCCACATGGACTTGTGGGTAATCGCATACCGATGCAACGGTGTACGCCTCACTATGGGAAGGAACACGTGTTCTTGATCTCGCGCAATGAGAATTTATATCTTCCCAAATTTTTGTTCCTACCATAGTAAGGATTTAACGTCACTGGGCTGGTGTAAAGTCAGGATTAAATAATGTAACAGTTGTGTATGATTTTCCTCGGCACACCTAAGGAAGTGTGTTAATTTGCAATGCACAAAGGGAAAATCATTATTTGTGGGTAAAGTTGTACAACTCTGCAGAGTCTAAACTTTTCGAAAAGCCGTTCCCACGATTATGGGAGTCTTGGTGCGCTCACACTAAGTTAGAGTTTTGGTACTTTTATAAAATGGATGGAACTTAATGGTAGTTGGAAAGAATCATGTGAAAAGTGTTGTGGTCAATGGAAGATGTTGTTGATGTCAATGGTATGGAAATGGACGGTACTTTACTCACAATCATGGAGGATTGTGAGATTGTTATTACTCTATTTATACTTGTTATTTACATATCTGTCAATTGCTTTACAAATTTTCGCTTACAATCTATTATTCTGTATTTACAATTCAATTCGGCTTTATGCAAAAATAACTTAGTAGCTTCCCATGACATAGCCTGCATTTACTTTATACATTTGTGATACACTACAAGTCTTGCGAGTACATACGTGTACTCAACCTTGCTATTGTTGACATTCAGAGAATGAAGAGAATGAGTAGCCAGATCCAGACGCAGAATACGGGGACTTTGCTAACGAGTCTTTCTAAGGTTTACCCTTGTCAGTTGCCTGTGGTATTTTGGGTAGAAGGCAAGCTGCCAAGATTTGTATCTTCCGCTGCAGACTCTTGAATTCGGCCAATAAGCCATGATTGTAAGACTTTATTTCTATCAATGTAATATGAACTTGTATGGATGTGATGACAATGTTGTAAATGTGCGTGCTAGCCACTGATCATGGGACTAGTACTGTTTGCACATAGGAATCCCTCTTGGTATTCCACGCCATTAAAGGGAGGGTTCCGACAGGTTCTTTCTCAGAACCGATTGTGATAACCTGTTTCTAAAATTTACAAATGACATACATGTATCACAATCGGTTTTTTAGTCAAAAGTTTGGAACCGACACAGATGAAGCGTAGTGATGTATCATCCTTAGGGGTGAAAACGGATCGGATACGGACGGATAATGGCTCTACCATATTTGTTTTCATATTTTTTCTCGGATTCGGATACGAATACGGATAGTCCGGATACGAATACGAATACGAATAATGTCGAATACAGATACGGATCGAATACGAATCGAATCGGATACTGATTCATTAATATTTATCTAACATGATAATCCCTTAGATCGTACATAAAAAATCAATGAAAACACATAACTAATTGATTTGATTAAAACATTTTTGAAAATTGAATAAATATAAGCATTTTCATTCACTTAGACAATAGTTAGATACCATGTTGCAAACAAAATTATGTAAGACTTAGTTCATCACGTACATACGATTAATCCATCATACATGTAGATCAAAACACAAAATAAAGGTGATCCTTGCTCAGAGATACAAATGGAAACAAATATAGAATACACAAAAAGTTTGATAATACTTAATTACCATATCTCTAGAAAACATGTATAACACTTACATTTAATGACCCCAAGATTTGTATTATTTGTTAAATTATGTTTAAAATAATAAATTATGTATTTTATGAGTTTTTATGCATTTTAGCTACTTATTTAAAATATTTTCCTATTAAAGACAACATTTTTTAAATTTTTAGAAAATTTAAAATATGATAAAATTTTAAAAATAATTTTTTTACAAATTATAGACAATGTTAGGAATTTTATCAAAAAATTTCATAATTTTTGGAGCTAGTTTGCTAATTTTAATAATTGAAACATGATTTATGGATTAATTAAATTAGAAAACAAGTTAAAATTTAGTAACCTTTTTGGGCCAAAAGAGTAGCTTGGCCCAGCCCACATGTATATCCGGATATCCGATCCATCACTATCCGGATTATCCGAATCCGTATCCGACGGATAGTGGGCTACCGAATCCGTATCCGTATCCGACAAAAAATATCCGTATCCGTATCCGATCCGATACTATCCGACAAATATCCGATCCGACAGAATCCGTATCCGAAAATTATCCGGATCGGTCGGAAACTATCCGATCCGTTTTCATCCCTAATCATCCTGTAGTAGTGGTATGAGCAACTAAATTGCTCCCCCTAAACATGTGAGCCATAGGGTATCTAGTCTGAACAATCAGACTTTATTTGTGTTAAGTCTCAAAGTCTAGAGCATGAGAATCTATATTAGATATTCGCTCCCTCTAAAGATAACAACCATTATAGTCTTATTGTTCAATTGCCATATTGTCATTCCATTGAATAGATGTAGGCAAGGATCTTGTGAATATACACCGATAATCACAAATATCTTCCTGCTAAACTTATATCTCACCGTTCTTATAAGAATCGTGAGTACATAGAATTTAGAGTGATATCATTTCTCATATTTATCCTTTCACATAACCACTTCTTGATCTTGTGCAATACAAGTATTCATTATCCTCGTAGAGGACTATATGGGCATATAGTTGCAGCACCTCATTATCGCTGGATGATAAGACTAGTTCCAATCATACGAGGCTTTATCCATTCAACTATCTCTTAGTGGTTCCCCAAGATTGCATCTAGTGTCTATCCAATAGACTTGTAACAAATGATTGTCCCATCTCAGAGAATAATCAACCCATGACATTGCATGATGGGGATAATTATAAATTGTCAAAGCCTAAATACCACCAATATAACCAATTCCTTCAAAGAACTTTAGAGGATACAATCACTATTATTCCCATAACCTTTGTTATGCAGATGCACTTTATATTACTATAATTAAATTTCGAAATTACATGATTCAAACATGATCATAATTAGTGCATATACAAGTGCCCTTATGTGACAGTCAAGCACATATGGTCTTATACTTTCTTTGAGGATATGCTTAATACCATTTAATAGTGTAGCATCATATACGCTAATAATATCTAGATGCAAGTATGGAACCTGATCATATTCCAACAGGTCAAGATGTGTCTTGTTCCACTAAGGATTATATGATCATTGTTGTCTTTAGCACATGAAGTTAATTTTTATTAAACCTCCTCTACAATCATTTGCAGGCCTGCAATGACCGGTAATTTGAGTGATCCATCATGATCAACTCGATCTTTAGCTAGGCATTATGATTTACCTTCTTTCAGGTAAACATCTACATTTATTATATTTCTTGTGGTTCCGGTGACATCAATGTCAAATTTATATGGATACGATCCAATGACTCTTTCGATGAACTCACAAGGACACAGATAGTCCGACGACCTATACATGTTGCCTCTTTCTATCCTTATCTCGATAAGGATTTAGAACTTCATCGATACTCTATTCACTGCATTTAATTAATTACTTATTGCCAGAGATATTGTATAGCGAAACATTATCTTATTTCTCATGGAGGAAATATCAAGCCACTTTTCATGAATTCTGAACCATCATTTACTCGTTTGCTTGAAAACTTATTTTCCAGATTAATAATAATTTAGTTTATTTGAAAGCTTTATCTTTGTTGAATAATTGTTTTAAATGCTTTATTATAGAACCTAGCTATATGGCATCCAATGGCAAAGGAAGAGGAAATATATCTTGTAGATAGTTGCACCAGTAATATGATAGTTAGGGAGACTAAATATTTCTAAACATTGTGAAAAATGACTGGAGACATCATGACCATTGTAGGAAAATTCAGTCACTTACCTCCCTAGTGCTCTCTTCATATCGTCAGATCGGCCAAACTTAGCGTAAACCATACAAGTTACACAATTATCCGATCATCTATTGTTGTTCCTGACTAACGAGGCCGAACAACAAGGGGTGAATGATGAGGCCGAATGACAGGGAAGGCATAGCCAGTGCAAAGGCTATGCTTCCAGTGGCCCCATAGACCAACAAGGCTATGGATTGATCATGCCAGCACACACATCTACATCAACCATTCATCATATGTATAGAGAATATGAAGCGAAGATCAAAGATGATGACCAATGTATAGCTTAATCGGAGGTATCTCAAGAGGTCACCTCACGGGAGTAATTAATTGGAAGCCTTTCGAGGCATTAGGAAACAGTAGACTATGTGACCTATATTAGATCTATTATGCCAAGCAGGCCATGGAGCGCAATAATTTGAAGGAAATTTGTAATTTTGTGATTGTCCACATAATTAATAAAATACATATTTTACTACCTTTTGTGTTTATTTAATTGTGTACTTTAGTACACTAGCACGCCCATGCTTTAATCCCCACGTATAGAAATTGCTTGTCACACCACGGAGTGTCGTAACCTTATAAAATGTGAATGTTGAGGTCAAAACATTGTAAAATATGAAATTTGAGGCTAAAACCATACGGTATGAGGTTTATTTCCCTTTCCGGGCCGATTCCGGGAGTTTGGGCCTTTCCGGGGGAGTTTGGGCCTAAGGGAAAGGGTCGTGGGCTTTGGTGGGAAGGAGTTTGAGTCCAAATAAGAGTAGGAGACCTGGTTGGTGCACCTCCCCCAGCCTTCTTGCGCCCCACCCCCTGCCCATATGAGCCCTCCATTGCCCTAGCTGCCCCCACACCTCCCTCTCCTAGCCCCCCATCCTCCCTTGCGCCTCCTCCCCATTGCACCACCACCCCTCTCCTCACCTCTCCACCACCCTTGCTGCCCCTAGGGGAGTTATCCACCTCACCAACCCGAAGATCCATCTATTGGAGCGCTCCGCGACGAGGAGAACCGGTGGATTTGGAGCGAGGAAGGAGATCGCGCGAACCGGGAGGAGATCCGTTGGTTCTTCGTTCGTCAGGCGAAGGTATGGCCATGGGAATCCTTGGGGTTGGTCTAGGTCCTGTTCTAAGGGTTGATATCATGTTTTTAGATCAATTGGAGGTGCTGTAATTGGGTAGATTAGATGAAATCTAGAGTTTGCCACGTTCTCTGTTTCGGGCAGCATGGTAGTCGACCTAGGGTTTGGGTTTTCGCCAATTTAGACTCGGAATTTGGTCGTCCGCCTGATGAAGAAGTTGTAGGTAACTTCAATACCTTTCAGTGGGTATAAAGAACGTCCAATTCCGCCCAGCTGTTTGAAAGTTATGCTCGTTTTACCGAGCATGTTAAAAACTGCGACGTGATTGGAACAAATCACGGTATTCTGTAGATTAAACCACTTTAGAGTCCGAATCAGTTTTTCCGTATACTTAGAAAATGTTAGTAAATTCCTAAGCTACGCGAGGATGTACTCGTTTAATCGATTCGGAGTTTTAGAACCCGAGTTATGCTCGTTGCAAGTTTGCTGTCCTGACGGGACAAAACCTCTATTTTTGGGTTGTGCGAGTAGTTTGTGAAGTCGGGGTAGAAGAGTGTTTGCGTATTGTTTTGTGGGCATGATTTTGAGTGTGTGGTGCCTATGTGGAGGTGGTGTGACCCCCGGGGTGCCCCCTACTTCTCGCCAATCCGTCGCCCGTGGTTGAGGCAAGTGTATTGGAATGGGTAGCGGGTTGTAGATTGCTAGTTTTGTTGAGATTGAAATTGAATATATGATATGTTCACATGCCATGCTTTAATGTTTGCCATTGATATGATGAATATGTTTTATTATGTTATGATGCCATGTGTTAATGTACAAGTTATCTATGATGTTGGCATGTTTGCATACATGGCATGATACATGGCCAGGTCGGTGAGAAAGTCATAACTAGTCTGGTAAGGTCGGTGAGAAAGTTATGACTAGTCCGGGGCGCTATTGAGTAAGTCCTACATTGTGATTCCATCCACCGCGGTGAATGGAAGCGAGGAGTAGACACCCTCCATCTTCGGGATGGAAGGGGGGAGAGGGTGCACACTGACGGGTGTGTACTCAACCATACCGGTATGAGTTTCCAGGAGACATGTGCATCGCATCGCATTGCATACATGATGATGATGATAATGATATGTGAACATGAATAAGATGATAAACATGATGTGAGTTGTTGTAGCCATGTAATTGTTCTTATGTACCATTGCAATATACTTGCTGATTGTTGAACTCACGATTGTGCTTTCTTGTTGTTTTAGGTACCATGAGACCGGCATGCGGGGAAGGGAACTAGTCACACTTCTACACGTAGTTTCACTTATTTGTTCCCACAGTCATTCAATTGGAGTCTTGATAAAAATTTAAGTGTGATGCTTATTGATTTATGGTTTAGTTTTGGGATATGAGAGTCTTATTGTTCGTTTGGCTCATGGAGACATTGAATGCTTGGAATTAGACTTATATTGCTGTCATGCCGTTAATTATTGCTATTTTAGATGCCTCGTATATTGCCATTTGCTGCTATGCTATTGTTGTTCCTTCAATTCATGTTAAAACAAAGGAGATGCTGCCGAAATTTCGGTTTTTAACATTCGTGCCTTTGCTGTAATTTACTTGTATTTGTGGTATTTAGAGGTTGCTTAGTCTATGTTTGGTAGCATTCGGGCATATTAAATGCCGGGGTGTTACAGTTGGTATCAGAGCGGGCTGTAGGTCCTTGGAATGTGTATTTTTAGTGTCATACCTTAGGTTACAACTAAAATGTGATGTGGAATAACTTAGAAACATGGCTTAGGTCTTAACTAAAACTTTGTCATAGGATAGCAACACTAAAACTTGCAAAAGTGGAATAAGTAATTTAAAATTTTGACACACTTGGTTGCACAGTAGGTTGGGGTTTTGGTTCATCATTGCATTGCGCTTGATTATTTAATGAAGATTATGTCTATGATGATGTTTGATCTTTGTTCGTGATTATATCATATTGTTGTTGCTTCAATTCATGAAAAAACAAATGAGATGCTGCTGAAATTTTCGGTTTTAGCATTTACTCCTTTGCTGTAATTTATCTTAGTTTATGGTATTTAGATGTTGTTTAGCCTATGTTTGGTAGCATTCAGGCATGCTAGATGCCGGGGTGTTACACCAAATCTGCAAGGTTGGCTTTTCGCAAATTAACCAATACCTTCCCTTGAATCAAATTGCATACTGCATTTCTTACCGGACTTGTTGAGTATGTTGCATACTCACCCTCACTTTTTATTGCGGGGCTGCTTATTCCATGAAGCAGATCAGGAAGATAAAGATAGCTATCCAAGGGCCTGCATTCCACCATTCGATATATGTAATGAAGACTTGGAAGAGGAAGATTATCAGGACATCTAGGATCCCGTTATCTTCGGTCTTTGCCTGTGGTGTTTCTGGACTTCATTTTATCATGTAATTTGCCAGTTTAATATTTCCGCTATTATATGACCTACTGTAACACCCCGGCATTTAATATGCCTGAATGCTACCAAATATAAGCTAAACAACATCTAAATACCACAATTTACCATAAATTCCAGCAAAGGTACATATGCTAAAAACCGAGATTTCGGCAGCATCTCCTTTGTTTTAACATGAATTAAAGGGGCAACAACAGTATAGCAATATAATGCAATATGAGAGACAGCTAAAACAGCAATAATCAAAGACTTAACGATGACATAAGTCTAATATCAAGCACTTAATGTCTCCAAGTGTCAAACGAACAATAAACCACTCACATAGCAAAGCTAAGCCTTAAAGCAATAGTTATCACATGCATTTTATTATCGAAACTAATTAAATGACTTGTGGAATCAAAAAGGGTGAAGCTACGTGCGGACATGTGACTATCTCCCTTCCCCGCATGCCGTTCTCATGGTACCTAAAACAACAAGAAAATTACAAGCGTGAGTTCAAAACTCAGCAAGCATATTGCAATGGACAACAAGAACAATATCATGGTAATAAAATCTCCCATCATGTATATCATCTCATTCATGAACACTTAACAATATCATCATCATTATGTATGCAATGTAATGCAATGCTCATGTCTCCTTGGAAACTCATACAGGTATGGTTGAGTACACACCCGTCGGTGTGCACCCTCTCCCCCCTTCCATCCCGAAGATGGAGGGTGCCTACTCCTCGCTTCCGTTCACCGCGGTGAATGGAATCACGATGTAGGACTTACTCATTGGCTCTCCGGATTAGTCATATCTTTCTCACCGACCTTACCGGATTAGTTATGACTTTCTCACCGCCTGGGCTATGTAACATGTCATGTATGCAATTATGCCAACATCATGTTTAACTCACATATTAACACATGGCATCATAACATAATAAACATGCTCATCATATCATTGGCAATCATAAAAGCATGGCAAGTGATCATATATCATGTAGTCAATTCCATCTATTCTCAACAAGCAACCTACAAATCGCTATCCATCACAACACACTTGCCTCAACCACGGGCAACGGATTGGCGGGAAGTAGAGGGCACTCCCGGGGTCACACCACCTGCACAAAGGTACCACACGATCACAATCATGTCCACAAAATAGTACGCAAACCCTCATCTACCTCGACATTGCCAACTACTCGCAAAACCTAAAAACAGAGGTTTTGTCCCGTCGGGACAACAGCCTTGCAAAAGGCATAACTTGAGTTCTGGGACTCCGAATCATTTAAACGAGTACATCCTCGCGTATCTTAGGAAATTTCCCAACTTTTTCTAGGTATATGGAAAGACTGATTCGGACTCTAAAGTTGTTTAATCTACAGATTACCGTGATCTGTTCCAATCGCGTCACAGTTTTTAACACGTTCGGTAAAACAGACATAACTTTCAAACGGCTGATCGGAATTTAACGTTCTTTATGTCCACTGAAAGATAATGAAATTATCTACAACTTCTTCAACATCCGTACGGACAGATTCCAAATCTATATTGGCGAAAACGTGAACCCTAGGTCGACTGCTCATGCTGTCCCAAAACAGAAACGTGGCAACATCTAGATCTAACCGAAATTACTCAAATCCAGCACCTCCAATTAATCTAAAAACTTGATAAACACCCTAAGAACAGTACCTAGATCAACCCCAAGGATTCCCATGATCATACCTTTGCCCGACGTACGAAAACTCCAATAGATCTCCTCGCTCCTCGCTCCTCACTCCTCGGATGGATCCACGAGGATGCAGGGGTGGGGAGGCCACCCTAGGGCAGCAAGGGGGTGGAGGAGAGGTGGAGAGGTGGAGAGGAGAGAGCAAGGGGGGCGCACGGCCAACACAAGGGGGGGCGGCTAGGCAATGGGGGGAAGAGGTGGTGGGGGCGCACCAATGGGGGGTGAGGCACCCAAGGGCATCAAGGAGCCCCTTTTACCAGCCCCTACTCTGAATCCTAGTCCTACATGGACTCATAATCCATCCCACCAAAGCCCACAACCCCCACTTTAAGGCCCAAAATCCCCCGGAAAAGGCCCAAAACCCCGGAAACGGCCCGGAAACGCCCCGAAAACGCTATTAACCTCTAAATCCTATGGTTTTAACCTTATTTCCACATCTCATAATGTTTTTGACCTCATCATGCTCAACATTCACTTTTTCTAAGGTTACGACACTCCGTGGTGTCACATCACTTCGTAAGGCCCAAAAACGCGAGTAAACCTTAAGCCGTAAGATTTTATTCTCTAATTTCACATTTTATAATGTCACACCATATCGTAGTGTCACACCTACTGGTCCAACTTTTGTAATAATGGGCCTTGTTGGCTAATGTCGGGACCCCGAATTTGCAAATCCGGACCCTCTGTGTATTCAACACTAGTCCAGGAACGCGCTAGTGCACACAGTCTTAACATCGGTAAATATCACAATCATACCACTCGATACTAATAAAGTACTTTATTTAAATAGTCAAACTGGGTACTTGACCTTATGATCAAGTCACAAATGTACGCCTCGCAGGGCGAAACTTATTAAGAGAGAAATAGTAGCAGCGGAAAATCAAAGAAGGTAACATCGTGGCGCCATCCAGTATACCACAGGCAACCAGTGGGCTCGCTTCCCTAAGTAGACGGATCCTCTTGGAGTTCCTCCTCCAAAGCTGGTGTAGTCTCCTCTTCAACTGGTGTTGTATTGAGGCAAGGGTGAGTACTTGGTACTCAGCAAGTCATGCACAGAATGCAGGCTAATATACTATATGCATGGCTTGGTACAAAGGAATAGCTCAGGGTATATTTGCAGTAAACAGCATTTGAAAAGTAGCATAAGTAGATTCGAAAGCAGTAAAAACAAGTAAAGCATAAATAACTTTTCAAGAAGTTTGAGTAAACATTTTTCCCATCCTAAACCACATTTCCATCAACGTCATCATTAATCCAACCCAACCTTTCAAAACCAAGTGATTTTCAGAAAATCTAACCCTTGACTGTAATTCCCGAGCGATGTCCAATACCGCGGACACGGCTATTCGAATAGATTCTATACTCTGCAGAGGTTATGCACTTTACCCACAAGATACAGTCAAACACCACAAAGGCGAGTTCCCGTAACAAAGTCTTTCGGAAACCTCTAACAATACAAGTGGTCCTCCCCGGTTATTGCACACTAACCCTTCCCTTAGCTAAGGCGAAGTCTAGGCCAATCAACCGTTAGATGGGTACCTGGCCTCAATGTCGGGACCCCGAATTTGCAAATCCGGACCCTCTGTGTATTCAGCACTAGTCCAGGAACGCGCTAGTGCACACAGTCTTAACATCGGTAAATATCACAATCATACCATTCGATATTATCAAAGTACTTTATTTAAATAACCAAACTGGTTACTCGACCTTATGGTCAAGTTACAAATGTATGCCTCGCAAGGCGAAACTTATTAAAAAGAGAAATAATAGCAGCGGAAAATCAAATAAGGTAACATCGTGGCGCCATCCAAAGATACCACAGGCATCGGCGGGCTCGCATCCCTAAGTAGACGGGTCCTCTTGGAATTCCTCCTCCGGAAGTGGCGTAGTCTCCTCTTCAACTGGTATTGTGTTGAGGCAAGGGTGAGTACTTGGTACTCGACAAGTCATGCACAGAATGCAAGCTAATATACTATATGCATGGCTTGGTACAAAGGAATAGCTTAAGGTATATTTGCGATGCTTGACTTTTGACAAGTAATATAAGTAGATTCGAAAGCAGTAGAAATAAGTAAAGCATAAATAACTTTTCAAGAAGTTTAATAAATATTTTCCCCATCCTAAACCACATTTCCATCAACTTCATTATTAAACCAACCCAACTTTTCAGACCAAAGTTATTTTTGAGAAAATCTAACCCTTGACTGTAATTCCCGAGCGATGTCCAATACCGCGGACACGGCTATTCGAATAGATTCTACACTCTGCAGAGGTTATGCACTTTACCCACAAGATACAGTCAAACACCACAAAGGCGAGTTCAGTAATAAAGCCTTTCGGAAGCCTCAAACAACACAGGTGGTCCTCTCAGGTTCGTGCTCTACACCATCCCTTCCCTTAGCCAAGGCGAAGTATGGGACCAACACACCGTTAGATGGGTATCGGCCCACGACCACGATACGCTCCCCCGTACAATCACACAAACGGTGTAATTGACACCCTGAGGCTCCACAAGTGAGTCCTTAGCGACTTAGTCAACTAGGGCCGTCCCATTCCAGCCATGTGGTTGCAAGTATGACCCAGTTCAAAGGCTTGCAAGGTTAAGTCCTTAGAGTGACCAGGGCAAAACTACCCGAAGAACCAAATCAACATCCCCAATGCCACAACTGGCCCACCTGATTACTCTTGCCACATGCCCCGGTCGAAAACTGTTTATCAAACCCCAGTTGATTACCATGCACCACGTGCCATCAACATCACATGATACCTTTCCAAAACAGGTTCAATATATCATTAAGTCAATATTAACATTTGATTGTCCAAAATCATGTCATGAGCACGTAGCAGGTCTAAGCAGTATACTACAACGGTCTAAACCCATGTTGGCAATTTAATAATGTCCAACTAGTAATCCACAACTAGGGTGACAAAGGGTCATGGCACATACTTAAGTAATCAAGGTGTCATATAGCAAATTGGTATTTATCTAACCCCCAGGTTTAAACAAAGTATTTTTCTTACTTGAACTAGCATGCAATAGTTTAAATCAAAATAGATTTTCGAAATAGGATCAACATGGTCAAAGCACAACTTGCCTTCAAAAAGTACTTGTTCTTGGTCTTGAGTTGGATCCTGAGTTAATACTTCTCCTTCGAATCCTTAAGACTTCAACGTCTACTCGTAAAAGCGTGCAAATAGCAAATACACGAATAAACAATAGGTAAAAACATCCCAAAACTCCAAATAAAATCCATAAACAGAGAGAACATAATTTTCTGGATTTTTAGAAACTGGAATAAATCAAATTTGGAGTTAAGACTTAAAAGTTATGATTATTTAAAGTTTAAATAATCAATTAAATAATTTTACAGAGAAAAATTTAGTCCAAAAATTAAATAAAATTCATATTTAGGTAGATCTCAATTTTATACAAATTTAGAAATTTGAATCACTCAAATCGGAGTTGAAACGCAAAAGTTATAAGCGTTTGAAGTTTTGAAATTCAAATCAATTATTAAACCGATTTATTAAATCATTTTCTTTTTGGAAATTAATTATTGCGTCGGCATGGACACGTGGCAGCCTCGATTGGTTGGCTGACGTCGGCTGGTCCATGGACTTGGTCCACGCCGGCTCGGGTCCACCGTGGACTCGGTCCACGACTTCACGTGAGGCCCGACATGTGGGCCCACTCGGGTGACGTCATCGGCCGACGTCGGCCGGGCTCGACCACGGTGTCGACAGTGGGTCCACCGATGACGTCATGGGTGACGCCACGGTGCGATCGGCCCGACACGCGGGCCCCGCGTGTCGGTACGCACGCCAGCAGCGTCTGACCGGCCGCGTCGGTCCAACTTCCGACACGTGGCGCAATCACGGCCGTTGGTTTTGAAAATCAACGGCGGATTAGATCCAGGGTTAATACGTTGAAACTACTCGTTGATCGTGGGCGTTCGATTTAGATCGGACGGTCCAGATCTAATCCTATAATAACACTACTACGACGCGTGGCAAATGTGAACCGCTGGATCTTGATCCAACGGCCCGCATCTAATCGGGTTGGGGACACGTGAACTCACCTCAACCGTCCGATCTGGATCGGACGGTTCACCGAGCTCGCTGAAGTCCGGGCGATGGCGCGGCGAGGCTTGGGCACCGAGACGGGGCGATGACCAAGAGCGCGGCGCCACAGAGGCTCCTCCCGCGGCGTGGTCACGCTCGAGTCGCCTTGGCTCGGGATCCTTGCTCGCCTCCTTCTCCCTCGACGGCGGCGACGGCGGCGGAAGGTGAGAAAAACCACCACAATACCCTAAGCTACTACGGCGAGCAATCCCGAGCAAGCGGCTGCTAGGGTTTAGCAAGCTAAGGCAAAAGTAGCGCAAGGTCACGGCGGTCCTCTGGTGCGATCCGGGCATTAAATAGCCGAGGGCGTGCTCAGCATGAGCCCTAGTCGATTCTGGCGCAAGACTCGGCGGCGAAGTCCGGCTCGGACTAAGGGGAAGACGGCACGAGAACCGCCCACGTGTCCAGATCAGCGGCCCCGATCGGACCGGGCGCGAACGAGGTTTGGGTCGGACACGGCTCAACCTAAGACAGGCGGATCTCGGTAGTTGGATCTTGATCCAACGGTTGGGATTGATTAGGTTTAAGTGGGTTCGGTCGAGTCACGTGGCTCGGTCGGACTCGAACTCGAGTCCGACTCGGGCTCGGTCGGATGAACAAGATTTGACCCGAGTTGAATTTCCAGCGATTTAATATTTAAAATAATTCCCAGTAATTCATTTAATTCATTAAAAATAGCAAATGACTCAGAAAAATTCCAGAAAAATTCTGGAAAATACTTTGGATCATTTTGGACTCAAATAAAATATTTCCAAAAAAATTTTATTTGCAAAATTAAATTCTTTAATTATTTCAAAATGGAATAAATTCAAATAAATTCCAAATAAATCCAAATAAATTCCAGAAAATTCCAAAAATTCACCAAAGTGCCAAATCACACATGAATTTAAGAAAAGCAAAATTTTGGGGTGTTACAAACCTCCCCCCCTTAATAGAATCTCGTCCCCGAGATTCAGGGCTCACTACAGAATAGGTTTGGAAACTCTTTCTTCAAATCCTCTTCTTGCTCCCAAGTCGCTTCGCTTTCTTCATGGTTGCTCCACTGAACTCTACAGAAACGGGTTGACTTGTTTCTAGTTTCTCGATCCATTGTGTCTAGAATCCTCACAGGATGCTCCTTATAAGTCAAATCCTCTTGCAACTCAATTGATTCTAACGGTGTCTGTTCCTCAGGAACTCGGAGGCACTTCTTCAACTGGGACACATGGAATACATCATGCACTCCTGCCAACGACTGCGGCAATTCCAGCTGATAAGCAACTTCGCCTCTGCGGCTCAAAATCTTAAATGGTCCAACATAACGGGGTGCAAGTTTCCCTTTGGCATGGAACCTCTTAACTCCCCTGAGAGGCGTAACTCTGAGGTATACAAAGTCTTCTAGTTCAAAACTCAAATCTCGGCGACGATTGTCAGCATAACTCTTCTGCCGAGATTGGGCTATCTTCAATCTTTCCTAATCATAGCGATCTGTTCTTGACCTCTTGAAGAATATCAGGCCCAAAGACACGGCTCGCCGGTCTCATTCCAATTCAATGGCGTCCGACAGTCGACCATACAAAGGCCTCAAAAGGTGACATCGTAAACTAGCCTGATAACTATTGTTGTAACTGAACTCGGCATACGGCAAACTCTTATCCCAAGAGGTAGCATAAGCTAATGCACAAGCTCTCAACATATCCTCCGAATCTGGTTGACTCTTTCGGTCTGTCCATCCGTCTGTGGGATGATAAGCATCTTGAAGTTCAAACGGGTTGCCATGGCTTCATGCAACTTATTCGAACCTTGAGGTAAATTGGGTACCTCTGTCTGATACAATCCTCTTTGGCACTCCGTGCAAGCAGACAATCGATCATGTACAATTACGCTAATTTATCTCCGAGTAAGTGGTCTTCACGGGATAAAATGGGCTACTTTAGTCAAGCGATCCACTATAACCCATATGGAGTCATAACCTCCTTGAGTCTTGGCAAACCGGTAATGAAATCCATTCCGATTTCCTCCCACTTCCACTCGGGTATTTTCAGCGGTTGTAGCAATCCTGCTTGGTCTACGATGCATTGCCTTGACTCTCTGGCATACATCGCACAATGCAACATGCTCGGCAACTTCACGTTTCATACTCGGCCACGGAATCTCTCCTTGAGATCTGATACATCTTGGCGCTTCAGGATGAATTGAGTACTTGGAGTCATGGGCTTCTTCCAAAATCAGTTGCTTTAACTCCTTTTTGTTAGGCACACAAATGCGATCCTTCATCCACAACGTGCCTTGCTCATCCAACTTGAAGTCCTCTGCCTTGCCTTCCTCCTTGATGGACTTAATCCTGCGAATCTTGTCATCATCCTTCTGTCCTTCTCGGATCTGGTCCTCTAAAGTAGGCTTTACTTCCAATGCGGCCAAGAATCCGCTAGGTACAACCTCAATCTTCATCTTTTGAAAATCCTCACATAACTCATCCTGACTTGTAGCTAGCAACGCACTCACGGTATGGCTTTCCGACTCAGAGCATCGGCTACTACGTTGGCCTTCAGGGATGGTAATGGATTCCAACATTATAGTCCTTGATCAACTCTAACCATCTCCTCTCGCCTCATATTCAGATCCGATCGGGTGAATATGTACTTAAGGCTCTTATGATCCGTATATACTTCACATCTGTTTCCAATCGAGATAGTGACGCCATATCTTCAAAGCATGCACTACGGCCTAACTCTAAGTCATGTGTCGGATAATTTTCCTCATGCGGCCTCAAGCGCCTTGATGCATAGCGGCGACCTTTCCGTTACGCATCGGCACACATCCAAGTCCTTGGCGCGGTGCGTCACAATAAATATCGAAGCTTTGAGCAACATCAGGTAGAACTAACACCGGCGCCGACGTCAATCGCTTCTTCAGCTCCAAATCCTTTCTCACATTCTCAAGGCCCATGCAAACTTCTTTTCCTTCTTCAGATTGCGTAAGAGGTTTCGCAATTGTCGAGAAGCCTTCGATGAAGCGGCGGTAGTATCCTGCCATTCCAAGGAAACTCCGAACTGGGTGCCGTCTTTGGCTCGTTCCCAATGTAACACAGCTTCTACTTTGCTTGGATCTACTGGCGACTCCTTCTGCGGTCATTACATGTCCAAGAAACTCCACCTTGTCCTTCCAAAAATCACACTTCTTGAACTTGGCGAAAAGTTCTTTGTTCCATCAGCTTTTCCAAAACTCGCCTTAAGTGTTCGGCATGTTCATCCTCTGTCTTGGAGTAGATTAGGATATCGTCTATGAACACGACGACAAACTTGTCCAAATATTCCATGAACACCTTATTCATCATATTCATGAAATAAGTGGCGCATTAAATCGGCCCAAAGGACATAGCGTAAACTCGTAATGTCCATATCTTGACGAGAATGCGATCTTGAATATCTTACGATCGGATCTTCAATCGATGGTATCCCGATCTCAGATCAATCTTGGAGAAAACTCCGGCTCCTCTCAATCGATCAAACAAATCATCAATCTGGGTAGCGGATACTTATTCTTCACGGTGACCTCATTGAGTGCACGGTAGTCAATGCACATCCTGAAACTCCGTCCTTCTTCTTGACAAACAAAAGCGGTGCTCCCCACGGCGACGAACTCGGTCGATAAATCCTTTCTCCATTAACTCTTCCAAATTGTTTCTTCATTTCTACCAACTCCTCGGTGGACATCCGATAGGGTCTCTTTGCTATCGGTCTTTGTGCAGTACAAGCTCTATCACAAACTCTATGTCCTGTCTGGCGGCATACCGTAGATCTTCGGGAAAAACATCGGGTACTCATTCACTCTTGGGACATCCTCTATGCTGATTGCCTTGATGCTTGTTAACCATCAGCTGTCCATCTCTAAGCTGCAGTGGCTCGAAATTCCACTTTCTTCCCACACGGGCTCTCAAGCGAGATAGTCCTTCGTCCACAATCCAATACGACCTTGTGCTTGGATAACCAATCCATTCCCAATATAACATCTAAGGTGCAGGTCTCCAAAATTATAAGGTTTGCTAGGAATTCTATTCCACCTATTAGTATTCTCGCCCCGGAACATCCTACTTTCGTTCGGAGTTCGGAACCAGGGGTTTGAACTAAAAGCATGCATTTAAGTCTTGCAATCCTCAAATCATTTCTAGTAGCAAAGCCTTGCGAAACAAACGAATGCGAAGCTCGAGTCAAACAAAATCATTGCAGTGTTGAGTTAACAAGTAACTTACCCGATCTGACGTCAGTAGCATTCTGCAAAGGTGCATCCGCGGTGACATGGTTGACTCGGCCTCTCACCACGGTGCAGGGTGTGGCTCACAGTCTTTGGCGTCCTAGCTGGGGTGGTTCCTAGATTGAAGCGAGCGGGGTCACTCCTGCTGTCTTCTTTGGACAAGCTGTTGGCAAAGTGTCCTGGCTCGTTGCGGTTGTAACAGCGTCTCACCGTTCCTTCTTGTTTGCTCGAGTAGTGTTTCTAGCGAAGTGGGGTGCAGTAGTTACGATTGACAGGTCTTGGTGCCGAGGATGGTGTCCTTGTTGCATTCTGTGGTTGAAATCGAAGAGTTGATTTGGTGCAACTCTCAGCGCTGCGTTCTTCTGGCGTGATCCTTCTTTGTTGCATCCTGCGCTTCTGTTCTCATCCGGTTCCTTGCGCTTGTCCTCAAGAATAAGCGCCTTATTCACCAACTCTTGGAAATCTGGAAAGGTGTGGGTGATCAATCCTACTTGCAATCCTGAGTTAAGTCCCTTCATAAAACGAGGCTATGCGGATTTATCTGTCGCTACATCCTCGGTGCGTGGCGTGCTAGGCTGTGTGAACTTGTTCAGGTAGTCGACCTTTGGTGATTACCTTGCTTGATGCTCTGAACTCCTCCTTCTTAAGGTCCATGATTCCTTCAGGCACGTGATCTTGTCGAATGCAGTTTGTGAACTCTTCCCAAGTGATATCTTGAGGTTCTCTTGCGTGTACGAAATTCTCCCACCATTCGGCATTGTTCCTTCGGTGATGAGAAGCGTAGAGTACCTTCTCATTCCCTATGCATTGAGCTATGTGTAGCTTCCTCTCGATTGATCTTAACCAATCATCGGCCTCCAATGGATTGGCATTCCCGGAGAAAGTGGGTGGGTGAGTTCTCATGAACTCACGATAGTCTTGTATTACGGCGTTGTCCATGATTAACTTGATTAGCGATGGCCTGGCGATGACGTGCTGCATTTGTTGCATCATAGCATGCATTAAGCGAGTGCAGGCAGCAAGAAAAGCTCCAAATTCTGCATATCAATCGGCGGTCTTTGGTGCTCCATCACTGGGGTTTCTGGCTGGCGAGAACCACTCCCATTGCTTCCAAGGTTTCCACGGGTGTTCACCATCTGTCGATTTGCTCTAGGTTTAGAGATGAGAGGGAAACAAGAATAGACAAGTAATATGGAACTTATGCGGGCGAAAGGTGTAGCCTTAAGGTCCAACTTTATTATTAATAACTTGGTATGGCTGCTTACAATGCCTAAGGGCCTTGCAACACATCTTGCACACTCAACAAACAAAGCAAATCCAAATCGAACTAATTTTGGAGTCTAACGCCTAAAGGGTGACTCTTTATACGTGACTTGACTCGGCGAAGGAGTCTCACTATAGAACCTATGCTCACTCATCGAGAAAACCTCCACGGCACGGAGCGGGTCTTTGTGGCATAGGCGTAACGATCGCCATGTCCGGCAAGAATCGTGTCCTCTATGGTAGTCGAAGAAGCGATGTCCTCATCGAGATCGACTCCTCTGGATCGGCTCGTGTAGCTCGAATCTGGCTCGGTGCAGTCCGTACAAAGTCATCTCCAACTCGTCAATCCTTCGTAGAAGGTGTGCCACATACTCCTGAGCTTCCCGCCATCTGTTCTTCTCTGTCGTGACCTCCTTGCGGGCCTTCTGTAGCTCCTTGCTTGTATTATCTAGTACATCCTCCTGGGCGACGACAAATCGTGCCAACTTTGTAACCGTGGCATCCTCATCCTGAATCGCCTTCGGGTCAAGAAGGTTATCGCTCTTGCGGTGATAACGGAACACCGTGCTCTCAATTCTCTGGCGTGAATCACGGGTAATGTGCCGCATTGCTCGTCGTGATACTTCTTGGATACCCATCTGCATTGTAGACCTCCTGGCGGTCACGGTGTATCGAGCGATTGCACAGGCCCTTTTTCCTAGCAGGTACCTCAATCTTCACGTCACAAGCCTTGATCAATCCCGCTTGTCTGATCACTTCCACTTGGTATTGCGGCTTCTCAAAATCTCCGAGAGTCTGTAGCATATGCCAAAGTTCTGCAGCGTGACCAACTCCCAGATCAACGCAGTTGAACTCTTCCTCCATCTGTCACAAGAGTGCTTACGTGAGAACTCGAAATTTTTAAATTGTGACAAGGTAAGGGAAAATTTCAGCAAGAGGCAAGAAAAGAGAGAAGGGGATAAGTCGAGATGTCATTTCTTATCTTGACAACTTTTAGCTTTTAGAAAATAGGTTTTATCCTCACTACGACCATTCTAGCTTAGGGTTGAGCCTACGGTCAACCTGGCTCTGATACCACCTCTGTCGGGACCCCGAATTTGCAAATCCGGACCCTCTGTGTATTCAGCAATAGTCAAGGAGCAGCTTAGTGCACACAGTCTTAACATCGGTAAATATCACAATCATACCATTCGATATTATCAAAGTACTTTATTTAAATAACCAAACTGGTTACTCGACCTTATGGTCAAGTTACAAATGTATGCCTCGCAAGGCGAAACTTATTAAAAAGAAATAATAGCAGCGGAAAATCAAATAAGGTAACATCGTGGCGCCATCCAGTATACCACAGGCAACTGACTGGGCTCGCATCCCTAAGTAGACGGGTCCTCTTGGAATTCCTCCTCCGAAGCTGGCGTAGTCTCCTCTTCAAGCGGTATTGTGTTGAGGCAAGGGTGAGTACTTGGTACTCGGCAAGTCATGCCTGAGAATGCAAGCTAATATACTATATGCATGGCTTGGTACAAAGGAATAGCTTAAGGTATATTTGCGATGCTTGACTTTTGACAAGTAATATAAGTAGATTCAAAGCAGTAGAAATAAGTAAAGCATAAATAACTTTTCAAGAAGTTTAATAAATATTTTCCCCATCCTAAACCACATTTCCATCAACTTCATTATTAAACCAACCCAACTTTTCAGACCAAAGTTATTTTTGAGAAAATCTAACCCTTATTGTAATTCGGCGATGTCCAATACCGCGGACACGGCTATTCGAATAGATTCTACACTCTGCAGAGGTTATGCACTTTACCCACAAGATCTGATCAAACACCACAAAGGCGAGTTCAGTAACAAAGCCTTTGGAAGCCTCAAACAACACAGGTGGTCCTCTCAGGTTCGTGCTCTACACCATCCCTTCCCTTAGCCAAGGCGAAGTATGGGACCAACACACCGTTAGATGGGTATCGGCCCACAGCCACGATCACGCTCCCCGCATACAATCACACAAGCGGTGTAATTGACACCTGAGGCTCCACAAGTGAGTCCTTAGCGACTTAGTCAACTAGGGCCGTCCCATTCGACCATGTGGTTGCAAGTATGACCAGTTCAAAGGCTTGCAAGGTTAAGTCCTTAGAGTGACCAGGGCAAAACTACAGAAGAACCAAATCAACATCCCCAATGCCACAATGGCCCACTGATTACTCTTGCCACATGCCCTGGCCGAAAGCGTTTATCAAACCCGATTGATTACCATGCACCACGTGCCATCAACATCACATGATACCTTTCCAAAACAGGTTCAATATATCATTAAGTCAATATTAACATTTGATTGTCCAAAATCATGTCATGAGCACGTAGCAGGTCTAAGCAGTATACTACAACGGTCTAAACCCATGTTGGCAATTTAATAATGTCCAACTAGTAATCCACAACTAGGGTGACAAAGGGTCATGGCACATACTTAAGTAATCAAGGTGTCATATAGCAAATTGGTATTTATCTAACCCCCAGGTTTAAACAAAGTATTTTTCTTACTTGAACTAGCATGCAATAGTTTAAATCAAAATAGATTTTCGAAATAGGATCAACATGGTCAAAGCACAACTTGCCTTCAAAAAGTACTTGTTCTTGGTCTTGAGTTGGATCCTGAGTTAATACTTCTCCTTGAATCCTTAGGCACTTCAACGTCTACTCGTAAAGCGTGCAAATAGCAAATACATGAATAAACAATAGGCAAAAACATCCCAAAACTCCAAATAAAATCCATAAACAGAGAGAACATAATTTTCTGGATTTTTAGAAACTGGAATCGTCAAATTTGGAGTTAAGACGCAAAAGTTATGATTATTTAAAGTTTAAATAATCAATTAAATAATTTTACAGAGAAAAACTTTAGTCCAAAAATTAAATAAAATTCATATTTAGGTAGATCTCAATTTTATACAAATTTAGAAATTTGAATCACTCAAATCGGAGTTGAAACGCAAAAGTTATAAGCGTTTGAAGTTTTGAAATTCAAATCAATTATTAAACCGATTTATTAAATCATTTTCTTTTAGGAAATTAATTATTGCGTCGGCATGGACACGTGGCAGCCTCGATTGGTTGGTGGCGTCACCGGTCCATGGACTTGGTCCACGCTCGGCTCGGGTCCACCGTGGACTCGGTCCACGACTCTACGTGAGGCCCGACATGTGGGCCCACTTGGGTGGCGTCATCGGCCCGGCGTCGGCCGGGGCTCGACCACGGTGGCGACAGGTGGGTCCACCGATGACGTCATGGGTGGCGTCCGCGGTGCGATCGGCCCGACACGGGCCGGCGTGTCGCCACCTGCCAGCGACGCTGGCAGATGACGCCGACCGCGTCGGTCCAACTTCCCGACACGTGGCGCAATCACGGCCGTTGGTTTGAAAATCAGCGGCGGATTAGATCCAGGGTTAATACGTTGAAACTACTCGTTGATCGTGGGCCGTTCGATTTAGATCGGACGGTCCAGATCTAATCCTATAATAACACTACTACGGCACGTGGCAAATGTGAACTGTTGGATCTTGATCCAACGGTCGAATCAATCGGGTTGGGGACACGTGAACTCACCTCAACCGTCCGATCTGGATCTGACGGTTCACCGAGCTCGCGAAGTCCGGCGATGGCGCGGCGAGGCTTGGGCACCGGAGACGGGGACGATGACCAAGAGCGCGGCGCTACAGGGCTCCTCCGGCGACGTGCGTGGTCACGTTCGAGTCGCCTTGGCTCGGGGATCCCGGTTCTGGCCTCCTTCTCCTCGGGCGACGGCGGACGGCGGCGGAAGGTGAGAAAAACCACCACAATACCCTAAGCTACTACGGCGAGCAATCCCGAGCAAGCGGCGGCTGCTAGGGTTTAGCAAGCTAAGGCAAAAAGTAGCGCAAGGTCACGGCGGTCCTCGGGGTGCGATCCGGGCATTAAATAGCCCCGGGAGGCGTGCTCAGGGCGGAGCCCTAGTCGATTCTGGCGGCCTCGGCTGGCGAAGTCGGCTCGGACTCGGCGAGGAAGGCGGCCACGAGAACCGTCCACGTGTCCAGATCAGCGGCCCCGATCGGACCGGGCGCGAGCAGGTTTGGGTCGGACACGGCTCAGCCGTGCAGGCGGATCTCGGCCGTTGGATCTTGATCCAGCGGTTGGGATTGATTAGGTTTAAGAGTGGGTTCGGTCGAGTCACGTGGCTCGGGTCGGACTCGAACTTCGAGTCGACTTCGGGCTCGATCGGATGAAACGATACTTGACCGAGTTGAATTTCCAGCGATTTAATATTTAAAATAATTTGATAATTCATTTTAATTCATTAAAAATAGCAAATGACTCGAGAAAAATTCGAGAAAAATTGGAAAATACTTTGGATCATTTTGGACTCAAATAAAATATTTCCAATAAAATTTTATTTGCAAAATTAAATTCTTTAATTATTTCAAAATGGAATAAATTCAAATAAATTCCAAATAAATCCAAATAAATTCCAGAAAATTCCAAAAATTCACCAAAGTGCCAAATCACACATGAATTTAAGAAAAGCAAAATTTTGGGGTGTTACAAACCTCCCCCCCTTAATAGAATCTCGTCCCACAGAGATTCAGGCTCCTCTGAGAATAGGTTTGGAAACTCTTTCTTCAAATCCTCTTCGCGCTCCCAAGTCGCTTCGCTTTCTTCATGGTTGCTCCACTGAACTCTACAGAAACGGGTTGACTTGTTTCTAGTTTCTCGATCCATTGTGTCTAGAATCCTCACAGGATGCTCCTTATAAGTCAAATCCTCTTGCAACTCAATTGATTCTAACGGTGTCTGTTCCTCAGGAACTCGGAGGCACTTCTTCAACTGGGACACATGGAATACATCATGCACTCCACCTTAGCATTGCGGCAATTCCGGTGATAAGCAACTTCGCCTCTGCGGCTCAAAATCTTAAATGGTCCAACATAGCAGGTGCAAGTTTCCCTTTGGCATGGAACCTCTTAACTCCCCTGAGAGGCGTAACTCTGAGGTATACAAAGTCTTCTAGTTCAAAACTCAAATCTCGGCGACGATTGTCAGCATAACTCTTCTGCCGAGATTGGGCGATCTTCAATCTTTCCCTAATCATAGCGATCTGTTCTTCAGCCTCTTGAAGAATATCAGGCCCAAAGACACGGCGCTCGCCGGTCTCATTCCAATTCAATGGCGTCCGACAGGGTCGACCATACAGTGCCTCAAAAGGTGACATCTGTAAACTAGCCTGATAACTATTGTTGTAACTGAACTCGGCATACGGCAAACTCTTATCCCAAGAGGTAGCATAAGCTAATGCACAAGCTCTCAACATATCCTCCAGAATCTGGTTGACTCTTTCGGTCTGTCCATCCGTGCATGGATGATAAGTCATCTTGAAGTTCAAGCGGGTTGCCATGGCTTCATGCAACTTATTCGAGAACCTTGAGGTAAATTGGGTACCTCTGTCCGATACAATCCTCTTTGGCACTCCGTGCAAGCAGACAATCTGATCATGTACAATTACGCTAATTTATCTCCCGAGTAAGTGGTCTTCACGGGGATAAAATGGGCTACTTTAGTCAAGCGATCCACTATAACCCATATGGAGTCATAACCTCCTTGAGTCTTGGCAAACCGGTAATGAAATCCATTCCGATTTCCTCCCACTTCCACTCAGGTATTTTCAGCGGTTGTAGCAATCCTGCTGGTCTACGATGCATTGCCTTGACTCTCGGCATACATCGCACAATGCAACATGCTCGGCAACTTCACGTTTCATACTCGGCCACGAGAATCTCTCCTTGAGATCACGATACATCTTGGCGCTTCGGGATGAATTGAGTACTTGGAGTCATGGGCTTCTTCCAAAATCAGTTGCTTTAACTCCTTTTGTTAGGCACACAAATGCGATCCTTCATCCACAACGTGCCTTGCTCATCCAACTTGAAGTCCTCTGCCTTGCCTTCCTCCTTGATGGACTTAATCCTGCGAATCTTGTCATCATCCTACATCCTTCTCGGATCTGGTCCTCTAAAGTAGGCTTTACTTCCAATGCGGCCAAGAATCCGCTAGGTACAACCTCAATCTTCATCTTTTGAAAATCCTCACATAACTCATCCTCGACTTGTAGCTAGCAACGCACTCACGGTATGGCTTTTCCGACTCGAGCATCGGCTACTACGTTGGCCTTCAGGGATGGTAATGGATTCCAACATTATAGTCCTTGATCAACTCTAACCATCTCCTGCCTCATATTCAGATCCGATCGGGTGAATATGTACTTAAGGCTCTTATGATCCGTATATACTTCACATCTGTATCCAATCAGATAGTGACGCCATATCTTCAAAGCATGCACTACGGCCGATAACTCTAAGTCATGTGTCGGATAATTTTCCTCATGCGGCCTCAACTTCCTTGATGCATAAGCGACGACCTTTCCGTTCTGCATCAGCACACATCCAAGTCCTTGGCGCGGTGCGTCACAATAAATATCGAAGCTTTGAGCAACATCCGGTAGAACTAACACCGGCGCTGACGTCAATCGCTTCTTGACTCCAAATCCTTTCTCACATTCCGGCGTCCATGCAAACTTCTTTTCCTTCTTCAGCGATTGCGTAGAGGTTTCGCAATTGTCGAGAAGCCTTCGATGAAGCGGCGGTAGTATCCTGCCATTCCAAGGAAACTCCGAACTGGTCGCCGTCTTTGGTCGTTCCCAATGTAACACAGCTTCTACTTTGCTTGGATCTACTGGCGACTCCTTCTGCGGTCATTACATGTCCAAGAAACTCCACCTTGTCCTTCCAAAAATCACACTTGCTTTGAACTTGGCGAAAAGTTGCTTTGTTCCATCGACTTTTCCAAAACTCGCCTTAAGTGTTCGGCATGTTCATCCTCTGTCTTGGAGTAGATTAGGATATCGTCTATGAACACGCATTTACAAACTTGTCCAAATATTCCATGAACACCTTATTCATCATATTCATGAAATAAATTGGCGCATTAAATCGACCCAAAGGACATAAGCGTAAACTCGTAATGTCCATATCTTGGCGAGAATGCAGTCTTCGAATATCTTACGATCGGATCTTCAATCGATGGTATCCCGATCTCAGATCAATCTTGGAGAAAACTCCGGCTCCTCTCAACTGATCAAACAAATCATCAATCCTGGGTAGCGGATACTTATTCTTCACGGTGACCTCATTGAGTGCACGGTAGTCAATGCAAATCCTGAAACTCCCGTCCTTCTTCTTGACAAACAAAGCGGTGCTCCCTACGATTTAACTCCTGGCCTCGATAAATCCTTTCTCCATTAACTCTTCCATTTGTTTCTTCATTTCTACCAACTCCTCGGTGGACATCCGATAGGGTCTCTTTGCTATCGGTCTTGTGCAGTACAAGCTCTATCACAAACTCTATGTCCTGTGCGGCGGCATACCAGGTAGATCTTCGGGAAAAACATCGGGGTACTCATTCACTACTGGGACATCCTCTATGCTGATTGCCTTGGTACTGTTAACCATCAACTGTCCATCTCTAACTGCAGTGGCTCGAAATTCCACTTTCTTCCCACACGGGCTCTCAACTGAGATAGTCCTTCGTCCACAATCCAATACGGCCTTGTGCTTGGATAACCAATCCATTCCCAATATAACATCTAAGGTCTGGGTCTCCAAAATTATAAGGTTTGCTAGGAATTCTATTCCACCTATTAGTATTCTCGCCCCGGAACATCCTACTTTCGTTCGGAGTTCGGAACCAGGGGTTTGAACTAAAAGCATGCATTTAAGTCTTGCAATCCTCAAATCATTTCTAGTAGCAAAGCCTTGCGAAACAAACGAATGCGAAGCTCCGGAGTCAAACAAAGCTGTGCAGTCGAGTTAACAAGTAACTTACCCGATGCGGCGTCCGTAGCATTCGCAGGTGCATCCGCGGTGACATGGTTGACTCGGCCTCTCACCACGCAGTGCAGGGTGTGGCTCCTGGTCTTTGGCGTCCTAGCTGGGGTGGTTCCTAGATTGAAGCGGCGGGGTCACTCCTGCTGTCTTCTTTGGACAAGCTGTTGGCAAAGTGTCACGGCTCGTGTGCGATTGTAATGGCGTCTCACTGTTCCTTCTTGTTGCACGAGTAGTGTTTCTAGCGGGGCTGGTGCAGTAGTTACGATTGATGTGTCTTGGTCTTTGAGGATGGTGTCCTTGTTGCATTACGTGGTTGAAATCTGAAGAGTTGATTTGGTGCAACTCTCGGTATTGCGTTCCACTGGCGTGATCCTTCTTTGTTGCATCCTGCGCTTCTGTTCTCATCCGGTTCCTTGCGCTTGTCCTCAAGAATAAGCGCCTTATTCACCAACTCTTGGAAATCTGGAAAGGTGTGGGTGATCAATCCTACTTGCAATCTGAGTTAAGTCCCTTCATAAAACGAGGTATGCCTGATTTATCTGTCGCTACATCCTCGGTGCGTAGCGTGCTATTTGTGTGAACTTGTTCGTAGTCGGCCATCGGGCTGATTACCTTGCTTGATGCTCTGAACTCCTCCTTCTTAAGGTCCATGATTCCTTCAGGCACGTGATCTTGTCGGAATGCACGTGAACTCTTCCCAAGTGATATCTTGAGGGTTCTCTTGCGTGGCACAGAAATTCTCCCACCATTCGTATTTGTTCCTTCGGTGATGAGAAGCGTAGAGTACCTTCTCATTCCCTATGCATTGAGCTATGTGTAGCTTCCTCTCGATTGATCTTAACCAATCATCGGCCTCCAATGGATTGGCATTCCCGGAGAAAGTGGGTGGGTGAGTTCTCATGAACTCGATAGTCTTGTATTACGGCGTTGTCCATGATTAACTTGATTAGCGATGGCCTGGCGGTGGCGTGCTGCATTTGTTGCATCATAGCATGCATTAAGCGAGTGCAGGCAGCAAGAAAAGCTCGAAATTCTGCATATCAATGGCGGTCTTGGTGCTCCATCAACTGGGGTTTTCTGTTTGGCGAGAACCACTCCCATTGCTTCCAAGGTTTCCACGGGTGTTCACCATCTGTCGATTTGCTCTAGGTTTAGAGATGAGAGGGAAACAAGAATAGACAAGTAATATGGAACTTATGCGGGCGAAAGGTGTAGCCTTAAGGTCCAACTTTAGGATTAATAACTTGGTATGGCTGCTTACAATGCCTAAGGGCCTTGCAACACATAATGCACACTCAAGCAAACAAAGCAAATCCAAATCGAACTAATTTTGGAGTCTAACGCCTAAAGGGTGACTCTTTATTCGTGACTTGACTCGGCGAAGGAGTCTCACTATAGAACCTATGCTCACTCATCGAGAAAACCTCCACGGCACGAGAGCAGGTCTTTGTGGCATAGGCGCCGAAACGATCGCCATGTCCAGCAAGCTGTCCTCTATGGTAGTCGAAGAAGCGGTGTCCTCATCGAGATCGACTCCTCTGGATGCGGCTCGTGTAGCTCGCATCTTGGCTCAGTGCAGTCGTACAAAGTCATCTCCAACTCGTCAATCCTTCGTAGAAGGTGTGCCACATACTCCTGAGCTTCCCGCCATCTGTTCTTCTCTGTCGTGACCTCCTTGCGGGCCTTCTGTAGCTCCTTGCTTGTATTATCTAGTACATCCTCCTGGGCGACGACAAATCGTGCCAACTTTGTAACCGTGGCATCCTCATCCTGAATCGCCTTCGGGTCAAGAAGGTTATCGCTGCGCGGGTGATAACGGAACACCGTGCTCTCCAATTCTCTGGCGTAGATACGGGTAATGTGCCGCATTGCTCGTCGTGATACTTCTTGGATACCCATCTGCATTGTAGACCTCCACAGCGGTCACGGTGTATCGAGCGATTGCCTGGGCCCTTTTTCCTAGCAGTACCTCAATCTTCACGTCACAAGCCTTGATCAATCCCGCTTGTCGATCACTTCCACTTGGTATTGCGGCTTCTCAAAATCTCAGAGTGCATGTAGCATATGCCAAAGTTCTGCAGCGTGACCAACTCCCAGATCAACGCAGTTGAACTCTTCCTCCATCTGTCACAAGAGTGCTTACGTGAGAACTCGAAATTTTTAAATTGTGACAAGGTAAGGGAAAATTTCAGCAAGAGGCAAGAAAAGAGAGAAGGGGATAAGTCGAGATGTCATTTCTTATCTTGACAACTTTTAGCTTTTAGAAAATAGGTTTTATCCTCACTACGACCATTCTAGCTTAGGGTTGAGCCTACGGTCAACCTGGCTCTGATACCACCTCTGTCGGGACCCCGAATTTGCAAATCCGGACCCTCTGTGTATTCAGCACTAGTTCAGGAACGCGCTAGTGCACACAGTCTTAACATCGGTAAATATCACAATCATACCATTCGATATTATCAAAGTACTTTATTTAAATAACCAAACTGGTTACTCGACCTTATGGTCAAGTTACAAATGTATGCCTCGCAAGGCGAAACTTATTAAAAAGAGAAATAATAGCAGCGGAAAATCAAATAAGGTAACATCGTGGCGCCATCCAGTATACCACAGGCAACTGACTGGGCTCGCATCCCTAAGTAGACGGGTCCTCTTGGAATTCCTCCTCCGAAGCTGGCGTAGTCTCCTCTTCAACTGGTATTGTGTTGAGGCAAGGGTGAGTACTTGGTACTCAGCAAGTCATGCACAGAATGCAAGCTAATATACTATATGCATGGCTTGGTACAAAGGAATAGCTTAAGGTATATTTGCAAAGAAATGACTTTTGACAAGTAATATAAGTAGATTCGAAAGCAGTAGAAATAAGTAAAGCATAAATAACTTTTCAAGAAGTTTAATAAATATTTTCCCCATCCTAAACCACATTTCCATCAACTTCATTATTAAACCAACCCAACTTTTCAGACCAAAGTTATTTTTGAGAAAATCTAACCCTTGACTGTAATTCCCGAGCGATGTCCAATACCGCGGACACGGCTATTCGAATAGATTCTACACTCTGCAGAGGTTATGCACTTTACCCACAAGATACAGTCAAACACCACAAAGGCGAGTTCCCGTAACAAAGCCTTTCGGAAGCCTCAAACAACACAGGTGGTCCTCTCCGGTTCGTGCTCTACACCATCCCTTCCCTTAGCCAAGGCGAAGTATGGGACCAACACACCGTTAGATGGGTATCTGGCCACAGCCACGATACGCTCCCCGCATAATCACACAAGCGGTGTAATTGACACCCTGAGGCTCCACAAGTGAGTCCTTAGCGACTTAGTCAACTAGGGCCGTCCCATTCCAGCCATGTGGTTGCAAGTATGACCAGTTCAAAGGCTTGCAAGGTTAAGTCCTTAGAGTGACCAGGGCAAAACTACCCAAGAACCAAATCAACATCCCCAATGCCACAATGGCCCACGATTACTCTTGCCACATGCCCCGGCCGAAAATCAGCTGTTTATCAAACCCGATTGATTACCATGCACCACGTGCCATCAACATCACATGATACCTTTCCAAAACAGGTTCAATATATCATTAAGTCAATATTAACATTTGATTGTCCAAAATCATGTCATGAGCACGAAAGTGTGTCTAAGCGATACTACAACGGTCCTAAACCCATGTTGGCAATTTAATAATGTCCAACTAGTAATCCACAACTAGGGTGACAAAGGGTCATGGCACATACTTAAGTAATCAAGGTGTCATATAGCAAATTGGTATTTATCTAACCCCCAGGTTTAAACAAAGTATTTTTCTTACTTGAACTAGCATGCAATAGTTTAAATCAAAATAGATTTTGAAATAGGATCAACATGGTCAAAGCACAACTTGCCTTCAAAAAGTACTTGTTCTTGGTCTTGAGTTGGATCCTGAGTTAATACTTCTCCTTGAATCCTTCCCAAGACTTCAACGTCTACTCGTAAAGCGTGCAAATAGCAAATACATGAATAAACAATAGGCAAAAACATCCCAAAACTCCAAATAAAATCCATAAACAGAGAGAACATAATTTTCTGGATTTTTAGAAACTGGAATAAATCAAATTTGGAGTTAAGACGCAAAAGTTATGATTATTTAAAGTTTAAATAATCAATTAAATAATTTTACAGAGAAAAACTTTAGTCCAAAAATTAAATAAAATTCATATGTAGGTAGATCTCAATTTTATACAAATTTAGAAATTTGAATCACTCAAATCGGAGTTGAAACGCATAAAAGTTATAAGCGTTTGAAGTTTTGAAATTCAAATCAATTATTAAACCGATTTATTAAATCATTTTCTTTTCGGAAATTAATTATTGCGTCAAAGCATGGACACGTGGCAGCCTCTCGATTGGTTGGCTGGCGTCACCGGTCCATGGACTCGGTCCACGCTCGGCTCGGGTCCACCGTGGACTCGGTCCACGACTCTACGTGAGACTGACATGTGGGCCCACTTGGGTGACGTCATCGCTGACGTCAGCGGGGCTCAGCCCACGGTGCTGACAGGTGGGTCCACCGATGACGTCATGGGTGACGTCACGGTGCGATGGCCGACACGCGGGCCCCGCGTGTCGATGTACGCCACGCTGCCAGCGTGACCGGCCGACCGTCGGTCCAACTTCCCGACACGTGGCGCAATCACGGCCGTTGGTTTGAAAATCAGCGGCGCGGATTAGATCCAGGGTTAATACGTTGAAACTACTCGTTGATCGTGGGCCGCTCGATTTAGATCGGACGGTCCAGATCTAATCCTATAATAACACTACTACGACGCGTGGCAAATGTGAATCGTTGGATCTTGATCCAACGGTCGAATCCAATCGGGTTGGGGACACGTGAACTCACCTCAACCGTCCGTCTGGATCGGACGGTTCACCGAGCTCGCTGGTCCGGCGATGGCGCGGCGAGGCTTGGGCACCGAGACGGGGCGATGACCAAGAGCGGCGCTACAGGCTCCTCCGGCGACGTGCGTGGTCACGCTCGAGTCGCCTTGGCTCGAGGATCGATTCGGCCTCCTTCTCCTCGAGGCGGCGGACGGCGGCGGAAGGTGAGAAAAACCACCACAATACCCTAAGCTACTACGGCGAGCAATCCCGAGCAAGCGGCGGCTGCTAGGGTTTAGCAAGCTAAGGCAAAAAGTAGCGCAAGGTCACGGCGGTCCTCGGGGTGCGATCCGGGCATTAAATAGCCCCGGGAGGCGTGCTCAGGGCGGAGCCCTAGTCGGTTACGGCGGCGCACTCGGCGGCGAAGTCCGGCTCGGACTCGGCGGGGAAGACGGCACGAGAACCGTCCACGTGTCCAGATCAGCGGCCCCGATCGGACCGGCGCGAACGGGTTTGGGTCGGACACGGCTCAACCGGTACGGGCGGATCTCAGCCGTTGGATCTTGATCCAACGGTTGGGATTGATTAGGTTTAAGAGTGGGTTCGGTCGAGTCACGTGGCTCGGGTCGGACTCGAACTCGAGTCTGACTCGGGCTCGGTCGGATGAACAGTACTTGACCCGAGTTGAATTTCCAGCGATTTAATATTTAAAATAATTCCCAGTAATTCATTTAATTCATTAAAAATAGCAAATGACTCAGAAAAATTCCAGAAAAATTCTGGAAAATACTTTGGATCATTTTGGACTCAAATAAAATATTTCCAAAAAAATTTTATTTGCAAAATTAAATTCTTTAATTATTTCAAAATGGAATAAATTCAAATAAATTCCAAATAAATCCAAATAAATTCCAGAAAATTCCAAAAATTCACCAAAGTGCCAAATCACACATGAATTTAAGAAAAGCAAAATTTTGGGGTGTTACAAACCTCCCCCCCTTAATAGAATCTCGTCCCCGAGATTCAGGGCTCACTACAGAATAGGTTTGGAAACTCTTTCTTCAAATCCTCTTCTTGCTCCCAAGTCGCTTCGCTTTCTTCATGGTTGCTCCATCGAACTCTCTGAACGGGTTGACTTGTTTCTAGTTTCTCGATCCATTGTGTCTAGAATCCTCACAGGATGCTCCTTATAAGTCAAATCCTCTTGCAACTCAATTGATTCTAACGGTGTCTATTCCTCAGGAACTCGGAGGCACTTCTTCAACTGGGACACATGGAATACATCATGCACTCTCGCCAACGATGCGGCAATTCCGGTGATAAGCAACCGCCTCATGCGGCTCAAAATCTTAAATGGTCCAACATAACGGGGTGCAAGTTTCCCTTTGGCATGGAACCTCTTAACTCCCCTGAGAGGCGTAACTCTGAGGTATACAAAGTCTTCTAGTTCAAAACTCAAATCTCGGCGACGATTGTCAAAGATAACTCTTCTGCCGAGATTGGGCGATCTTCAATCTTTCCCTAATCATAGCGACCGTTCTTCACCTCTTGAAGAATATCAGGCCCAAAGACACGGCGCACGGTCTCATTCCAATTCAATGGCGTCCGACAGAGTCGACCATACAAAGGCCTCAAAAGGTGACATCGTAAACTAGCACGATAACTATTGTTGTAATCGAACTCGGCATACGGCAAACTCTTATCCCAAGAGGTAGCATAAGCTAATGCACAAGCTCTCAACATATCCTCCGAATCTGGTTGACTCTTTCGGCCTGTCCATCCGCCTGTGGATGATAAGTCATCTTGAAGTTCAAACGGGTTGCCATGGCTTCATGCAACTTATTCCAGAACCTTGAGGTAAATTGGGTACCTCTGTCCGATACAATCCTCTTTGGCACTCCGTGCAAACAGACAATCTCGATCATGTACAGTGCGCTAGTTTATCTCCCGAGTAAGTGGTCTTCACGGGGATAAAATGGGCTACTTTAGTCAAGCGATCCACTATAACCCATATGGAGTCATAACCTCCTTGAGTCTTCGGCAAACCGGTAATGAAATCCATTCCGATTTCCTCCCACTTCCACTCAGGTATTTTCAGCGGTTGTAGCAATCCTGCTGGTCTCGATGCATTGCCTTGACTCTACGGCATACATCGCACAATGCAACATGCTCGGCAACTTCACGTTTCATACTCGGCCACGAGAATCTCTCCTTCAGATCTGATACATCTTGGCGCTTCAGGATGAATTGAGTACTTGGAGTCATGGGCTTCTTCCAAAATCGATTGCTTTAACTCCTTTTGTTAGGCACACAAATGCGATCCTTCATCCACAACGTGCCTTGCTCATCCAACTTGAAGTCCTCTGCCTTGCCTTCCTCCTTGATGGACTTAATCCTGCGAATCTTGTCATCATCCTTCTGTCCTTCTCGGATCTGGTCCTCTAAAGTAGGCTTTACTTCCAATGCGGCCAAGAATCCGCTAGGTACAACCTCAATCTTCATCTTTTGAAAATCCTCACATAACTCATCCCGACTTGTAGCTAGCAACGCACTCACGGTATGGCTTTTCCGACTCGAGCATCGGCTACTACGTTGGCCTTCCCGGATGGTAATGGATTCCAACATTATAGTCCTTGATCAACTCTAACCATCTCCTCGCCTCATATTCGAGATCCGGTAGGTGAATATGTACTTAAGGCTCTTATGATCCGTATATACGTCACATCTGTTTCCAATCAGATAGTGACGCCATATCTTCAAAGCATGCACTACGGCAGCTAACTCTAAGTCATGTGTCGGATAATTTTCCTCATGCGGCCTCAATCGCCTTGATGCATAAGCGGCGACCTTTCCGTTTCGCATCGGCACACATCCAAGTCCTTGGCGCGTCGTCACAATAAATATCGACGCTTTGAGCAACATCCGGTAGAACTAACACCGGCGCCGACGTCAATCGCTTCTTGACTCCGAAATCCTTTCTCACATTCTCGCGTCCATGCAAACTTCTTTTCCTTCTTCAAAGCTGCGTAAGAGGTTTCGCAGAATTGTCGAGAAGCCTTCGATGAAGCGGCGGTAGTATCCTCGCCATTCCAAGGAAACTCCGAACTGGGTCACCGTCTTTGGCTGTTCCCAATGTAACACCGCTTCTACTTTGCTTGGATCTACGGCGACTCCTTCTGCGGTCATTACATGTCCAAGAAACTCCACCTTGTCCTTCCAAAAATCACACTTGCTGAACTTGGCGAAAAGTTGCTGTTCCCTCAGCTTTTCCAAAACTCGCCTTAAGTGTTCAAAGATGTTCATCCTGCGTCTTGGAGTAGATTAGGATATCTTCTATTAACACTACGACTTAGTTGTCCTTATATTACATGAACACCTTATTCTTCATATTCATGAAATAATTTGGCGCATTAAATCAGCCCAAAGGACATAATTGTAAACTTCGTAATGTCCATATCTTGACGAGAATGCGATCTTGAATATCTTACGATCGGATCTTCAACTGATGGTATCCCGATCTCAGATCAATCTTGGAGAAAACTCCGGCTCCTCTCAACTGATCAAACAAATCATCAAGCCTGGGTAGCGGATACTTATTCTTCACGGTGACCTCATTGAGTGCACGGTAGTCAATGCACATCCTGAAACTCCGTCCTTCTTCTTGACAAACAAAACTGGTGCTCCCCACGGCGAAACTCCTGTCGATAAATCCTTTCTCCATTAACTCTTCCAGGCTGTTTCTTCATTTCTACCAACTCCTCGGTGGACATCCGATAGGGTCTCTTTGCTATCGGTCTTTGTGCAGTACAAGCTCTATCACAAACTCTATGTCCCCTGTCTGGCGGCATACTGTAGATCTTCGGGAAAAACATCGGTACTCATTCACTCTTGGGACATCCTCTATGCTGATTGCCTTGGTACTGTTAACCATCAACTGTCCATCTCTAATCGCAGTGGGCTCGAAATTCCACTTTCTTCCCACACGGGCTCTCAATCGAGATAGTCCTTCGCCCACAATCCAATACGGCCTTGTGCTTGGATAACCAATCCATTCCCAATATAACATCTAAGGTCCGGTCTCCAAAATTATAAGGTTTGCTAGGAATTCTATTCCACCTATTAGTATTCTCGCCGGAACATCCTACTTTCGCTCGGAGTTCGGAACTGTGGGTTTGAACTAAAAGCATGCAGTTAAGTCTTGCAATCCTCAAATCATTTCTAGTAGCAAAGCCTTGCGAAACAAACGAATCGCGAAGCTCGAGTCAAACAAAACTGCAGGTGTATCGAGTTAACAAGTAACTTACCCAAAGACGACGTCCAGTAGCATTCGCAGTGCATCTGCGGTGACATGGTTGACTCGGCCTCTCACCACGATGCAGGGTGTGGCTCAGGTCTTTGGCGTCCTAGCTGGGTGGTTCCTAGATTGAAGCGAATCCGGGGTCACTCCTGCTGTCTTCTTTGGACAAGCTGTTGGCAAAGTGTCCTGGCTCGTTGCGGATTGTAATGGCGTCTCACCGTTCCTTCTTGATTGCTCGAGTAGTGTTTCTAGCGGGGCTGGGTCCGTAGTTACGATTGACAGGTCTTGGTCTTGAGGATGGTGTCCTTGTTGCATTCGTGGTTGAAATCAAGAGTTGATTTGGTGCAACTCTCAGCGCTATTGCGTTCCACTGGCGTGATCCTTCTTTGTTGCATCCTGCGCTTCTCGTTCTCATCCAGTTCCTTGCGCTTGTCCTCAAGAATAAGCGCCTTATTCACCAACTCTTGGAAATCTGGAAAGGTGTGGGTGATCAATCCTACTTGCAATCCTGAGTTAAGTCCCTTCATAAAACGAGGTATGCTGGATTTATCTGTCGCTACATCCTCAGTGCGTAGCGTGCTAGGCTGTGTGAACTTGTTCAGGTAGTCGGCCACCGGCCGATTACCTTGCTTGATGCTCGAACTCCTCCTTCTTAAGGTCCATGATTCCTTCAGCACGTGATCTTGTCGAATGCATTGTGAACTCTTCCCAAGTGATATCTTGAGGGTTCTCTTGCGTGTACAGAAATTCTCCCACCATTTGCAATTTGTTCCTTCGGTGATGAGAAGCGAGAGTACCTTCTCATTCCCTATGCATTGAGCTATGTGTAGCTTCCTCTCGATTGATCTTAACCAATCATCGGCCTCCAATGGATTGGCATTCCCAGAGAAAGTGGGTGGGTGAGTTCTCATGAACTCGATAGTCTTGTATTACGGCGTTGTCCATGATTAACTTGATTAGCGATGGCTTTGAGCAAAGGACGTGCCGCATTTGTTGCATCATAGCATGCATTAATCGAGTGCAGGCAGCAAGAAAAGCTCAAAATTCTGCATATCAACTGGCGGTCGGTGCTCCATCACTGGGTTTTCTGTGGCGAGAACCACTCCCATTGCTTCCAAGGTTTCCACGGGTGTTCACCATCTGTCAATTTGCTCTAGGTTTAGAGATGAGAGGGAAACAAGAATAGACAAGTAATATGGAACTTATGCGGGGCGAAAGGTGTAGCCTTAAGGTCCAACTTTATTATTAATAACTTGGTATGGCTGCTTACAATGCCTAAGGGCCTTGCAACACATAATGCACACTCGACAAACAAAGCAAATCCAAATCGAACTAATTTTGGAGTCTAACGCCTAAAGGGTGACTCTTTATTACGTGACTTGACTCGGCGAAGGAGTCTCACTATAGAACCTATGCTCACTCATCGAGAAAACCTCCACGGCACAGTGCGGGTCTTTGTGGCATAGGCGTAAACGATCGCCATGTCCAAAGAAGCTGTGTCCTCTATGGTAGTCGAAGAAGCCGGTGTCCTCATCGAGATCCGACTCCTCTGGATCTGGCTCGTGTAGCTCTGCATCGCTCGGTCCGTCCGTACAAAGTCATCTCCAACTCGTCAATCCTTCGTAGAAGGTGTGCCACATACTCCTGAGCTTCCCGCCATCTGTTCTTCTCTGTCGTGACCTCCTTGCGGGCCTTCTGTAGCTCCTTGCTTGTATTATCTAGTACATCCTCCTGGGCGACGACAAATCGTGCCAACTTTGTAACCGTGGCATCCTCATCCTGAATCGCCTTCGGGTCAAGAAGGTTATCGCTGCGCGGGTGATAACGGAACACCGTGCTCTCCAATTCTCTGGCGTAGATACGGGTAATGTGCCGCATTGCTCGTCGTGATACTTCTTGGATACCCATCTGCATTGTAGACCTCCTGGCAGTGCAGTGTATCGGGCGATTGCCTGGGCCCTTTTTCCTAGCAGGTACCTCAATCTTCACGTCACAAGCCTTGATCAATCCCGCTTGTCTGATCACTTCCACTTGGTATTGCGGCTTCTCAAAATCTCCGAGAGTCTGTAGCATATGCCAAAGTTCTGCAGCGTGACCAACTCCCAGATCAACGCAGTTGAACTCTTCCTCCATCTGTCACAAGAGTGCTTACGTGAGAACTCGAAATTTTTAAATTGTGACAAGGTAAGGGAAAATTTCAGCAAGAGGCAAGAAAAGAGAGAAGGGGATAAGTCGAGATGTCATTTCTTATCTTGACAACTTTTAGCTTTTAGAAAATAGGTTTTATCCTCACTACGACCATTCTAGCTTAGGGTTGAGCCTACGGTCAACCTGGCTCTGATACCACCTCTGTCGGGACCCCGAATTTGCAAATCCGGACCCTCTGTGTATTCAGCACTAGTCCAGGAACGCGCTAGTGCACACAGTCTTAACATCGGTAAATATCACAATCATACCATTCGATATTATCAAAGTACTTTATTTAAATAACCAAACTGGTTACTCGACCTTATGGTCAAGTTACAAATGTATGCCTCGCAAGGCGAAACTTATTAAAAAGAGAAATAATAGCAGCGGAAAATCAAATAAGGTAACATCGTGGCGCCATCCAGTATACCATAGGCAACTGACTGGGCTCGCATCCCTAAGTAGACGGGTCCTCTTGGAATTCCTCCTCCGAAGCTGGCGTAGTCTCCTCTTCAACTGGTATTGTGTTGAGGCAAGGGTGAGTACTTGGTACTCCAAAGCAAGTCATGCACTGAGAATGCAAGCTAATATACTATATGCATGGCTTGGTACAAAGGAATAGCTTAAGGTATATTTGCGAAATGACTTTTGACAAGTAATATAAGTAGATTCAAAGCGGTAGAAATAAGTAAAGCATAAATAACTTTTCAAGAAGTTTAATAAATATTTTCCCATCCTAAACCACATTTCCATCAACTTCATTATTAAACCAACCCAACTTTTCGGACCAAAGTTATTTTTGAGAAAATCTAACCCTTGATGTAATTCCCTAGCGATGTCCAATACCGCGGACACGGCTATTCGAATAGATTCTACACTCTGCAGAGGTTATGCACTTTACCCACAAGATACAGTCAAACACCACAAAGGCGAAGTTCAGTAACAAAGCCTTTGGAAGCCTCAAACAACACAGGTGGTCCTCTCTCAGGTTCGTGCTCTACACCATCCCTTCCCTTAGCCAAGGCGAAGTATGGGACCAACACACCGTTAGATGGGTATCTGGCCACGACCACGATACGCTCCCCGCACAATCACACAAGCGGTGTAATTGACACACCGAGGCTCCACAAGTGAGTCCTTAGCGACTTAGTCAACTAGGGCCGTCCCATTCCGGCCATGTGGTTGCAAGTATGACCCAGTTCAAAGGCTTGCAAGGTTAAGTCCTTAGAGTGACCAGGGCAAAACTACCGAAGAACCAAATCAACATCCCCAATGCCACAATCGCCCACCTGATTACTCTTGCCACATGCCCTGGCCGAAATCGTTTATCAAACCCCGCTTGATTACCATGCACCACGTGCCATCAACATCACATGATACCTTTCCAAAACAGGTTCAATATATCATTAAGTCAATATTAACATTTGATTGTCCAAAATCATGTCATGAGCACGTAGCGTGTCTAAGCAAAGATACTACAACGGTCTAAACCCATGTTGGCAATTTAATAATGTCCAACTAGTAATCCACAACTAGGGTGACAAAGGGTCATGGCACATACTTAAGTAATCAAGGTGTCATATAGCAAATTGGTATTTATCTAACCCCCAGGTTTAAACAAAGTATTTTTCTTACTTGAACTAGCATGCAATAGTTTAAATCAAAATAGATTTTCGAAATAGGATCAACATGGTCAAAGCACAACTTGCCTTCAAAAAGTACTTGTTCTTGGTCTTGAGTTGGATCCTGAGTTAATACTTCTCCTTCGAATCCTTCCGGCACTTCAACGTCTACTCGTAAAGCGTGCAAATAGCAAATACACGAATAAACAATAGGCAAAAACATCCCAAAACTCCAAATAAAATCCATAAACAGAGAGAACATAATTTTCTGGATTTTTAGAAACTGGAATAAATCAAATTTGGAGTTAAGACGCAAAAGTTATGATTATTTAAAGTTTAAATAATCAATTAAATAATTTTACAGAGAAAAAATTTAGTCCAAAAATTAAATAAAATTCATATTTAGGTAGATCTCAATTTTATACAAATTTAGAAATTTGAATCACTCAAATCGGAGTTGAAACGCAAAAGTTATAAGCGTTTGAAGTTTTGAAATTCAAATCAATTATTAAACCGATTTATTAAATCATTTTCTTTTTTGGAAATTAATTATTGCGTCAGCATGGACACGTGGCAGCCTCTGATTGGTTGGCTGACGTCAGCTGGTCCATGGACTTGGTCCACGCTCGGCTCGGGTCCACCGTGGACTCGGTCCACGACTCTACGTGAGACTGACATGTGGGCCCACTCGGGTGACGTCATCGCTGACGTCAGCGGGGCTCAGCCCACGGTGCTGACAGGTGGGTCCACCGATGACGTCATGGGTGACGTCACGGTGCAGTCGCTGACACGCGGGCCCCGCGTGTCAGTGGCCACGCACGCGCGCGTACGACGCTGACCGCGTCGGTCCAACTTCCCGACACGTGGCGCAATCACGGCCGTTGGTTTGAAAATCAACGGCGCGGATTAGATCCAGGGTTAATACGTTGAAACTACTCGTTGATCGTGGGCCGTTCGATTTAGATCGGACGGTCCAGATCTAATCCTATAATAACACTACTACGGCACGTGGCAAATGTGAACCGTTGGATCTTGATCCAACGGTCCAGATCCAATCGGGTTGGGGACACGTGAACTCACCTCAACCGTCCGTCCGGATCCGACGGTTCACCGAGCTCGCTGAAGTCCGGCGATGGCGCTGGCGAGGCTTGGGCACCGGAGACGGGGGCGATGACCAAGAGCGCGCGCTCTGAGGCTCCTCCGCGACGTGCGTGGTCACGCTCGAGTCGCCTTAGCTCGAGATCCGGTTCGGCCTCCTTCTCCTCGAGCGACGGCGGGCGGCGCGGAAGGTGAGAAAAACCACCACAATACCCTAAGCTACTACGGCGAGCAATCCCAGCAAGCAGCGGCCGCTAGGGTTTAGCAAGCTAAGGCAAAAAGTAGCGCAAGGTCACGGCGGTCCTCGGTGCGATCCGGCATTAAATAGCCGGAGGCGTGCTCAGCATGAGCCCTAGTCGATTCTGGCACAAGACTTCGGCGGGCGAAGTCCGCTCGGACTCGGCGAGGAAGACGACGAGAACCGGCCCACGTGTCCAGATCGCGGCCCCGATCGGACCGGGCGCGAACGGGTTTGGGCCTGACACGGCTCAACCGTGACGCGGATCTCACCGTTGGATCTTGATCCAACGGTTGGGATTGATTAGGTTTAAGTGGGTTCGGCCGAGTCACGTGGCTCGGGTCGGACTCGAACTCGAGTCGACTCGGGCTCGGTCGGATGAACGATTTGACCCGAGTTGAATTTCCAGCGATTTAATATTTAAAATAATTCCCAGTAATTCATTTAATTCATTAAAAATAGCAAATGACTCAGAAAAATTCCAGAAAAATTCTGGAAAATACTTTGGATCATTTTGGACTCAAATAAAATATTTCCAAAAAAATTTTATTTGCAAAATTAAATTCTTTAATTATTTCAAAATGGAATAAATTCAAATAAATTCCAAATAAATCCAAATAAATTCCAGAAAATTCCAAAAATTCACCAAAGTGCCAAATCACACATGAATTTAAGAAAAGCAAAATTTTGGGGTGTTACACTCAACCCCGGTACGCTCCCCCGTACAACTTACACAAAGGGTGTAGTTGACCTCCTGAGGTCCCACAGGTACGTTATTAGCAACTTAGTCAACTAGGTCCGTCCCATTACAGACATGTGGTTGCACGTTAGACCCAGTTCAAAGGCTTGCAAGGTTAAGTCCTTAGGGTGACCAGGGCAAGACTACCCGAAGAACCAAATCAACATCCCCAATGCCACAATCGGCCCCTGGATTACTCTTGCCACATGCCCCAAATAAAATCTGTTTATCAAACCCCGCTTGATTACCATGCACCACGTGCCATCAACATCACATGATACTTTTCCAAAACAGGTTCCATATATCATTAAGTCAATATTAACATTTGATTGTCCAAAACCATGTCATGAGCACGAAAGGTCTAAGCAAAGATACTACAACGTTCTAAACCCATGTTGGCAATTTAATAATGTCCAACTAGTAATCCACAACTAGGGTGACAAGGGTCATGGCACATACTTAAGTAATCAAGGTGTCATACAGCAAATTGGTATTTATCTAACCCCCATGTTTAAACAAAGTATCTTTCTAATTGAACTAGCATGCAATAGTTTAAATCAAAATAGATTTCAAAATAGGATCAACATGGTCAAAGCACAACTTGCCTTCAAAAAGTACTTGTTCTTGGTCTTGAGTTGGATCCTGAGTTAATACTTCTCCTTCGAATCCTTCCGGCACTTCAACGTCTACTCGTAAAGCGTGCAAATAGCAATACACAAATAAACAATAGGCAAAAAGTGTCCAAACATCCAAATAAAATCCATAAACAGAGAGAACATAATTTTATGAATTTTTAGAAACTGGAATCGTCAAATTCGGAGTTAAAATGCAAAAGTTATGATTATTTAAAGTTCAAATAATCAATTAAATAATTTTACAGAGAAAAACTTTAGTCCAAAAATTAAATAAAATTCATATTTAGGTAGATCTCAATTTTATACAAATTTAGAAATTTGAATCACTCAAATCGGAGTTGAAACGCAAAAGTTATAAGTGTTTGAAGTTTGAAACAAAATCTGAAATCATTATTTCGAATTAATAAATCATTTTCTTTTTCAGAAATTAATTATTGCGTCAGCATGGACACGTGGCAGCACTGGATTGGTCTGCTGACGTCAGCCGGTCCATGGACTCGGTCCACGCTCGGCTCGGTCTACCGTGGACTCGGTCCACGCTCGGCTCGATCTACCGTGGACTCGGTCCACGAATCCACGTGTCGCTGACATGTGGGACCACTCGGGTGACGTCATCGGCCGGCGTCGGCGGGCTTCGACCCAGGTCTTGACAGTGGAGTCCATCAGGTATGGCGTCATGGGTGGCGTCACGGTGCTGATCCGGCCGACACGGGCCCGGCGTGTCGATGACTCCAGCACTGCGCCAGCGTGGCGCGGCCGGTTCGACTCCCTGGACACGCGTGTAACGATCGTAGCCGTTGGTTTGAAAACCGGCGGCTAGGATTGATTTGAGCCTCAAGTGCTTGGGCGCGCGGGTTGATCTGGGCCGTTGGATCTTGATCTAACGGTCAGATCCAATCTAGCCTGGTGCGATTCCGCCATTGGCACGACCTAAGCCGTTGGATCTAGATCCAGCGGTTGAGATTAGATCTAGGATTTTCAACGGAACTCACCGAGGGTGACGTGGCGCGATCTGAGCCCTTGGATCTTGATCGGACGGTTGGTGGAGCTCGTGGTCGGCGATGGCTTTCTGGCGAGTTGTGGCTGCCGGCCGAGGACGGCGACCACACGAACGGCGTTTGGGGCGTGCTCGGCGAGGTGAAAGGTCTCTTCGGTGCGCTGCTTCGGGTTCGGATCTGGGTCAATGGCGGCGGGGGCGGCGGGCGGCGGCGGAATCAAGCGAGAACCAGCGGAGGGTGCTATGACTCGGCGAGCGATTCCGGCGGATCTACGGCGGCCGAGGCTCGGTGAGATAGGGCAGAGTGCGCGGGTCACGGCGGTCCTCGGTACCACCCAGACTTAAATGCCCTCGGCATGCGCGACGGAGGCGAGCCCTAATCCTACGGCGGCGGCGGCGAGGAGAGTCCGGCTCGGACTCGGCGGGACGACGACGCACGGCCGTCACGTGGCACGCGATCAACGGCCACGATCGGCGTGGGACGCGATCGGATCCGGCCGGATTCGACCGGCGATGCACGGAAATCGACCGTTGGATCTTGATCCAAGCGGTTGGGATCGATTAGGTTTTGGAGTTGGTTCGGTCGAGTCACGTGGCTCGGGTCGGACTCGAACTCGAGTCGACTTCGCCCTGGTCGGATGAACAGTACAAACCCACTCGCATTTTCCAAATGATTTAATAATTAAAATATTTCCCAGAAATTCATTTAATTCATTAAAAATAGCAAAATACTCAGAAAAATTCCAGAAAAATTCTGGAAAATATTTTGGAACATTTTGGACTCAAATAAAATATTTCCAACAAAATTTTATTTGCAAAATTAAATTCTTTAATTATTTCAAAATGGAATAAATTCAAATAAATTCCAAATAAATCCAAATAAATTCCAGAAAATTCAAAAATTCACCAAAGTGCCAAATCACACATGAATTTAAGAAAAGCAAAATTTTGGGGTGTTACAGCTAAGTACTCTGTATTCAACTTTATTTATCGCATGGTTATGATCCATACTGTTATGATGTGTGTGTACTGGCTATTGATCCAGGGACTAGTACAGGTAAACACAGCTGGGCCCGTGTCCTATTGAGGGTTCCAACAGAAGTAAAAAAATACGGCTGCCACTTCATTTCCTCGCGTTTTAATGCAAATCAGTGGAGGATTGATGTTGGTAACTGTTGTGGACTGAAGAGGATGCGAAGTGGATTCCATTTATGATTTTTGTGGAATTTTTGGTGATGAATTGGAGTAGATCTTGAAGCTTCTGTGGAACATCAATGGAGGAGAGAGAAAATGTAACACATTCATGTGCTTGGCTGAATCTTGAAGATGAGACTACAGTGCAACCGTATAAGGTTCAGTTACTTCTCCAATTGGAATAGTGTTTAGAATAAAAGGCATTTAAGATAAAATAGCTAAGAAGTTCTAAAAATCTTGAAAAATTCCTCTAAAATACTTGGGAATACTTAGAACTAAACGAAGTTGGTTTCGTAGCTTTTCGACGTATAGATTTTTCACAAAAATTCTTTTAATAAATCAGACACTTGTACGCATTTTTTTAATATTTTTCTTTTGTCCAAAATTTTATTTTATTATTTTTTTTCAAATGCTACAATGCGCGACTTTAACCTTGACAAAAATGAGGATGTTACAATCGACGAAAAGCCGAGAAATTAGCACTCAACGCTATCAGAAGCCTTGTGGTCTTATCGGCTAGCTTACAACGGATCGACTAAATTGACACCTGTCCAGCTGGCATACGGGCAAGAGGCCATTTTACCTGTAGAAATTAACATAGAATCAGCTAGAATACCAACACTTAATGCTCGATAATTTGGATGACTTGGCAGAACTAAGGTTGGTTGCGATGGATCGGCTTAAAAGAAATAAGGAGAGAGTAGCCAGATCGTACAACAAAAAGGTGATGCCAAAATCTTTTAGTGAGGCCGATTTGGTTTGCAAAACTATACTACCAATCGGGTCTAAGGACAATCGATTCGGTAAATGGTCGCCTACGTGGGAAGGGCCATATAAAATAAATCGGCTTGTCGAGGGTAATTCTTACATACTCGAGACCCTCGAGGGATCTGTACTACCCAAGGCGATCAACGGAAAATATTTAAAGAATTATTGCCCTAGCATATGGATCGGGGCCTGAGAAGCATCTCACTAGGAAAATACAAAGACAAAAGTTGATTAAAAACATTGTGCGGTCCTTACATCACACAAATCGGCTACATAGCTGACAATGACAAAAGTTTACAAAAGCCCGACATTCAACAGTTAAGAACATTATTTCAATTATTATAGCCCGGAACCAGGCAAGTGAGCTCCGAGTCCTGATAAAGCCGCCGCCGCCTTGCCGATGGTCTTCTGAACATTGTCTACAATACGTTGGTCATTGGCTGCGTTCCCAGGAACAACTTTTAGTTTGGCCGATTGCGTTTTCACCCGAGCCACCACCGCACTGAGGTCGCATTTCTGACCTGACAAAGAAGTAGCCAATGTGGCGACGCGTGTTTGATAATTGGCCAGTTGCTGTGTGATCGTGGCCAGCTGCTCCTCAAGGGATTCCTTGGCTGATTCAAGTTTCTAGAATTCTGTTTTGGCCGATTTGAGTGTAGCGACATCTTGATCAAACTGTTGTTTTTTGGATTTTGCGTTGGCTACTAGCTTGTCCAAGATGGATTGATCGGTCTGTTGGACGGCTCTCTGGGCTACCCTGCTCGTTGCAGCCATAGCAGTCCTCAGTGGCTGAGTATCGGCCAAAAGCTATGCTTCAGGCTGCATGACTTCATCGAGGAGTCAGTTGAGTCCTTCCTGCATGCTTGGAACAGAATTTACAGCAGCCGATGCATCCGCAGACGCGCCCAGTATCATGCGTACGTCGGCTGGTTAATCGTCTGTAGACATTACCTCCGGATCGCATAAGTCGTCCAAAGAAAAGCCAAGCAGGTCGACTGGATCCGCTGCCGATACCGGAGACGCAGGCATAAGCGATGTCAGGGGCGGCACTACGGGGAGTGACGGAGAATGATGGAGGAATAGCCGATGATACGCCTTGGATGTCGGCTAAAATTCCAGCCACCTGCGTCGATGGCGATGGCTGATGCAAAAGAGATGATTAGCAAGCCTACATTAAGAAAAGCAACGATAGCTCGGATTTATAACTTACCCCAGTTGTTGATCGGCCTGGGGAGTTCTCGGCACTGCGCTCCGTTGGCCTCGAAATTCTCCGCGCTAGGGACTTGGTTTTTGTTCTCTCTGGGAAACGAAAAATGGCTGAATAAGTTCTAGGAGAAAAGGAAAGGAAAGCCGTTAAGCGAACCTATAAATAACTTACTTGCAGGACGATGCTTATGGGCAAGGTCCGATAGAGATGGGCTTCGAACGCCCAAAGTGCCCGACGAGTAGCCAGTGATACCTGTCGACTGGCCAGCCCGTTTTTGGCGACCACTACCGGACGGAGCGGCAGTATCGGCCAAACGCTTGCTAGTGTCCCCTGCAGTCTGGTGACAGTACGAAAGATAATTTAATCAGGCCGATAGATGACAATATTCAGAGAACATCGAGAAGATAATACCTCTACGGCTACCGAAGAATTGGTATAACCGGAACTCTCACTTGAGCTATTGGTAGGAACTACAGTCGGCTCATGGAAACCAGGCAGAAATAGAGAAATAATAGCCGACGAAGACCTATCCAATAGAAGGGCATCCGCCATAGAGGACCACCAGAGTGAAAAAGGATTTGACCGACGAGAATTCAGAAAGAAATGTGGCAACTCAAGAACTTGCAAATCATCAGCTAGTTCGAGTACAATTTCCGCAGCCGTTGTGTTAGTCACCCAAGATTGTGGCTCAAGCCGATCGAGCAAGGGGGAAGAAGGGATAGCCTGTCCAAAACCGAGTTGACAGGCATAGACGGAGGGATGATAGAATTCATATGATGGCTGAAATGTCCGGTTCCTAGTATTTACGCCGACATGGATTATGCTAGGGGATATGAACAGCTTGTACATGTCTAAAGTGGATTGAGGCATTTGGGAGCTATCGGCATTGAGGGATAGGAAGGAAGGCCATGGGTGATCGACTTCTTCCTCGGTATCACATGATTGAAACACAATTAACATCGATGGCTGCGAAATTCATATAAACTATGACGGCAACACCATTAATAGGAACACCACATCGTATAGGAAGCCACGTCAATTTGAAAACTAAACTTGCAAAACATCGCATTTTAACCAAAAATCAATATTTTTGGAAAAGAACATCGACTCCAAAGTCAAACATCTGTACACACAACCGCCACATATTTTTCTCAAAAGAAAGGGAGACTCATATCCCAAAAGAGAACACTTTGCTAACAACATCTCCGATGAAACATCCATAAAAACCACCTTTTGGAGCACTTGCAAACACCACACACGTTATGCAAATAAATCCAACTCCAGTCAAAGAGAGTTACAAATTGAATCTCAAGAGTTTCCAACACAACCCACTATGTCCATCTGCTTCCGTTAAAATTTATTCCAAAGATAATTCAGGGTGAACGCGAAGGAGCGCGATCCACTCAAAAACTTTTGGGTGTAAATTCATACTCATAACACAAATTAAACAAAATAGCCAAAACCAAATATTGGCACCAATAGCTACGGGTTTTAGGGAAACTCGGAAACACAACACAAGGAATACCTTGACCGAAGGCATTCAACCAAAATAGCAAACAACCAAACCAGACCAAAAGGCTTTATACACAAGCTCAGCATGAATCCCACCATAACGTGTATTCCACTACACTTACCATTTAAGCATTCAATAATGACTATTTACTCATCAAGAGAGTCCAACCGGATTTAACAAAATTTACATAACAATTTCTCTCTCTAGTTACCATTCCAAACACCTTTAATCAAGGTTTAAGATGCTTATCACAAGGCAACCAACCAAGACTACAATAGCATGATCTCCACGGATCACCAAATCATATAACAATGTATTCTATATTTCAAACACATTACTTCAACAGCTACTTGAGCATGGTCAACCTATCAATTTTATACTATCCATACGTCAAAATCTTAACAATTGATTCTTGTTTAATTAATAAAATGACTTCAACAAATAAGTAATATCTCTACAAGATAAAATTCGTAAATAGGATTCTAAGATATGCATTCGTTAAAAATTAAAATCTTGCATCATGATTATTATCCATTGTTCATCCCATCACAACATGTACTCGACATAATACCACAGTTTTTTTTACATTTTTCTTCTATTGGATCAATGGTTTCCAACAAATTAACCATACTACCAAGGCATCATTATCAATAATTTGCATAATCATCAATCAACAACATTACCTTTAGCTACCCTATACGTCGGTTATAACAAAATTACCACCACACAACATACTCCAACTATTTAAAAATAGATTGAATACTAGCATTAACATTGCCCTTAACAACATCATTAACAATAAGTCTTATGTCTTCTCAATTGATATCAATACTAGCATTGTAGAGACACAACTGCATACTTTCAAACTAAAGTGACTAGTCAACACGATTAAATTTCTCTATTAATCCATTAGATTAGAACATCTTTAAACAACCAGCAAAGTTTCTTTAACATCATCTTAATGTTTAACTATGCATCAGGGTTTAAAACTTTAAACATAATCGAGGATCAAAAGCACTTTTTAAGCAAGGCAACAGATTCTAAGCATGTACAATAACCCATTTAATCATTCTCGCTACAGAGTAAACTACAACACTAGTAATCTATTTATTTTCCAGCTAGAGATGATATTCACATTGAATTGTTTAAACTCACAAATTAACTTAACAATACGTCATCCCATAAACCACATTGGTACATGCTACATAACATGCTAAACAACAATTCTTACTAGGGACAAATGATTTCAGTCAAAAGACTACTTACCTTGTTTGCAGCATTTTAGTTTTAAAACTCATCCCAAATTCATAAGTAAACACGACTCTCAGAATTGCAATGAGACAAACCCAAACTTGGTCATGCAAAGGGATTGTCCAAAACACTTTTAAATCTCAAAGACTCCCACAGGAGGGAACCAAACGATCAAATAAACCTTTGCGGACAAAGGCACAAAACATAAATCGACACAACTTAACCTTTTTACACACGCTTCAATAACTTCTTTTAAACTCAGAGTAAGACACACCAAAACCAAAACTATACTTTTCTTTGCAAGGCAACCAACAAAACCGGTGTCTGTGACACTACGGTATGGTGTGACATTATAAAATGTGAAATTAGAGAATAAAACCTTACGACTTGAGGTTTACTCGCGTTTTTGGGCCTTTTGAAGTGATGTGTCACAACGGAGTGTCGGAACCTTATAAATGGTGCATGATGAGGTCAAAAACATTATGAGGTGTGGAATTAAGGTTAAAACCATAGGGTTTGGGGGTTAATAGCGTTTCCGGGGTTTTGGGCCTTCCCGGGAGAGTTTGGGCCTAAAAGAGGGGGTTGTGGGCTTTGGTGGGATGGAGTGGGAATCCATTTAGGATTAGGAAAGGGGCTTAGGGCTGGTAAAAGGGGGTTTCCCAGCCCCTTTAGGCGTGCTCCCCCTGCCCTTGCTGCCCCCCACTTGCAAACCCTAGCCACCACCTCTCTCCCCCACCTCCCCCACACGCCTCCACCTCTAGCCGTGTGACACCTCGGAGTGTCGTATCCTTAATTTTTGAACATGATAAGGTTAAATACAGTATGAGATGTGGAAATAAGGTTAAAATCATAAGGATCGGGGGTTAATAACGTTTCCGGGCCGTTTCCGGGCCGTTTTCGGGGTTTTGGGCCTTCCCGGAGGAGTTTTGGGCCTTGGTGGGCTTTGGTGGGATGGATTAGGACTCCGTAACGGACTAGGATTGGGTTGAGGGCTGATAAAAAGGGGCTTCCCCCAGCCCCCTTGCGCCCCCACCTCCCCATATTGCGCCCCCACCTCCCCCTCTTGCGCCCCTCTCCTCCCTCCCCCTCCCCTAAGCCCTAGCCCCCCCCAAAACCGTGCGCACCCCCTCCCTTTCCTCCACCTCCACACCACCTCCCCTCCACCCCTTGCTGCCCTAGGGTGGTCTCCCCACCCCTGCACCTTGTGGAGTCATCCCGTGGAGCGAGGAGCGAGGAGCGAGGAGCGAGTAACGTGGAGCGAGGAGCGATTCGCGAGGAGATTCATTGGAGTTTTGTGCATCGGGCAAAGGTATGATCTTGGGGATCCTTGGGGATGATCTAGGTACTGTTATTAGGGTGTTTATCAAGTTTTAGATCAATTGGAGGCGCTGGTTTGAAGTAATTTGGGTTAGATCTAAACTTGTCCACGTTTCTGTTTTCGGGCAGATTGAGCAGTCGAACTAGGGTTCGAGTTTCCGTCGATTTAGAATCCGAATCAGACCGTACGGACTTCTAGGAAGTTGTAGATAATTTAATTATCTTTCCGTGGACGTAAAGCACGTTAATTTCCGATCAGCCGTTTGAAAGTTATGGCTGTTTTACCGAGCGCCTAAAAATATGTGACGTAACTGGAACAGATTGTGGTAATCTGTAGATTAAACAATTTTAGAGTCCGAATCAGTCTTTCCTATAACTAGAAAAAGTTGGGAAATTTCTAAGCTTCGCGACGGTGTACTCGTTTATTCGATTTGGAGTCCCAGAACTCAATTTATTCCTTTTGAAAGGCTGCTGTCCAGCCGGGACAGAACCTCTGTTTTTAGGTTTTGCGAGTAGTTGGCAATGTCGTGTTAGATGGGTGCGTGTGTACTGTTTTGAGGTTATGATTGTGAGTGTGTGATGCCTATGTGCAGGTGGTGTGACCCGGAGTTCCCTCTTCTTCCCGCCAATCCGTTGCACGTGGTTGAGGCAAGTGTGTTGTGATGGATAGCAAGTTGTAGGTTGCATGTTGAAATTAGATGGAATTGCCTACATGATATATGTCCACTTGCCATGTTTTAATGATTGATATGATATGATGAGCATGTTTAACATATTATGATGCCATGTGTTCATATGTGAATTGAATATGATAAGCTGGCATGGTTGCATGCATGTCATGAGATAGAGGCGAGGCGGTGAGAAAGTCTTAACTAGTCCGGCAAGGTCGGTGAAAGTTATGACTAATCCGAACGCCATTGAGTAAGTCCTATGTCGTGATTCCATCCACGTGGTGTTTGGAAGCGAGTAGGCACCCTCCATCTTCGGGATGGAAGGGGAAAGGGTGCACACCGACGGGTGTGTACTTCCCATACCGGTATGAGGTTCCAGAGGGTCAGGAGCAATGCATTACATCGCATACAAATTGATGATGATATTGATAAGTATTCATGAATGAGATGTTATACATGATGAAAGATGTTATTGACTTGTTGTTATGCTTGTTGTCCATTGCAGTATGCTTGCTGAGTTTTCGAACTCACCCTTGTGTTTTCTTGTTGTTTTAGGTACCATGAGAACGGCATGCGGGAAAGGGGAATAGTCACACGCTCACACGTTGCTTCACCTTAATGTTTCCCCAAGTCAATTCATTTAGTTTGATAATAAATTGCGTGTGATGGTCTTTAAAATTAAGTCTTAGCTTGGTTAATGAGAGTTCTATTGTTTGTTTGACACTTGGAACTTTAAGAGCTTGATGTTAGTCTTTTATTGTCGTTAAGACTTTATTTATTGCTGCTTTAGATGTTTCTCTTATTGCCATATAATGCTATATTGTTGCTGTTCCTTAAATTCATGATAAAACAAAGGAGGTGCTGCCAAAATCTCGGTTTTTTAGTCTATGCACCTTTGCTGGAATTTGATGTTAAATGTGGTATTTAGATGTTGTTTAGCTTATGTTTGGTAACATTCAGGCATAGTAAATGCCGGGGTGTTACAAGCCGCCTCCCCCATTGCTCCCCATTGCTCCACCACCCCTCCACCACCTCTCCACCTCCCTTGCTGCACCTAGGTGAGTTCTTGACCTCACCACCTCGAAGATCCATCCATTGGAGCGCTCCGCGATCAGGAGATCCGGTGGATTTGGAGCGAGGAAGGAGATCGCGCGATCCGGGAGGAGATCTATTGGGTTTTCGTACGTCGGGCGAAGGTATGGCTATGGGAATCCTTGGGGTTGGTCTAGGTACTGTTCTTAGGGTGTTTATCAAGTTTTTAGATCAATTGGAGGTGCTGGATTTGAGTATTTTGGGTTAGATCTAGATGTTGCCATGTTTATGTTTTGGGACAGCATGAGCAGTCGACCTAGGGTTGGCGTTTTTGTTAATTTAGAATCCAAATCTGTCCGTACGGATGTTGAAGAAATTGTAGATAATTTAATTATCTTTCCGTGGACATAAAGCACGTTAAATTCCGATCAGCCGTTTGAAAGTTATGACTGTTTTACCGAGCGTGTTAAAATCTGTGACGCGATTGGAACAGATCTCGGTAATCTGTAGATTAAACACCTTTAGAGGCCGAATCAGTCCTTCCTTATACCTAGAGAAAGTTGGGAAATTTCCTAAGCTACGCGAGTATGTACTCGTTTAATTGATTCGGAGTCCCAGAGCCCAAGTTATGCCTTGTGCAAAGCTGCTATCCCGCCTGGACAGAACCTCTGTTTTTAGGTTTTTCGAGTAGATGGCAATGTCGGGGTAGATGAGGGTTGGCGTACTGTTTTGTGGTTATGTTTGTGAGCGTGTGGTACTTATGTGCGGGTGGTGCGACCCCGGGAGTGCCCTCTTCTTCCCGCCAATCCGTTGCACGTGGTTGAGGCAAGTGTGTTGTGATGGATAGCGAGTTGTAGGTTGCATGTTGAGATTAGATGAAATTGTCTACATGATATATGTCCACTTGCCATGTTTTAATGATTGCTATGATATGATGAGCATGTTTAAGATGTTATGATGCCATGTGTTAATATATGAGTTATATATGATGTTGGCATGCTTGCATACATGACATGTTACATGGCCCGGGCGGTGAGAAAGTCAATATCTAATCCGGGAAGGTCGGTGAGAAAGATATGACTAATCCGGAGAGCCAATGAGTAAGTCCTACATCGTGATTCCATTCACCGCGGTGAACGGAAGCGAGGAGTAGGCACCCTCCATTTTCGGGATGGAAGGGGGAAGAGGGTGCACACCGACGGGTGTGTACTCAACCATAACGGTATGAGTTTCCAAGGAGACATGAGCATTGCATTACATTGCATACATAATGATGGTGATATTGTTAAGTGTTCATGAGTGAGATGATATACATGATGGGTGATGTTATTGCCATGATATTGTTCTTGTTGTCCATTGCAGTATGCTTGCTGAGTTTCGAACTCACGCTTGTGTTTTCTTGTTGTTTTAGGTACCATGAGAATGGCATGCGGGAAAGGGGAATAGTCACACACCCACATGTAGCTTCACCATATTGATTCCACAAATCATTCTATTAGTTTGATAATAAATTGCGTGTGATGATCATTGATTTAAGGCTTAGCTTTGTTTATGAGAGTTTTATTGTTCGTTTGACACTTGGAGACATTAAGTGCTTGATAATAGTCTTATATTGTTGTTAAGACTTTAATTATTGCTGTTTTAGCTATCTCTCATATTGCCTTATATTGCTATATTGTTGGTGCTCCTTAAATTCATGTTAAAACAAAGGAGTTGCTGCCGAAATCTCGGTTTTTAGCATATGTACCTTTGCTGGAATTTATGTTTAAATGTGGTATTTAGATATTGTTTAGCTTATGTTTGGTAGCATTCAGGCATATTAAATGCCGGGGTGTTACAGTTGGTATCAGAGCGGGCTGTAGGTCCTTGGAATGTGTATTTTTAGTGTCATGCTATGGGGTACAACTAAAATATGATGTGGAATAACTTAGAAACATGGCCTAGGTCTTAACTAAAATTTTGTCATAGGATAGCAACATTAAAACTTGCAAAAGTGGTATAACTAATCTAAAATTTGACACACACTGGATGCACAGTAGGAAAGGGTATGAGAATCGTTTCTTTATGCTTAAATGTTGTATTTAAGCTTTGATGTTGAATGCTTCATTTGATAAAGCATGTTGCTATGTCTATGAGATAAATGATTGAATTGCTCTTGTTGTTGTGATAGAGTGGGGTTGTGGTACCGAAGGGTTTCGGTCACCTCTTTTTGTTCATAGTAAGGGTGAGGTTTGACGGTGTGGCCGGTTAGCGCCATCACCGAAGAACTATTAACCCCTGTAGGAGAAGAGTGCTTACCCTTTTTTGTCGTAAATCGGGTAGTTGACTGGAGACAAATAGAAGAGTTAGTGGTGGTTTCCTTCGGATGTTTTTTTCACCGTTCTGACGGTCAGTGTTGGTTGGTCTTCTTTGTGTTTAGTCAATTGAAATCAAAAGAAAAGTGTTTGGTCTTGGATTTTCGCGGATCGATTCACAGGCAGTTTGTGGTTTTGTCTTCCTTGGGTGAAGACGAAGAAGAAGAGTCTAGTGTTGCGCTTCTTTTGGTTGCCTTTCCAGTTTTAATGCTTAGTTTGTTGATTCCTTTATGGGGAAGAAGCATTCAAATTTATTCCTGTGTTTGTCTTTCTCCAAGGTTAAAGGAGTTATTGCGGAGTTATGCCAGACTTGGTTGTCAGGGCTGAAGTTCTGTGGCTTTGTAGGAGTAAGTGGTGTTTGATTTCGTTATTTTGCTGGTTTAAGAAAATCATCCTTGAAGAACCCTTCATGTTTTGTGAAAGTTTGGAGTTAAGGTTTTATTTGCAAAGGTTTATTTGATCGGTTGGTTCCCTCCTGTGGGAGTCTTCGAGATTTAAAAGTGTTTTGGAGAATTCCTTTGCATGACCATGTTTGGATTTGTCTCTTTGCAATTTTGAGAGTCAAGTTTCCTTACGAATTTGGGATGAGTTTTAAAACTAAAATGCTGCAAACAAAGTAAGTAGTCTTTTGACTGAAATCGTTTGTCCCTAGTAAGAATTGTTGTTTAGCATGTTATGTAGTAGGTAACAATGTGGTTTATGGATTGATGTGTTGCTAAGTTAAATTTTGAGTTGAATCAATTCAATATGAGTAAAATCTCTAGTTTGAGAATAAATAGACTACTAGTGTTGTAGTTTACTCTTAGCGAGAATGATTGAAAGTGTTAATGTTCATGCTTAGAATCTGTTGCCTTGCTTTAAAAGTGCTTATGATCCTCGTTAATGTTAAAAGTTTAAACCTTGAGTCATAGTTAAAACATTAAGATGATGTAAACTGCTGATATTGTTAAGAAGCTTTGCTTGTTGTTTAAAGATGTTCTAATCTAATGGATTAGTAGAGACTAGTGACTTTAATTTGGAAGTTGATTGGAGTGGTTATTTTTGTTGTTGCAAACTACTAGTATATTTGGAAGTATGCAGTTGTGTCCCTTCAATGCTAGTATTCAATCTATTTTAAATAGTTGGAGTAAGTTGTGTGTTGGTAACTTGGTTATCACCTATGTATAGGGTAGCTAAAAGTAATGTTCATTGGTTGATGATTATGCCCATTTGTTGTTATTGATGACTAAGTAGTGGTGGTAACTGTTTAGATTACTCGTTGGAAAACCATGATTAAAATAGAGGAAAATTTTAACATGTTGCGATGGAGTGAGCTTTGGATAATTAACATGATGTAGAATTTTATCCTTAATGAATGTATGTCTTAGAATCATAGTTATGAATTTTATCGTGTAGAGATAATACTTATTTGTTGAAGTCCTGTTATTGATTGAACGAGTTTTAATCGTCAAGATGTTGATGTATGGATGGTGTAAAATGGATACGTTGATCCTGCTTAAGAATCTGTTGAAGTGCTATGTTTCAAATTTGGAATAAAAAGTATTATATTTTCGGTGATCCGTGGGGATCATGTTAATATAGTTTTGGTTGGGTGCCTTTTTGTTAAGCATCATAAACCCTAATTAAAAGTGTTGGGGAAGATAATAAGAGAAAGAATTTGTTTTGAAACTCTTGTTGTAACCGGAGGGGTTTCTCGATGAGTAAAAAAAAAGTGTAATTTGAAAGTTTAAAAGGATAAGAATAGGGTTTCATGCTGAGCTTGTGTTTAAAACCCTCTGGACTGGTTTGGTTGTATGCCATCTTGGTTGAATGCTTTCGGTTGAGGTGTTCCTTATGTTGAGTTTCAGAGTTTCCCCAAAAACTCGTAGTGTTTGTTGTCGACTTTTGGTTTTGGCGAAATTGTTTAGTTCGTGTTGTGAGTTTGAGTTCACATCCAAAAGTCTTTGAGTGGATCGCACTCCTTCGCGTTCGCACTGAATCATCTTGGGAGTAAATGTTAAAGGACACATAAGGTCTTAGTGGGTTAAGTTGGAAATGGTCGAGATTTAATTTGTAACTCCTTTTGGCTAGAGTTGGAGTTGTTTTGAAAAGATGTGTGATGTTTGCGAGTGCTTCACAAAGGTGGATTTTATGAATGTTTTACAAAGTGATTTTGTTAGTGAGGTGTTTCCCTTTTGGGAATGAGTTTCCCTCTCCTTGAGGAAGTTTGTGATAGTTGTGGGAGCAGATGCTCGACTGGAAATGTGACACTACGGTATGGTGTGACATTATAGAATGTGAAATTAGAAAATAAAACCTTTCGGCTTGAAGTTTACTCGCGTTTTTGGGCCGTTTGAAGTGATGTGTCACCACGGAGTGTCATAACCTTTTAAATGGTGCATGTTAAGGTCAAAAACTTTATGAATTATGGTATGGGAGGTTAAAACCATAAGGTATGGAGGTTAATAGCGTTTCCGGGCCGTTTCAGGGGTTTTGGGCCTTTCCGGGGGAGTTTGGGCCTAAGGGAAAGGTCCGTGGGCTTTGGTGGGATGGTGTTCGAGTCCATTTAGGGTAGGAGTCCTGTTTGAGGGGCCTCCTCCTGCCCTTTTGTACGTGCTCCCCCTGCCCTTGCTGCCCCCCACTTGCAAACCCTAGCCGCCACCTCTCTCCCCCACCTCCCCCACACGCCTCCACCTCTAGCCGCCTCCCCCATTGCTCCCCATTGCTCCACCACCCCTCCACCACCTCTCCACCTCCCTTGCTGCACCTAGGTGAGTTCTTGACCTCACCACCTCGAAGATCCATCCATTGGAGCGCTCCGCGATGAGGAGATTCGGTGGATTTGGAGCGAGGAAGGAGATCGCGCGAACCGGGAGGAGATCTATTGGGTTTTCGTGCGTCGGGCGAAGGTATGGCCATGGGAATCCTAGGGGTTGGTCTAGGTACTGTTCTAAGGGTGTTTATCAAGTTTTTAGATCAATTTGTGGTGTTGGAATTGAGTAGATTGGATTAGATCTAGATGTTGCCACGTTTCTGTTTTGGGGCAGCATGAGCAGTCGACCTAGGGTTGACGTTTTCGCCAATTTAGATTCCGTATCTGTCCGTGCGGATGTTGAAGAAGTTGTAGATAATTTCATTATCTTTCAGTGGAAATAAAGAATGTTAAATTCCGATCAACCGTTTGATAGTTATGGCTGTTTTACCGAGCGTGTAAAAATCTTTGACGCGATTGGAACAGATCACGGTAATCTGTAGATTAAACAACTTTAGAGTCCGAATCAGTCTTTCCATATACCTAGGAAAAGTTGGGAAATTTCCTAAGCTACACGAAGATGTACTCGTTTAATTGATTCGGAGTCCCAAAACTCAAGTTATGCCTTTTGCAAGGCTGCTGTCCCGACGGGACAGAACCTCTATTTTTAGGATTTGCGAGTAGTTGGCAATGTCGGGGTAGATGAGGGTTTGCGTACTGTTTTCTGGACATGATTGTGAGTGTGTGATGCCTATGTGCAGGTGATGCGACCCCGGGAGTGCCTTCTACTTCCCGCCAATCCGTTGCCCGTGGTTGAGGCAAGTGTATTGTAATGGATAGCGATTGTAGGTTGTTTGATTGATTGAGATTGAAGGTTGAATATATGATATGTTCACATGCCATGCTTTAATGTTTGCCATTGATATGATGAGTATGTTTATTATATGATGATGCCATGTGTTATTGCACAAGATTATCCATGATGATGCCATGTGTTAATGTACAAAGTTAAATATGATGTTGGCATAAATGCATACATGGCATGTTACATGGCTCGGGCGGTGAGAAAGTCATAACTAGTCCGGGAAGGTCGGTGAGAAAGTTATGACTAATCCGGAAAGCCAATGAGTAAGTCCTACATCGTGATTCCATTCACCGCGGTGAACGGAAGCGAGGAGTAGGCACCCTCCATCTTCGGGATGGAAGGGGGGAGAGGGTGCACACCGACGGGTGTGTACTCAACCATACCGGTATGAGTTTCCAGGAGACATGTGCATCGCATTGCATTGCATTATATGAGGATGTTATATGAGGATGATGGATGATGATGTCAATGATATGCTTATATTATGAATATGAGATGTGTATGATGTTGTATGTGAAAAGTGGTGATGAAGGTATTGGAATGTGTTTTCTTGTTCCATTGCAATATACTTGCTGAGTGATGAACTCACGCTTGTGTTTATGTTGTTTTTCTTAGGTACCATGAATCCGACATGCGGGAAAGGGAGCTAGTCACACGTCATCACTTAGCATCACACATTTGAACAATGACATGTTCCTTCCTTTATGGTTATGGTTAAGTCTTTGAGCTAAACTGTGGTTTCGATGATTCGTTGGTCGTTATGAGTAACTGATTAGTCCATATTTGTCATGAGACGGATAGAATTTCTATCCTTAGTGGTATGGTGGCTGTTTTTTCGTTTGATCATGTTATTGCTATCGTTCATTATGCTATATTGACATGTTATTATTGTTGTTGCTTCAATTCATGTTAAAACAAAGGAGATGCTGCCGAAATCTCGGTTTTTAGCATGTGCGCCTTTGCTGGAATTTATGTTTAATTGTGGTATTTAGATGTTGTTTAGCTTATGTTTGGTAGCATTCAGGCATAGTAAATGCCGGGTGTTCTGATTAGTATCGAGCGGTTTGTAGGTCCTTGGAATATGTATTTTTAGTGTCATACCTTAGGTTGCAACTAAAATGTGATGTGGAATAACTTAGAAATATGGCTTAGGTTCTAACTAAAACTTTGTCATAGGATAGCAACATTAAAACTTGCAAAAGTGGTATAACTAATCTAAAATTTGACACACAATGGATGCATAGTAGGAAAGGGTATGGGTATCGTTTCTTTACACTTAAATGTTGTATTTAAGCTATGATGTTGAATGCTTTATTTGACAAAGCATGTTGCTATGTCTATGAGATAAATGTTTGAATTGTTCTTGTGGTGGTGATAAAGTAGGGTTGTGGTGCCGAAGGGTTTCGGTCACCTCTTTTTTGTTCATAGTAAGGGTGAGGTTTGACGGTGTGGCCGGTTAGCGCCATCACCGAAGAACTGTTAACCCCTGTAGGAGAAGAGTGCTTATCCTTTCTGTCCTTGATCGGGTAGTTGACTGGAGCCAAATAGAAGAGTTGATGATGGTTTCCTTCGGATGTTCTTTGCCGTTCTGACGGTCGGTTTCGTTGCTTTTCTTGGCTTTAGTTGAGTTGAACCAAAAGAAAAGTGTTTTGTATTGGATTTTTGCGGATCGTTCCGTATGCGGTGTGTGGGTTTGTCTTCCTTGGTTGAAGACGAAGAAGAGGAGTCTAGGGTTGCGCTTCTTTCGGGCGCCTTTCCAGTTTTAATGCTTAGTTTGTTGATTTCTTTATGGGGAAGAAGCATTCGATTTATTCCTGTGGTTGTCTTTCTCCGAGGTTAAAGGAGTTTTTGCGGAGTTATGCCAGACCTGGCTATCAGGGCTGAAGTTCAGTGGCCTTGTAGGAGTAAGTGGTGTTTGATTTCGTCATTTTACTGGTTTAAGAAATCATCTTTGAAAAAACCCTTCTTGTTTCGTGAAAGTTTGGAGTTAAGGTTTTATTTGCAAAGGTTTGATTGAGCGCTTGGTTCCCTTTCGAGAAAACTGTCTTTCAACCTTTTTCCTTATGGGAGTCCTTGAGATTTAAAAGTGTTTTGGAGAATTCCTTTTGCATGACCAAGTTTGGGTTTGTGTCATTGCAATTTTGAGAGTCAAGTTTTCTTATTATTTTGGGCTGAGTTTTAAAACTAAAATGCTGCAAACAAGTGAGTAGTCTTTTGACTGAAATCGTTTGTCCCTATTAAGAATTGTTGTTTAGCATGTTATGTAGCATGTACCAATGTGATTTATGGGATGATGCATTGTTAAGTTAATTTGTGAGTTGAAACAATTCAATGTGATTACCATCTCTAGCTTGAGAATAAATAGACTACTAGTGTTGTAGTTTACTCTGTAGCGGGAATGATTAAATGGGTTGATGTACATTCTTAGAATCTGTTGCCTTGCTTTAAAAGTGCTTATGATCCTTGTTAATGTTTCAAGTTTTAAACCCTAATGCATAGTTAAAACTTTAAGATGATGTAGATCTTGTTATTGATAAAGAAACCTTCTTTGGTTGTTTAAAGATATTCTAATCTAATGGATTAATAGAGAAATTTAATCGTGTTGCCTAGCGACTTTAATTTGGAAGTTGATTAGAGTTGCTATTTACGTTGTTGCAAACTACTAGTATATTTGGAAGTATTCAGTTGTGTCTCTACAATGCTAGTATTGATATCAATTGAGAAGACATAAGACTTATTGCTAATGATGTTGTTAAAGGCAGTGTTAATGCTAGTATTCAATCTATTTTAAATAGTTGGAGTATGTTGTGTGGTGGTAATTTGGTTATCACCTATGTATAGGGTAGCTAAAAGTAATGTTGTTGGTTAATGATTATGCTCGTTTGTTGTTATTGATGACTAAGTAGTGGTGGTAATTGTTTAGATTACTTGTTGAAAATCATGGTTAAAATAGAGGAAAATTTTAACATGTTGTGATGGAGTGAGCTTTGGATAATTAACATGATGTACAATTTCATCCTTAATGATTGTATGTCGTAGAATCATATTTACGAACCTTGTCTTGTGGAGATAATATTTACATGTTGAAGTCGCTTGTTAACTGAATAAGTTTCGATTGTCGAGACGTTTACATATAGGTGGTATGAAAGTTATTGGTTGGTCACGCTGAAAGTTTTGTTGGAGCACTTGTTTCAAATCTAGATTATGATGTTATTTGTTATGTTGGTCAGTGGGGATCTTGTTGACTTAGTCTTCGTGGGATGTCTTTTCATAAGCATCATAAACTTTATTTATAAGTATTGGGGAAGATAATAAGAGAAAGAATTTGTTGTGAAGCTTTTGGTTGTATTGTGTTGGGGCTCCTCAGGGAGTAGATAGTAATTATTGAAGTCTTTTAATGGAAAGCGTAGTGGAGTACTAGAGATTGTTCTTTTTATGCTGAGCTTGTGTTTAAAAGCTTTTGGACTGGTTTGGTTGTTTGCCATTTTGGTTGAAGGGTTTTCGGTCAAGGTGTTCCATATGCTGTGTTTCGGAGTTTCCCTAAAACTCGTAGAAATTGGTGCAAATATTTGGTTTTGGCTAATTTGTTTAGTCAGTGCTATGGGTATGGATTTACACCCTAAAAGTTTTTGAGTGGATTGCGCCCTTTCGCGTTCGCACTGAATTATCTTTGGAATTAATTTTAAAAGGAAGCAGATGGTCATAAAGGGTTGTGTTGGAAACTTTTGAGTTAAGCCCTTGATGTGTAACTCTATTTGACTAGAGTTGGAGTCATTTGGAAAATGTGTCTGGTGTGCGGGTGTTTCACAAGTCTGGATTTTTATGAATGTTTCATAAGTGAATTCGGTTAGAGAAGAGTTTTCTTTTGAGATTGAGTTTCCCTCTCTTTTGATGAAATTTATGGCAATTGTTGGTGCAGATGTCTAACTTTGGAGTCAATGTTCTTTTCCAAAATGTTGATTATGGTTAAAATGCGATGTTTTGCAAAGTTTAGCTATCTATCGTTGGTGGGTTCTGATATGATGTGGTGCCTTACTGTTAACTATGCTGCCGACATAGTTTATATGAATTAGCGCAACTCTCGATGTTATTCGAGATTTATTCATGTGATACCGAGGAAGAAGTCGTCAGGTGAAGGACTTTTCGGTAGTGTGGTTACATGATGAATGAATGGTGAAAAGTAAACAGGACATCGTTTTTAGATGTTAAATGATAAATGAGTCGTTGAGCCAGGTCGGTGAGAAAGTCATATAAGGATATATGACTAATCTGGAGTGCTCTTGAAAAGTGTGCATGCATGTCATGAATCGAGATATCCATTTCTTTCTAGTATGAAAAGAAAGAATGAAGAAATTATGGTATTTTGGTTGTGGTGTAGGAGATTTATGCTTCCTTTGTGATTTGGCTTGGATGTTGCCAAATTATTTCCAAAATGGTTGTTAACGCTTTGGGTTTGAGTTGTCGTGAGTACACTTGGGCTTGATAGCTAAGTGTTTTTGTGTGAGGACGAGACCCTCTTAAGAAAGGAACCAATTGTGGTTTGGTAAAGTTTTTACGATCCTAGCTTGGGGCTAGGCGTAGAACCTTAGTGGTATAAGGGTGGTTTGTGATGGAGGTTGATGATGTTTGCGTTTAACCATTATTAAGAGTAGCGATGGGTGGAAGTGAAGTTGACGTTAGTTCGGTGATATTTGTCCTGCCGTGAGCAATTGTCGTCACTAGTTGTTCTTGGATTTGAGTCTTGTCTGGGAAAGGATGGAATAAAATGTTAGTATGATCGTGTATCGGAAGGGCAAGTGTGCCTTAATGAGTTTTCCCCTCGATGGAAATTTTCGGGAATGTTGAAAGGTCGTTAAAGGAATTGTGACTTCCTTTGATTATGTCATGTTGAGTTTAATGGAGTATGGTAGTCAGGTTGGTTGTGATAGAAGTATGAAGTGTTTGCCGTGAGGATTCGAGCGTATTGGGTTGATAGAGCACTTTGTGGTTGAAACGCAGATTGTGTTTGGGAATGGACGTGAAGGTCGACCTATGAGAGGTTGCCCTTAGTTGAGCTAGATCATTACTTTTCTCACCAAGTGTTGGTTTTGAGAACTCGCTTGTCGTTTGTTCCGGTTTGAGATTTCGTGCGGTTGTTTTGTGCTGCAGAGAAGTCTTTTGTCCCTTGGGGATTTTTTTTGTTGTTGTTTTATTGGTGTCCTTCGGATTCGAGGTCGAATCCTGTTGAAGGGGGGAAGAATGTGACACTACGGTATGGTGTGACATTATAGAATGTGAAATTAGAGAATAAAACCTTTCGGCTTGAGGTTTACTCGCGTTTTTGGGCCGTTTGAAGTGATGTGTCACCACGGAGTGTCGTAACATTTTAAATGGTGCATGTTAAGGTCAAAAACTTTATGAATTATGGTATGGGAGGTTAAAACCATAGGGTATGGAGGTTAATAGCGTTTCCGGGCCGTTTCCGGGCCGTTTCAGGGGTTTTGGGCCTTTCCAGGGGAGTTTGGGCCTAAGGGAAAGGTCCGTGGGCTTTGGTGGGATGGTGTTCGAGTCCATTTAGGGTAGGAGTCCTGTTTGGGGGGCCTCCTCCTGCCCTTTTGGACGTGCTCCCCCTGCCCTTGCTGCCCCCCACTTGCAAACCCTAGCCGCCACCTCTCTCCCCCACCTCCCCCACACGCCTCCACCTCTAGCCGCCTCCCCCATTGCTCCCCATTGCTCCACCACCCCTCCACCACCTCTCCACCTCCCTTGATGCACCTAGGTGAGTTCTTGACCTCACCACCTCGAAGATCCATCCATTGGAGCGCTCCGCGACGAGGAGATTCGGTGGATTTGGAGCGAGGAAGGAGATCGCGCGAACCGGGAGGAGATCTATTGGGTTTTCGTGCGTCGGGCGAAGGTATGGCCATGGGAATCCTAGGGGTTGGTCTAGGTACTGTTCTCAGGGTGTTTATCAAGTTTTTAGATCAATTTGTGGTGTTGGAATTGAGTAGATTGGATTAGATCTAGATGTTGCCACGTTTCTGTTTTGGGGCAGCATGAGCAGTCGACATAGGGTTGACGTTTTCGCCAATATAGAATCCGTATCTGTCCGTACGGATGTTGAAGAAGTTGTAGATAATTTCATTATCTTTTAGTGGAAATAAAGAACGTTAAATTCCGATCAACCGTTTGATAGTTATGGCTGTTTTACCGAGCGTGTAAAAATCTGTGACGCGATTGGAACAGAACACGGTAATCTGTAGATTAAACAACTTTAGAGTCCGAATCAGTCTTTCCATATACCTAGGAAAAGTTGGGAAATTTCCTAAGCTACGCGAAGATGTACTCGTTTAGTTAATTCGGAGTCCCAAAACTCAAGTTATGCCTTTTGCAAGGCTGCTGTCCCGACGGGACAGAACCTCTATTTTTAGGATTTGCGAGTAGTTGGCAATGTCGGGGTAGATGAGGGTTTGCGTACTGTTTTGTGGACATGATTGTGAGTGTGTGATGCCTATGTGCAGGTGATGCGACCCCGGGAGTGCCTTCTACTTCCCGCCAATCCGTTGCCCGTGGTTGAGGCAAGTGTATTGTAATGGATAGCGATTGTAGGTTGTTTGATTGATTGAGATTGAAGGTTGAATATATGATATGTTTACATGCCATGCTTTAATGTTTGCCATTGATATGATGAGTATGTTTATTATATGATGATGCCATGTGTTATTGCACAAGATTATCCATTTAGGGTAGGAGTCCTGTTTGGGGGGCCTCCTCCTGCCCTTTTGGACGTGCTCCCCCTGCCCTTGCTGTCCCCCACTTGCAAACCCTAGCCGCCACCTCTCTCCCCCACCTCCCCCACACGCCTCCACCTCTAGCCGCATCCCCCATTGCTCCCCATTGCTCCACCACCCCTCCACCACCTCTCCACCTCCCTTGCTGCACATAGGTGAGTTCTTGACCTCACCACCTCGAAGATCCATCCATTGGAGCGCTCCGCGACGAGGAGATTCGGTGGATTTGGAGCGAGTAAGGAGATCGCGCGAACCGGGAGGAGATCTATTGGGTTTTCGTGCGTCGGGCGAAGGTATGGCCATGGGAATCCTTGGGGTTGTTCTAGGTACTGTTCTAAGGGTGTTTATCAAGTTTTTAGATCAATTTGTGGTGCTGGAATTGAGTAGATTGGATTAGATCTAGATGTTGCCACGTTTCTGTTTTGGGGCAGCATGAGCAGTCGACCTAGGGTTCCTGTTTTCGCCAATTTAGATTTCGAATCTGACCATACGGACTTAAAATAAGTTGTAGATAATTTCATTACCTTTCAGTGGACGTAAAGCACGTTAAATTCTGATCAGCCGTTTGAAAGTTATGACTGTTTTACCGAGCGTGTTAAAATCTGTGACGCGATTGGAACAGATCTCGGTAATCTTTAGATTAAACAACTTTAGAGGCCGAATCAGTCTTTCCTTATACCTAGATAAAGTTGGGAAATTTCCTAAGATACGCGAGGATGTACTCGTTTAATTGATTCAGAGTCCCAGAACTCAAGTTATGCCTTTTGCAAGGCTGCTGTCCCGACGGGACAGAACCTCTGTTTTTAGGTTTTGCGAGTAGTTGGCAATGTCGGGTTAGATGGGGGTTTGCATACTGTTTTGTGGACTTGATTGTGAGTATGTGATACCTATGTGCAGGTGGTGTGACCCCGGGAGTGCCCTCTTCTTCCCGCCAATCCGTTGCACGTGGTTGAGGCAAGTGTGTTGTGATGGATAGCGAGTTGTAGGTTGCATGTTGAGATTAGATGGAATTGTCTACATGATATATGTCCACTTGCCATGTTTTAATGATTGCTATGATATGATGAGCATGTTTAAGATGTTATGATGCCATGTGTTAATATATGAGTTTTATATGATGTTGGCATGCTTGCATACATGACATGTTACATGGCCCGGGCGGTGAGAAAGTCATTAACTAATCCGGGAAGGTCGGTGAGAAAGTTATGACTAATCCGGAGATCCAATAGAGTAAGTCCTACGTCGTGGTTCCATCTACCGTGGGTTGTGGAAGCGAGGAGTAGGCACCCTCCATCTTCGGGATGGAAGGGGGGAGAGGGTGCACACCGACGGGTGTGTACTCAACCATACCGGTATGAGTTTCCAAGGAGACATGAGCATTGCATTACATTGCATACACAATGATGATGATTTTGTTAAGTGTTCATGATTGAGATGATATACATGATGTGAGATGTTATTTCTATGATACTGTTATTGTTGTCCATTGCAATATGCTTGCTGAGTTTCGAACTCACGCTTGTGTTTTCTTATTGTTTTAGGTACCATGAGAACGGCATGCGGGAAAGGGGAATAGTCACACGCCCACACGTAGCTTCACCATAATGTTTCCCCAAGTCATTCTATTAGTTTGATAATAAATTGCGTGTGATGATCATTGATTTAAGGCTTAGCTTTGTTAATGAGAGTTTTATTGTTCGTTTGACACTTGGAACCTTAAGTGCTTAATGTTAGTCTTTTATTGTCGTTAAGACTCTATTTATTGCTGTTTTAGATGTCTCTCTTATTGCCTTATAATGCTATACTATTGTTGTTCCTTAAATTCATGATAAAACAAAGGAGGTGCTGCCGAAATCTCGGTTTTTAGCCTATGCGCCTTTGCTGGAATTTTATGTTAAATGTGGTATTTAGATGTTGTTTAGGTCATGTTTGGTAGCATTCAGGCATATTAAATGCCGAGGTGTTACAAACATAACGAACACCTCAACCGAAAGCATTCAACCAAGATGGCACACAACCAAACCAGTCAAGAAGGTTTTAAACACAAGCTCAGCATGAAACCCTATTCTTATCCTTTTAAACATTCAAATTACACTTTTTACTCATCGAGAAACCCCTCCGGTTACAACAAGAGCTTCAAAACAAATTTTTTCTCTTATTATCTTCCCCAACACTTTTAATTAGGGTTTATGATGCTTATCAAAAAGGCACCCAACCAAAACTATATTGACATGATCCCCACGGATCACCGAAACATAATACATCTTGTTCTAAATTTGATACATAACACTTCAACAGATTCTTAAGCATGATCAACGTATCAATTTTATACCATCCATACATCAACATCTTGACGATTAAAACTCGTTCAATCAATAAAATGACTTCAACAAATAGGTATTATCTCTACACGATAAAATTCATAACTATGATTCTAAGACATACATTCATTAAGGATAAAATTCTACATCAGGTTAATTATCTAAAACTCACTCCAACGCAACATGTTAAAATTTTCCTCTATTTTAACCATGGTTTTCAACAAGTAATTGTAACACCCCAGCATTTAATATGCCTGAATGCTACCAAACATAGACTAAACAACATCTAAATACCACAAAATTAACATAATTACAGCAAAGGAGCAAATGCTAAAAACCGAAAATTTCGGCAGCATCTCCTTTGTTTCTCATGCTTCGAAGCAACAACAATAGTAAGACAAGATATAGCTTGGTAAATGACAACTAAAACAGCAATAACAATTGATATGGCAACACTTATATCTACAAACAGCGAATTCAACCATTTCACCAATTATAGTGAAGCAAAAGATGAACTTAAGCTCAAAACCAAGCCGAGCACTAAGTTTCATGGCACAAATCTTATTATCATGTCTCCAAGTGATTAAACATAGACTATGAATGTGAAGCTACGTGTAGAAGTGTAGCTAAACCCCTTTCCCGCATGCCGGTCTCAAAGTACCTAAAAACAACATAAAACACAAGCGTGAGTTCATCACTCAGCAAGTATATTGCAATGGGCCAAAAAAAAAACAATTCAATGTAACATCACTACATACCATGCTCAACTTCATAGTCAAGTCATAATCTCATATTCAACATCATATTCATGTCTCAAAATCATTGTTCACATATCATCATCATCATGTATGCAATGCGATGCAATGCAATGCTCATATCTCCTGGAAGCTTATACCGGTATAGCTGAGTGCACACCCGTCGGCGTGCACCCTCTCCCCCCTTCCATCCCGTAGATGGAGGGTGCCTACTCCTCGCTTCCATTCACCACGTGGATGGAATCACGATGTAGGTCTTACTCAATAGCGTTCCGGACTAGTCATAACTTTCTCACCGACCTTACCGGACTAGTTATGACTTTCTCACCGCCCTCGCCATGTCTCATGCCATGAATGCAAAGATGCCAACATCATAAAATAATTTGCACATTTACTTAAACCAATCATGGCATAGAATCATAATGGATCATTTTCATCATACCAATAGCAAGCATTAAAGCATGGCATGTTATCGCATCATAAATTCAATTTCAACTCATCAAAACTAGCGATCTACAACTCGCTACCTCCGGCGACGGATTGATGAGAAGTAGTGGGCACTCCCGGGGTCACACCACCTGCACATAGGAATCACACACTCACAAACATGCCCACAAAACATTACACAACAATCATCTAACCCGACTTCACACCCTACTTGCAAAAACCCAAAAACAGAGGCTCTGTCCCGCTGGGACAACAGACTTCCAACGGCCATAACAAGCGGACGTCCAAATTCCAACTCTAAATTGGCGAAAACTTGAACCCTAGGTCGACTGCTCATGCTGTCCCAAAACAGAAACGTGGCAACATCTAGATCTAATCCAATCTACTCAATTCCAGCACCACCAATTGATCTAAAAACTTGATAAACACCCTTAGAACAGTACCTAGACCATCCCCAAGGATTCCCATGGCCATACCTTCGCCCGACGACCGAAAACCCAACGGATCTCCTCCCGGTTCGCGCGATCTCCTTCCTCGCTCCAAATCCACCGGATCTCCTCGTCGCGGAGCGCTCCAATGGACGGATCTTCGAGGTGGTGAGGTGGAGAACTCCCCTAGGGGCAGCAAGGGAGGTGGAGAGGGGAGGAGAGGGGTGGTGGCGCCATGGGGGAAGATGGAGAGGAAGTGGAAGGGTGGAGGCGCATGGGGGGGCTAGGGGGTGGCGTCTAGGGTTGGGAGAGGGAGTTTGGGGCGCACCAAGGGGTGGGGGCCAGATTTGGCTGCCCAAAAGTCCCCCCCTTGGGCCCAAACCCTTCCACCGGAGGCCCAACTCAACCCCCAAGGCCCAAAGTCCCCCGGAAAGGCCCAAACACCCGAAAACGGCCCAAAAACACGCTATAAACGGCATAACTTAAAGTTTTAACCTCCACTTACATATTTTATAATGTTTTGACCTCAACATCCACATTTTATAAGATTACTACACTCCGTGGTGTCACATTCTCCCCCCCTTCAACAGGATTCGACCTCGAATCCAAGACATGCCACTACGCCAAACCAACAACACACAGAGATCTAATCTTCGCGATAAAACCTGAAGAAAAGAGCTTTGGGTAAAGCTCGCCTCCACGAGACTTCAACTGCCAGGTTGCTTCTCTAAATAAAACCACTGAAATTTACACTGATCGAGACTCGATGACAGGACGCCTAGGTTCGAAGACCAACAGCTCTAACGATAACCCACGATCAACCTCTTGCAAGAACTTTACTCGACACTGAAACACAAAGCACTCACACATGGTCTCAGCACGACCCAAGTGAAACGATAAATCCTCAAACAGACCACAAAAGAAACGGTCTCAAACTCTCCATTTCATACATTTCTTGGCACTAGAGTGCCCGATCCCTTAGACCAACGTTACTCTCCAGAAGAAACACGGTACCAACCTCTAACTCCGACTCTTGATCCTCCTTCAGCTCTCGCGAGCAAAAGTGTTTTCACACCTCGAACTCCCTACTGTGGTTCTTCGTAAGCAAGACGACGTGAACCAAGCGGGACACAACACTCCAAGACTACCAACTGCTGGAACAAACGAGGTTAAAACCTGGCAAAAGATTGATCTTTTACAACTAGGCCAACACCCACCGTTACCACTGAAGGAAAAACCTACTTTATAACCAGGGTCCTTAAAATTCGCAAAAACACTGTCAACCGAGCAATCCACATCGGTCGACACAACTTGCTCAGAGAGCGGCGATAAAAGATCCAATACACTTCGAAAGGATAAAGCAATTACTAGCAACCACAAAGTGGTCCACTAATAATTTAATCAACCCTACCGAGGAACACCTCAACGACACAATTCTCCAAGAAGGTTTGCATTGAGTCATACACAACCTTCCACTCAAAGGACCACGATAAAGAGTACAATCATTGAGTGAGCTCAACCATAATCATGAACCCAATTGGTCCACCTACAACAACTCAAACCCCAAAGCGCTAAAACCACTTTGGAAAGGATCCGGCAACATCCAAAGAGCACACATTTTAATTTCCTATGCCAAGACACAAAGGAAACGCAAATCCCTTAACCACAACCAACACCAGAAATTATTCATTCTTTTCATTTCATACTAGAAAGCAAGGGAAATCTCGTTTCACGACATAAATGCACACTCTTCAGGAGCACTCCGGATTAGTCATATCTCCATTTATGACTTTCTCACCGACCTGGCTCAATGACTCTTTAATCATTTAGCATCTAAAAACGATGTCATGCTTACTTTTCACCATTCCTTCCTCATGTAACAACAATATCGAGTAATCATTCACCAAACGACTACTTCCTCGGTATCGCAGGTTTGAAACACCCATAACACTGACGGTTGCACTAAATCATATAACTATGATGGCAACACCGTTAACAGTAAAACACCATGACGTATAGAAACCCACGTCAATTGAAAAAAACTAAACTTGCAAAACCTCGTACTTTAACCACAATCAACATGTGAAAAAGAACATCGGCTCCAAAGTTAAACATCTGCACATGCAACCGCCACAAATTTTCTCAAAGAGAAAAGGAAACTCAATCCCCAAAAGAAAACTCTTCACTAACCAAATTCACTTATGAAACATTCATAAAAACCACATTTTTGAAGCACTCGCAAACATCACACAAACTATGTAAATAAACCCATCTCTAGTCAAAAAGAGTTACAAATTAAATCTCACGAATCTTCAACACAACCCACTAAGACCTTCTGCTTCCTTTAAAATTTACTCCAAAGATGATTCAGTGCGAACGCGAAGGAGCGCGATCCATTCAAAGACTTTTGGGTGTAAAACCATACACATAGCACAAATTAAACAAAATAGCCAACACCAAAGATTGGCAACAATAGCTACGGGTTTTAGGGAAACATGGAAACACAACACAAGGAATACCTTGACCGAAAGCATTCAACCAAAATGGCAAACAACCACACCAGTTCAAAAGGTTTTAAACAACAGCTCAGCATGAAACCCACTATAACTCGTATTCCACTACACTTACCATTTAAGCATTCAATAATCACTATTTACTCATCAAGAGAGTCCAACCGGATTTAACAAGATTTACATAACAATTTCTTTCTCTAGTTAGCTTTCCCAACACTTCTAATTAAGGTTTATGATGCTTATCAAAAAGGCACCCAACCAAAACTATATTGACATGATCCCCTCGGATCACCAAATTACATAACAACGTATTCTATATTTCAAACGTAGCACTTCAACAGCTACTTGAGCAAAGTCAACCTATCAATTTTATACTATCCATATGTCAAAATCTTGACAATTGAAACTTGTTCAATCAATAAAATGACTTCAACAAATAAGTAATATCTCTACAAGATAAAATTCATAATTAGGATTCTAAGATATGCATTCATTAAGATTAAAATCTTGCATCATGATTATTATCCATTGTTCATCCCATCACAACATGTACTCGACATAATTCCACACTTTTACACTTTTCTCTATTGGATTAATGGTTTCCAACAATTAACAACACTACCAAGTCATCAATATCAATAATTTGCATAATCATCAATCAACAACATTGCTTTTAGCTACCCTATACATAGGTTACAACAAAATTACCATCACACAACATACTCCAACTATTTAAAATAGATTGAATACTAGCATTAACACTGCCCTTAACAACATCATTAACAATAAGTCTTATGTCTTCTCAATTGATATCAATACTAGCATTGTAGAGACACAACTGCATACTTCCAAATATACTAGTAGTTTGCAACAACGTAAATAGCAACTCTAATCAACTTCCAAATTAAAGTCACTAGGCAACACGATTAAATTTCTCTATTAATCCATTAGATTAGAGCATCTTTAAACAACCAGCAAAGTTTCTTTAACAATAACAGCAGTCTACATCATCTTAATGTTTCAACTATGCATCAGGGTTTAAAACTTTAAACATAATCGGGGGTCATAAGCATTTTTTTATAACAAAGCAACAGATTCTAAGCATGTACATTAACACATTTAATCATTCTCGCTAAGAGCAAACTACAACACTAGTAGTCTATTTATTTTCAAGCTAGAGGTAACAACCGCATTGAATTGTTTCAACTCACAAATTAACTTAACAATACGTCATCCCATAAACCACATTGTTATATGCTACATAACATGTTAAACAACAATTCTTACTAGGGACAAACGATTTCAGTCAAAAGACTACTTACTTTGTTTGCAGCATTTTAGTTTAAAAACTCATCCCAAATTCATAAGGAAACTTGACTCTCAAAATTGCAATGAGGCAAACCCAAACTTGTTCATGCAAAAGGAGATTCTCCAAAACACTCTTCAATCTTAAAGACTCCCACAGGAGGGAACCAAGCGATTAAATAAACCTTTACGGACAAAGGCACAAAACATAAATCGACACAACTTAACTTTTTGCACACGCTTCAATAACTTCTTTTAAACTCAGAGTAAGACACACAAGAACCAAAACTATACTTTTCTTTGCCAGGCCACCAACAAAACCGGTGTCAAAGCCAAAAGACGGCCAAACGACGCGCAACACAAAACTCTTTTCTTTGTCTTCACACGAAGAAGATAAAACCAAGAAACACCGAAGGGACACTCCGCGAAAATCCTATTCCAAACAATTTTCTTTTGATTTCAATCAACCAGAGCTAAGAAAACCAACCGAAACTGACCGTTAGAACGGTAAAGAGCAACTGAAAGAATCCACCATCAACTCTTCTATTTGCCTCCAGTTAACTACCCGATCTACGATAGAAAAGGTAAGCACTCTTCTCCCACAGGGGTTAATAGTTCTTCGGTGATGGCTTTAATTGGCCATACCGTCAAACCACACCCTTACTATGAACAAAAAGAGGTGGCCGAAACCCTTCGGCACCAAAACCCCACTTTATCATAACAACAAGAGCAATTCAATCATTTATCTCATTGACATAGCAACATGCATTGTCAAATGAAGCATTCAACATTAAAGCTTAAATACAACATTTAAGCGTAAAGAAACAATACCCATACCCTTTCCTACTGTGCATCCATTGTGTGTCAAATTTTAGATTATTTATACCACTTTTGCAAGTTTTAATGTTGCTATCCTATGACAAAATTTTAGTTAAGACCTAAGCCATGTTTCTAAGTTATTCCACATCACATTTTAGTTGTAACCTATAGCATGACACTAAAAATTCACATTCTAAGGACCTACAGCCCGCTCTGATACCAACTGTAACACCCCGGCATTTAATATGCCTGAATGCTACCAAACATAGACTAAACAACATCTAAATACCACAAAATTAACATAAATTACAGTAAAGGAGCAAATGCTAAAAACCGAAAATTTCGGCAGCATCTCCTTTGTTTCTCATGCTTCGAAGCAACAACAATAGTAAGACAAGATATAGCTTGGTAAATGACAACTAAAACAGCAATAACAATTGATATGGCAACACTTATATCTACAAACAGCGAATTCAACCATTTCACCAATTATAGTGAAGCAAAAGATGAACTTAAGCTCAAAACCAAGCCGAGCACTAAGTTTCATGGCACAAATCTTATTATCATGTCTCCAAGGGATTAAACATAGACTATGAATGTGAAGCTACGTGTAGAAGTGTAGCTAAACCCCTTTCCCGCATGCCGGTCTCAAAGTACCTAAAAACAACATAAAACACAAGCGTGAGTTCATCACTCAGCAAGTATATTGCAATGGGCCAAAAAAAAACAATTCAATGTAACATCACTACATACCATGCTCAACTTCATGGTCAAGTCATAATCTCATATTCAACATCATATTCATGTCTCAAAATCATTGTTCACATATCATCATCATCATGTATGCAATGCGATGCAATGCAATGCTCATATCTCCTGGAAGCTTATACAGGGTATAATGAGTGCACACCCGTCGGCGTGCACCCTCTCCCCCCTTCCATCCCGTAGATGGAGGGTGCCTACTCCTCGCTTCCATTCACCACGTGGATGGAATCACGATGTAGGTCTTACTCAATAGCGTTCCGGACTAGTCATAACTTTCTCACCGACCTTACCGGACTAGTTATGACTTTCTCACCGCCCTCGCCATGTCTCATGCCATGAATGCAAAAATGCCAACATCATAAAATAATTTGCACATTTACTTAAACCAATCATGGCATAGAATCATAATGGATCATTTTCATCATACCAATAGCAAGCATTAAAGCATGGCATGTTATCGCATCATGAATTCAATTTCAACTCATCAAAACTAGCGATCTACAACTCGCTACCCATTCCAATACACTTGCCGTAACCTCCGGCGACGGATTATGAGAAGTAGTGGGCACTCCCGGGGTCACACCACCTGCACATAGGAATCACACACTCACAAACATGCCCACAAAACATTACACAACAATCATCTAACCCGACTTCACACCCTGCTTGCAAAAACCCAAAAACAGAGGCCCTGTCCCGCCGGGACAGCAGACTTCCAACGGCCATAACTTGAGTTCTAAGACTCCAAATCAATTAAACGAGTACATCCTCGCATAGCTTAGGAAATTTCCCAACTTTTTCTAGTTATATGGACTGACTGATTCGGAATCTAAGGTTGTTTAATCTACAAAATACCGAGATCTATTCCAATCACATCACAGATTTTAACACGCTCGGTAAAACAGCCATAACTTTCAAACGGATGATCGGAATTTAACGTTCTTTATGTCCACTGAAAGATAATTAAATTACCTACAACGTCTTCAACAAGCGGACGTCCAAATTCCAAATCTAAATTGGCAAAAACTTGAACCCTAGGTCGACTGCTCATGCTGTCCCAAAACAGAAACGTGGCAACATCTAGATCTAATCGAATCTACTCAATTCCAGCACCACCAATTGATCTAAAAACTTGATAAACACCCTTAGAACAGTACCTAGACCATCCCCAAGGATTTCCATGGCCATACCTTCGCCCGACGACCGAAAACCCAACGGATCTCCTCCCGGTTCGCGCGATCTCCTTCCTCGCTCCAAATCCACCGGATCTCCTCATCGCGGAGCGCTCCAATGGACGGATCTTCGAGGTGGTGAGGCGGAGAACTCCCCTAGGGGCAGCAAGGGAGGTGGAGAGGGGAGGAGAGGGGTGGTGGCGCCATTGGGGGAAGATGGAGAGGAAGGGGAAGGGTGGAGGCGCATGGGGGGGCTAGGGGGTGACGGCTAGGGTTGGGAGAGGGAGTTTGGGGCGCACCAAGGGGTGGGGGCCAGATTTGGCTCCCCAAAAGTCCCCCCTTGGGCCCAAACCCTTCCACCGGAGGCCCAACTCAACCCCCAAGGCCCAAAGTCCCCCGGAAAGGCCCAAACACCCGAAAACGGCCCAAAAACACGCTATAAACGGCATAACTTAAAGTTTTAACCTCCACTTACGTATTTTATAATGTTTTGACCTCAACATCCACATTTTATAAGATTAGTAATCTAAACAATTACCACCACTACTAGATTATTAATAACAACCAACGAGCATAATCATCAAACGACAACATTACTTTTAGCTACCCTATAGATAGGTTATAACAAAATTATCACTACACAACATACTCCAACTATTAAATTAAATTTAATAAGTTAGATCAGCAAAAAGTTCTTGCAATATCATCAAACTACAAAACACATATCTTTCCAATTGGCCTCGACACTAGCATTTTAGGAACACAACTGCATACTTCCAACCATGGTAATATTTTCCAACAACATAAATAGCAACTCTAATCAACTTCCAAATTAAAGCCACTAGTCAACCTGATTAAGTTTCTCTATTAACCCGTTAGATTAGAACACCTTTAAACGACCGACAAGGTTTCTTTAACAGTATCATTAATTTACATCATCTTAATGTTCTAACTATGCATAAAGGTTTAAACTTTTAACATTAACGAGGATCATAAGCACTTTTAAAGCAAGGCAACAGATTCTAAGCATGTACATTAACCCATTCAATCATTCTCGCTAAGAGTAAACTACAACACTAGTAGTCTATTTATTCTCAAGCTAGAGATATTAATCACATTGAATTGATTCAACTCAAAAATTAACTTAGCAACACATCAATCCATAAACCACATTGTTACCTACTACATAACATGCTAAACATCAATTCTTACTAGGGACAAACGATTTCAGTCAAAAGACTACTTACTTTGTTTGCAGCATTTTAGTTTTAAAGCTCATCCCAAATTCATAGGGAAACTTGACTCTCAAAATTGCAATGAGACAAACCCAAACTTGGTCATGCAAAGGAATTCTCCAAAACACTTTTCAATCTCAAAGACTCCCACAGGAGGGAACCAACCGATCAAATAAACCTTTGCAAATAAAACTTTAGCACCAAACCCCAATCTTTCACGAAACAGGAAGGGTTTTTCAAAGATGATTTCTTAAACCAGTAAAATAACTTAATCAAACACCACGTACTACTACAAAGACACAGAACTTCAGCCCTGACAACCAAGTCTGGCATAACGCTGCAATAACTCTTTTGACCTTGAAGAGAGACAAACACAGGAATAAATTGAATGCTTCTCCCCGTAAAGCAATCAACGACTAAGCATTAAAGCTGGAAAGGCGACCAAAAGAGGCGCAACACTAGACTCTTCTTCTTCGTCTTCAACCAAGGAAGACAAAACCACATACCGCATACGGAACAATCCGCGAAAATCCAGGACCAAACACTTTTCTTTTGATTTCAATCAATTAAAACCAAGAAAACCGACCGAAACCGACCTTTAGAACGGTAAAGGGCAAACAAAGGAATCCACCACCAAACTCTTCTATTTGACTCCAGTCAACTACCTGATTTACGACAGAAAAGGGTAAGCACTTCTTCTCCTACAGGGGTTAATAGTTCTTCGGCGATGGCGCTAACCGGCCACTCCGTCAAACCTCACCCTTACTATGAAATAAGAGAGGTGGCCGAACCCTTCGGCACCAAAACCCCACTTTATCACCACCACAAGAACAATTCAATCATTTATCTCATAGACATAGTAACATGCTTCATCAAATGAAGCATTCAACATCAAAGCTTAAATACAACATTTAAGCGTAAAGAAACGATACCCATACCCTTTCCTACTGTGCATCCATTGTGTGTCAAATTTTAGATTAGTTATACCACTTTTGCAAGTTTTAATGTGTAACACCCCAAAATTTTGCTTTTCTTAAATTCATGTGTGATTTGGCACTTTGGTGAATTTTTGGAATTTTCTGGAATTTATTTGGAATTATTTGGAATTTATTTGAATTTATTCCATTTTGAAATAATTAAAGAATTAAAATTTGCAAATAAAAATTTATTGGAAATATTTTATTTGAGTCCAAAATGTTCCAAAATATTTTCCAGAATTTTTCTGGAATTTTTCTGAGTCTTTTGCTATTTTTAATGATTTAATTGAATTTCTGAGAATTTAATTGGATTAATTAAATCAAGTCGAGATTAAATCTTGTTCATCCGACCGGACCGAGTCCGAGTCGGACTCGAGTCCGACCGAGCCACGTGACTCGGCCGAACCCACTCGGCCGAAAGCCTTAACCGCGTGGCCGTTGGATTCAGATCCAACGCCACGATTGAGCCACGCCATCGAGCCGTCCGAGTCCGACCGAGCCACCCATTTCGGCCGAGCGGACCGAGTCCAACCCACGCGACCGTTGGATCGAGATTCAACGGCTCACGTTGCGCCACGTCGCCTCTCCGTGCCGCCGTCGGAATCCGCCGCCGCAGCCGCGTCGACCTCGGTCTCCGCGTGATTCACGAAAGCCGAGGCCGCTATTTAATGTGTCGCCGCCGCCATCGGGTAGCCCGTTTTCGTGCGCACCCGTAGCCCTAACCCACGCTGCCGGAGCCGCCGCCGTCACCCTGCTAGAGCTCGCCGTAGTTGATCTAAGGAGCCGCCGTGGTTTTTGCTTCGTCCCACCGCCGTCCGCCGTCCTCCGCCGCCGTTGACCCCAGATCCGGACTCACCGCGACGAGACGCACCCGAAGGGAGAACTCACCTCGCCGGAGGAGCCCGCAAACGCCGTTGCCCGTGTCGCCGTCCCCAGCTCCGGCCAGCCAGCTCCGCCGCACGCCATCGCCGTCGCTCGAAGCTTCTCAGCCGTCCGATCAAGATCCAACGTCCCAGATCACGCCACGTCACCGCCGGTGAGATCCCAATCCAAAACCCCCAGATCCAATCTCGACCGTCCGATCTAGATCCAACGGTCCAGATCAAACGCGTTAACCCAAACGCGTGAGAGCCAGATCTAATCTGGGCCGTTGATTTTCAAATCAACGGCCGAGATTGCGCCACGCGTCCGGGAAGGCTGACCGCCGCGGTCAGCGCAGCCAGCGCACCCGCGCGCGTGTCGCTGACACGCCGGGCCCGCATGTCAGTGACGCAGCTGAACCGCACCATGACGTCAGCACGGGCCCACACGTCAGCGGCCACCCCAGCCGTGCGACGCCAAGCAATGACGTCACCGTGGGTCCCACTCGGCCGACCGCGGTGGCCGAGCCTCACCGACGCCAAGAATGACGTCACCCGAGGGGACCCACCTGTCAGCGACACATGGAGCCGTGGACCGAGTCCACGGTAGACCCGAGCCAAACCATGCACCACGTCCATGGACCGGCTGACGTCAGCCAGCCAATCAGGAACCGACGCGTGTCACTGCTGACGCAATAATTAATTTCCGAAAAAGAAAATGATTTATTAATTCGAAATAATGATTTCAGATTTTGTTTCAAACTTCAAACCCTTATAACTTTTGCGTTTCAACTCCGATTTGAGTGATTCAAATTTCTAAATTTGTATAAAATTGAGATCTACCTAATTATGAATTTTATTTAATTTTTGGACTAAAATTTTCCTCTGTAATATTATTTAATTGATTATTTAAACTTCAAAATGTTATAACTTTTGCATTTTAACTCCGAATTTGACGATTCCAGTTTCTAAAAATTCATAAAATTATCTTCTCTCTGTTTATGGATTTTATTTGGATGTTTGGACACTTTTTGCCTATTGTTTATTCGTGTATTGCTATTTGCACGCTTCTGAGTAGACGTTGAAGTCTTGGGAGGGATTCGAAGGAGAAGTATTGACTCAGGATCCAACTCAAGACCAAGAACAAGTACTTTTTGAAGGCAAGTTGTGCTTTGACCATGTTGATCCTATTTTGAAACTTACTTTGATTTAATTTATTGCATGCTAGTTCAATTAGAAAATACTTTATTTAAATATGGGGAATTAGATAAATACCAATTTGCTGTATGACACCTTGATTACTTAAATATGTGCCATGACCCCTTGTCACCCTAGTTGTGGATTACTAGTTGGACATTATTAAAATTGCCAACATGGGTTTAGACCGTTGTAGTATATTGCTTAGACCTGCTACATGCTCATGACATGATTTGGACAAACAAATGTTAATATTGACTTAATGATATATTGAACCTGTTTTGGAAAGGTATCATGTGATGTTGATGGCACGTGGTGCATGGTAATCAACTGGGGTTTGATAAATAGTTTTCGACCGGGGCATGTGGCAAGAATGATCAGGTGGGCCAGTTGTGGCACTGGGAATGTTGTTTTGGTTCTTCAGGTAGTCTTGCCCTGGTCACCTTAAGGACTTCACCTTGCAAGCCTTTGAACTGAGTCAATCTTGCAACCACATGTCTGTAATGGGACGGACCTAGTTGATTAAGTTGCTAATAACGTACCTGTGGGACCTTAGGAGGTCAACTACACCCTTTGTGTAAGTTGTACGGGGGAGCGTCTGAAGTGAGGCAGGTACCCATCTAACGGTTGATTGGCCTAAACTTCGCCTTAGCTAAGGGAAGGGTTAGTGTGCAATAACCGGGGAGGACCACCTGTATTGTTAGAAGTTTTCGAAAGACTTTGTTACGGGAACTCGCCTTTCTGGTGTTTGACTGTATCCTGTGGGTAAAGTGCATAACCTCTGCAGAGTGTACAATCTATTCGAATAGCCGTGTCCGCGGTATTGGACATCGCTCGGGAATTACAGTCAAGGGTTAGACTTTCATGAAAATATCTTGGGCTAGAAAGGTTGGGTTTGGTTTAATAATGATGTTGATGGAAATGTGGATTAGGATGGGAAAGATGTTTATTAAACTCCTTGAAAAGTTAGTTATGCTTTACTTGCTTCTACTGCTTTCGAATCTACTTGTGCTACATGTCAAATGCTGTTTACTGCAAATATACCTTGAGCTATTCCTTTGTATCAAGCCATGCATATAGTATATTAGCTTGCATTCTGTGCATGACTTGCTGAGTACCAAGTACAAACCCTTGCCACAATACAACACCAGTTGAAGAGGAGACTACACCAGCTTTGGAGGAGGAGCTCCAAGAGGAACCGTCTACTTTGGGAGCGAGCCCAGTCAGTTGCCTGTGGTATACTGGATGGCGCCACGAAGTTATCTTATTTTCCGCTGCTATTATTTCTCTCTTAATAAGTTTCACCCTGCGTGGCATATATTTGTAACTTGACCATAAGGTCGAGTAACCAGTTTGACTATTTAGTTAAAGTACTTTATTAAGTATCGAGTGGTATGATTGTGATATTTACCGATGTTAAGACTGTGTGCACTAGCGCGTTCCTGGACTAGTGCTGAATACACAGAGGGTCCGGATTTGCAAATTCGGGTCCCGACATAATGTTGCTATCCTATGACAAAATTTTAGTTAAGACCTAAGCCATGTTTCTAAGTTATTCCACATCACATTTTTAGTTGTACCCTATAGCATGACACTAAAAATTCACATTCCAAGGACCTACAGCCCGCTCTGATACCAACTGTAAAACCCCGGCATTTAATATGCCCGAATGCTACCAAACATAGACTAAGCAACCTCTAAATACCACAATTACAAGTAAATTACAGCAAAGGAACAAATGCTAATACCGAAAATTTCGGCAGCATCTCCTTTGTTTTTCCATGATTCGGATCATCAACAAAGTATCACAAGTTATACCATAATGGAAAGCATCTAAAACAGCAATAACATGTGACATAGCAACAATAAAAGTCCAGGATAAAGCATTCAACCACTTCATGAGCTAAACGAATCAAATAGTAAGACCGAGCACACAGTTAAGCAATTCTCCAAGTTTCATGGCAATACTTTCATTATCATGACTCCAAATGATAACACTGTCTAATTTGTGTGGAGCTACGTGTAGATGTGTAGCTAAACCCTTTTTCCCGCATGCTGGTTTCATGGTACCTAAGAAAAACAACATAAACACAAGCGTGAGTTCATCACTCAGCAAGTATATTGCAATGGAACAAGAAAACACATTCCAATACCTTCATCACCACTTTTCACATACAACATCTTACACATCTCATATTCAAAGTGTAAGCATAACATTGACATCATCATAAATCATCCTCATATAACATCCTCATATAATGCAATGCGATGCACATGTCTCCTGGAAACTCATACCGGTATGGTTGAGTACACACCCGTCGGTGTGCACCCTCTCCCCCCTTCCATCCCGAAGATGGAGGGTGCCTACTCCTCGCTTCCGTTCACCGCGGTGAATGGAATTACGATGTAGGACTTACTCATTGACTTTCTGAATTAGTCATAACTTTCTCACCGACCTTCCCCGGACTAGTTATGACTTTCTCACCGCCCGAGCCATGTAACATGCCATGTATGCATTTATGCCAACATCATATTTAACTTGTACATTAACACATGGCATCATCATGGATAACTTGTACATTAACACATGGCATGTCGGGACCCCGAATTTGCAAATCCAGACCCTCTGTGTATTCAGCACTAGTCCAGGAACGCGCTAGTGCACACAGTCTTAACATTGGTAAATATCACAATCATACCATTCGATACTAATAAAGTACTTTATTTAAATAACCAAACTGGTTGCTTGACCTTATGGCCAAGTTACAAATATACGCCTCGCAAGGCGAAACTTATTAAGAGAGAAATAGTAGCAGCGAAAAATAAGATAACTTCGTGGCGCCATCCAGTATACCACAGGCAACTGACTGGGCTCGCTTCCCTAAGTAGACGGATCCTCTTGGAGTTCCTCCTCCAAAGCTGGTGTAGTCTCCTCTTCAACTGGTGTTGTATGGTGGCAAGGGTGAGTACTTGGTACTCAGCAAGTCATGCACAGAATGCAGGCTAATATACTATATGCATGGCTTGGTACAAAGGAATAGCTCAAGGTATATTTGCAGTAAACAGCATTTGACAAGTAGTATAAGTAGATTCGAAAGCAGTAGAAACAAGTAAAGCATAAATAACTTTTCAAGAAGTTTAGTAAACATTTTTCCCATCCTAACCCACATTTCTAACATCATTATTAATCCAACCCAACCTTTCAAACCAAGTTATTTTTGAGAAAATCTAACCCTTGACTGTAATTCCCGAGCGATGTCCAATACCGCGGACGCGGCTATTCGAATAGATTGTACACTCTGCAGAGGTTATGCACTTTACCCACAAGATACAGTCAAACACCATAAAGGCGAGTTCCCGTAACAAAGTCTTTCGGAAACTTCTAACAATACAAGTGGTCCTCCCCGGTTATTGCACACTAACCCTTCCCTTAGCTAAGGCGAAGTCTAGGCCAATCAACCGTTAGATGGGTACTGGCCTCGGCCCAGACGCTCCCCGCACAACTTACACAAAGGGTGTAGTTGACCTCCGAGGTCCCACAGTGCGTTATTAGCAACTTAGTCAACTAGGTCCGTCCCATTCTGAGACATGTGGTTGCACGTTAGACCCAGTTCAAAGGCTTGCAAGGTTAAGTCCTTAGGGTGACCAGGGCAAGACTACCCAAGAACCAAATCAACATCCCCAATGCCTCAATCGCCCACCTGATTACTCTTGCCACATGCCCGATCGAAAACTATTTATCAAACCCCGCTTGATTACCATGCACCACGTGCCATCAACATCACATGATACCTTTCCAAAACAGGTTCAATATATCATTAAGTCAATATTAGCATTTGATTGTCCAAAATCATGTCATGAGCACGAAAGTGTGTCTAAGCAGTATACTACAACGGTCTAAAACCCATGTTGGCAACTTAATAATGTCCAACTAGTAAACCACAACTAGGGTGACAAGGGTTCATGGCACATACTTAGATAATCAAGGTGTCATACAGCAAATTGGTACTTATCTAATCCCCCATATTTAAATAAAGTATTTTTCTATTTGAACTTAGCATGCGAGGTTAAATCAAAATAGATTTCAAAATAGGATCAACATGGTCAAAGCACAACTTGCCTTCAAAAAGTACTTGCTCTTGGTCTTGAGTTGGATCCTGAGTCAATACTTCTCCTTCGAATCCTTAAGCACTTCAACGTCTACTCGTAAAGCGTGCAAATAGCAAATACACGAATAAACAATAGGCAAAAAGTGTCCAAACATCCAAATAAAATCCATAAACAGAGAGAACATAATTTTATGAATTTTTAGAAATTGGAATCGTCAAATTTGGAGTTAAAATGCAAAAGTTATGATTATTTAAAATTTAAATAATCAATTAAATAATTTTACAGAGAAAAACTTTAGTCCAAAAATTAAATAAAATTCATATTTAGGTAGATCTCAATTTTATACAAATTTAGAAATTTGAATCACTCAAATCGGAGTTGAAACGCAAAAGTTATAAGCGTTTGAAGTTTTGAAATTCAAATCAATTATTAAACCGAATTATTAAATCATTTTCTTTTTCGGAAAATCATTTATTGCGTCAAAGAGGACACGTGGACCAATCGGGTGACGGCCAGCGTGGCCTCGGGTCCACGGACGGCGCAGACGGTCTCGGCTCGGTCCACCGTGGGCTCGGCCCACGGCTCCGCGATCGGACGGGTGGGTCCTTCGACACGCGGGCCCCGGCGTGTCGGCGTCACACTGCCAGCGTGGGCGGCGCTGACCGCGACGGTCCGACTTCCACACACGTGGCGCAAGCTCGGCCGTTGATTTGAAAATCAACAGCCCATTAGATCCGTTAACGCGCTTTGGAAAACAACTCCACCGTCCGACCGTTCGATCTTGATCGGACGGTCAAGATCAATCTATCGCTATGAACGTGGTTCAATCTAAGCCGTTGGATCTAGATCTGACGGTTGAGATTAGATCTCGAGATTAACACGTGATTCTTTACCGTGGGTGGCGTGGGCCGAATCTGGGCCGTGCGATGAAGATCCGACGGTGGAAGCTTCGCGGTCTGCGATGTCCACGGCGAGCTCCGGCGCCGGCGTTGAGAACGAAGACCACACCGACGGCGTTTGGGCACGCTCCGTGAAGTGGGTGGTCTCTTCGGTGCGTCTCGGCGGGGACTCGGATCTGGGCTCCTTCTGGCGGAAGACGACGGACGGCGGCGGAAAACGGGCGCAAAAGCGGCGGACACCTCCTCCAACTACGGCCCGAGCTCAGACGGGCAAACGGCGACGGCTCGGCGAGATGGCTCGAGGACACGGTGCGACGGAGGAGGGCAACCTCGGGCGTGACCGGGCTTTAAATAGCCTCGGCGTTCGTGCGAGACGAAACCTAATTCTCCGGCGCGGCGAGTCGGCTCGGACTCGGGCGGAGGCAATGACGATCGGCCCGTCCACGTGGCGCGATCAAGCGGCCACGATCGCACGGCGCGACCGGTCCGTCCGATCTCGGCTCGAGCCGATGCGATCCAATCCGACCGTTGGATCTCGATCAAGCGGTCGGGATCAACTTGGTTAGGGTTGGGTTCGACCGACTTCGGTGGCTCGGTCGAACTCGAGTCCGACTTCGAGTGCGGCTCGGTCGGATGAACAGTGCAAACCCATTCGCATTTCCCAGCGATTTAATAATTAAAATAATTCGAGAAATTCATTTAATTCATTAAAAATAGCAAAATACTCGTAAAAATTCCGTAAAAATTACGGAAAATATTTTGGAACATTTTGGACTCAAATAAAATATTTCCAACAAAATTTTATTTGCAAAATTAAATTCTTTAATTATTTCAAAATGGAATAAATTCAAATAAATTCCAAATAAATCCAAATAAATCCAAATAAATTCCAGAAAATTCCAAAAATTCACCAAAGTGCCAAATCACACATGAATTTAAGAAAAGCAAAATTTTGGGGTGTTACATGGCATCATCACATAATAAACATACTCATCATATCAATGGCAAACATTAAAGCATGGCATGTGAACATATCATATATTCAAACTTCAATCGCAATCAATCAAACAACCTACAATCGCTATCCATTACAATACACTTGCCTCAACCACGGGCAACGGATTGGCGGGAAGTAGAAGGCACTCCCGGGGTCACACCACCCGCACATAGGTACCACACACTCACAATCATGTCCACAAAATAGTACGCAAACCCTCATCTACCCCGACATTGCCAACTACCTGCAATAACCAAAAACAGAGGTTCTATCCCGTCGGGACAGCAGCCTTCCAAAAGGCATAACTTGAGTTCTGGGACTCCAAATCAATTAAACGAGTACATCCTCGGGTAGCTTAGGAAATTTTCCAACTTTTTCTAGGTATATGGAAAGACTGATTCGGACTCTAAAGTTGTTTAATCTACAGATTACCGTGATCTGTTCCAATAGCGTCACAGATTTTAACACGCTCGGTAAAACAGCCATAACTGTCAAACCGCTGATCGGAATTTAACGTTCTTTATGTCCACTGAAATATAATTAAATGACCTACAACTTCTTCAACAGGCGGACGTCCATATTCGGAATCTAAATTGGCGAAAAACCGAACCCTATGTCGACTGCTCATGATGTCCCAAAATAGAAACGTGGCAACATCTAGATCTAATCCAATCTACTCAATTCCAGCACCACCAAATTATCTAAAAACTTGATAAACACCCTTAGAACAATACCTAGCCCAACCCCAAGGAGTCCCATGGCCATACCTTCGCCCGACGACCGAAAACCCAACGAAACTCCTCCCGGAACGCTCCTCGCTCCTTGCTCCTCGCTCCAAAGGATGGATCCTTGAGGTGCAGGGGGTAGGGAGGCCACCCTAGGGCAGCAAGGGGGTGCAAAAACCGAAAATTTCGGCAGCATCTCCTTTGTTTTTCCATGGTACGGAGCATCAACAATAATATCACAAGTTATATCATAATGGGAAGCATCTAAAGCAGCAATAACAGGTGACATAGCAATTATTTTAGTCTATCATAATGAATTTAACCACTCCCTGATCTAAAACAAAGTAAATAATATGACCACGCACACAAATAAGTCATACTCCAAGTTCTCAACGCATTAACTTATAATCACAACTACGAATGGCAAAATTGTATATATCTTATTGAGTGAAACTTTGTGAAGATGTGCCACTAAGCCCCTTTCCCGCATGTCGGTTTCATGGTACCTAAAAACAACATAAAACACAAGCGTGAGTTCATCAATCAGCAAGTATATTGCAATTGATCACAAAGAATAAATCAATACCAACATCAATACATACCACACTTTAACATCATGATCAAATCATAATCTCATATACAACCTCATATCCATGACAAAGCACATTGTACAAAATTCATTATCATCATCATGTATGCAATGCAATGCAATGCACATGTCTCCTGGAAGCACATACCGGTATTGCTGAGTGCACTCCTGTCGGCATGCACCCTCTTCCCCCTTCCATCCCGTTGTAACACCCCGGCACTTAATATGCCTGAATGCTACCAAACATAAGCTAAGCAACATCTAAATACCACAATTAAACATAAATTTCAGCAAAGGCGCACATGCTAAAAACCGAGATTTCGGCAGCATCTCCTTTGTTTTAACTTGAATTGAAGCAACAACAATAGTAACATGTCAATATAGCATAATGAACGATAGCAATAACATGATTAAATGGAAGAACAACCACCATACCACTAAGGATATAAATTCTATCCAACACATGACACTAATCAATTACTCATAACGACCAATGAATCATCGAAACCATAGTTTAGTTCAGTGAATTAACCATAACCATAAGGGAAAGAACATGTCATTGTTTAAATGTGTGATGCTACGTGATGACGTGTGACTAGCTCCCTTTCCCGCATGTCGGATTCATGGTACCTAAGAAAAACAACATAAACACAAGCGGGAGTTCATCACTCAGCAAGTATATTGCAATGGAACAAGAAAACACATTCCAATACCTTCATCACCACTTTTCACATACAACATCATACACATCTCATAGTCATAATGTAAGCATATCATTGACATCATCATCAATCATCCTCATATAACATCCCCATATAATGCAATGCAATGTAATGCAATGCGATGCACATGTCTCCTGGAAACTCATACCGGTATGGTTGAGTACACACCCGTCGGTGTGCACCCTCTCCCCCCTTCCATCCCGAAGATGGAGGGTGCCTACTCCTCGCTTCCAAACACCACGTGGATGGAATCACGATGTAGGACTTACTCAATGGCGTTCCAGACTAGTTATAACTTTCTCACCGACCTTACCGGACTAGTTATGACTTTCTCACCGCCCTCGCCATGTAATCATGACATGTATGCAATTATGCCAATCATCCTAACTCATTTGTACATAAACATATGGCATCATAACATGAATAACATATTCATCATATCATTGGAAAGCATTAAAGCATGGCAAGTGATCATATCATGTAATCCATCTTTCATCTAATCTCAACAAGCAACCTACAATTCGCTATTCATTACAACACACTTGCCTCAACCACGGGCAACGGATTGGCGGAAAGTAGAAGGCACTCCCGGGGTCGCATCACCTGCACATAGGCATCACACACTCACAATCATGTCCACAAAATAGTACGCAAACCCTCATCTACCCCGACATTGCCAACTACTCGCAAATCCTAAAAATAGAGGTTCTGTCCCGTCGGGACAGCAGCCTTCCAAAAGGCATAACTTGAGTTCTGGGACTCCGAATCAATTAAACGAGTACATCCTCGCGTAGCTTAGGAAATTTCCCAACTTTTCCTAGGTTTATGGAAAGACTGATTCGGACTCTAAAGTTGTTTAATCTACAGATTACCATGATCTGTTCCAATCGCATCACAGATTTTAACACGCTCGGTAAAACAGTCATAACTTTCAAACGGCTGATCGGAATTTAACGTGCTTTATATCCACTGAAATATAATGAAATTATCTACAACTTCTTCAACATCCGTACGGACAGATTCGGATTCTAAATTGGCGAAAACATCAACCCTAGGTCGACTGCTCATGCTGCCCCAAAACAGAAACGTAGCAACATCTAGATCTAATCCAATCTACTCAATTCCAGCACCACAAATTGATCTAAAAACTTGATAAACACCCTTAGAACAGTACCTAGAACAACCCCAAGCATTCCCATGGCCATACCTTCGCCCGACGCACGAAAACCCAATAGATCTCCTCCCGGTTCGCGCGATCTCCTTCCTCGCTCCAAATCCACCGAATCTCCTCGTCGCGGAGCGCTCCAATGGATGGATTTTCGAGGTGTTGAGGTCAAGAACTCACCTAGGTGCAGCAAGGGAGGTGGAGAGGTGGTGGAGGGGTGGTGCAGCAATGGGGAGCAACGGGGGAGGCGGCTAGAGGTGGAGGCGTGTGGGGGAGGTGGGGGAGAGAGGTGGCGGCTAGGGTTTGCATGTGGGGGCAGCAAGGGCAGGGGGAGCACGCCTAAAGGGGCTGGGGGAGGCCCCCAACTAGGTCTCCTACTCCTATTTGGACTCAAACTCTATCCCACCAAAGCCCACGACCCTTTCCTTTAGGCCCAAACTCCCCCGGAAAGGCCCAAACTCCCGAAAACGGCCCGGAAACGGCCCGGAAACGTTAGTAACCTCCATACCCTATGGTTTTAACCTTAATTCCACATCTCATAATGTTTTTGACCTCATCATACACCATTTATAAGGTTCCGACACTCCGTTGTGACACATCACTTCAAAACGCTCAAAAACGCGAGTAAACCTCAAGCCGAAAGGTTTTATTCTCTAAATTCACATTTTATAATGTCACACCATACCGTAGTGTCACATTCTTCCCCCCTTCAACAGGATTCGACCTCGAATCCAAAGGACGCCACAATCAACAACAAAGTCCCCATGGGACAAAAGGCTTCTCTGTAGCACAAAACATTCGCACAACGACTAAAACCGAAACAAACGACAAACGAGTTCCCAAAACCAACACTTAGAGAAAAAGTGTTGATCTAGCTCAACTAAGGGCAACCCCTCACAAATCGACCTTCACTTCAATTCCCAAACAGAATCTGCTTCTCAACCACAAAGGGCTCCATCAACCCAAAACGCTCGAATCCTCACGACAAACACTTCACACTTCTATCACAACCAACCTGACTACCACACTCGATTAAACTCAACTTGACATAATCAACGCAAGTCACAATTCCTTTAACGACCTCTCTACATTCCCGAAAATTTCCATCGAGGGGAATAACTCATTAAGGCACTCTTGCCCTTCCGGTACACGATCATACTAACATTTCATTCCATCCTTTCCCAGACAAGACTCAAATCCAAGAACAACTAGTGACGACAATTGCTCATGGCAGGACAAATATCACCGAACTACTGTCAACTTCACTTTCACCCATCGCTACACTTAATAATGGTTAAACCCATACATCATCAACCTCCATCACAAACCACCCTTATACCACTAAGGTTCGACACATAGCCCCAAGCTAGGATCGTAAAACCATTACCAAACCACAATTGGTTCCTTTCTTAAGAGGGTCTCGCCCTCACAAAAAAAACACTTAGTTACCAAGCCCAAGTGTACACACGACAACTCAAACCCAAAGCGTTAACAACCATTTTGGAAAGAATTCAGCAACATCCAAGCCAAATCACAAATGAAGCATAAATCCCCTACACCACAACCAAAATACCATAATTTCTTAACTCTTTCTTTTCATACTAGAAAGAAATGGACATCTCGATTCATGACATGCGTGCACACTTTTCAAGAACACTCCGGATTAGTCATATATCCTTATATGACTTTCTCACCGACCTGGCTCAACGACTCTTTTATCATTTAACATGTAAAAACGATGTCATGTTTACTTTTCACCATTCCTTCATCATGTAACCACACTACCGAAAAGTCATTCACATGACGACATCTTCCTCGGTATCACATGATGGAAACACAATTAACATCGAAGGTTGCAGAAATTCATATAACTTCCCGTGATCCCACAACCCACATCAATTGAAAACTGAACTTGCAAAACATTGCATTTCATCCAAATTCAACATTTTGGAAGAGAACATCAAAATTTCAAGTCGAGCATCTGCTCCCACAACCATCACAAATTTTCTCAAGGAGAGGGAAACTCATTTCCAAAAGGGGAACACCTCACTAACAAAATCACTTTGTACAACATTCATAAAATCCACCTTTTTGAAGCACTCGCAAACATCACACACATTTTCAAAATAACTCCAACTCTAGCCAAAAAGAGTTACAAATTAAATCTCAAGAGTTTTCAACACAACCCACTATGTCCAGCTGTTTCCTTTAAAATTTATTCTAAAGATAATTCAGTGTGGACGCGAAGGAGCGCGATCCACTCGAAAAACTTTTGGGTGTAAACTCGAACTGACAACACGAACTAAACAAATTCGCCAAAACCAAAGGTCGACACCAAACACTATGAGTTTTGGGGAAACTCTGAAACTCAACATAAGGAACACCTCAACCGAAAGCATTCAACCAAGATGGCAATCAACCAAACCAGTCCAAACGCTTTTGAACACAAGCTCAGCATAAAAAGAACCATCTCTAGTACTCCGCTACGCTTTCCATTAAAGACTTCAATAATCACTATTTACTCCCTGAGAAGCCCCAACACAATTAAACCAAAAACTTCACAACAAACTCTTCCTCTAGTTACCATTCCCAACACTTTTAATTAGGGTTTATGATGCTTATCAAAAAGGCACCCAACCAAGACTATATTGACATGATCCTAACGGATCACCGAATCATAATACTTCCACAAATCCTTCAGCAAGATCAACATATAAATATTATCTCTACAAGACAGAGTTCATAACTATGATTCTAAGACATACATTCATTAAGGATGAAATTGCACATCATGTTAATTATCCAAAGCTCACTCCATCGCAACATGTTAAAATTTTACTCTATTTTAGCCATGGTTTTCCAATGAGTAATCTAAACAGTTAACACCACTACTTGGTCATCAATAAAAACAAGTGGGCATAATCATCAACCAACAACATTACCTTTAGCTACCCTATACATAGGTGATAACAAAATTACCATCACACAACATACTCCAACTATTTAAGATAGATTGAATACTAGCATTGAAGGGACACAACTGCATACTTCCAAATATACTAGTAGTTTGCAACAACATAAATAACAACTCTAATCAACTTCCAAATTAAAGTCACTAGTCAACACGATTAAATTTCTCTATTAATCCATTAGATTAGAACATCTTTAAACAACCAGCAAAGTTTCTTTAACAATAACAGCAGTCTACATCATCTTAATGTTCTAACTATGCATCAGGGTTTAAAACTTTAAACATTATCGGGGGTCATAAGCACTTTTATAACAAAGCAATAGATTCTAAGCATGTACATTAACACATTTAATCATTCTCGCAAAGAGTAAACTACAACACTAGTAGTCTATTTATTCTCAAGCTAGAGATATTAATCACATTGAATTGATTCAACTCAAAATTTAACTTAACAATACGTCATCCCAAAAACCACATTGGTACATGCTACATAACATGCTAAACAACAATTCTTACTAGGGACAAACGATTTCAATCAAAAGACTACTTACTTTGTTTGCAGCATTTTAGTTTTAAAACTCATCCCAAATTCATAAGGAAATTTGACTCTCAAAATTGCAATGAGACAAACCCAAACTTGGTCATGCCAAAAAGGAATTCTCCAAAACACTTTTCAATCTCAAGGACTCCCACAGGAGGGAACCAACCGATCAAATGAACCTTTGCAAATAAAATGTTAACACCAAACCCTAATCTTTCACGAAACAAGAAGGGCTTTTCAAAGACGATTTCTTAAACCAGTAAAATAACGAAATCAAACACCACATACTACTACAAAGCCACAGAACTTCAGCCCTGACTGCCAGGTCTGGCATAACTCTGCAATAACTCCTTTAACCTCGGAGAAAGACAGACACGGGAATAAATTGAATACTTGTTCCCCATAAAGCAATCAACAGACATAAAAACTGGAAAGGCGCCCAAAAGAAGCGCAACACTAGACTCCTCTTTTTCGTCTTCAACCAAGGAAGACAAAACCACACACCGCATACGGAACGATCCGCGAAAAACCAATACCAAACACTTTCCTTTTGGTTTCCATCACTAAAACCAAGAAGACCAACAAAGACCGACCACAGAACGATAAAGAACATCCGAAGGAATCCACCACCAAACTCTTCTATTTGACTCAGTCCAACTACCGGATCTCTGATGTAAAAGGGTAAGCACTCTTCTCCTACAGGGGTTAATAGTTCTTCGGTAATGGCGCTAACCGGCCACACCGTCAAACCTCGCCCTTACTATGAAGTAAGAGAGGTGACCGAAACCCTTCGGCACCAAAACCCCACTTTTATCACCACAACAGGAACAATTCAATCATTTATCTCATAAACATAGCAACATGCTTTATCAAATGAAGCATTCAACATTAAAGCTTAAATACAACATTTAAGCGTAAAGAAACGATACCCATACCCTTTCCTACTATGCATCCATTGTGTGTCAAATTTTAGATTACTTATACCACTTTTGCAAGTTTTAATGTTGCTATCCTATGACAAAATTTTAGTTAAGACCTAAGCCATATTTCTAAGTTATTCCACATCACATTTTTTAGTTGTACCCTATAGCTTGACACTAAAAATACACCTTCCAAGGACCTACAGCCCGCTCTGATACCAACTGTAACACCCCGGCATTTAATATGCCTGAATGCTACCAAACATAAGCTAAGCAACATCTAAATACCACAATTAAACATAAATTTCAGCAAAGGCGCACATGCTAAAAAACGAGATTTCGGCAGCATCTCCTTTGTTTTAACTTGAATTGAAGCAACAACAATAGTAACATGTCAATATAGCATAATGAACGATAGCAATAACATGATTAAACGGAAGAACAACCACCATACCACTAAGGATATAAATTCTATCCAACACATGACAAGTAAGGACTAATCAATTACTCATAACGACCAATGAATCATCGAAACCATAGTTTAGTTCAGTGAATTAACCATAACCATAAGGGAAAGAACATGTCATTGTTTAAATGTGTGATGCTACGTGATGACGTGTGACTAGCTCCCTTTCCCGCATGTCGGATTCATGGTAACTAAGAAAAACAACATAAACACAAGCGTGAGTTCATCACTCAGCAAGTATATTGCAATGGAACAAGAAAACACATTCCAATACCTTCATCACCACTTTTCACATACAACATCATACACATCTTATAGTCATAATGTAAGCATATCATTGACATCATCATCAATCATCCTCATATAACATCCTCATATAATGCAATGCAATGTAATGCAATGCGATGCACATGTCTCCTGGAAACTCATACCGGTATGGTTGAGTACACACCCGTTCGGTGTGCACCCTCTCCCCCCTTCCATCCCGAAGATAGAGGGTGCCTACTCCTCGCTTCCAAACACCACGTGGATGGAATCACGATGTAGGACTTACTCAATGGCGTTCCGGACTAGTCATAACTTTCTCACCGACCTTACCGGACTAGTTATGACTTTCTCACCGCCCTCGCCATGTAATCATGACATGTATGCAATTATGCCAATCATCCTAACTCATTTGTACATAAACATATGGCATCATAACATGAATAACATATTCATCATATCATTGGAAAGCATTAAAGCATGGCAAGTGATCACATCACGTAATCCATCTTTCATCTAATCTCAACAAGCAACCTACAATTCGCTATTCATTACAACACACTTGCCTCAACCACGGGCAACGGATTGGCGGGAAGTAGAAGGCACTCCCGGGGTCGCATCACCTGCACATAGGCATCACACACTCACAATCATGTCCACAAAACAGTACACAAACCCTCATCTACCCCGACATTGCCAACTACTCGCAAATCCTAAAAACAGAGGTTCTGTCCCGTCGGGACAGCAGCCTTCCAAAAGGCATAACTTGAGTTCTGGGACTCCGAATCAATTAAACGAGTACATCCTCGCGTAGCTTAGGAAATTTCCCAACTTTTCCTAGGTATATGGAAAGACTGATTCGGACTCTAAAGTTGTTTAATCTACAGATTACCATGATCTGTTCCAATCGCGTCACAGATTTTAACTTCCTAGGTAAAACATTCATAACTTTCAAAGGCTGATCGGAATTTAACGTGCTTTATGTCCACTGAAAGATAATGAAATTATCTACAACTTCTTCAACATCCGTACGGACAGATTCGGATTCTAAATTGGCGAAAACGTCAACCCTAGGTCGACTGCTCATGCTGCCCCAAAACAGAAACGTGGCAGCATCTAGATCTAATCCAATCTACTCAATTCCAGCACCACAAATTGATCTAAAAACTTGATAAACACCCTTAGAACAGTACCTAGAACAACCCCAAGGATTCCCATAGCCATACCTTCGCCCGACGCACGAAAACCCAATAGATCTCCTCCCGGTTCGCGCGATCTCCTTCCTCGCTCCAAATCCACCGAATCTCCTCGTCGCGGAGCGCTCCAATGGATGGATCTTCGAGGTGGTGAGGTCAAGAACTCACCTAGGTGCAGCAAGGGCGGTGGAGAGGTGGTGGAGGGGTGGTGGAGCAATGGGGAGCAATGGGGGAGGCGGCTAGAGGTGGAGGCGTGTGGGGGAGGTGGGGGAGAGAGGTGGCGGCTAGGGTTTGCATGTGGGGGCAGCAAGGGCAGGGGGAGCACGCCTAAAGGGGCTGGGGGAGGCCCCCAACTAGGTCTCCTACTCCTATTTGGACTCAAACTCTATCCCACCAAAGCCCACGACCATTTCCTTTAGGCCCAAACTCCCCCGGAAAGGCCCAAACTCCCGGAAACGGCCCGGAAACGGCCCGGAAACGTTATTAACCTCCATACCCTATGGTTTTAACCTTAATTCCACATCTCATAATGTTTTTGACCTCATCATACACCATTTATAAGGTTCCGACACTCCGTTGTGACACATCACTTCAAAACGCTCAAAAACACGAGTAAACCTCAAGCCGAAAGGTTTTATTCTCTAAATTCACATTTTATAATGTCACACCATACCGTAGTGTCACACCCGTAGATGGAGGGTGCCTATTCCTCACTTCCATTCACCACGATGGATGGAATCACGACGTAGGACTTACTCATTGGCTCTCTGGATTAGTCATAACTTTCTCACCGACCTTGCCGGACTAGTTATGACTTTCTCACCGACCGGGCCAGATCACATGCCATGTATGCGATTATGCCATAAACATAAACAACTTGTGCCAAACTGAAATAAACATGGCATAACATCATAATAATTCATTTTCATCATAACATGGGCAAGCACTAATCATGGTAAGATATCACAACATGTAATCACAGCAAGATAGTACATCATGTAAGAAATTTGCACCTAGTCACAATTAGCAACATACAATACGCTACTCATTACAATACACTTGCCTAAACCTCGGGCGACGGATTGGCGAGAGGTTGAGGGCACTCCCGGGGTCACACCACCTACACAAACATACTACACACTCAAAACGTGCCCCCAAAACAGTACGCAAAAGCCCGTCTACCCCGACTTCACAAACTACTTCCAAAACCGAAAAACAGAGAATCTGTCCCGCCCGGACAGCAGACTTCAAATTATCATAACTTGAGCTCTAGGTCTCCAAATCGATTAAACGACTACATCATCGTGAAGTTTAGAAAATTTCCTAACTTTTTATAAGTATTGGGAAAAGCTGATTTGGAATCTAAAATTATCTAATCTACAAAACACTACGTTCTGTCCCAATTACGTCACAGATTTGAACACATTCGGTAAAATGACCATAACTTTCAAACGGCTAGGCAGAATTGGACGTTCTTGGTGTCCAATTAAAGGTATTGAAGTTACCTACAACATTCTCAACAGGCGGCCGACCAAAATCCGAATCTAAAATCGTTAAAACTCAAACCCTAGGTCGAGTGCACAATCTGCCCGAAATAGAGAACATGGCAAACTCTAGATTTCATCAAATCTACCCAATCGCAGCACCATCACTTGATCTAAAAGCATCGAAACACCCTCTTCCACAGCATCTAGACCAACCCCAGGGATTGCCCAAGACCATACCTTCAGCGACGAACACGAACGATGAGTATCCTCTCATCCCGATTTCCCCGATTGATTTCCACGCGCCGGAACCGCCAGATCTCCTCGTCGCGGAGCTTTCCGATGGACGGAACATGTCGGGACCCGAATTTGCAAATCTGGACCCTCTGTGTATTCAGCACTAGTCCAGGATCACGCTAGTGCACACAGTCTCAACATCGGTAAATATCACAATCATACTCAACGAAATAGAAAGTACTTTAATTATAGTAACCAAACTGGTTGCTCGACCTTATGGTCAAGTTACAAAGACACGCCTCATAGGGCAAAGAATTATTAAAGAAATAAAGTGCAACGGAATAAAAGCATCAACGTGACGCCGTCCAGTATACCACAGGCAACTGACTGGGCTCGCTCCCTAGTTTGTCGGCTCCTCCTGTTACTCTTCCTCCAAAGCCGGCGTCGACTCTTCTTCAACTGATGTTGTATTGTGGCAAGGGTGAGTACTTGGTACTAAGCAAGTCATGCACATAATGCAAACTAATATTCTACATGCATGGCTTAGTACAAAGGATAGGCTAAAAAGTTCATTTGCAGTAATGTAGCATGAGTAAATACAATAATAGATTGCAAAGCGGTAAAACGATAATGAATAGATTACTTTTCACAATGATGGCACAAATAAAGTAATTTCCCAATCCTATGTCCAATTCATCATTTCAACTAACCATTCTTCCAAAACGAGTCATTTTTATGAAAGTCTAACCCTTAACTGTAATTCCCGAGCAATGTCCAATGCCGCGGACAAGGCTATTCGAATAGATTTTACACTCTGCAGAGTGTAGGCCCCCGAATCAGCTATCCGGAGTCCTCTGTGTATTTCTGTACTAGTCCCAGATCAGTAGCTAGTACACACAGTCAAACAGTGATGAATCAACAACCATATCACGAATACATATAACTAAATAATAATAACACCAAATAAAAGCAAAGACCTTATGGTCAAGGTTTACCATTACAGCCTGAACAGGCAGAACAACTTGAACAACTACAGTGGAAGACGAAAACACCAAGGCGACCCATCCAAATGCCCACTGGCAATCGAGTGGAGAACGTGTCCTAGTCGTTGGAATTCCTTGACAGCTTTTTTCACTTCTGAGATAGGATTAGAATGTAGCACGTGAGTACATAAAGTACTCAGCAAGTCGAGGAAATGATGCACAATGTAGGCTATCCAAAGAAGGCTTAATATGGTTCTTTTGCACAAAGCCAAGTTTCATCAAATCATACTTGTTAATAAGTTTCACAAAGCATATTTGAGCAATTCTTTTTAATAATTGAATTATATAATATTGCAGTGAAGGTTCTAACCACCACTCACTAATATACAGGCTCTATCCGCCACATCTCAACAAGATCAGGGTTCAATCAATTCACATGGCTCTATCGGCCACTTCCACCTACCTGGCTTTAGCCACCAGAAGCACACCCGAGAGTTCTAACCGCTCTCGGATCCCAAAACAAACAATTGTTTAGTTTGAAACCAAAAACCAAAGTCTACCAGTATGAAAGTGTCAGGGATTGACTATATAATAAATGACCACGGTACCCCCGGAGGATCCTGAGATCACCGATCAAGTGTACCAGCAGAAGATGCTCGGAAAACCGTCCGAGCAGTTTACCTCCCGAGCATACGTGTCCGCCCCTCCGCTTACGACCATTTCAAAAGATCACGAGCAAGCATGCTCGTAAGGATCACGTCATACCTAGGTACTTGGTCGGTGGACCCAGTCATACCACGAAGAAGGAAGGTAGCGTCCAATCCGCCGGAGATCAAGCATGGGCGCACCAGAAGCCCGAAACCAACGCACGGTTTTAGGCTGCCAGATCGTGGGCACTACAAATAAGGAACTGTAGCGTAAATCCGGGGGGTAGTTACCTTCTTTGTATCTCTAAGCGCAGTATTTAAACCCCCCTGAGATCTGTAACAAAGTACAACGACAAAAAGAGAACACAATACACTAGAGTAGGGCTGTTATCTCGGCGGTGAGAGGCCCGAACCAGGATAAACACCGCGCCTCCTTCTCCCGATCTCGTGTTGCTCGGACGACTCCCCCGGTCCGTACGACGGGGCCCTGTTGATCCCCGGATTCAACAAATAAGCTCGGCGGGAGCCCGTTCTCCAATCGTCGAAAGCTGGCGCCGTCCGTGGGGACGACAGCGTGATTCCCGTACGGATCGGGATCCTCGAGGATGCCAAATTCGAGAGATACTAGAAGTCTCTACGTCTTCGACGGCGTTGATGACGATGACATGTACTACGCCGGCGACGGTGTGGGCAACGTGACCGATCCTGCCGGTCACACCGAGTCCGGGAGCTTTTCCCCGGACCCTGGAATGCGAGGACAGGCCTTCCATTCCCCAGACATTGCCCTCGGAGACCACGAGGACGATTACGACGGGCTCTACGATGGTATGGACATTCCAAACGATCTTGAGTTCGACCAAGAGACTGCATCTCAAGGGGATACGATGATGTCTCCATCGCGTTCATCCCACTCTCGCCATGTCAACATGGCTGGAAGCCACGTTGAGCCCGAGGTACAGTCCTCGGAAGCTGCTAAGCGTGACCATTATGAGGCAGCCAGACTCCACCTGGAGGCGTCTCTGGGAAAGACCCTCGCGAGCATACGCCGCCAGGCGAAAGAGAGGCGGGTGTCCGGGAAAAGAAACTCTCACGAGTATCGAACCCCCGATCGCGTCCCAGAACACCGTCGAAGCTCGCCACTGCCTGTTCGCCAGAACCGAGAACGGCTGCAGGCCCTGGCGGCGGTCGTACGCGACCTTCGCAGCTTCCCCGAACAGGTAGACCTAGAGGCCGTAGGCAAGGTCGTGGCCGAAGATCTGGAAAGGCTTGCCTCCGAGCTGAAAGTCCTAGATCCCACTCACGGCCAGGATGCCCGGAGCATTTTCCGAGACCACCGCGGACGTACACCCGTACGTTCGCACGGGGACGAATCTCGGAGCCATGCTCGAAGATCGCCCCAAGCCGCTAACCTGGGCCGGGAGAGACCTCGGAACAGCTCCCGAGCCACCTCGGAGCGACGTACCTACAACCGTCCGGATTGCGAGCGTTCCGAACGCTCCACGACCGAACGATCGTCGGCGCGACCCCCGCGTGAAGTCTTCTCCCGACTTGGCCCGCGTGCGAGACGTTAGACGGAAGACACACGCAGGGACCATTATGGTCGGGGGTTTCATCGCGAAACTCCCAGCTTCGGCTGCCAGGCTTTCACGAGCTCTCTGCGGAATGTAACATGGCCAAGCAAGTTCAAACCCGGCCACATCGAGAGGTTCAACGGGACTCAGAAACCGGATGAATTTCTCTCAATTTATACCACCACCATCCTGGCCGCCGGGGGCGATGAAGGGGTTATGGCGAACTATCTGCCAACGGTCTTGGACGAGGCTGCCCGTACATGGCTCTTTAACCAAAAGGAGGGATCCATACGATCTTGGGGACAGCTCAGCGCAGCGCTCCGAGCAAATTTCCAGAGCTACTACACCCGCCCAGGAAGGGAGCGCTATCTTGAGCGCCTGATCCAGACAGAGAATGAAACTTTGCGACAATTTGTCCAAAGGTTCATCCAGGTCCGAAACTCGATCCCGAACATATCGGACGAAGTGGTTGTCCGAGCTTTCAAGTTTGGGGTACGAGATGTACGCTTCACGCAGGATCTGGAGATCCACCCGGACCTAACGGCAAACGAGCTCTTCCGGATGGCCGACCGGTATGCCAACGCAGATGAGGCCATCCAGTGGAAGAAAATGCTAGATGAGGGGAAGCTACCACCTCAGCCCGGGTTAGAAACCTCCGCCAGCAAAAAGGGCTCGAACTCCGTGGATAAGAAGATCAAGAAGAAGAAGAAAAAACAACCCTCACCAGGCATGGTTGCTGCGGTAGAACAGCAATAGCCCCGAGCATCCCAGCCGCAGCGCCGGGGGTTTAATGCTCGGGGAAGGGGGCAGCCACACTGTCCCCACGATCGAGGTGACCAGGCAGATCGATGAGGTGGTCTCTACTGTCCGCTACATTAGGCGCACGGGCATGATCTGCGGAATTGCCGAATGTGGACCTACCGTCTAGAGCAGTTTTACAGCGGCAAGGGTCCCATGCCATCGCTCCCAGAGCTGGGCGAGAACAGCAAAGGCAAGCAACCCGTCGAAGAAAACGAGGACGACATGGAGTATCAAGAACCCCAGAAGCACATCGCGGTCATATTCGGGGGCTCCTCCGCCTATAAATCCCGTCGGGATTTAAAGGACGCCGCAAGGGAGGTACACCATGTCACCCAAGAAAAGCCTCCTGTGCAGTAGCTCAAGTGGTCCGAGCTATCCCTCACTTTCTCCAAGGAAGACTGTCCACTTGGAATGACCAAACCACATAGGCTCCCGATGGTCGTGAGTCCTACCATCAGCAACACCGTTGTTGGCCGAGTCCTTATAGACTCCGGAAGCTCACTGGATCTAATCTCAGCTAAAGTCTTGGACGAGATGCAGATTCCTCGCTCCAAGATCAAAAACATAGCGGTACCCTTCTTCGGGATAGTCCCGGGCACCTCGATCAAGCCTTTGGGCTAGGTAGTTCTGCCCGTGACCTTCGGCAGCCCGAGTAACTTCAGAACGAGTTGATCACCTTCGAGGTGGTAGACTTCGAATCAGCCTACAATGCCATTATTGGCATACCGGCTTTGGCCAAATTCATGGCCGCCTCACATCACGCGTATCAGTGCCTAGAGGTTCCCGGGCCAAACAGGGTCATAACCATAAAGGGGAACCACAAGTCTGCCTTGAATTATGACGAAAGGGCGTTGGACATGGTCGGCCAGTTACCCACTCGTGGCCCCAATCAAGAGCCGAAGCACTCCCGGCCTAAGCTTGCCCTCCAACCTGGAGGAGAGACCAAGGCCGTTCCGCTCAACGAGTCGGAACCCGCTAAGGTCATGCATTTGGGATCTTCCTTAGATCCCAAATAGGAACTTGAGCTCATCACCTTCCTCCGAGCGAACTCGGATGTGTTCGCCTAGGAGCCATCCGACATGCCTGGGGTCCCTAGGGAGGTGATCGAGCACAGGCTAGCAGTTCAGCCTGAGAAAAAACTAGTGCGACAAAAGCTTAGACGGTTCTCCCCGGAAAAACAAATAATCATCCGGGAGGAGCTCGACAAGCTCCTTAAGGCCGGCTTCATTAGAGAGGTCGAGCACTCTGAATGGCAAGCTAATCCGGTCATAGTCCAAAAGAAAGGAGGCAAGTGGCGCATGTGCGTCGATCATACGGGCCTAAACACGGCATGCCCGAAGGACAACTACCCGCTGCCTCGCATAGACCAATTGGTCGATGCAATGGTAGAATCATAGGTCATGAGCTTCCTGGATGCTTATTCAGGCTATCATCAAATCAGCTTATCACGCGAAGACGAAGAGAAGACCTCCTTCATCACCCCATTCGGTACTTTCTGCTATACGACCATGTCTTTCGGTCTAAGAAATGCAGGAGCGACCTTCCAGCGCCTCATGCAGAAAACCTTCGCAGACCAAGTAGGTCGAAACCTGGAAGTCTATGTTGATGACATAGTGGTCAAAAGCAAGCTCGCTTCGGGTCATATCGCTGATTTAGAGGAAACTTTCTGTAACCTCAATAAGCATCGGATAAAGCTAAATCCAGAGAAGTGCGTGTTCGGCGTAAAGACCGACAAAGTGCTCGGCTACATGGTCGGCCCACAAGGCGTCGGGGCAAACCCAGAGAAAATCGAAGCTATTGAGAATATGAGGCCACCCACGTGTGTGAAGGAAGTACAAGCCTTAACCGGGCGAATGGCCGCCTTGAGCCGCTTC